>CM043324.1:20078242-21278242 GCA_023736055.1 Quercus glauca | reverse complement strand
AAATGGCGGAGATGGAAAAAGATAAAAAGAGCACTGAGGCTACCCTGGATAACGCTAAGAGGTAGGCTGAAGGCCAACAGGTGCTCCGTCGCAATGCCGAGGATCAACTGGCCGCCTCTAAAGGATAGATCATTGCCCTTAAGAAGAAACTAGAGGAGGTTGAGAAGGCAAGGATATAAATGGAAAGGGCCAAGGATTAGGCCGAGCAAGAGGGATATGATGTAGGAGTGGTAGAGACTGAGGAAGCCCTCAGAGCTGAGGTCTTAAGGGTATGTAGGAACTACTGCTCCCAAGTGTGGAATGAAGCTCTCAACCAAAT
Source organism: Quercus glauca (assembly GCA_023736055.1). Classification (NCBI taxonomy): domain Eukaryota; kingdom Viridiplantae; phylum Streptophyta; class Magnoliopsida; order Fagales; family Fagaceae; genus Quercus; species Quercus glauca. The sequence continues at coordinate 21,277,923 of CM043324.1, read as the reverse complement.
TGGGGTTGAGGCTTCATCTGTACTTAGGAAGGCAGAGAGTGTATACTACCCCCCTCCCATCCAAGCATTTGTTCCATCTAGCTTGAGGCTTGATAGGCAAGGACAGTACAACCAAGGTCCCAACCTCTTCTGACTACCCCTCCGAGGTGGCCGAGTAGCTCGGGTTCACAGAAAAGGAAAAAGAACGCAAACTAGGGAGTGGCCCTTGATGCCACGAAGCCCCCCACTGCCACCCAGGACCCTTCTGCTGAGAAAGAAGTTTCTAACAAAAGGGAGATAGTCCTAACCACTCTTTCCTTGCCAGCCAAGGCTGATCTTGCATGCAAAGGCCCTAAGCTCTCAGAAACAACCTCCACTCAGCCCATCAAAGCCCTTCCCAAGGAAAAAATTGTAATAAAGAATAAATAGATGTTAGTGTAGTTCTTTCTTTAGTGTTTTTATTTTCAAAACTTGTAATCCAGTTGACCTTTTGTAAACAATTTGCCTTTTTCTAAGGCTTAGATTAATGATAATTTACAAGTTTTCCCTTCATATTTGTGATATTGATGTTGATTTTAACATAGTTTATGTTTTATCTAACACTTAACTAACATGGAATTGAGATAAAGCTCCATTTAGTTTTCTGCATAAGTGGCAGCATAGTTATCCCATCTTATATGATTAGCAGCAAGATAAGTTAAATCAGCTAAGTCCATAATCTCAGCAAAGTGTAACCTTAAGCTCAAAAACATACATAGTAGCAGAGCACCTGTTCACATCAGGCTTTACTTAGTTTTCCATTTATCACTAAGTCTAAGGAACTGGGGATGATAGTCAATTTTCAAACTGAATCATGGATATACTTTCAAATGCTTTAAGTGATGCTTATAAGTGTTCATTTGATCATGTTATTATAGTAAAGATTTTTGCCACTTAGCATGGCTAGTTTTACTTGATACTTAGATAAATAACAAAAAGTATGAACTTGCCCAATGTATGTGGTCCAAGGAACCAAGTATAACTAGGATTCTGTTTGATACTTAGGTTAATAGCTTAAGGTATTAATTTACCTAAAGCATGTGGTTCGAGGAGCCAGGTTTAGCTAAGGTTCTGTTTAATACTTAGATAGATGTCAGGAAGTATTAATTTACCCAAAGCATGTGGTCCAAGGAGCCAAGCATAACTAAGGTTCTGTTTAATACTTAGGAAAATAATAGGAAGTATTAATTTACCTAAAGCACGTGGTTCGAGGAGCCAGGCATAGCTAAAGTTCTGTTTAACACTTAGATAAATGTCAGGAAGTATTAATTTATCCAAAGCATGTGGTTTGAGGAGTCAGGCATAGCTAATGTTCTGTTTAATACTTAGATAGATGTCAGGAAGTATTAATTTACTCAAAGCATGTGCAGTGGCGACTCCAGAAATTTTTTTCAGGGTGTTCCTAAATTTTTTTTTTAGTTGAAAGATTCGAAGCCATCATCAACGAGATGAAGATGAATCTTGGATACGTGGTTTTTTTATCAAATATTTGTCCATAATTCTAGCAAAAGAATAAACAATAAACAATAATTTCATTTGAAATATTAATAAAATTATTAATTATTGTTGTTTAGTTGTTTCATTAATTTGTTTGTCTTTTATAAACTATAATTTGTTATATTATTATATCATTAATTATAAAATTATTAATTATTATTTAACCTAACATAATTTAATTTATTTATCTTATATAATATATTGGTTAATTAAATTATTAATTATTATTTATTAGTTGTTCCCTTAATTAATTATTAATTAATTAAATTATTATTTATTAGTTGTGCTAGCACATTGTTTACTTTCCCCAATTCAAATATTTCACCCGGTCCCATGTGCCATGTGCCCATTCTCCTCCACCCTACCAGAAAGACAATGAGACAAGCCCCCAATAACCCAGTTACAAGAGACAGCTGCCAATCGAAAAATTTCGCAATCAAAAATCACAATAAAACAATTAACTATATCTCACCAAGTCTCACCAACACCAACGTCAACGCCAACGCCAATAGATAAAGCCAAAAAGGAAAAGTAAAAAAAAAGGACCAAAATGTAATAAAATTTAAGCTAAGCTGAGCAAAGAATACATAAAGTATTAAATTTAACTTTCATTTCATTTCGCATTTCACTTCCATTTTCATTTTTCAGATAGAGAGAGAGAGAGTCAGAGAGAAAAAGCGAGAGAAGTTATGAAATACCTTGAGGTTCTTGAGCTTAAGGTTGAGGGAGCACTGACGCAAGCCGAGCGACGGAGCGAGCGAAGAGTGACCAGCGACGGAGGTCTCGGAGCGAGCGACGAGTGATGCGACCGATCGGCTATCTCCGATCCGATCCAGTGAGCGATCTCCGATGACCGAATCCCGATGCGATGTGCTCTAGACTGGAGCTCGAGTTGTGTTGGCTGACCGATCGCGGCGATGTCTGTTGGCTTGGGTTGCAGCGTTGGCTACATTGCTCTGTAGATGTTTTTGTGTTTAGGTTTGCTTTATGATTTATGATTTAGTGATTTGTGTTTAGGTTTGCTTTAGTGATTGCAGCGTATATTGGGTTTTGGTTTTTTATTTATTTATTTTTTAGAATCCGTGGGTTTGCTTTACCTGTTTGCATCTGTTGGGTTGTTTTTTTTTGTTTAGATTGGGTTTGCTTTACGTTTAGGATTGATGTTGGGCTTTTTTTGGGCTCTGTTACAATTTTTTTTTTCAGATTTTAGTACAAAATTTTTTTTTGGGCTTTTTTTTTTTTCGCTTGAAAGTAGGATAAATAAATTTTTTTTTTTTGAGAGTGTTCCTCATTTTTCTTTGAGGGTGTTCCTCATTTTTTTTTTAAGGGTAAATAAATAAAAAAAATATAATTATTATATATAAAAAAAAAAAATTTCAAGTCAGGGTGTTCCTGGGAACACCTTGACTCCAACGTGGCGTCGCCACTGAGCATGTGGTCCGAGAAGCCAGGAATAACTAAAGTTCTGTTTAATACTTAGAAAAATAATAGGAAGTATTAATTTACCCAAAGCATGTGGTCTGAGGAACTAGGCATAGTTAAGGTTCTATTTAACATTTAGATAGATGTCAGGAAGCATTAATTTACCCAAAGCATATGGTCCGAGGAGCCAAGCATAGTTAAAGTTACGTTTAATACTTAGATAGATGTCAGGAAGTATTAATTTACTCAAAGCATGTGGTTCGAGAAGTCAGGCATAGCTAAGGTTCTGTTTAATACTTAAATAGATATCAGGAAGTATTAATTTACCCAAAGCATGTGGTCTGAGGAGTCAGGTATAGCTAAGATTCTATTTAATACTTAGAAAAATAATAGGAGGTATTAATTTATCCAAAGCATGTGGTCCGAGGAGCCAGACATAATTAAGGTTCTGTTTAATACTTAGATAGTTAACTCAAAATATCAATTTACTCAAAGTATGTGGTTCGAGGAGCCAGACACGACTAATGTTCTGTTTGATACTTAGGAAAATAACTTGAAATATCAACTTACCCAAGGTATGTGGTCCGAGGAGACTGACATGATCGAGGTTCTGTTTGATATTCAAACAACTAGTAGAAGGCATGGCTTACAATATAATAAATCCAAATATGCTAAAGAAAGATTTCATTAATAATAATATCTTCTCAGGTTGTTTACATTCCACGAGCGTGGTACAACCTTTTCCTCTAGATCTTCAAGATAATATGCACCTATTCCCACCACTGATGTGATACGATATGGCCTTTCCCAGTTTGGCCCTTACTTTCCTCAAGCCAGGTTTTTGGTAGTACCTAAAACTTTTCTTAGTACCAGGTCTCTAGGCGCCAGTGGCCTTAACCTTACATTTGAGTCGTACCCCTGCTTAAGCTTATGTTGATAGTATGCCAATTGGACTATGGCATTTTCTCTTCGTTTTTCAATTAAGTCTAAATTCTTCTCCAATAGCTCATCGTTGCTGCTTGGAATGAAAGAACTTGTTCTCAGCATGGGAAATCCAGTCTCCAGAGGAATAACAGTCTCGGCCCCATAAGTCATTGAAAATGGCGTCTCCCCAGTTGACCTACGAGGTGTAGTCAGTATGTCCAAAGGACGTGTGGCAACTCTTCTACCCATTTTTTCCTTTGCGTCATCCAGTCTCTTTTTAAGCCCACTCACTATGACCTTATTGATAGCCTCAGCTGGTCTATTCCCCTATGGATATGCCAGGGTGGAATATCTATTTGTTATGCCCAGATCACAACAATACCTCCTACAGGCCTTGCTATCAAACTGAAGACCGTTATCCGAGATGAGGGTATGAGGGATTACAAACTGAGTGACAATATTTTTCCAAACAAATCTCTTGGCATCCACATCCCTGATATTTGCCAATGGTTCAGCTTCAACCCATTTGGTGAAGTAATCCGTGCCGATCAATAAATATCTCTTATTTCCTACTGTCTTAGGGAAAGGACCTACAATGTCCAAGCCCCATTAAGCGAAAGGCCAAGGGTTGGACAGAGGATTAAGGACTCCTCCCAGTTGATGAATGTTCGGTACAAATCTTTGGCATTAGTCACACTTCTTCACATACTCTTGTGCTTCCCTTTGCATATTTGGCCACCAATAGCCTTGAGTGAGGGCCCAGTGAGATAAAGAGCTGCTCTTGTGTGGCTTTCACAAATCCCTTCATGTAATTCTTCTAAGAATAGCTCAACTACTTCAGGGAGTATGTATAACAGATATAAGCCAGAAAAAGATCTCTTATACAACTTTTGGTCATCGGACAGCCAAAACCGATGAGCTTTTCTCCGTATCTTGTCGGCCTTGGACTTACTCTCGGGCAAGATGTCTTCTTTAAGGAATAGCACAATAGAGTCCATTCAGCTGGGACCTACCCTTATTTGATGAACATAAACCACATTTTCCCCACCTCAGTGGCTTTACATAAGTCCTCCACAAGGATCACTAGAGGTAAACTTTATGTAGAAGAGGTTGCTAGCATGGCAAGAGAGTCAGCATATGTATTTCTATTTCAAGGAATTTATGATAAATTAAAAGATTCAAATCCAGGCTGTAAGTGTTTAACCTGGTTCAAATATTCCTGCATTTTGAGATCTCTGGCTTCCAACTCTACCTGGACTTGGCCTACAACCAGCCTTGAATTAGAGAATATCTCTACTACTTTTCTATCCATTTTTTGAACCCTGGTCATCCCTACCAATAAAACTTCATATTCAGCCACATTGTTTGTAGCCGAGAAACTCAATCTCAAGGATTTCTCAATTGTAATCCTCTCGGAAGATATCAAAACTAGCCCTACTCCAGATCCTTTGTGATTCACAGCACCGTCAACGTATACCTTCCAGGACAAAGGTTCTAGTAAGGAGATTGCACCAATTGATTTTCCATCCATGTTCTGTTTCTCTACTCTTTCTTCTAATGGGGTTGTAGCAAACTCGGCCACCAGATTGGCTAGGACTTGACCCTTGACAGAAGTATGAGGCATGCACTTGATGTCAAAAACCTCTAGGATCGTACCCCACTTGGCAATTCTTCTTGTGTAATCAGCACTCGAAGTAGAGACCTAAGCGGAAGCTGGGTCAAAACAACAACCGTGTGTGATTAGAAGTAGTGGGGGAGCTTACGCGTAGCATGCACCACTGCCAAAATGACCTTCTCTAGTGGTAGGTAACGGACCTCGGCCTCATGTAATGACTTGCTCACATAATAAACTGGCCTCTACACACCACTATTAACCTGTACTAGCACCAAGCTCAATGCATGGGAAGCCACTGTGATGTAGGCAAACAAAACCTCATCCACCTCGGGCCTGAACATAATGGAAGGATAAGATAGATATTCCTTCAACTGCTGGAAGGCTAGGACACATTCCTCAGTCCATTCAAATCCCTTCCACTTGTTTAACAACTGGAAGAAAGGTCTACACCTGCCTGCTGACTGAGAAATGAATCGGTTTAAGGCAGTAGTCATTCCTGTCAACTTCTGGACCTTTTTGGGGTTCTGAGGTGGCTGCAAATTGTTAATTGCTCTAATTTGGTTAGGATTAACCTCAATTCCACGATGAGTAACCATGTATCCTAAGAATTTCCCCGACCTGATACTAAAAGAGCATTTAGAAGCATTAAGTCGCAGCTTATGCCTCTTCAAGATCTTAAAGATATTCTCGAGGTTGTTAATGTGCTCAGATTACAACTTACTCTTGACCACCATGTCTTCTATATAAATCTCAATATTTTTCTCTAGCTGTGGCTCAAACATCTTGGTCATTATCCTCTGATAGGTGGACCTCGCATTCTTCAGATCAAAGGGCATCACCTTGTAATGGTAATTCCCGGTAGGAGTGACAAAAACTGTTTTCTCCTGATCACCGAGGCTAAAGGTATCTGATGGTACCCTTAAAAGGCATCCAAAAAGCTCATCCAAGGAAGGTCTACAGTTGTGTCCACTAGCTGATCAATCTGAGGCATGGGAAAGGGGTCCTTTGGACAGGTTTTATTCAAGTCTGTGAAGTCTACACATACCCACCACTTCCCATTCTTCTTCTTTACTACCACTGTCTTAGCTAATCATTTAGGGTAGAACACTTCTTTAATAGCCTAAGCCTGCTTAAGCTTGTTCACCTTCTCCTTGACAGCATCAAAATGCTCTTTAGATGAGCGCCGAAGTGGTTGTTTCTTGGGAGGACAGCTGGGTTGACATTCAGATGATGGAAAATGAAGTCTGGATCCACCCAAGCGCTTCATAAGCATTCTATGCAAACACATCAATATTCTTCCTTAGAAACGCTAACAATTCTTCCTTCTCTCGAGGAGGCAACTAAGCTTCGAACTGAAAAACTTCTTCGGATCACCGTCTATAGAATTTTCCTCCAACCTCTCATATTTTGCCTCTTTCAACACCGCATCTGTAGATAGGACTGGAATCCTTGATTGCTATGAGCCCCCTTCAATAGAGGCCGAAGACTCAGTTGCAAGCTGATGCATAATTGCAGCCACGAGGCACTGCCTAGCCATGGATTGTCTCCCCACAAGCTACTCAATCTGGTCTCCTGATGGATACTTCACCTTCAAATGTAGAGTCGAAGAAACAGCCCCTAAGGCATGAAGTCAAGGCTTTGCCACAATGGCAGTGTAGGGGGAATAAACATCTACTACAATAAAGTCTACCTCTACCACCTCCGAGCCTGCCTGCACGGGCAATCTAATCTAACCCTTTGGGATGAAAACTTTCCCATCAGAACTTACAAAGGTGAATCATAGGCTGTCAGATCCTCAAGTTTTAAATTTAGCCCTCTGTACAAGTCAGGTACATAATCTCTGCACCACTGCCCTGGTCTACCATCACCCTCTTTACATGATACCCTCATATCCTGAGGGTGACCACTAAAGCATCATCGTGTGGCTGGACGGTTCCAATCTTGTCCTTATCCAAAAAACTCAGCGCCGGTTGGATCTCCACTCTAGCTCTCTTCGGCTCGGAATTAGAGTCCTCGATAGGTAGCTAAGCTACAGACATCACCCTGGAAGGATGAGAACCAGTTCTCCTTGGTGCAGTAAAGATGACATTAATTGTGCCTAAAGGTGGCCTTGAAGAAGCATTCCCCTGAGCCCTTGACCTTGCTTGGTTTCCTTGCCCATTGGACTGATATAGAAACTGTTGTAACCTTCCATCTCTAACCAGTTGCTCCAGATGATTCCATAGAGTTCTACAGTCCTTGGTGGTATGTCCTCGTTCTTGATGGTACTAGCAATGAAAGCTCTGGTTGCGCTTCATAGGGTCTCCTCCCATCTTGTTCGGCCATTTGAAGTATGGCTCGTTTTTTATCTTCTCCAAGACTTGATACAATGGTTCTCAGAACACAGTGTTAACCACCTGAGGAGCTGCAGACCCAGATTGTCCAGCGAAATCCTTTTGGGGTCTATTATTATTGTAGCTGTCCGACCTGAAATCCCTCCGCTCTTGAAGGATAACTTTACCGTTCCCTTTGCCTTGCTGTTGGTCTTCCTCGACCCATTTGTATTCATCAATGCGGTCCATAAGCCGACGCACACTCCTTACCGGCTTCTTGATTAGGGATTTTCTCAAATCATGCTCCGTGGGTAGGTCGATCTTGAAGGTCCTTATAGCCACGTCATCAAAATCCCCATCAATCTCATTAAACATCTCTCAGTACCTGTCCGAGTACATTTGTAGGGTCTCACCTTCTAGCATGGACATGGACAATAGAGAATTTAAGGGCCGATGAACCTTACTGCATGTAACAAAACGAGATCCAAACGCTCAGGTGAGCTCCTTGAAAGAGAAAATAGAACCTGCACCCAGACCATCAAACCACCTCATCGCCATAGGCCCTAAGCTGGATGGGAATACCTTGCATATCAAGGCCTCATTCTTAGAGTGTACAACCATTCTCTGGTTAAAGTGACTTACGTGCTCCACAGGGTTTGTACAACCATTGTACATGGTGAACGTGGGTTGAGTGAACCGTCGAGGAAGTCTTCCTCCCTTAATCTTGCGTGTGAAGGGTGATCTAGAAATTTGGTTGAGCGCTCTACTTATCGCATCATCCCCCAAGTCTTTGGAAGATGAGTTTATGTTTTTGCGCTCATGGTAGTAGTCCTCATCATACGAGAAAGACTCACTGAGAGGAGTCCTTGATCTCTATCTATAACTACCATCCTCTTCATCGTCAGAAGAGAAATCTTAAATGGAGGGAGTTCACCTTCTCCGCTCGTAGTGCAACTTCCTCTTTAAATGATCAATCTCTAGCTGCATGTCCTTAGCATTTTTCTCCTGAGAGACGCGGCTCCCACCCGAGACTGGCTCCTAGTATGGGTAGTGTGCACACTTCCCTCCAGGTCTCTTCTTTGTTCAAGATCACGAAAGTGATCTTAACGTTGAGACCCCATAAATTCCTCCTGATTTGGACTTGAACCTACCATAGTTGAACGTTAGACTCACTATCACACCAGAAATTCCCATAGACGGCGCCAATTGTAAGGACTCAATTTGGGTCCCTTACCCAAGTGATGGATGAACTTAGGCCCAAAAAACTCAATAAAATGAATTTGTAGAGAGTGGGTTGGAAACTGGGCTTTAATGAGTTGGGCAACAAGTAAGTGGATTCAGATGACAAGAAAAGGAAGGTAGACTCATTTAAACTAAAGAAAATCGTCCTCGGCACAATCCGAGGAAATCAGTTCTTATATATTTCTTTCAAGTTTGATTACAAATTCAGTTCTTGCTTGCTACAGTGTTTTTCTCTTTGTTCCACGACCCTTTTCTATCAGGGTATCTCCTCCATTTTATACAATCTTTACATTTCATCTCCACCCTCAACGTGCAGATCAGATTGTTGGTGTTGATCCTTACCCAATTGGGCTTTAATGAGTTGGGCAACAAGTAAGTGGATTCAGATGACAATAAAAGGAAGGTAGACTAATTTAAATTAAAGAAAATTGTCCTCGACACAATTCGAGGAAATCAGTTCTTATATATTTCTTTCAAGTTTGATTACAAATTCAGTTCTTGATTGCTACAGTGTTTTTCTCTTTGTTCCACGACCCTTTTCTATCAGGGTATCTCCTCCATTTTATACTATCTTCACCTTTCATCTCCACCCTCTACGTGCAAATCAGATTGTTGGTGTTAGTCCTTGTCCCATCAGTACCTTCTTGAAATCTTTGGGTAGTAGTTGTAAGGCTGAAAGTCACTGTTCAACTATTACTTCCTCATTAACGCGGCTAGAGAGTTAGCTACAGAGCATTTAATGCGGTGGTAACAGCTTTCCCTTTAGATATTTCATGACTTTCCTCTATCCTGTTCCTTCTTGATACTTATCCTCATTCATGGAATGATCCAGAACGTTACTCTTGATGGCAGACCACACCCTCTGACCTCGGCTTTGCTCAGCCGAGGAAGGATTCTTTCTCAAACCACCCTCCTGGAAGACTTTAATCAGATTTCTCTTTTTCACTTACTAACATGATCCTTATAAAAGAGCTTACCCGTCCTTGGATAGTTTAACGTCCTCGGATTGGGCCCCTAGCCCAATATATACATAAATATGGGCTCCTGGGCCTATCACCCCTACAATAACAAACATACAAAATATATATGATGTTTAACTATGTTTTATCCTTTTATCTTTTTTTGTACTTCTAACATTGAAATAATGTTAGTATTCATAGGAGTTGTATGTCTAGCAGACACGACACGCTTGCTCATTCAAAGACATATGTATATATTATTTATATATAACTTTTGCACCCTTTAAAATCAAATCTTGGCTCCATTAGAGCAGTTACATCAACTTGTGCATAAATGTCCAAAATGGAAAAACTAACTACTTTTACACAATTTGAGCAAAATATCACCCACATAAGTGGGTGTAAACTTGTGTATAAATACACAATTGCTACAGTAACCGTGCATATATGTACAATTACTGTAGCATGTGTATTTATTATTTTATTAATTTCACATTCACTCATTTTTTTCTCTCTCTTCTCTGTGCATAACGAACTCAGTGGCTTCTCCTTTCCTCATCTTCTTTTTTCTTAGATGCACACAAATACACCCACGCATAAACACATCCACATAGACAAATGAACACAAAGATACACAAACACACCTAGGGTTGTGCAAACCAGTACCGGAGCCAACAAGATCGACCGGTACCGACCTTCCCGCACCGCCACTGCAATCGACCGACGGAGCCAATGCTAGCGAACGGAACGCAAAGAGAGTTCCGACTTCGGTGCGGTGCAGTAATCGGAGTAGCAAATCTGGAACTGAAGCCTCATTGAACTGAACCGACCTGACCCCTGTTTCAGATGTTTGGAACTTTGGATATGGCGTTGTTTTACCGAGATTTTGTCTTTAAAAAAGCAAAAAAAAAAAAAAAAAAAAACTACAAACCCATTAATGGTCTCCACCATGTTGCATGCCGCCGTTCTTCTTCTTCTCTTCTTTGTTTTGCACTAGTTCTTCTTCGTTCTGGAGTGCACTGGTCCGATGTTTTATTACTCTTGCAATTTCTAGTTTCTATTGTATTCTAGAGAGATTAGTACTCCTCTAAAGTTAAGTCTTTTAACGTTTCAACTTTTATAACCCCCACACATGTCTAGCTATGGAAATGAAAAAAGAAATGTTTAAAAGAAAAATTCAAGTATCAGATATTACTCTATTTTCCCACCACTGTGTAGGTCCACTGTGTAGGTATAATGGTCTATAATATATATTAATATTTATTTATACTTAAAAAAAAAAAGAATCATCATTAATACTATGTTTACAATATTTTAACAATAAAAGCTATAAACTAGTAAAAATAGAAACTATAAACTATAAACTTAGTAATATTTATCATTTTATTTTGAGTAAATTTTTTTTTTTAATTATCAATTTTTCAGCACTTGTTTGGACTTTGTAGTGATACATTGTTACTTTAGTGTTACATTGTTACTTTAGTCCCATTGAATACTGAATAGGTTGAAAGGATTTTTTTTATTTAAAAAAAAAGTAGAATTTTTAATGTTTCAAACCGACCAAACCGATTAAACCGAGCCGACTAAACTGCACTGCTATAGGTCGAAAAACTGACCCTAATCGATATGAATCGATTTTAATTATAAGAAAACCGATCCCTATCGATTCGGTAACAATTTTGAGAAAAAAATCGAGCCGAACGAACCATGCACACCCCTAAACACACCCACACACAAACAAACCCACACGGACAAATCAAAAGAGAGACAGATCGGTGTTGGTGGAACGATCGGTGCTTGATTGGAGCTCATGGGTCTTGATCGTTGCTTGACTGGAGCTCATGGGTCTTGATCGGTGCTTGTAGAACGATCGGAGCTCATGGGTCTTACTTGATTGGAGCTTGATCGAGATGGGTCTTGCCTGATCGGAGCTAGGGAGATCTGACCGAGAGGGTGTGGATTAATTGAGTCGGAGAGTTGATCTGTGTTGGTATAGAGATGGGTAGAGAGATCTGGAGATCGGTGCTTGTTTGGAGATTGGGTCTTGTTTGAGGAGTGAAGTTGTTTGACCGGGTATAAAGATGGAGATTTGACCGGGTATAGAGATGGAGGGAGATGGGTAGAGAGAGAGAGAGAGAGAGAGAGAGAGAGAGAGAGAGAGAGAGAGAGAGAGAGAGAGAGAGAGTGAGCGTATGTAAATGGGGTAGTTGAGAGAAAAAAAAGAAAAAGAGAAGAATGAATATTTTATTGAAATATCTTGTAAAACAGATAAACTGACGTAAATATTTTGTAAAAGTGATGGTGTAAAATAGAAAAATTAGGTTTTAAGTGTAAAATAGACAGAATCTTATACACAAATTGATGTCATTGCTCTTATTAGTTTATTACCTACAAACACTGCATTTTCATTTGATTTGACAATTGGGTTCCTTGTGGTGATAATGATTCAAATTCTTTACAATTTCATCTTATTAGTTATTCTAGAATGCTTTCTTAAGTTACTTGACTTAATTACTCTGTCAGAAAATTTGAATTTCGGCTTATTATCCTTCATATTGACTTGGTCATATTCAATATAAAGAAAAAAAAAATGTTATTCCAGAGATTCTTTATTTCTTTGAATATATTTATGGTGATGATGGTAAACTTTAACCACCAATTTAGTCATCTTCCAAGTTTTAAACTTTAACCACCGATCCTGCATTATATGTGGCTTAATTGAAGCCTTTTGTATCCCCTGCAACCTATTTCTTGTTCCAAACTTCAATTTATGAAAGGAACCCACTTAATTCATATTCAATTATCACCTAAAAAATGAAAAAAAAAAAAAATCTAAAATTTAACTATTTCTGTCTAAGCAATTTTTTTTAATTAATCAAGATTGGCACCTAACCCGTCCTGTCTTTTTCATAGCTCTTAATTTTATTGTACCACTAACGGACATGTTATATTATAATTACAGTCAGAAAATCCGATTGGTACCTACCACGTCACCCACTTTTTCATAGGCTCCCAAGTCCCAATTATTACTTATAACTATGAAGTGGATTTCAGATTTCTAATATGAAAATGGAATGAAAGATGAATGTTAGAATGAAATTTTGAAAAGTAAAGAGTCAACATGAAAAACAACTCCGAACTTTTAAAGTTAGGAATATACTTTAATCTATATTTTATGTCAAGATGATGGTTGATCACCACTTAGTGTCTATTTGGTTAGCTTATTTTTTGCTAACTTATTTTACTATTTAGTTTATTTTTGCAACTATTCATAGGTTTCACTGCATTTTTTGGTACTATATATAGGTCTCACTGCACTTTTTGGTACTATTCATAGGTCCCACTGTATTATTTCAACTAATATTTACCTTTATTTACAGTACTTTCTGTAAAAAGTTTTCAATTTTAACAAAATAAGTGAATCCCCAACAGACCTTAATTAATGAGCTACATATATTAATACAACATTTATTAATTTTATATCTCTATATATCATCTACTCTATATTACTGTAAAAGTTAGGTCTTAAAAGTGGTAATTATGTCAAGAGGATACACTCTTCCTTTTTTATTAACCTCCTTTTCTCTTATGTCATGTGATGCATTATAAGAACATTAAAATAATTAACATACTAGCTTCTTGCGATGCAAAATATATTGTAAAACTAAATATTAATTAACTAAAAGGAAGAATTAATTTATACATTTCAAATCTCTTGTAAGTACGTAAGCTGAATATATTAGAAGAAAAAGAAAAGATTAAGAGCAGAGGGGCATATGATTATTACATTTATGCAAAACATTTATAACGCTCATATAATTATCAGCATCAATAAGAAGCTGCATTCTAGAAGTAGAATTCAAGATATAATAGTACACAAATTATAAAAAGACTTGTCAAATAATTCAATTGGAGTTGGTGTAGAAACGTGTAGAACTTCTACAGATAAGACATCTCTTCATGCTTAATTAACACCAATTCAATTCCTTAAGAAAGATTTTAAATGACTCAGCCATGCGTAACACAAATTTGAGAAATGATACAAAGAATTTATATAACATTCAATTTTATAGCGCACACACACAAAACCCCTCAAATATTCAATTACAATTCATATTCAATTACCATGCATAGGCACAAATATTTACCTCACATGTAAAAGCAAGAAAATTAAAACCAAATGCATTGTTGTAGACCAAAGCTATCGAAATTATTTTTTTATATTTAAGCATAAAAAGAAAAAGGGAGAAATTATTGTTTAACAAAATGCAAAGTATAAACAAAGAAGTAAAGAAGCAATACTTCTATTAGGAATTCTATCAAGCACATTATAGATGTTAATCATTAATGACATATCATTAAATACAAATTGCACTCTCTAAGGTTGATTGATATTCATTTCAGATGTCTAACTTTACTTTTGTTCAATTGACTCTAAGTTTTATCATTATTCAATTCAAGTTTTTTGTCCAATTTTGTTATAAAAAAAAAAAAATTGTCGTTAAGTATGCAATTACCTAATGAAAAAAATTTTGACAAAAATTTGTTAGGACATATGTGATTCACTTGTTAAGAATATATATCACTATTTTATGTAATTGGCTAATTCTTTGACAAAACGCACTTTACTTGTAATTTGGTAGATCTAGAATGTGTTTGATGCTTCAAGAAACTTTGTTTCAAGTTCAAGTGTTAAAGTCATGTAAGTCTGTCCAAGAATCAAGTGAGAAAGTGCTGGATTTTAAAGCTCGATAGCTGCTGGACACCTAGCTTATCTATCGAGCTCTTCAGTTGCTTTTTATCGCAATCTCGACACCTCTCGATAGCTAGTTCGATCGATCAAGAAACTTTCTGGATGCTCGATAGCTTGCAACAAGTGAAGAAGTACTGATTCATTAAATCTCGATAGCTAGCTCGATAGCTCTCGATAGATCGCAACAAGTACGAAATTCAGTTTTTCAGATTTGATTTTTGGCCCATGCTTATGTATTTGTGTAGGGTTTCTTTTCTCACAACCCTAGACATATATAAGGCTTATTTTAGAGGTCGTCACACAAGAGAATACAAGGAGAACATATGCAAAAAGTGATCGATGCCTTATTCTTTTTGAAAGAAGCTACTACGTCTTTACACTTTAGGGTTTTGTAACCAAGTACTTCTTTATTTTCATTGTTGATGAAGTGAAGAATTTTGTAGCCAACATCTTTTTCAAGTTGGTGTGTTAGTCACATACTGGGAGCCATGCATCATTGGTTAGTCATGTATTGGGATCCGTGCAAAAAGGGTGGCGTTCATATATTGAAGAGTGTAAAGTTTGAACTCAAATAAAAAGGATGTCTAGTGCAAAGCTTGATGAGGTATTAAGTGCTCAAAAGCCTAGTTCTGATAAGATTGGCTTAGGATATGCTGTTTCCTCCAGCCCCTCCTCTTCCACAACTTCTGGATCAAGGACTGTCTTTGTGCTCCAATCTGAGAAAGGTAATAAAGGTATGAAATCCAAAACTGATTTGACTAATTCTAAATCCTTTGTTAGACCTCATTCTAAGAAGTCGAGTAGCTTTAAAACTGCTCATGTTTGTCACCATTGTGGTGTTTTTGGACACATTCGTCTTAATTGCTTTAAGTTGTATCCTCAAAAGCAAGTGTCCAAACGGTCACAGGTTTCCTCTCAAGGACCTATACCTTTATTTGGAGAGTTATTAAAAGTTTTGAGTTTTTTAACTTAATTTCAGGAGAATTTTAATTCTTTTATGTCCTTTAGTAGACATACTAGGACACGTACCTTTTTATCTTCACGGCCAAAAACTCGTGTTATGTGGGTGAAAAAGGAGCCTTAGACTTAATTGTCTTTTCTGTTTGTCCTCTACTTTAATTCTTTCTATCTAAAGTAGGACTTTCTTTACTTGATTTCTTATCTGCTTTTGGAATCATGCTTTCATGCATCTGCATCTATCTTCATTCTTTCATGTTGTTTGTCTATTTTTGTCTAGTTGTTTAGTTTTTATTTTGTTTTGTTTTCAAAATTAAAAAAAAAAGGGAAAAATAAAAAAAATAAAAAACAGTTTATGTTTTGTGTACATTGCTACTTGTGTACCTTGGATGGCCATTGAAACAAAATTTTCTAAACTTTGTATCCTTTGTACCTTAGATGAATATCTCTATGCACAACTAAGTAAGTGAGCTTTGTGGCTCATGTTTGTGATGAGTAAGATTAAGTAATCTCTTGTACTTAACACTCGTATCACTCTTTTTGACGGGAAGGACTATAAAATCCTAAGAGAAATGCATAAATAACCATCTCACCACTGTTACCCGCTAATCATGAAATGACATCTGTATGCTTTGACATAGTAAAAGTGCAATGTCAATGACATCTGTATGCTTCGGCATAATAAAAGTGCATTGTCAAATGCTTAACATCATTGGGTATTTCTTTTCTATCTCTTATATGCCCATGCATGATATGCTTATTAAAAGAAAAATATGCAAAGAAAAATAAAAAGCAAAAAGATCAAAATGCTTTATATGATTGCAAGCGTGTATTTTAGGAGATGTGGGAGTTATAGGATGTACTTTGAAGGTGACAGTCCCCATTAAACAGTTATGATTGTGTGTGAGTTAAAGTGATTTTCTTATATCTTAAATCGTCATAACATGTAGACACTTATGCAATCTTGCGATGTTTTTGACATACAACACACAATATTCTTTACTACTTTTGATACATGTGCAGGTACAATGTGATTTGGCCATCACAAGGAATACAAGTATTAATATATGATCACTAAACTATCTTAACTTGTTTTTGAAATATAAAATTGGTTAGACTTGTTTAGTGTGTGTGTGTGTTTTGGATCTATTTCTTGTGCCCCTTTGATCATCCTTGATCATTTTTATGTCTCTCGGGTGAAGCTTTCTAATTTCTTGTACCCTTTGTCAATCATGACAAAAAGGGGAAGAAATTGTGAAGAATTTGTGATTTTTTTTTTTAAGATTCTACTTGTTAAGGGGAGAAATACATGTCTTTGTAAGGAGGAGATGTGTTTCATCTTGTTAGGGGGAGTGCTTACCTCTTTCTTTTTGTACACCAGTCTTGTGACCATGTTTATATACATTGTGCTTATCTTTGATATATATGATGATGCATGTCTTCTTCACCTATCTCTACATGTGTTGTTTCTTTTCTATCTTTATACACATGTTTTTTTTTTTTTGTATGCAATCTTTTATTTTTGTTTCACATTAAGATGCCTTGATGAGTTTTGTTTAAAGTGTTTCAGAAATATAGGTTGTCAAAGTCCTCTTGCCATGAACTCTCTTCTTGCAAAGTTTTTCAAGAGTTTGTGTTAGGATAGATTTTATTGTATTCTATAAGTGAATATGAGTTGAGTGATTTATGACTTCTCTCATATGTTCATTTGTTTGTTGTGGTTTTGTCACGGGTTGCCAAAGGAGGAGATTGTTAGGACATATGTGATTCACTTGTTAGAAACATATGTCACTATTTTATGTAATTGGCTAATCTTTTGACAAAACGCATTTTGCTTGTAATTGGGTAGATATAGGATGTGTTTGATACTTCAAGAAACTTATTTCAAGTTTAAGTGCTAAAGTCATGCAAGTTTGTCCAAGAATCAAGTGAGAAAGTGTTGAATTTTAAAACTTGATAACTGCTCGATACCTCTCGATACCTAGCTTATCTATTGAGTTCTTCAGTTGCTTTTTATCTCAATCTCGACACCTTTCGATAGCTAGGTCGATCGATCGAGAAACTTTCTGGATGCTCGATAGCTTTTCGATAGCTCGTAACAAGTGAAGAAGTATTGATTCATTAAATCTCGATAGCTAGCTCAATAGCTCTCGATACCTCTCGATAGCTCGTAATAGGTACAAAATTCAGTTTTTCAGATATGATTTTCGGCCCATGCTTATGTATTTGTGTAGGGTTTCTTTTCTCAAAACCCTAGACATATATAAGGCTTATTTTAAAGGCCGTCACACAAGAGAATACAAGAAGAACATATGCAAAAAGTGATCGATGCTTTATTTTCTCTGAAAAAAGCTATTACGTCTTTGTGTCTTAGGGTTTTGTAACTAAGTACTTCTTGATCTTCATTGTTGATGAAGTGAAAAACTTTGCAGCCAACATCTTCTTCAAGTTGGTGTGTTAGTGACATACTGGGAGTCGTACATTATTCGTTAGTCACGTACTGGGATCCGTGCAAAAAAAGTGACGTTTATATATTGAAGAGTTCAGAGGTTCTGAAATAGTAGAAAGTTTCTACTGTAAGTTCATCTACGAGGATTGTAGAGTCTAGGGACAAAAGTTTTGTACCAGATCTGGAACTTCTCTTTACTATAGTGGATTACTTTTTAGGAAGGTTTCCTTCCAGGTTTTTTTTACTGTGAAACTAGTTTGTTTCATTAGTTTTTCTGGATCATCATATCTTGTCTTATTTATTTTATTCTGCTGTATGATTTTGACATGATATTGATGTTTGTTTGTTTTAACAAGTTTTATTTATAATAAATATAATTAACAACTTGGGTTTAAAATTTGTTAATTTTATCAACTGGGGTCTAAATTTTCCAACAAAATTCTCACATAAAAATCTATAACATATTTTTATTAATTTTATAGATATTTTTTTCATGTGAGAAAATATTTTTCTAATGGAAAATATTTAATGAAATTGGACAGAATGTTTAAATTGAATAAATTTGAAATTTAGATTACTTTTTAGAGAACTAAAATGAATTTTAATCAAACTTAGAAGGTGCAATTTGCATTTTAGCAAAAAATAAATAAACATTTAAGTCATTCAGAAACCTGCATTAAAAGACAAAGAAAACTAAATAATTAGCATACTGCCTGTTAACCTGTGCAATGCAAAGGAGATTGTAAAACTAAACATAAGGATGTTATACAACTTAACTGAAAGGAAGAATTCGATTTTACATTTTAAATCTCTTGAAGAGTAAGTAAGAAAAATATAGTAGAAGAAAAAGAAAAGATTAAGAAAGTTATACATGAAATGCTAAAATAGTCTAGAAGGGTATATGATTATTTACGTTTATGAAGAACATTTATAACGCTCATAATGATCAGCATCATAACAGTAGAATTCAAGATATAATTGAACACAACATTTAAAAAGATTTGTCAAACAATTCAATTAGAGTTGGAGTAGCAATATGCAGAAGTTCTACGACAAGACATCTCAACATGCTTAATTAACACCAAATTCAATTCCTTAAGCAATACCCATTAATACCCGATATGATCCAGCCAACGTTGCATTTTTAGACACACACAACCAAAATTAAATAAAACCCTTAAATATTCAATTATTGTGCTTATTAGGCACAAATATTTAAAAGGTTAGCCGTACATTTCATGTTTTTACTATACAACTCAATGTAAGTATTTATACAACATGATTTTCTCATGTAACTCATTACAAGTACATTAAAAATATTCATTCTAAAAAAAAAGTACATTAAAAATATTAACATAGATATAGTTTACTTTAAGTGAAACTCTATTACTAAAGTTCTTTTTATTCTTCTTTGAAAAAAAAAAAATACTACTTGAAGACTTATAAAAAATTTTGAGATATTTAAATATAGTTTCATTATTTTTTAAAAATTATTTTACGATCAAGTATAATCATTGAATTCGCTAAAAATTTAGACTTAAATGAGGTCTATTCATCATGTAACTTAAAATAATTTTTACTCTTTACTATATATTTTATATTCAATTTTGACTATTAATATATATATATATATATATATATTAAGTTTTCATATAAATTAGGGATGTGCATGTGTCAAGTTGGAGAGTTTTTTCAACCCAACTCGACCTTGTCGAATTGAGAAATTGCCAACCCAACCCAACTCTTCGTATGTGTATAACTGGGTTTTTATTAATTATTTAAACAATTTTTTAATAAATTGTATAAATCATATAATATTCTTAAATTATATTCCAAATTTATAAATTCATTAAAGTAATTATCACAATGTCAAAATTAATAAAACTAAAAAAAATTAAAGTAATGGTAGTAAAATAAACTTAAATACATGGTGGGTCGAGTTGGGTCAGATGACTTAAAAAAACTATCAACCCGAACCAAACCTGGCCTAAGACTCAAAATAAAATTTTAACCCAACCCAATTTACTAACCCATAAAAACCTACCCAAGACATCGGGTTGAGTTGAGTAAGTTTCTTCAAGTTGGTGGGTTTGATGCACACCCATACATATAATTCTTGATTGAGGCATGCATTGTGTAGACTATACCATTTACTCTAGAGATAAATTATCTTGCGACTTCTAAATTGTCAAGATAAATTATTATTCATGATTATAAAATTTTTCATATTATTATATAAGATCAATCTATATCATCTAATTACAGGAGGAGCCTTCAAATAGATAAAATTAAACTAACGTAACATGTTTGTGTAGAAAACACCAAGAAGTCTCTTCAGGGGCATCCGTGTGGTGTGTTCAATAGATTTGAATGACATTTTGTAAACTTAAATTTTCATCCACCACACTATTAGTCCATAAGATTTTTAGAGTGTCTTATGGACAAAGAGTGGAATAATCGTGTCCAATATTAGGAGAACACTTCCTTTTATATATATATATATATATATATATATATATATATATATATATATAAAAGACAACACCAAGAATGTCATTAGCCTTGCAAGGTTTCTAGAAATGGATTAAAGATTAGAGCCAATAGTTGTCGTGATTGGTGAGTTTGAAATCTTGTAAGATTGTCACATTAAAAGCAACTTAAACAACATAGTATTTGGGGAAAAAAAGGTAGAAAGGCCAGCGGTCAACGAGCTGAGTCAAGCCAAATATTAAAAGTTTAATATTGTTAATTTAATTTTATTTCAAATATGAGTTGAGTTCGAGTTCGTTACTAAATAATATTATATGTTTAAGCTTGGTTCATTTTATTATCAAATAAGCATGAACTTATTCACAAGCAACTTGCTTTTCATTTCTTTTCCCATATATAATAAAACCATGACTAAAATCTCTTACCCTTTTACAAATCTATGAATTTTACTACGAATGAACTGTTTATATTATCTGTAGGGTCCAAATTTGTTGGGCCAGGTAGCAGCTTTGGCACTGTGAGCCCAACAAATTCCCAACAATAAATTTGTAGAGAATGGGTTTAAACAACTGGGCTGGGTTTGGATTTAGCAACGGTTCATGGTGGCTGACCAGAGAAAAAAGGATTTAGACTAGCGTTTAATAGGAATTTCTTCAGTCCGAAGAGCTTTAATATTTAGGAACTTAGTGAATACAATTTTTTCCTCCCCCTCTACCGTGAGGCTTGTTTCCTTTATATATACACCTTTTCCCCATCTTCGCCGCACACTTGTCCTTCATCTAGGCGTTCACTCAAGTACCAGTCACATCAGAAGTCTGCTTTAACGTGCAGCGGGTGGTTGTGGTTGAGGTTGCACTGTTCAGGTGTCTTCTCCACATAAATGCGGCCAGAAAAGTTGCTGCAGTGCATTAAATGCGGTGGTGGCAGCTTTATTTGGAAGATACTTCTTGATATCTATGCAGTTAGGCGTGCCCAAAGCTCGGCCCTTGCAGGAGAATCTTCAGCGTACCTACTTGATCAAGTTCTGGGTAGATCCGTTGGATAGGATCCCTTCGGACCGGCCAGGTTCTCTTCGGACGAAGCATCTGTCCCTTATGGATTGCGCTCCCATCGGGATGGCAAAGCATTGATACTTTTAACCTCTTCGGACTGAGAGTCGTATTTGAACTGGGCCTCAGGCCCAACATATGGCGTTGGGCATTCTCACCCACATTATCAATAAACTATAAATATGAATTTGATATTATATAAACCTAGTTTCAACAATCCATTCTCAAGTCTATATAAATATATTTTTTGGACACACACACACTTAAATTGAGTCTGTCTGTTCACAACCTTGTTCGCGAACATATTATTATGTTTGAGCTTGACTTATTTAATAGTTGAGAGTCTTAAGACAAAACTTGTGTTTGAACTTAATTAACTTATTTACTAAACAAACGAACATGAACAAGCTCTTTTCCAAGTTGAGCTCAAGCTCTTCATAAATAATTTGGTTAATTTGCCGTGCTAAGATATGGCGAGGGTGAAAGTTGGTCTTTTATGGTTACAAGAGAACCGATGGGAGTCAGAGTACCCCTTTTATGTGGGCTTAGAGATGACCACTATAAATCTTCATCTATTCTCATTCTCTTTAACTACTTATTAAAAAATGAACAAAAAACAAAAGGGAACTAATAGAAAAAGTGAGTTGCAGCCAACTACCGCCATTTGGTAGTTTCATATATGCCCCTGGGCCAGGTCTACGTAATGTGTGTGTGTATATATATATATTTTGGGAAGTATCCGTAGTATAAATCTGATATAATTCTTTATAAATGTTACAACAATCAATACCGTTTACGTCAAATTTCATTTGTTATTAGATTCAAAACTTATGTTTTGTATAATTTAAAAAAAAAAACCAAAAAAAAAAAAATTGAAATTTAAAGAATTTATAAATAAGATAGTTATTAATCTCTAATCATCTTGAAATTTTATAAGCATGATGGATACCATTATTCCTTTCTTTGATTTTGATATAGATTCCTTATTCCTAATTTCTTTAGTACGGAAATAAAGAAAAAAAAGTGTGAATTTATCAAAATAAACATATAACATAAAAATATATTATTAAATAATGTAACATAGTGTGCATTTGGTATTAACTTATTTATTTTTTTACTGAAATTATGTTAAACTGTACTTATACTTTGAAAATGTGAGAAAGATTTAGATTTAAAAAAAAAATTGTATTTAAAAATAAAAAATTTGTTGAATAAATTGGAGGCAAACGAACACTAAAGTTACAACAAGTCAACAAGTAAAACTTGAATCAAATCTAATTTCTTTTTTTCTTTATTTGAGGAACTAGTAAGAAATCTAATTTCTATTATTAAAAGAAGTGCTAAATTCATAATATTTTTATAACAAATTTTAAGTGGTAAATTATTTCAAGTTTTTAATATGATGTTTTCTTTTGCCACGGGACTTGTTTCGTAACCAAGCAAAACATCTTCAATTCATGCCGACCATTGCGGTCGCTATCTGTTATTTTATACCTAACCAAACGAAACATATTCAATTCATACAATCATGTCGTTTTATGCGGCACTTTAGTATTCCTAAAATTGTACTGGCTTTATACCCAGTGAAAATGAAAGTGATGTCTTGTTTTGTCGAAGGTAGGTAAAGATGGGCTTATGGGCTGGGCCCGTCCCCCTTTCTCTTTAATGGAACAGTATTCTCTAAAACAAAAAACTGGGTAAAATGCATTTACACTCTCTCTTACGGACCACAATTTTTATGCCATAATAACTTTTGTTACAACTCTAACGTATCAAATTGTAACTAGCTACTTATTAATTTCACAATAATCTACAACTTTTTCTCTGTCACATCAAATTGTGGTAAAAATTGTGACATGAAAGTTATTTTCACATATTTTATCTTAAATTTAGCCAATTTAGTGCGTGCGCGTATATATATATATATAATTAGTGTCTCTTTGACATTAGCTTATAAGTTCAGTTTCTAGCTTTTTTTTAACTTTTATGTATAGTTTTTAAAAACCTCATTTTTTCCATATTTTCTCACTTTTTCAAAAAATTTCAAGGTACAAATATATTTTAGAACACTTTCAATAAAAAGTTAGATAAGTTGTTTTCCAACAAACATTTAGTATGTTGTGCGTGCGCACTTTTTGTAATACATATGTTTTGCACCCCTTGAAATCAAATCCTAACTCTTCCACTGGCCATGGACCCATGAAAAGGCCAAAAGGGTCCTAAAATGTGTTAAACATCTATGGCATTCTTAGTTCTTACATAAAAATTGTGTAAAAAGTCAAGTACAATATGACGCACAAACAGGGGCAGAGCTAGAAAAAAAGAGAGGGGGGGCGCCCCCTACTCCTAAAATTTCTTTGTATATTTAGGCTCTGTTTGGATTGGCGTCTGCTTCTAAGGAGTCTGCGTTTTTGGCCCTTTTTTTTTTTTTTTTTTTTTTTTTTTAACCAGCACCTTTTGTATTGTATGGGACATGAACAATGCAAGAAGACAAATGAATATTATTTTTTTGTATGAACAGTATTTTTTTGTGTGAACAGTAATCAAAAATTAATTTTTTATTATTTTTAATTTTTAATTTTAGCAAAATAAGCAATATCCAAATGAACACATAATCTACTCTAAAGTAGGTACTCACTGACATAGAGAAAAAAGAAAAAAAAAAAAAGCACTTCCACTTGAAAGTGACTCTGACACAAGAAAAAGAAAGGAAAAAGAAGCTTTTGTTTGTCCCACGTTTTGCGCCTATTTCACTATTTTTTTTTATTTAATATCATTATTTTCAAAATTTTTACTGTGATACTTGAGTGATGCTTAAAAATTTTACTACTTATGTCTTACAAATTGGCATGTCAATCACAAAAAATAATTTCAAACATATATTCATTATATTGTTTAAGTAATACTATTCACATTTTTACAACATCAATTTGCAAAATTTGTAGTAACTATGACTATGAATTGGTTATTTTTGTTTATTTATTTTAATAATATGAAATATATTCATATTTTTACAATTGTTTATTTATTTTGTTATTATTACTGATTAATATTTTAAAATTAATTTCATTTTTAATATTGTCTTTTAATTTTATTCCCTCTAAACTAAAATCTTGGCTCTGCCACTGTGCACAAATGCGAAGCTCTACTAGAGTTTCACAGTGAAAATAAAGCAAAAATTTGTCTAAATTTTACAATAGAAATCTTGCCCAGCTATCACACAACCAAGACTGTTTGACAACTGTGACCATAGGGGACTATGATAGATTCTCCTCTTATATATATATATATATATATATAGCCAAATTGAGAGAAAATTCAATTAGATTTCAAATTGAAATTCAATTAATGTCTAATTTGCACTACATGTCCTATCTAATCTAAATTTTAAAATTTTTGTACCAAGTGAGTTAATTCAATGTTAAATTTGAATTTCAATTAGAGTTTAATTTTGCGCCACATCTCCCATATAATTTAAGTTTTTAAATTTTTGTGCCAAGTGAGTTAATTTGATGTAGAAAATGATAAATCAAGTATAAATAAACCATAAAAAAAAGCTAATCATATATCTAACTCTATATATAAAATTAGAGAAAAAAAGAGTTTGAATGATTTTATATTTATGAGCTATTTTTTTGTGTAACTAAATATATTTCAAATTTATAAGTTATTTGTGTAATATACCATGACTATTTATTGTCCATTACTAACTAGGTAGTGTGTGTGTATTTTAAACCAAAATTTAGAGAAAATTCAATTAGAATCAAAATTGGATTTTGCTTTTATTAGCTTTCCATAAAAATTAAATTATTTAGATTTTTGTTGCTATTTTTTCTCTAAACAAATGAGCATATTTTTTATACTATTTCTATTCATATATTTTGTATGTGAAGATCTTGAACCTAAAAATTTGTAATTGAGTTTAATGATCTCATGCACCTATCTACATTCAATTTAAAAGATACTATTGGACCAATCTATTCATTTTATTTTGTGTTGTATTTAGTAGAATTTCACGTACAATGATTGTGAATTGATATTGTATATGTAATATCCAATAGTGATTTTTAAAATTATATACTTCCACTGTTCTAATTTGTTTGTCCTGTTTTAAAAATCCAACTTTTTAAGAAAATATCATTTATTATTTTGTTTGCTATATAAAAATGTATAAATTTCCAAAATTACCCTTAAATAAATTTATCAAAAATGGTTTTGGAAATAAAGTAGGGGCATAATAGGAACATTAGGAAATTAATGGTTTTTAATTTTAGAAACAAGATAATACTTTTGGGACATCCCAAATGGAATAGAAGATAAAAAAATTGGGACGGGGGAGTATATAATAGTAATGTAATGAGAAACTTGGCGTAACTAATATCATGAAAACTGCAAGGAAAAACCATTTTAATACCTCTAAATGTTCTGGTTGAACTAATGTCCTATATATTTAATAATCCAAATTAACATCAATAGCACCACTTCAATTTATTATTCTCGTGCGTAAGCACATGTTACATTCTAGTATTAAATAAAGAGAAAAAACCTCCTGGTTGCAAATCTAAAAGTGTAGATTCTACCGTCCATAATAGTTCTCCCTAATTTAAGTGATTTAGAATAGAATTCCCACTTAATTAATCTACAAGGAAAAATTTAAGAAAGCCTTAAATATAATCTTTATTTACAAAGAATGAAAATACCATGAAAGATCACAAGAAAACAAAAATAAAATCTTATGAGTATCCCTCCATACTCTTTAGATAAAAGGGTAAAATTTTTACTTTTATCTCTAAACTTTATTAAAAGTGTTTTCCGTCCTTAAACTTTATAAAGTTCATTTTTGTCTCT
This sequence comes from Quercus glauca, assembly GCA_023736055.1. Lineage (NCBI taxonomy): Eukaryota > Viridiplantae > Streptophyta > Magnoliopsida > Fagales > Fagaceae > Quercus > Quercus glauca. Next base: position 21,251,388 of record CM043324.1, on the reverse strand, counting down.
AAATTTTTTGAATTTAGGGATAAAAAATAAACTTTTAATAAAATTTAAGAACAAAAATAATATTTTAAGAAATAAATAAATATTTTATTAATAACTACTTTATTAGAGCATATTAGTTTGTCTAAATTTTTCTCCAAATTTTTTTGTCTATTTTAGTATAAGAATATACATTTTTCTATTTTATACAATTATTTTTACAAAACACTTACATCAAATCATCTATTATAGATTTCATTTTATTTAAATACTCATATTCATTTTTTTTTATACTACTTTTGTCATCTCAAGTCTCTTTCTCTCAGTTTCTCAAAAAAAAAAAAAAAAAAAAAAAAGGTATCTTCCTCTCACGTCTAGCATCAGCCATCAGAGGTCGCTCTCCTCTCTGCTCTCTCCTCTCTCCTCTCTCCTCTCTCCTCTCTCCATTGGGTTTGTGTTATGGGCCTTCCGTTGATGGTTTGATATTGGGTTGATTTTCTGTTGTTGTAATGGGTTTTGGTGGTGGTGGTTGGATGGTGTTGGGTGGACAGAATTTGTGTTTGGATATAGGTGGTGTTGGGTTGTAGGTTCTGTGAGAGTGAACAAGAAGGAGAGAGAGAGAGAGAGTCTGATGAGAGAAAAAGAGGTGAGAGAAAAGATATTAAAATATTGGAATAGAAAGCTACATTAATCGTATATATTTACACAGTTACTGTAACAACCGTGTAAATTTTTACAACTTCAACTTGATGAGAGAATTTTGAGATTAAATGTGCAAAATTAGGCACTTTTTCTATTTCACATTCATTGACGTGAGTGCTCTTGCATACAAAAAAAAAAATGGAGTAACATTTTAGCAAAAGAATACATAACACCTCTGGCTGCTCTGGACATGCTCACCAAAAGCGAGAGTTTTCATATTTGCTCCCATATGTTCTTTTGCTGAATACGAGTACTAATCCTCATAAAGAAGCATGATTTTTAAAATGGCTTAGGGTAATTTTATTTATGAATAAAAGACTTTATTGAAGAAAAGAAAAACCACGCAAAAGGTCCGCCTCCTTTACAATCACGCATTACAACACTAGGAGGGCAATGACCAGGACCAAAACTACCAAAATAAGAATGAATATAAGACCATTTGGCTAGTACATGGCTTCGGTAGTTGCAATCCTTCTTGTTTGTGATTACATAAGTAGTCTATATTTTTCCCTGATTATGCTGATTTCTGAAACACTGCTAAAAAACTTTCAAAAATGTTTCCTTGGAAACAGCTGTCAACAATGAAGTTTAAGGAAAAACAAAGAGCTAATGACAGTCTAAGATCCTAGTCCCAAATTTTTATGGTTTAGGGTCGGCTAGATGAGAATTAACAATTTCTTGTAGATGAGCATTAGCAATTAACTAAAGGGGTAACATTTAGCAAAAAAAAAAAAAATAAAAAAAAAATAAAACAACAAAAATAGTTAACATTCTCAAATCTCAATAACCAAATGAATAAAGACTGATCTAATAAAAAAAGGGGCCATTTATATATTTCAGTAGACAATACATGGGAGGAACTCCCCACTCACTGCATTTCAAGATTCGGCAGTACTTTAAAACAAGGAAAAACAAAAACCAAAAAAGTACATTCAAATACAGAAACCGCAAAACTATCCCCTTTAGGGATGCATAGGACCACACACTTTTCTTTTTCCTAAGGAAACACTTTACTCATCCATCTCATCATCATCATCCGCATCATCAATTTCTTCTATCTTCATCTTCTTTACTGCCTGAGCAGTATCACTTCTTGCCCCATTAGGGATTTGGATCAAAACATCTGATTTTTGACCAGTGGCTGCATTAACCAACCCTCCATTCTTCTCCACCTTATACACCAATCCACTCCCATTAGGCCCAGCATCTATGTACACAGTTGAGTTTTCATCAATCTCTTCCCTTATAAGCATTTTTGACAGCTCTGTCACAACCTTCTTCTCCAGCCACCTCCTGATAGGTCTAGCACCATAAACCTGAACAGGAAAAAAAAAAAAAAAACCATTTAGTATTTCTTGCAAGCTAAAAGCAAACCAGATTTAAGCGGGACAAAGCTTCTTTCAAACCACTTTTTACGACCGTTGAGTTGTCCAGTTATTGATATTCATATAGACTCAACATTAACAGCACTCTGTTGTCTACTACCATTAACAACTTGTCAACTCAGAAGTAAGGAAAATAAAAGTATTGAGAAAAGTTGTGTCTTTAGACTAATTGGACAAGGAATACTAACCGGATCATAACTTTCCGCTAATACAAAGTCCAAAGCAGCATCAGTTACAGCCAAGGCAATTCCCCTCTCAGCAAGCCGACTTGCAACGTCCTTCATTTGTAACCGAGCAACCTTCCTCAGCTGCTCATGTGAGAGAGGATCAAATACCACAATCTCGTCCAGCCTATTTAACAACTCTGGCCTGAAGTGCTTCCTTACCTGTCAAGTAACACCAAAGGGATTACTACCAATTTCAACATAACAGAAATAAGTACATTTATTTGTTAAGTATTGGAAGTATTTCAATACCTCCTGCATTACACGATCACGTGCAACTTGCATTGAGACCTTGCCCATCAGTCCAGAAAGGAGGTGCTCTGCTCCAAGGTTTGATGTCATGATAATCACAGTGTTCCTAAAATCAACGGTCCGGCCTTGGCCATCGGTTAACCTTCCATCATCTAAAACTTGGAGCAGAGTATTAAATACAGAGATGTGTGCCTTTTCCACTTCATCAAAGAGTACTACACTATAAGGCCTGCGCCTCACGGCCTCCGTGAGCTGTCCCCCTTCCTCATGTCCAACATACCTGAGAATTGCAAGAGTAGAATGAGAGTAAGAATCTACTTTCACATCAGAAATATATAAAGACTGGTTGAATAAGTATGCTAAGACACTTACCCTGGTGGAGCACCAATTAACCGTGAAACTGAGTGTTGCTCCATATACTCAGACATGTCAATCCTCACCAACAGATTTTCATCATCAAAGAGTTGCTCAGCAAGAGCCTTTGCAAGTTCAGTCTTACCAACACCAGTTGGACCTAGGAATAGGAATGAACCTGTTGGTTGTTGAGGCCTTCCTAACCCAGCCCTGGACCTCAACACTGCCTCAGCAACAGCACCAACTGCTTGATCCTGTCCAACTACTCTCTTGTGCAACCTCTCAGCTAGACCAATTAACCTAGCCTTCTCATTTTGGCCTAGCCTTGTGACAGGTATGCCAGTCCAGCGGCTGACAACCTCTGCAATATGCTCTGGGCCAACAGTTTCTGTTAACATCAAGTTATCATCAGCATTTCCTTCAAGCCGTGCTATAGCAGCTTCCACTTCCTGGATTGCCCCATATTTCAAGTCAGCAACTCTAGCTAAATCATATCTTCTTTCAGCCTCTTGTACAGCAAACAAGAGCTCTTCTCGCTTCTGCTTTAGTCGTCTAAGCTCATCAATCCTTTCTTTCTCCTTTTTATATTTCATCATCAAAGGTTGAAGCTTGTCCCTTAAATCATCGAGCTCTTTCCGTACCTATAAGGAGGACAACAGATTTAGAATGCAAATGATACGAAACACTTTACATAACACCCACAAGTATATTCCAGACATTCTTCGAAAACAAACACTTACTTCAACAAGACGGGCTTTACTAGCTTTATCCTTCTCCCTTTCGAGCGCATGAAGTTCAACTTCGAGCTGTAAACGCTTCCTCTCAAGGTTATCAATTTCTTCAGGCTGGCTATCAAGTTGGACTCTCACATTTGCACATGCTTCATCCACCAAATCAATCGCCTTATCAGGGAGATGACGCCCTAACCAAAAAAAAAAAACATATACATCAATATCTCAACTTTGAATAAGACTAACAAATGAAAGAACACGTCTAAAAAGGAAGCCAACACAATCACACTATGTCCTGGTAGTCTTGAAAGTACATACCTGTAATGTAACGGCTTGAGAGCTGGGCTGCAACAACAAGAGCCCTGTCCTGAATCCTCACACCGTGATGACCTTCATACTTCTCTTTCAAACCTCGAAGGATACTTATTGTGTCAGGAACACTAGGCTCTGCCACATACACCTGTTGGAACCTTCTCTCAAATGCAGCATCTTTCTCCACATATTTCCTATACTCCTCAAGTGTGGTTGCACCAATGCACCTTAGCTGCCCTCTCGCAAGCATTGGCTTGAAGAGGTTTGCAGCATCCATAGACCCTTCAGTTCTACCAGCACCGAGAACGAGATGAATTTCATCAATGAAAAGTATAACTTTTCCCTCAGCCTCTTCAACTTCTTTCAATACAGCCTTCAATCTCTCTTCAAACTCTCCCCTATACTTTGCTCCAGCTATCAATGCCCCCATATCCAATGCTATGAGTCTTACTTCAGCAAGATTACTAGGGACATCACCTCTCATAATCCTTTGAGCCAAACCCTCCACCACAGCAGTTTTACCAACACCAGGCTCTCCAATAAGGACAGGATTGTTTTTAGTTCTCCTTGAGAGAATTCGAATAACTCTCCTTATCTCCTCATCTCTGCCAATGACTGGATCAAGCTTTCCTGCCACCTCAACAAGGTCCCTCCCATAAGTCTTCAAAGCCTGAAAATTGGTATCCCCAGAAGCACTCTCCACTTTCCTTCCTGCCTTCCCACGAAGGTTCTCGACCTCTGATTTCACTTTCGCCGCAGGAACACCGGCTTCTTTCAACAAGTCCCCAATTTGAGAATCCTCAAGAAGGCCAAGAATCAGCTGATCAACAGCTAAATGCGTGTCCCCGCGTGTTTTTTGAGCGGCTTGGGCACGGCGCACTACTTTGATAAGACTTGAGCTGGCTGGAACCTCATCTGGGGGAGGAGATTGAGATGGGAGTTTCTTCAATGCCTGGCTGAACACTCTCTCCACTGCCTTGGTGGCATCTTCACCACCAGCATTGGCAATTGCTTGTTTGAAGATGCCATTAGCATCGGATATCAAAGCAAGAGCAAGATGGAGAGGTGTGAATTGGGCATGCCCAGCAGTCGTTGCTAACTCATTAGCCGCGAGTATAGTCTCATTGGTCTTGTGGGTGTTCTTCTCAGGATTCATCTTTTTTGCTTCTTAGCACCTATAAAGACTGTAAATTATAAAAATCATTATTAAAAACCTTTGTTACCATAACATCAAAGCCACAAGGAACAGAATCCATATAGAAAAAAAGAAAAGCTTCGCAACCAAAAAAGTCGCATATTAAACGGAAAATTATACAATACCCCAAATGAAACATGCAATACACACACACACACATAGCCAAAAATTGAATGTATTTAGCTATACAAATTATCAAATCAACAACATAATAAATAACTTTCCTAATTGCTTTTCTATTTTCTGTTTCAAATATGACACCTCAGTTTGTAAAAACTATGTATTTTGTTTTGGGACCATGACAATATGAATTGTACTAAGCTAAATTTATTGTCTACTTTTCAATCCTCGACAAAAACAAAACAAAAAAAAAAATTGCAGCATCTTTTTTCACAACTACTTCACATTAGAACCGAATCCGAGGAGACAAAAAAAAAAAAAAAAAAAAAAAAAAAAGACACAAGTGCAACAGCATTCCAGAGGTATTAAGAAACAACAACAACAGAGAAGCTAAAAGAACCCATCAGAGTTACACAATCATAGAACAAATTTTCACAAAAAAAAAAAAAAAAGACTGAGAGAGAGTTTTTCTTACCTTTTTAGCAGAGAGATACTGAAATTCGTTGATGGGTATTTAGAACTTGCTCTTTGCGAAGAAGATTTTTCCGCTATTCTGGTTTTGCAATCTCTGAAATCTGTCAGCAACAAAATTGTTTGTTTTTGTTTCAAAGAAAAGAAAGAAATTATTTTGAAAATTTGTGTGTGTGATGTTTTTTTTGTTGTAAGAAACAGAGCAGTAGTGAGGAGAAATGAGAGAGTAGGAGTCCCTTATGTTGACAGAACAGAGACATCTGGAAGGTCGTGGAAGCGGTGCCAGGTGGCGCTAGAAACTACTAGACTGTGCTACATAAACTGCCTGGCCCATCTTTTCTTGTCTCTCTCTTTTTATCTATTTACTAAGGGTGCTGTTAACGGGTGCTGTGCAGCACCCGTTAATGTAACAAAAATTGGAATAAAATATTCATGTCTTTTTAGGGATATGGAAAAAGTTGAGTATTTAATACACAGGTGTCAGTTTTGATAAAGATAGTCAAATTATTTTGCAACCGGACCAAAATGCCCTTGAACCAAAAATTGAAAAAGCGTGTTTTTTATCTCTAAAATACCCTCAGCTTTATTATGATCTCCCAAATTTATCCCTGCTCTATAAACACAAAATACACACAGAAAATGCATATAGAGAAAATTATAACACCATCTGGGCAGGGACAAGGACCTCCATCGGACCATCACTGATCTCACTCTAACATCAAATTTAAATTGTCTAACACCGTTGGGTCAAGATGACGAGTCCTCCGATGCATCCATGTAACTTCAATTCCAATTTGGTTTTGGGTATACAAAGTGAGAGAGGAGTTGGTCTTGGGTGAAATTGAGAAAAATTAACTCTTAATGCTTTTCAATTGGCAGGTAAGAGGATGGATGAGAAATTTGAGAGAGTAGGCTCGTAGAAGATGTGTGTGCGTGAAGGAAATGAAGAAATGTAGAAGAAGAAAGAAGACAAAGGTGTGCAGGAAAGCAGAGGGAGGACATGAAGAAGGTGGATATTTGTGAAGAAATGGGTGGATGAGAAAAAAAGAGGAAAAAAATTAAAAAAAGAAAAGAAAACAAAGGGTCATACGTGGGTGGGTGTTAGGTAAGGGTGTAAAAAAAACCTTTTATTTAATAAAAAAATATAATTGAATATAATGATTGATGGGACTATGACAGATATGCATTTCATGGTGTTACCAATGCTAAGATATAATTAAGTACAATAGATATTATGTTCACAATATTTTTACAATATTTTTACAATAAATTATAAGTGGTTAGTTGTTATCGGTTCCAATTTGAAACTAACACAAAGATTACTTTTTTTCTCAACAATAATAACCAGTAACAACTTGCCACTTACAATTTGTTGTAAAAATATTGTGAACATATCATTTCTCATTAAATATAAAATGTTTGATATTAAAAAAAAAATTAAGAAAGAAACTATAATAAAAGTTACACTTAAATACGATGGTTGCATGAAGTGATTTCATCAAATTGTAAATTTTTTTAAATTTTTAGATTTTAAGGAAAAAAAAAAAAATATATATATATATATATATATAAAATTTTTCTTCTCCTATCATTTCTAAATGGATAAAAATCTTAAAGAACTAAATAAAAGTTGCTTCACGTGATACAAATCTTAATTTGATTATAGTTGAATTGCACTTGCTGTGCTTAATATGTCTCCGTGCAGTTTCCTTTAAGAATTATGTATTCAAATTGAAGTAAAAGTCTATTAAGCTTAGATTTTTTGTTTAAAGTTGCAACGTACCAAACATTTGCATCTATGGATTGAGCTTTGAGATATTTGTTTCCCAAAAAAAATAATGTATATGGTCTCAATTTGCAATTAATGCGGTGACAAATCATAATGTGGTGATACGGGGTACTGCAACAAGATGGCAATTCATGTTCGCGGGTCGGGTTCATGTCGTGTTGAGCCATGAGTATTCGGCTATATAGGTTGACTCGAATTCGACCTGTTTAGTAAACGTGTCAAGAATCCTTAACCTGAACACAACTTATTTATTAAACAGGTCAACCCAATCCAACACGTTCAATTTGTTTAATTAACAAGTCATGTAAAGGTCAATACAAATGACCCATTTAATAATCTATTTGATTAATAGGTCATACCTAACATATATAATTTTTATAAATTCTCATATATCTAAAATTAAAATAAAATTCTTAAAAAAAAATTAAAATTCAATTATAACTACAAATATAGTAATAAACATATGAAAACAAACCATTAATGAAGTAATAATATCAAAATAAATAATAACTTTATAAGCTAAACGGGGCAAACGGGTCAGACAGGTTCGCATGTTTATTAAACGAGTTAGCCTTATCAACCCAAATATGACTTAAACTCATTTAACATCAACCCATGATCTGTTTATAAACGGGTTAATCGTGTCGGGTTCGCGGGTCGTGTCGGATTTTGCCACCACTAGTATTGCTTAGTGCTTATATGCTCAAATGTAATAGGTTCCGTAACAATTAAATATACTTGACGTCTATGTATTATATATATAAAAAAAAAAGAGTGTTATAAATTTCCATTAGACTAATATTATATTAATATTAGACATATATATATATATACACACACACTAGCCTTTAAGCATGCACTCACGTGCGTGCTTAAATACTCTTCTATTTTTTTGGGTAAAAGTTATAATTTGCATATATTATAATTTAGAAATTTTTTTTAAAAAAACTTCAAACAAATAAAAAGGATAAAATTTAGAGATAAGCAGTAACTATAATTTCTTTTTTGAATTTGAAGGGAATAAATCCTAAATTTTAGGAATTTTCTTTGTGAATTCAAAATGAAATTTGTTATTTGATATTTATGACCCTATTTCTAAATGAAATTACCCTTCATTAATGAGGGTATTTTTAAATGATATAAAAATCCAGTTGAAAGAAGGGAATCCTTTAAGTGTAGTGTATTATAATCCAAAATCTTCATCTGATCCATCTGATCCTTATTTTTACATGTAGTGAATTCAAAAAGAGATTAAATTTAGTTGGTTTTCATCTTTGAGAAGTAAATTTAGTTGGTTGGTGCCGTGCCATACAACTACAACCTACAATTGTCTCTATCTAAATATTATCAACAAAGCCTAAAATAATATGTAACATTAAAATGGTTATGGTTGTTAATTTATAGGTAAACTTTTACATTTATATTACAGTCTAGATATTTATATTTTGGTAATTTATAGAATTTGTTTTGGTTATATACCCAAGAAATTTATATATGGTTAACACTTCTACTACTCTACATGTTAGCAAGTATAATGAAAATATTTTTTGTTTTGCTACTAATTTTTCAAGAATATTAACCATAATTAGTATAATTTAAAATATCATGATCTCAACTGGTCAAAATCAATAAGAGTACTTAGCTAACAAAAAAAATTAAGTATAATGCCATAATATTCTAAAACTAAAAATATAACACCCAAAAAAGAAAAAGAAAAAACACAAGAGAAGCATCAATTAAAAACTCAAAAATAACAAAATATTGGATTCAATCCCAATTCAAAAAATACAAGTTCAAGAGCTTCTACCTAACATTTCAAACAAAATATTGGATTCAATCCCATTTCACTTGAAGTACATGTTTTCCTTTTTTTTGCACCATTTGAGGAAGTACAAGTCTCTTTTTCCGGACATGTAGAGATGTTATGACCAACATGCTTGCAAAGCCCACAAGTCTTCTTTTGCTTTCCTAATTCTTTTCCGCCTTTCATTCGTTTTTGCTTTGGACGACCTTTTGTCTTTGATAGCGGAGGACAATTAATGAAACAATCTCCATCAATCACACCATTAACATTGGCATTAACCACATTTTCCTTGCCTACTAAATTTTCATCATCCAACACTAACAATTCTTTTTCACTTAATGAGGTTTCACAACACCAACGTGATGGTAAATACAATGATGGAATATGGTAACAATCTTTGTGAAGGAATACACTAAGAATGTGACGACAAAGTATACCCCAAAATTCAAAATGTTTGCAACTACAATTAGTCACCTCTCCATCCCATAAGACCTTGTGCTTTTGACTAGTTTCATCTTTATAATATTGTAGCACAAATTCAATACGATTTTCTTGATGAACTGAATATTGTGTTGCTCTCTCAAACTCCTTTTGAAAAATTTTGAAAGCATAAGGTGTCAAAACATTGTGTGCTTGGTCTTCTAATGGTGACAATGTTCTTAAAGAAGAACCTCTAAATGTCTCTAACATTGTATCATGTGATTGTGTTTGCTCAATATCTTCAATGGCAAGATCAACCTAAGATTATAAATAATAAAATAAATTAAAAACTTTTATATGACATATAAAGACTACAAATACTAACAAATAAAAAATAAACAAACTATACAACTAAAGAAATCAATGGTAAGTATTGACTTACTTGTTTAATGAGTTGGATCAAGTTTATGTGAGAACTAACAAACCGTTTAATAAAGGCATTTATACTTTCCGATCTTCCGGTTGTTGTCATTCCACCAAAAAAATGTCCACGAAGGTAACATGGTACCCAAAAGTGCTTGATTTGATATAAACCAATTACATGCTTGTTAGTAAGCATGTCATACTTTTCCATAACTTGAGTCCATTGACCCTCAAATTCTTCACATGAGTCTAACTTGTATAACTTATAGAACTCTATGCACCAATTTGAATATTGATTACGAAGAATAGATGTAAACCAACCACTAAACTTAGCGGTAATATGCCATATACAAAAGGCATGTTTTGTGAGTGGTAATTCTTTTGATATTGCCTCCGTAATCCATGGATCTTGATCTGTCAAAATTGCCGTGGGTTGTTTCTTCATTAAACATACAAAATTCTGCTAATAAAAAAAATTTGTATTAGAACATGTTAACATTTCAAATGATATGTATTAATATTATTCCACTAATTAATTAAATAAAATGGAAAAACGGTTGTACAAAGTTATAAGATAAATAGAGTACCTTCATTAGCCATTGAAAAGCACTAGTTGTTTCATTTCGAAGAAGTGCACAACCAAAGAGAATTGTCTTTCCATGATTATTGACACCAACAAAAATACCAAAAGGCATATCATAAGCATTTACCTTGTAAGTAGTATCAAAAACAACCACATCTCCATATTTTTGGTACCAATCAAAACTATGAGGGTGCGACCAAAAAATATGCTCTAACCTTTTCTCTTCATCAGTTGTGAATGCATATTGAAACTTAGAATTCCTTTCTTTAGCAACTTTACAAAATTGTAAGAGATCCATAGCATCATTCATAGCATGCATCTTTCTCATTTTCACATAAAGATTACGAATGTCCCGTTGAAAAAATGGAAGATGTCCATGTTTCACATTTTTCTTAAGTTCCATAACACGTATTATTTCTCTAATTGAAAGTCCAGCTTCTTTGTATAAGAGAATGCAATTTTTATCATCTTCAGTGATAACTCGATTGGCCGGAAGAAATCGTACACTTGAAGGGGACAATAATTCATGATTGTGATCTACAACAAAAATAGTGACATGCCATTCTTTCGGAAAAATGTCTATTGACTTTCGCAATACAATAGTTAGTCGAGCTTTGCATCCACATTTTAAAGACATTCTATTTCGTTGCTCCTTAGATGGATCCACCATTTTTAGTGGTTGCCTACCTTCCCGATGACAAAAGAAATTACGTCTTCCTATTTCTCCATTTTTTTTCTCCGAACGACCTTTTCGAATTGTAAAACCATTTTGATTTGCATAATTTTTATAGAAAATGAAAGCTTCTTCTTCACTAAGAAAACATTGACCAACAAAAGGCTCAAATTCATTTTCTATTGAATGTATATCCTCATATTCTTCAATAACCCCCGTCTCATCTATTGGACATTCATTCCGATCAACTATTTCCCCTCCACGTGTGTTATTATTTTTTCCATCATTCGGAAACTCATTTAACTCAACACAATTCCTTGAAACACTTCTATGAATCTCACTTGCAATTAAATCATCATCAATTTGTGCTATATTAAAACAAGAATTAAAAAAAAAAAATCAATAGCATATTATACGTTAAATGAAATATGGATTACAAATAAAATAAAAAATAATAGTACCTTCTTGAGGTAGTTCATTTAAGTCAAAGTAATTCAATGGAACAAGTTGATGAGTCTCACTTGCAACTAAATTGCCATCCATTTGTGCTACATTAAAACAAGATTAAAACAATCAATATTCAATATCATATTTTAGGATAAATGAAAAAAAAAAGATACAAAAAAGGTGAAATAGTAGTTCATTCTTGAAGTAATTCATTTAAGTTAAAGCAATTCCTTTTAACAACTTGATGAGTCTCAACTTGGTGCTATATTAAAACAAGATTAAAATAGTCCACATCATATTTTAGGATAAATGAAAAAAAAAAAACATGATGCAAATAAAAAAAATTAATCTCATATTCAAATATATTTAAAAATAAATATGAATTTAATAAAATAAAATTATTGTACCTTGCAAAATAATTGCTTAATCCTTCATTGAACATTTGAACTTTTCTTCATCTCTTTTTGTTCTTTTTGAAGTGGGTTTGATAATGGTAAAATGAATGAAAGTGAGTTTGATATTGGTAAAATGAAAGAAGATGAAGAGTAAAATATTGATAAAGTGAAATTGGGTGGGAAATAAAAAGTAAAATGGAGGGAAATGTGTTAAAGGTGGGTTAAAGGGGCATTTTTGTCCTAAAATTACTGAAGAAACCAATATACACGGCTTACACAAACCAAAGCTGAAAAGTTAATTTTTGCCTATTTCCTATGTGGTGGGACCCAGGGGCTGGTTTGTTAACAGGTGCTGGCCGGCACCTGTTAACAAAACCGATTTACTAATACGGTTTTGTTAACAGGTGCCGGCCAGCACCTGTTAACAAACCAGCCCCTGGGTCCCACCACATAGGAAATAGGCAAAAATTAACTTTTCAGCTTTGGTTTGTGTAAGCCGTGTATATTGGTTTCTTCAGTAATTTTAGGACAAAAATGCCCCTTTAACCCACCTTTAACACATTTCCCTCCATTTTACTTTTTATTTCCCACCCAATTTCACTTTATCAATATTTTACTCTTCATCTTCTTTCATTTTACCAATATCAAACTCACTTTCATTCATTTTACCATTATCAAACCCACTTCAAAAAGAACAAAAAGAGATGAAGAAAAGTTCAAATGTTCAATGAAGGATTAAGCAATTATTTTGCAAGGTACAATAATTTTATTTTATTAAATTCATATTTATTTTTAAATATATTTGAATATGAGATTAATTTTTTTTATTTGCATCATGTTTTTTTTTTTTTCATTTATCCTAAAATATGATGTGGACTATTTTAATCTTGTTTTAATATAGCACCAAGTTGAGACTCATCAAGTTGTTAAAAGGAATTGCTTTAACTTAAATGAATTACTTCAAGAATGAACTACTATTTCACCTTTTTTGTATCTTTTTTTTTTCATTTATCCTAAAATATGATATTGAATATTGATTGTTTTAATCTTGTTTTAATGTAGCACAAATGGATGGCAATTTAGTTGCAAGTGAGACTCATCAACTTGTTCCATTGAATTACTTTGACTTAAATGAACTACCTCAAGAAGGTACTATTATTTTTTATTTTATTTGTAATCCATATTTCATTTAACGTATAATATGCTATTGATTTTTTTTTTTTAATTCTTGTTTTAATATAGCACAAATTGATGATGATTTAATTGCAAGTGAGATTCATAGAAGTGTTTCAAGGAATTGTGTTGAGTTAAATGAGTTTCCGAATGATGGAAAAAATAATAACACACGTGGAGGGGAAATAGTTGATCGGAATGAATGTCCAATAGATGAGACGGGGGTTATTGAAGAATATGAGGATATACATTCAATAGAAAATGAATTTGAGCCTTTTGTTGGACAATGTTTTCTTAGTGAAGAAGAAGCTTTCATTTTCTATAAAAATTATGCAAATCAAAATGGTTTTACAATTCGAAAAGGTCGTTCGGAGAAAAAAAATGGAGAAATAGGAAGACGTAATTTCTTTTGTCATCGGGAAGGTAGGCAACCACTAAAAATGGTGGATCCATCTAAGGAGCAACGAAATAGAATGTCTTTAAAATGTGGATGCAAAGCTCGACTAACTATTGTATTGCGAAAGTCAATAGACATTTTTCCGAAAGAATGGCATGTCACTATTTTTGTTGTAGATCACAATCATGAATTATTGTCCCCTTCAAGTGTACGATTTCTTCCGGCCAATCGAGTTATCACTGAAGATGATAAAAATTGCATTCTCTTATACAAAGAAGCTGGACTTTCAATTAGAGAAATAATACGTGTTATGGAACTTAAGAAAAATGTGAAACATGGACATCTTCCATTTTTTCAACGGGACATTCGTAATCTTTATGTGAAAATGAGAAAGATGCATGCTATGAATGATGCTATGGATCTCTTACAATTTTGTAAAGTTGCTAAAGAAAGGAATTCTAAGTTTCAATATGCATTCACAACTGATGAAGAGAAAAGGTTAGAGCATATTTTTTGGTCGCACCCTCATAGTTTTGATTGGTACCAAAAATATGGAGATGTGGTTGTTTTTGATACTACTTACAAGGTAAATGCTTATGATATGCCTTTTGGTATTTTTGTTGGTGTCAATAATCATGGAAAGACAATTCTCTTTGGTTGTGCACTTCTTCGAAATGAAACAACTAGTGCTTTTCAATGGCTAATGAAGGTACTCTATTTATCTTATAACTTTGTACAACCGTTTTTCCATTTTATTTAATTAATTAGTGGAATAATATTAATACATATCATTTGAAATGTTAACATGTTCTAATACAAATTTTTTTTATTAGCAGAATTTTGTATGTTTAATGAAGAAACAACCCACGGCAATTTTGACAGATCAAGATCCATGGATTACGGAGGCAATATCAAAAGAATTACCACTCACAAAACATGCCTTTTGTATATGGCATATTACCGCTAAGTTTAGTGGTTGGTTTACATCTATTCTTCGTAATCAATATTCAAATTGGTGCATAGAGTTCTATAAGTTATACAAGTTAGACTCATGTGAAGAATTTGAGGGTCAATGGACTCAAGTTATGGAAAAGTATGACATGCTTACTAACAAGCATGTAATTGGTTTATATCAAATCAAGCACTTTTGGGTACCATGTTACCTTCGTGGACATTTTTTTGGTGGAATGACAACAACCGGAAGATCGGAAAGTATAAATGCCTTTATTAAACGGTTTGTTAGTTCTCACATAAACTTGATCCAACTCATTAAACAAGTAAGTCAATACTTACCATTGATTTCTTTAGTTGTATAATTTGTTTATTTTTTATTTGTTAGTATTTGTAGTCTTTATATGTCATATAAAAGTTTTTAATTTATTTTATTATTTATAATCTTAGGTTGATCTTGCCATTGAAGATATTGAGCAAACACAATCACATGATACAATGTTAGAGACATTTAGAGGTTCTTCTTTAAGAACATTGTCACCATTAGAAGACCAAGCACACAATGTTTTGACACCTTATGCTTTCAAAATTTTTCAAAAGGAGTTTGAGAGAGCAACACAATATTCAGTTCATCAAGAAAATCGTATTGAATTTGTGCTACAATATTATAAAGATGAAACTAGTCAAAAGCACAAGGTCTTATGGGATGGAGAGGTGACTAATTGTAGTTGCAAACATTTTGAATTTTGGGGTATACTTTGTCGTCACATTCTTAGTGTATTCCTTCACAAAGATTGTTACCATATTCCATCATTGTATTTACCATCACGTTGGTGTTGTGAAACCTCATTAAGTGAAAAAGAATTGTTAGTGTTGGATGATGAAAATTTAGTAGGCAAGGAAAATGTGGTTAATGCCAATGTTAATGGTGTGATTGATGGAGATTGTTTCATTAATTGTCCTCCGCTATCAAAGACAAAAGGTCGTCCAAAGCAAAAACGAATGAAAGGCGGAAAAGAATTAGGAAAGCAAAAGAAGACTTGTGGGCTTTGCAAGCATGTTGGTCATAACATCTCTACATGTCCGGAAAAAGAGACTTGTACTTCCTCAAATGGTGCAAAAAAAAGGAAAACATGTACTTCAAGTGAAATGGGATTGAATCCAATATTTTGTTTGAAATGTTAGGTAGAAGCTCTTGAACTTGTATTTTTTGAATTGGGATTGAATCCAATATTTTGTTATTTTTGAGTTTTTAATTGATGCTTCTCTTGTGTTTTTTCTTTTTCTTTTTTGGGTGTTATATTTTTAGTTTTAGAATATTATGGCATTATACTTAATTTTTTTTGTTAGCTAAGTACTCTTATTGATTTTGACCAGTTGAGATCATGATATTTTAAATTATACTAATTATGGTTAATATTCTTGAAAAATTAGTAGCAAAACAAAAAATATTTTCATTATACTTGCTAACATGTAGAGTAGTAGAAGTGTTAACCATATATAAATTTCTTGGGTATATAACCAAAACAAATTCTATAAATTACCAAAATATAAATATCTAGACTGTAATATAAATGTAAAAGTTTACCTATAAATTAACAACCATAACCATTTTAATGTTACATATTATTTTAGGCTTTGTTGATAATATTTAGATAGAGACAATTGTAGGTTGTAGTTGTATGGCACGGCACCAACCAACTAAATTTACTTCTCAAAGATGAAAACCAACTAAATTTAATCTCTTTTTGAATTCACTACATGTAAAAATAAGGATCAGATGGATCAGATGAAGATTTTGGATTATAATACACTACACTTAAAGGATTCCCTTCTTTCAACTGGATTTTTATATCATTTAAAAATACCCTCATTAATGAAGGGTAATTTCATTTAGAAATAGGGTCATAAATATCAAATAACAAATTTCATTTTGAATTCACAAAGAAAATTCCTAAAATTTAGGATTTATTCCCTTCAAATTCAAAAAAGAAATTATAGTTACTGCTTATCTCTAAATTTTATCCTTTTTATTTGTTTGAAGTTTTTTTAAAAAAAATTTCTAAATTATAATATATGCAAATTATAACTTTTACCCAAAAAAATAGAAGAGTATTTAAGCACGCACGTGAGTGCATGCTTAAAGGCTAGTGTGTGTGTATATATATATATGTCTAATATTAATATAATATTAGTCTAATGGAAATTTATAACACTCTTTTTTTTTTATATATATAATACATAGACGTCAAGTATATTTAATTGTTACGGAACCTATTACATTTGAGCATATAAGCACTAAGCAATACTAGTGGTGGCAAAATCCGACACGACCCGCGAACCCGACACGATTAACCCGTTTATAAACAGATCATGGGTTGATGTTAAATGAGTTTAAGTCATATTTGGGTTGATAAGGCTAACTCGTTTAATAAACATGCGAACCTGTCTGACCCGTTTGCCCCGTTTAGCTTATAAAGTTATTATTTATTTTGATATTATTACTTCATTAATGGTTTGTTTTCATATGTTTATTACTATATTTGTAGTTATAATTGAATTTTAATTTTTTTTTAAGAATTTTATTTTAATTTTAGATATATGAGAATTTATAAAAATTATATATGTTAGGTATGACCTATTAATCAAATAGATTATTAAATGGGTCATTTGTATTGACCTTTACATGACTTGTTAATTAAACAAATTGAACGTGTTGGATTGGGTTGACCTGTTTAATAAATAAGTTGTGTTCAGGTTAAGGATTCTTGACACGTTTACTAAACAGGTCGAATTCGAGTCAACCTATATAGCCGAATACTCATGGCTCAACACGACATGAACCCGACCCGCGAACATGAATTGCCATCTTGTTGCAGTACCCCGTATCACCACATTATGATTTGTCACCGCATTAATTGCAAATTGAGACCATATACATTATTTTTTTTGGGAAACAAATATCTCAAAGCTCAATCCATAGATGCAAATGTTTGGTACGTTGCAACTTTAAACAAAAAATCTAAGCTTAATAGACTTTTACTTCAATTTGAATACATAATTCTTAAAGGAAACTGCACGGAGACATATTAAGCACAGCAAGTGCAATTCAACTATAATCAAATTAAGATTTGTATAATGTGAAGCAACTTTTATTTAGTTCTTTAAGATTTTTATCCATTTAGAAATGATAGGAGAAGAAAAATTATATATATATATATATATATATATATATATTTATTTTTTTTCCTTAAAATCTAAAAATTTAAAAAAATTTACAATTTGATGAAATCACTTCATGCAACCATCGTATTTAAGTGTAACTTTTATTATAGTTTCTTTCTTAATTTTTTTTTTAATATCAAACATTTTATATTTAATGAGAAATGATATGTTCACAATATTTTTACAACATTTTTACAACAAATTGTAAGTGGCAAGTTGTTACTGGTTATTATTGTTGAGAAAAAAAGTAATCTTTGTGTTAGTTTCAAATTGGAACCGATAACAACTAACCACTTATAATTTGTTGTAAAAATATTGTAAAAATATTGTGAACGTAATATCTATTGTACTTAATTATATCTTAGCATTGGTAACACCATGAAATGCATATCTGTCATAGTCCCATCAATCATTATATTCAATTATATTTTTTTATTAAATAAAAGGTTTTTTTTACACCCTTACCTAACACCCACCCACGTATGACCCTTTGTTTTCTTTTCTTTTTTTAATTTTTTTCCTCTTTTTTTCTCATCCACCCATTTCTTCACAAATATCCACTTTCTTCATGTCCTCCCTCTGCTTTCCTGCACACCTTTGTCTTCTTTCTTCTTCTACATTTCTTCATTTCCTTCACGCACACACATCTTCTACGAGCCTACTCTCTCAAATTTCTCATCCATCCTCTTACCTGCCAATTGAAAAGCATTAAGAGTTAATTTTTCTCAATTTCACCCAAGACCAACTCCTCTCTCACTTTGTATACCCAAAACCAAATTGGAATTGAAGTTACATGGATGCATCGGAGGACTCGTCATCTTGACCCAACGGTGTTAGACAATTTAAATTTGATGTTAGAGTGAGATCAGTGATGGTCCGATGGAGGTCCTTGTCCCTGCCCAGATGGTGTTATAATTTTCTCTATATGCATTTTCTGTGTGTATTTTGTGTTTATAGAGCAGGGATAAATTTGGGAGATCATAATAAAGCTGAGGGTATTTTAGAGATAAAAAACACGCTTTTTCAATTTTTGGTTCAAGGGCATTTTGGTCCGGTTGCAAAATAATTTGACTATCTTTATCAAAACTGACACCTGTGTATTAAATACTCAACTTTTTCCATATCCCTAAAAAGACATGAATATTTTATTCCAATTTTTGTTACATTAACGGGTGCTGCACAGCACCCGTTAACAGCACCCAGGGTGCTGTTAACGGGTGCTGTGCAGCACCCGTTAATGTAACAAAAATTGGAATAAAATATTCATGTCTTTTTAGGGATATGGAAAAAGTTGAGTATTTAATACACAGGTGTCAGTTTTGATAAAGATAGTCAAATTATTTTGCAACCGGACCAAAATGCCCTTGAACCAAAAATTGAAAAAGCGTGTTTTTTATCTCTAAAATACCCTCAGCTTTATTATGATCTCCCAAATTTATCCCTGCTCTATAAACACAAAATACACACAGAAAATGCATATAGAGAAAATTATAACACCATCTGGGCAGGGACAAGGACCTCCATCGGACCATCACTGATCTCACTCTAACATCAAATTTAAATTGTCTAACACCGTTGGGTCAAGATGACGAGTCCTCCGATGCATCCATGTAACTTCAATTCCAATTTGGTTTTGGGTATACAAAGTGAGAGAGGAGTTGGTCTTGGGTGAAATTGAGAAAAATTAACTCTTAATGCTTTTCAATTGGCAGGTAAGAGGATGGATGAGAAATTTGAGAGAGTAGGCTCGTAGAAGATGTGTGTGCGTGAAGGAAATGAAGAAATGTAGAAGAAGAAAGAAGACAAAGGTGTGCAGGAAAGCAGAGGGAGGACATGAAGAAGGTGGATATTTGTGAAGAAATGGGTGGATGAGAAAAAAAGAGGAAAAAAATTAAAAAAAGAAAAGAAAACAAAGGGTCATACGTGGGTGGGTGTTAGGTAAGGGTGTAAAAAAAACCTTTTATTTAATAAAAAAATATAATTGAATATAATGATTGATGGGACTATGACAGATATGCATTTCATGGTGTTACCAATGCTAAGATATAATTAAGTACAATAGATATTATGTTCACAATATTTTTACAATATTTTTACAATAAATTATAAGTGGTTAGTTGTTATCGGTTCCAATTTGAAACTAACACAAAGATTACTTTTTTTCTCAACAATAATAACCAGTAACAACTTGCCACTTACAATTTGTTGTAAAAATATTGTGAACATATCATTTCTCATTAAATATAAAATGTTTGATATTAAAAAAAAAATTAAGAAAGAAACTATAATAAAAGTTACACTTAAATACGATGGTTGCATGAAGTGATTTCATCAAATTGTAAATTTTTTTAAATTTTTAGATTTTAAGGAAAAAAAAAAAATATATATATATATATATATATATAAAATTTTTCTTCTCCTATCATTTCTAAATGGATAAAAATCTTAAAGAACTAAATAAAAGTTGCTTCACGTGATACAAATCTTAATTTGATTATAGTTGAATTGCACTTGCTGTGCTTAATATGTCTCCGTGCAGTTTCCTTTAAGAATTATGTATTCAAATTGAAGTAAAAGTCTATTAAGCTTAGATTTTTTGTTTAAAGTTGCAACGTACCAAACATTTGCATCTATGGATTGAGCTTTGAGATATTTGTTTCCCAAAAAAAATAATGTATATGGTCTCAATTTGCAATTAATGCGGTGACAAATCATAATGTGGTGATACGGGGTACTGCAACAAGATGGCAATTCATGTTCGCGGGTCGGGTTCATGTCGTGTTGAGCCATGAGTATTCGGCTATATAGGTTGACTCGAATTCGACCTGTTTAGTAAACGTGTCAAGAATCCTTAACCTGAACACAACTTATTTATTAAACAGGTCAACCCAATCCAACACGTTCAATTTGTTTAATTAACAAGTCATGTAAAGGTCAATACAAATGACCCATTTAATAATCTATTTGATTAATAGGTCATACCTAACATATATAATTTTTATAAATTCTCATATATCTAAAATTAAAATAAAATTCTTAAAAAAAAATTAAAATTCAATTATAACTACAAATATAGTAATAAACATATGAAAACAAACCATTAATGAAGTAATAATATCAAAATAAATAATAACTTTATAAGCTAAACGGGGCAAACGGGTCAGACAGGTTCGCATGTTTATTAAACGAGTTAGCCTTATCAACCCAAATATGACTTAAACTCATTTAACATCAACCCATGATCTGTTTATAAACGGGTTAATCGTGTCGGGTTCGCGGGTCGTGTCGGATTTTGCCACCACTAGTATTGCTTAGTGCTTATATGCTCAAATGTAATAGGTTCCGTAACAATTAAATATACTTGACGTCTATGTATTATATATATAAAAAAAAAAGAGTGTTATAAATTTCCATTAGACTAATATTATATTAATATTAGACATATATATATATATACACACACACTAGCCTTTAAGCATGCACTCACGTGCGTGCTTAAATACTCTTCTATTTTTTTGGGTAAAAGTTATAATTTGCATATATTATAATTTAGAAATTTTTTTTAAAAAAACTTCAAACAAATAAAAAGGATAAAATTTAGAGATAAGCAGTAACTATAATTTCTTTTTTGAATTTGAAGGGAATAAATCCTAAATTTTAGGAATTTTCTTTGTGAATTCAAAATGAAATTTGTTATTTGATATTTATGACCCTATTTCTAAATGAAATTACCCTTCATTAATGAGGGTATTTTTAAATGATATAAAAATCCAGTTGAAAGAAGGGAATCCTTTAAGTGTAGTGTATTATAATCCAAAATCTTCATCTGATCCATCTGATCCTTATTTTTACATGTAGTGAATTCAAAAAGAGATTAAATTTAGTTGGTTTTCATCTTTGAGAAGTAAATTTAGTTGGTTGGTGCCGTGCCATACA
The DNA here is from genome assembly GCA_023736055.1 of Quercus glauca. Lineage (NCBI taxonomy): Eukaryota > Viridiplantae > Streptophyta > Magnoliopsida > Fagales > Fagaceae > Quercus > Quercus glauca. Next base: position 21,229,450 of record CM043324.1, on the reverse strand, counting down.
ACTACAACCTACAATTGTCTCTATCTAAATATTATCAACAAAGCCTAAAATAATATGTAACATTAAAATGGTTATGGTTGTTAATTTATAGGTAAACTTTTACATTTATATTACAGTCTAGATATTTATATTTTGGTAATTTATAGAATTTGTTTTGGTTATATACCCAAGAAATTTATATATGGTTAACACTTCTACTACTCTACATGTTAGCAAGTATAATGAAAATATTTTTTGTTTTGCTACTAATTTTTCAAGAATATTAACCATAATTAGTATAATTTAAAATATCATGATCTCAACTGGTCAAAATCAATAAGAGTACTTAGCTAACAAAAAAAATTAAGTATAATGCCATAATATTCTAAAACTAAAAATATAACACCCAAAAAAGAAAAAGAAAAAACACAAGAGAAGCATCAATTAAAAACTCAAAAATAACAAAATATTGGATTCAATCCCAATTCAAAAAATACAAGTTCAAGAGCTTCTACCTAACATTTCAAACAAAATATTGGATTCAATCCCATTTCACTTGAAGTACATGTTTTCCTTTTTTTTGCACCATTTGAGGAAGTACAAGTCTCTTTTTCCGGACATGTAGAGATGTTATGACCAACATGCTTGCAAAGCCCACAAGTCTTCTTTTGCTTTCCTAATTCTTTTCCGCCTTTCATTCGTTTTTGCTTTGGACGACCTTTTGTCTTTGATAGCGGAGGACAATTAATGAAACAATCTCCATCAATCACACCATTAACATTGGCATTAACCACATTTTCCTTGCCTACTAAATTTTCATCATCCAACACTAACAATTCTTTTTCACTTAATGAGGTTTCACAACACCAACGTGATGGTAAATACAATGATGGAATATGGTAACAATCTTTGTGAAGGAATACACTAAGAATGTGACGACAAAGTATACCCCAAAATTCAAAATGTTTGCAACTACAATTAGTCACCTCTCCATCCCATAAGACCTTGTGCTTTTGACTAGTTTCATCTTTATAATATTGTAGCACAAATTCAATACGATTTTCTTGATGAACTGAATATTGTGTTGCTCTCTCAAACTCCTTTTGAAAAATTTTGAAAGCATAAGGTGTCAAAACATTGTGTGCTTGGTCTTCTAATGGTGACAATGTTCTTAAAGAAGAACCTCTAAATGTCTCTAACATTGTATCATGTGATTGTGTTTGCTCAATATCTTCAATGGCAAGATCAACCTAAGATTATAAATAATAAAATAAATTAAAAACTTTTATATGACATATAAAGACTACAAATACTAACAAATAAAAAATAAACAAACTATACAACTAAAGAAATCAATGGTAAGTATTGACTTACTTGTTTAATGAGTTGGATCAAGTTTATGTGAGAACTAACAAACCGTTTAATAAAGGCATTTATACTTTCCGATCTTCCGGTTGTTGTCATTCCACCAAAAAAATGTCCACGAAGGTAACATGGTACCCAAAAGTGCTTGATTTGATATAAACCAATTACATGCTTGTTAGTAAGCATGTCATACTTTTCCATAACTTGAGTCCATTGACCCTCAAATTCTTCACATGAGTCTAACTTGTATAACTTATAGAACTCTATGCACCAATTTGAATATTGATTACGAAGAATAGATGTAAACCAACCACTAAACTTAGCGGTAATATGCCATATACAAAAGGCATGTTTTGTGAGTGGTAATTCTTTTGATATTGCCTCCGTAATCCATGGATCTTGATCTGTCAAAATTGCCGTGGGTTGTTTCTTCATTAAACATACAAAATTCTGCTAATAAAAAAAATTTGTATTAGAACATGTTAACATTTCAAATGATATGTATTAATATTATTCCACTAATTAATTAAATAAAATGGAAAAACGGTTGTACAAAGTTATAAGATAAATAGAGTACCTTCATTAGCCATTGAAAAGCACTAGTTGTTTCATTTCGAAGAAGTGCACAACCAAAGAGAATTGTCTTTCCATGATTATTGACACCAACAAAAATACCAAAAGGCATATCATAAGCATTTACCTTGTAAGTAGTATCAAAAACAACCACATCTCCATATTTTTGGTACCAATCAAAACTATGAGGGTGCGACCAAAAAATATGCTCTAACCTTTTCTCTTCATCAGTTGTGAATGCATATTGAAACTTAGAATTCCTTTCTTTAGCAACTTTACAAAATTGTAAGAGATCCATAGCATCATTCATAGCATGCATCTTTCTCATTTTCACATAAAGATTACGAATGTCCCGTTGAAAAAATGGAAGATGTCCATGTTTCACATTTTTCTTAAGTTCCATAACACGTATTATTTCTCTAATTGAAAGTCCAGCTTCTTTGTATAAGAGAATGCAATTTTTATCATCTTCAGTGATAACTCGATTGGCCGGAAGAAATCGTACACTTGAAGGGGACAATAATTCATGATTGTGATCTACAACAAAAATAGTGACATGCCATTCTTTCGGAAAAATGTCTATTGACTTTCGCAATACAATAGTTAGTCGAGCTTTGCATCCACATTTTAAAGACATTCTATTTCGTTGCTCCTTAGATGGATCCACCATTTTTAGTGGTTGCCTACCTTCCCGATGACAAAAGAAATTACGTCTTCCTATTTCTCCATTTTTTTTCTCCGAACGACCTTTTCGAATTGTAAAACCATTTTGATTTGCATAATTTTTATAGAAAATGAAAGCTTCTTCTTCACTAAGAAAACATTGACCAACAAAAGGCTCAAATTCATTTTCTATTGAATGTATATCCTCATATTCTTCAATAACCCCCGTCTCATCTATTGGACATTCATTCCGATCAACTATTTCCCCTCCACGTGTGTTATTATTTTTTCCATCATTCGGAAACTCATTTAACTCAACACAATTCCTTGAAACACTTCTATGAATCTCACTTGCAATTAAATCATCATCAATTTGTGCTATATTAAAACAAGAATTAAAAAAAAAAAATCAATAGCATATTATACGTTAAATGAAATATGGATTACAAATAAAATAAAAAATAATAGTACCTTCTTGAGGTAGTTCATTTAAGTCAAAGTAATTCAATGGAACAAGTTGATGAGTCTCACTTGCAACTAAATTGCCATCCATTTGTGCTACATTAAAACAAGATTAAAACAATCAATATTCAATATCATATTTTAGGATAAATGAAAAAAAAAAGATACAAAAAAGGTGAAATAGTAGTTCATTCTTGAAGTAATTCATTTAAGTTAAAGCAATTCCTTTTAACAACTTGATGAGTCTCAACTTGGTGCTATATTAAAACAAGATTAAAATAGTCCACATCATATTTTAGGATAAATGAAAAAAAAAAAACATGATGCAAATAAAAAAAATTAATCTCATATTCAAATATATTTAAAAATAAATATGAATTTAATAAAATAAAATTATTGTACCTTGCAAAATAATTGCTTAATCCTTCATTGAACATTTGAACTTTTCTTCATCTCTTTTTGTTCTTTTTGAAGTGGGTTTGATAATGGTAAAATGAATGAAAGTGAGTTTGATATTGGTAAAATGAAAGAAGATGAAGAGTAAAATATTGATAAAGTGAAATTGGGTGGGAAATAAAAAGTAAAATGGAGGGAAATGTGTTAAAGGTGGGTTAAAGGGGCATTTTTGTCCTAAAATTACTGAAGAAACCAATATACACGGCTTACACAAACCAAAGCTGAAAAGTTAATTTTTGCCTATTTCCTATGTGGTGGGACCCAGGGGCTGGTTTGTTAACAGGTGCTGGCCGGCACCTGTTAACAAAACCGATTTACTAATACGGTTTTGTTAACAGGTGCCGGCCAGCACCTGTTAACAAACCAGCCCCTGGGTCCCACCACATAGGAAATAGGCAAAAATTAACTTTTCAGCTTTGGTTTGTGTAAGCCGTGTATATTGGTTTCTTCAGTAATTTTAGGACAAAAATGCCCCTTTAACCCACCTTTAACACATTTCCCTCCATTTTACTTTTTATTTCCCACCCAATTTCACTTTATCAATATTTTACTCTTCATCTTCTTTCATTTTACCAATATCAAACTCACTTTCATTCATTTTACCATTATCAAACCCACTTCAAAAAGAACAAAAAGAGATGAAGAAAAGTTCAAATGTTCAATGAAGGATTAAGCAATTATTTTGCAAGGTACAATAATTTTATTTTATTAAATTCATATTTATTTTTAAATATATTTGAATATGAGATTAATTTTTTTTATTTGCATCATGTTTTTTTTTTTTTCATTTATCCTAAAATATGATGTGGACTATTTTAATCTTGTTTTAATATAGCACCAAGTTGAGACTCATCAAGTTGTTAAAAGGAATTGCTTTAACTTAAATGAATTACTTCAAGAATGAACTACTATTTCACCTTTTTTGTATCTTTTTTTTTTCATTTATCCTAAAATATGATATTGAATATTGATTGTTTTAATCTTGTTTTAATGTAGCACAAATGGATGGCAATTTAGTTGCAAGTGAGACTCATCAACTTGTTCCATTGAATTACTTTGACTTAAATGAACTACCTCAAGAAGGTACTATTATTTTTTATTTTATTTGTAATCCATATTTCATTTAACGTATAATATGCTATTGATTTTTTTTTTTTAATTCTTGTTTTAATATAGCACAAATTGATGATGATTTAATTGCAAGTGAGATTCATAGAAGTGTTTCAAGGAATTGTGTTGAGTTAAATGAGTTTCCGAATGATGGAAAAAATAATAACACACGTGGAGGGGAAATAGTTGATCGGAATGAATGTCCAATAGATGAGACGGGGGTTATTGAAGAATATGAGGATATACATTCAATAGAAAATGAATTTGAGCCTTTTGTTGGACAATGTTTTCTTAGTGAAGAAGAAGCTTTCATTTTCTATAAAAATTATGCAAATCAAAATGGTTTTACAATTCGAAAAGGTCGTTCGGAGAAAAAAAATGGAGAAATAGGAAGACGTAATTTCTTTTGTCATCGGGAAGGTAGGCAACCACTAAAAATGGTGGATCCATCTAAGGAGCAACGAAATAGAATGTCTTTAAAATGTGGATGCAAAGCTCGACTAACTATTGTATTGCGAAAGTCAATAGACATTTTTCCGAAAGAATGGCATGTCACTATTTTTGTTGTAGATCACAATCATGAATTATTGTCCCCTTCAAGTGTACGATTTCTTCCGGCCAATCGAGTTATCACTGAAGATGATAAAAATTGCATTCTCTTATACAAAGAAGCTGGACTTTCAATTAGAGAAATAATACGTGTTATGGAACTTAAGAAAAATGTGAAACATGGACATCTTCCATTTTTTCAACGGGACATTCGTAATCTTTATGTGAAAATGAGAAAGATGCATGCTATGAATGATGCTATGGATCTCTTACAATTTTGTAAAGTTGCTAAAGAAAGGAATTCTAAGTTTCAATATGCATTCACAACTGATGAAGAGAAAAGGTTAGAGCATATTTTTTGGTCGCACCCTCATAGTTTTGATTGGTACCAAAAATATGGAGATGTGGTTGTTTTTGATACTACTTACAAGGTAAATGCTTATGATATGCCTTTTGGTATTTTTGTTGGTGTCAATAATCATGGAAAGACAATTCTCTTTGGTTGTGCACTTCTTCGAAATGAAACAACTAGTGCTTTTCAATGGCTAATGAAGGTACTCTATTTATCTTATAACTTTGTACAACCGTTTTTCCATTTTATTTAATTAATTAGTGGAATAATATTAATACATATCATTTGAAATGTTAACATGTTCTAATACAAATTTTTTTTATTAGCAGAATTTTGTATGTTTAATGAAGAAACAACCCACGGCAATTTTGACAGATCAAGATCCATGGATTACGGAGGCAATATCAAAAGAATTACCACTCACAAAACATGCCTTTTGTATATGGCATATTACCGCTAAGTTTAGTGGTTGGTTTACATCTATTCTTCGTAATCAATATTCAAATTGGTGCATAGAGTTCTATAAGTTATACAAGTTAGACTCATGTGAAGAATTTGAGGGTCAATGGACTCAAGTTATGGAAAAGTATGACATGCTTACTAACAAGCATGTAATTGGTTTATATCAAATCAAGCACTTTTGGGTACCATGTTACCTTCGTGGACATTTTTTTGGTGGAATGACAACAACCGGAAGATCGGAAAGTATAAATGCCTTTATTAAACGGTTTGTTAGTTCTCACATAAACTTGATCCAACTCATTAAACAAGTAAGTCAATACTTACCATTGATTTCTTTAGTTGTATAATTTGTTTATTTTTTATTTGTTAGTATTTGTAGTCTTTATATGTCATATAAAAGTTTTTAATTTATTTTATTATTTATAATCTTAGGTTGATCTTGCCATTGAAGATATTGAGCAAACACAATCACATGATACAATGTTAGAGACATTTAGAGGTTCTTCTTTAAGAACATTGTCACCATTAGAAGACCAAGCACACAATGTTTTGACACCTTATGCTTTCAAAATTTTTCAAAAGGAGTTTGAGAGAGCAACACAATATTCAGTTCATCAAGAAAATCGTATTGAATTTGTGCTACAATATTATAAAGATGAAACTAGTCAAAAGCACAAGGTCTTATGGGATGGAGAGGTGACTAATTGTAGTTGCAAACATTTTGAATTTTGGGGTATACTTTGTCGTCACATTCTTAGTGTATTCCTTCACAAAGATTGTTACCATATTCCATCATTGTATTTACCATCACGTTGGTGTTGTGAAACCTCATTAAGTGAAAAAGAATTGTTAGTGTTGGATGATGAAAATTTAGTAGGCAAGGAAAATGTGGTTAATGCCAATGTTAATGGTGTGATTGATGGAGATTGTTTCATTAATTGTCCTCCGCTATCAAAGACAAAAGGTCGTCCAAAGCAAAAACGAATGAAAGGCGGAAAAGAATTAGGAAAGCAAAAGAAGACTTGTGGGCTTTGCAAGCATGTTGGTCATAACATCTCTACATGTCCGGAAAAAGAGACTTGTACTTCCTCAAATGGTGCAAAAAAAAGGAAAACATGTACTTCAAGTGAAATGGGATTGAATCCAATATTTTGTTTGAAATGTTAGGTAGAAGCTCTTGAACTTGTATTTTTTGAATTGGGATTGAATCCAATATTTTGTTATTTTTGAGTTTTTAATTGATGCTTCTCTTGTGTTTTTTCTTTTTCTTTTTTGGGTGTTATATTTTTAGTTTTAGAATATTATGGCATTATACTTAATTTTTTTTGTTAGCTAAGTACTCTTATTGATTTTGACCAGTTGAGATCATGATATTTTAAATTATACTAATTATGGTTAATATTCTTGAAAAATTAGTAGCAAAACAAAAAATATTTTCATTATACTTGCTAACATGTAGAGTAGTAGAAGTGTTAACCATATATAAATTTCTTGGGTATATAACCAAAACAAATTCTATAAATTACCAAAATATAAATATCTAGACTGTAATATAAATGTAAAAGTTTACCTATAAATTAACAACCATAACCATTTTAATGTTACATATTATTTTAGGCTTTGTTGATAATATTTAGATAGAGACAATTGTAGGTTGTAGTTGTATGGCACGGCACCAACCAACTAAATTTACTTCTCAAAGATGAAAACCAACTAAATTTAATCTCTTTTTGAATTCACTACATGTAAAAATAAGGATCAGATGGATCAGATGAAGATTTTGGATTATAATACACTACACTTAAAGGATTCCCTTCTTTCAACTGGATTTTTATATCATTTAAAAATACCCTCATTAATGAAGGGTAATTTCATTTAGAAATAGGGTCATAAATATCAAATAACAAATTTCATTTTGAATTCACAAAGAAAATTCCTAAAATTTAGGATTTATTCCCTTCAAATTCAAAAAAGAAATTATAGTTACTGCTTATCTCTAAATTTTATCCTTTTTATTTGTTTGAAGTTTTTTTAAAAAAAATTTCTAAATTATAATATATGCAAATTATAACTTTTACCCAAAAAAATAGAAGAGTATTTAAGCACGCACGTGAGTGCATGCTTAAAGGCTAGTGTGTGTGTATATATATATATGTCTAATATTAATATAATATTAGTCTAATGGAAATTTATAACACTCTTTTTTTTTTATATATATAATACATAGACGTCAAGTATATTTAATTGTTACGGAACCTATTACATTTGAGCATATAAGCACTAAGCAATACTAGTGGTGGCAAAATCCGACACGACCCGCGAACCCGACACGATTAACCCGTTTATAAACAGATCATGGGTTGATGTTAAATGAGTTTAAGTCATATTTGGGTTGATAAGGCTAACTCGTTTAATAAACATGCGAACCTGTCTGACCCGTTTGCCCCGTTTAGCTTATAAAGTTATTATTTATTTTGATATTATTACTTCATTAATGGTTTGTTTTCATATGTTTATTACTATATTTGTAGTTATAATTGAATTTTAATTTTTTTTTAAGAATTTTATTTTAATTTTAGATATATGAGAATTTATAAAAATTATATATGTTAGGTATGACCTATTAATCAAATAGATTATTAAATGGGTCATTTGTATTGACCTTTACATGACTTGTTAATTAAACAAATTGAACGTGTTGGATTGGGTTGACCTGTTTAATAAATAAGTTGTGTTCAGGTTAAGGATTCTTGACACGTTTACTAAACAGGTCGAATTCGAGTCAACCTATATAGCCGAATACTCATGGCTCAACACGACATGAACCCGACCCGCGAACATGAATTGCCATCTTGTTGCAGTACCCCGTATCACCACATTATGATTTGTCACCGCATTAATTGCAAATTGAGACCATATACATTATTTTTTTTGGGAAACAAATATCTCAAAGCTCAATCCATAGATGCAAATGTTTGGTACGTTGCAACTTTAAACAAAAAATCTAAGCTTAATAGACTTTTACTTCAATTTGAATACATAATTCTTAAAGGAAACTGCACGGAGACATATTAAGCACAGCAAGTGCAATTCAACTATAATCAAATTAAGATTTGTATAATGTGAAGCAACTTTTATTTAGTTCTTTAAGATTTTTATCCATTTAGAAATGATAGGAGAAGAAAAATTATATATATATATATATATATATATATTTATTTTTTTTCCTTAAAATCTAAAAATTTAAAAAAATTTACAATTTGATGAAATCACTTCATGCAACCATCGTATTTAAGTGTAACTTTTATTATAGTTTCTTTCTTAATTTTTTTTTTAATATCAAACATTTTATATTTAATGAGAAATGATATGTTCACAATATTTTTACAACATTTTTACAACAAATTGTAAGTGGCAAGTTGTTACTGGTTATTATTGTTGAGAAAAAAAGTAATCTTTGTGTTAGTTTCAAATTGGAACCGATAACAACTAACCACTTATAATTTGTTGTAAAAATATTGTAAAAATATTGTGAACGTAATATCTATTGTACTTAATTATATCTTAGCATTGGTAACACCATGAAATGCATATCTGTCATAGTCCCATCAATCATTATATTCAATTATATTTTTTTATTAAATAAAAGGTTTTTTTTACACCCTTACCTAACACCCACCCACGTATGACCCTTTGTTTTCTTTTCTTTTTTTAATTTTTTTCCTCTTTTTTTCTCATCCACCCATTTCTTCACAAATATCCACTTTCTTCATGTCCTCCCTCTGCTTTCCTGCACACCTTTGTCTTCTTTCTTCTTCTACATTTCTTCATTTCCTTCACGCACACACATCTTCTACGAGCCTACTCTCTCAAATTTCTCATCCATCCTCTTACCTGCCAATTGAAAAGCATTAAGAGTTAATTTTTCTCAATTTCACCCAAGACCAACTCCTCTCTCACTTTGTATACCCAAAACCAAATTGGAATTGAAGTTACATGGATGCATCGGAGGACTCGTCATCTTGACCCAACGGTGTTAGACAATTTAAATTTGATGTTAGAGTGAGATCAGTGATGGTCCGATGGAGGTCCTTGTCCCTGCCCAGATGGTGTTATAATTTTCTCTATATGCATTTTCTGTGTGTATTTTGTGTTTATAGAGCAGGGATAAATTTGGGAGATCATAATAAAGCTGAGGGTATTTTAGAGATAAAAAACACGCTTTTTCAATTTTTGGTTCAAGGGCATTTTGGTCCGGTTGCAAAATAATTTGACTATCTTTATCAAAACTGACACCTGTGTATTAAATACTCAACTTTTTCCATATCCCTAAAAAGACATGAATATTTTATTCCAATTTTTGTTACATTAACGGGTGCTGCACAGCACCCGTTAACAGCACCCTTACTAATATTGTTTTTTTGACTTTTGAGTTTTTTTTTTTGATGCGTTGACTTTTTAGTTCTGGTTGTTCAAGTATATTTCTTTCTCCAAAAATAAAGTATAATTATTTGTTTTGGACCTATGGTAAATTAATAGTTTGATTTGTAAAAATATTTTAGATTTTTTTTTTTGTGTCAGTAATTTTTTTTTTTATATGGGAGAATGACATTGTAAAAATATTACTATTTTTTTGTGTAAGTAAAAAAATGCTCTTGCTTTTTTTTTTTTTTTTTCTTTTTTAATGGAGTAAGATAATGACATTAAGGAAAAATCCTTTAAGTTATGTGAGTCCTACGCATGTAGGACCAACATGTGATGGAGAGATGGGTCCCGTACACCTCCCAAAAAAAAAAAAAAAAAAATTTATATTAGGAGACCCATATTTCATTGATATATGAGTCCTAAGCATGTGAGACACACATATCACTTAATAATAGGTCTCATACATTTGGTAAAGGAGATATTTTTTTCCATTTGGTTGATAGTAGACATTGTTTTTTGTATAAGGAATTGGACAAAACTTATGTACAGTACTTAGGTGTTATTTTTTAGGTTCCCCTTTTAAGATTCTGTTATGTGAATTTTTTGTCATAGAATGGAAGTGTATTTTTTTTCTATTTGGTTGATAGTAGACATTGTTTTTCATATAAAGAATTGGGCAAGACTTAAGTACAGTACTTATGTGTTGTTCTTTAAGTTCTCCTCTTAAAATTCTGTCATGTGAATTTTTTGTCATAAAATAAAAGTGTATTTTTTAGTTAAGTAGTCACATAACTGAATTTTAAAAAAAGAACTTAAAGAATAGCTCCTAAAATACTGTTCCTAAGTTTTGTATAAGAAATTAGGATCCAATGATTTTCTAATCTTGACCAGACTGTTTCAAAGACTTTCTTCTTCTTCTTCTTCTTCTTTTATTTTATTTTATTTTATTTTTAGCAAAGTTTCAAAGACATTTATATTTAGAAATACTACAAATCTTATATATTATGCGTTAAATTTATAATATTTTTAGTCATTTTATTATTTTACTTTATATAAATATTAGATTTCATTTGGTAAGCGGAAGTCGCTGGATTCTCCTAGACTGTCCACTCGCCGCGGCAGGGTTTGTGTGCAAGTCAAGAAATTCTTTGTAATTTTTTTTTTTTATACAAAAAATACAAATCACACATGTTTTGTCTGTTATGTAAACAAATATTGTATTCCTAACATTTTTTTTTTTTTACGTATTTAATCCTTAATTAGACATCATATCCATTACATCCTTCATTTATTTCCCTATGACCCTCATGGATAGTTGACACTTTAAGCCTATTCTATGGAGTGTACCATTCACTGGCATGCGGGTTTCGCAGCTTATAAGAAGCACACACTGTATGAGATATTTTTTTACTCCCTATGGAAAAACTATTATTCTATTAATAAATTTAGTTACTGAAAACTTATAATCCATCTCACACAACATTTTCATTGGTGTCACTTTAATACCTAATAAATAAATATTTAATAATTTTTTTGTTTGAAAGAGTTTTATTTTATTGTGTTCGCTTTTAATGATAGTATTTTATCATCAAACCAAAACATTAATTGATTTTTAGTGTAGGCGGGAATTAAACCCCAGATCTCTTATTCAACTATTAAAAACTTTACCATTTGAATTAATTAGAACTCATTTAATAGTAAGCTAGTATTGGAGTGATAATTTGTGACTCAGATGGTGAAACAATAGCAACAATTAAGCCAAAAATTAGCACAACCTTCATCGATTGAAGTAATGGAAGCTATAGCTTTAAGGTGAGTAAATCAATTTTGCAATTGAGGTGGATATTCACAAACTTAACACTGATTAAAAAAAAAAAAGGTGAATACAACCTATGGCCATATTATTAAAAAAAATCAAGACAGTTAGCCCAAACATTCAAACTTTTTAGCTTTACTCATGTGCAACGGCAAGGAAATGCCATGGCCTATTCTTCAGCAATGTATGCTTTTGATGTTGATTTTGAAGCCTAGATGGAGTCTGTTCCATCAAGTTCAAGATTAACAAATGCTAAAACACCGTGTATTGATCTAATAAGGGGCAAATAATAAATTTAAGGATATGCCCAATTTCATAACTTATTATTGAGGTGGTTGATTATGAGTGGTGAACAATCACTTTTATATAGACACACCCAATTACTAATTTAAGTAAATTTTTTTTTTCTTTTCTTATAGGTTGTGTGAGTGCCTTTTTTCTTAGCATACAGGCACAAGGATCCTGGGCGAAATACTTATTGTTTGGTGGACTGGGCTTGGTTCACCGCAGCTAAATGGGCTGTTTACGAACCAAGTGGTGCACAGAGTAAAGATTCTACAACACGTATACATTAGCAAGCAATAATATATGTATTGAACAGCAAAAAAAACAGCAAAAGGAAAACAATGTAATAAGGAAAAGCACATAGTGACTATTAGGGATCCTCAAATCAATATGAAATATTTGATTATTTTCTTAATCATGGATTACAATGTGCTCACTAAAACGTGTTAAAAGGTCCAAATAAGCTCAGAAATCACAAACTTAGATGGCTATTCAAGCCTCCAAGACTTGCAAAGTTTGAATTTCTTTGAATCCGAGTATGTTCTATAGTAGCTGTGTTGGGATACTGTGGAGTATTTCTCTTTCTTTTTACTACTTTTTCTAAGTTTTGACAGAGTTTTCTCAATGATTCTGTTATGATTTACTACTGCCAAATCCCCCTTCAATGCTGGCTGCCTTCCCCTTTTATAGTGTCATGGTAGGATTCCAGGGTACCACTAATTTTTCCCTTTTGCTCCCCTAGGTATCAAAGCTCGTGCTGTGCCAGTTACTCAAAGGGCTGGTCCTTTCCTTATTCCTCATAATTTTCTCCTTTTGGTGCTGTCTCCCTAAAAGTCCCTCGTTGACTTTCCATTCCGAGGTGCCCTTAGGTAGCTAACCTTAACTTTTTTGGCTCCTCACTTTTTCAACTTTTGGCTGTCCCTTTTCTTGTCATTTTTCCCAAGTGGTCGGAATCATTTCCTGCTGGGTTGAAGGTTTCTCCAGCCACTTCCCCTTATAGTTCTTCCTTCTGGATTCCCTAAAGTACCACCCCCTTTGTTCACGAATGGCTACTTCACGCCTTTTGATTCTTTATTGTATCACTGGGTGCTTGAGAAGGACATATCTGTTCTTCGTTCCTTGCGCTTTTTTGGTACTTCCTTTGAGCTGTCTCAATCCTACCTCAGCTGTGCTGTGCGTCCCAGGGATCCCAAGCCTTTAGCAGCTTCTAGGGATCCTGGCCTAGCCTTTTTTGATGTACTCCCTTCAATCCCTTGATCTTGGCAGGCTAAGCTTTTCCTTTCGTGGGCTTCAAATTTGTTGGACTTATCATCCTTTTTCTTTGTGGTGAATTCATCCCTTTTATGATTACTTGTCATAGGGTTGGCCCATTGTGTTATTTCTTTGGGCCTTGGTTTCATGATTTTTTTTTACCTCAACATAGGTTTAGAAGAGTAGTTGCATGGTGAAGTCAAGCATTAGCAACGTCTTGCCCAAGTGAAAGAAAAACAAGGCACAACATACTTTATTAGAAATTTAAGTTTTTGTAAAGAATTTTGATTGACGTCCTTACTCACTCATACATGTGGCAAAGATTGAATTAAGTAAAATTATCAAATAATTAAACCTAAACAAACAAAAACATATGAGCTCCCAAATATTGAACATGCTGAGAAATTTGTATATAATGTAGTACTGAGCAAATGGGAAGAGGCAAAAAAAAAAAAAAAAAAAAACTAAAAAACTAAAAATAAGGCTAACCTAATTGCTTCTTTGCCACAAAAATGATTGAAACTCAGCAACCTTTATCACTATGTATGTGCCCTTTGGCCTTAACTCAGTCACCAGTCACAAGAAGCATTTTTCGGATGACATATTTCACTCTCTCAAAAATTAAGGCTAACTGATTGTTCTCTCACTCTCCGAGGAGGAGTACGTTTTGGTTTCAAATTCGAATTCGAAAATATTCCTATAATCATTTTCTTGATCTTCACAGGTGCTTAGCGTTTTTCCAAGTCAAAGAAAGAAAGGTCTTGCATTAAAATTTTAAAAACCAAAATAAAAATAAAAAATATATATTTTGATAAGGATAAATCATATCATATGAGAGGTTTAAAAAGAAGTTGATATCAACAAAATAGGATAATTCACTTGGAGAACTTGCTATCAACAATTAAGCTTTTGTGCCATCAAAATAATTGATAAAGTAAAAAGTCGATAAGAACAATTAAGCTGTTTATCTAAAAATTCCATCAATTTAGTGTAATTACTTGGCAATTAAATATAGGGTAAATTGCAACTTACACCCTAAAGTTTGGGGGTGATTGGATTTTATACCCTGAATTTCAAAATCTGAATTTTATCCCCTGAAGTTTGGTGATGTTTGGATTTTATACTCTGATGTTTTAGAACTTGGATTTTACCCCTATATTTTAAAAATGTTTGGATTTTACTTCCTAAAGTTTTTTGGTGTTTAGATTTTACACCCTAAAGTTTTTGGGTATTTCGATTTTACACCCTAAAGTTTCAAAATTCGGGGTGTAAAATCCAAACAACCTTAAATTTTAGTGAATAATATCCAAGTTCTGAAACGTCAATGTGTAAAATCTAAACACCTCAAATTTCAGGAGGTAAAATTTAAATTCTAAAACTTTAAGGCATAAAATTCAATCACCCCCAAACTTTAAGGGTGTAATTTGCAATCATAATTTATAGGCCTAATTTTTATTATAATGCTAATTGAAGACCTGTGTTGCACGATTTTGGTGACAAAATTATAGAATTTATTCTATATTGATAAAAAAAGAATCAAATGAACATAATTACACAATTTCAAATTTCTCATATTGACATTTCGCTCCCTATGGATTAGTTATTAATAAACTCAAGTAGTTAATAAAATTGCATAATCAAACTCACACGATTTTTTGATTAATGTTGCCCCAATATATAATAAATAAATGTTTAATGACACTGTTGAAATTGGTATTGGGTGATGATTAATGACTCAGAAGGCGAAGCAATAGCAACAATAAGCTAAAAATTAGCACAACCTTCATCAAATGGTCACTTCACAAGTATAAGTGTTTGTGGGGTATGGAGGGTAAGGGCCGGGGTTCAAGTCTCCAGGAGGGAGCTTCACACACATATACACTTAGATTAGGTTAAAGTTGAATTTCTATCGTGTATCAAAAAAATTTTTTTTTTGAAAAATTAAAAATTTTTAATAGAACACCATCCAACCATAAAAATTGTCAGTATATTTTATCATTTTCCCCTTTTTTTAACCTTACGCAATGTTGATGCTCATTTTGGAAAAGCCCAATAGCAGGAAGAAGCCTAACAATATGGGCAAAAAAGAGTTAGTAAATTGAGAAAGACCATTAAGCCCGAATGATAGGAATGATGGATCATAGGCCCAAAAAATGATAAATGGGCCTCAAAGGAAGCAAGAGGGTCTAAAGGAGCCCAGAGAAAGAAGTAGTAAACCCATGAGCAATATGAAAGCAAGAATGGGCCGAGGCAGGCCCAAAGTGATGAAGTAAGTGAGTAAGGGGTTGATGGAAAGCCCATGAACCCCAAAGGTAAAGGATATGGTAATTGGGCCGGAGAAGCCCAAAAGAGTTAACAAAAGCCCATGGGAATGCAGAGTTGGAATGGATCAAGGATGCCCAAGGAAAGAAAGTGGGTCGAGGATGTCCAGGAGGAAGGAATGGGCCAAGGAAGCCCATAAGCAAGGAAATGGGTCAAGAAGGCCCGAAGAAGCATGAATGTAAGCCCAATGACAATACTGGGTCACTGTAATTAAGTGAAAGAAAAGCGTACAACAGGCTTAAAAGAGGCCCAGCAAGCATGGGTCGAATAACACTACAGAATGAATAACAGAGTGGCATGGTAGGAATGCTAGCAAAGTTTATAAAAGGAGCAAAAAGTGGGCTGAAGGGAGAAAAGCCCACAATCAAGCAAGGCTTAGCCCTTAAAGGAAACAAGCCACAAAGAATGGAAGATTAGAAAACAATTCACACCACAAGAGGTTAAGGATGAGTGGCAGAATGCACAAATGAGCCTCCAGACCATGGAAAATGCATGAGCAGCAGACAAGCATTGGACGTACACTAAAGTGGAGCACGCGCAAGGCTCAAGCACTACCAACCTATACCCAGCCAATACAGGAGTGGTAAGTCATAGGTCAAAGGTAAGAGAATGTATGGTCTGGTGGTGGGGAGAAGGGGGAGCTTATTCTAGGGTTCCCGCTCAAACTCTTTTGGGAGAAATGTCCTGTTAGGATGACAAACCACCTAAAAGAGGGAAGGATGAATTGAAACCACTAGGTGCATGCCATTAGGGATAGTAAGAGAGAGTACCCACACTATTGCGGATAGGAATGCCACGATGAATAAGGAAACAAAATAGATTTCTTTGGTAATGGGGAGTGGCACGACCAACATAAGTAAGTGGTGGTGGCTGGGCAGCTGACAAACTAGTGGGTGGTCTAGAAGGACACCCACACCCAGACAAAAGTGGTTAAGGGGTAAAATGGTAAAAAACCAGTCGTGGTAGGCAGTTTATAAAGAGCCTCCACCGTGCACAGGGGGATTATCAACACAGCACCCATCATAACAAGAGATTCATAACATTACAACAACAACAATCACCACTATAACACATGAGTATGAACTAGAAAGAAAAGAGTGGAAAAGCAAAGCAACAAAACGAAAAAAAAAAAAAAAATTTTGGGAAGAAAAACAGAGAGAGAATAGAATGACAGGCATGCACCAATAGGCTAACCCCTTTTCTCCCTCTAAAAGCCTACCCTCTGTTAAGGATTAAGGATTTTTAGGGCATAACTCATTTAGGCCCGTTCTCTTAAAGTGGGTAATTTCTACAGTGGGATCTTCCTGTGAGATTATTCACATTGAGGGAGTGGCTCCCTCCTTGGTCTTGGTCCCGTAATGCAACTGAGCACAGCATACTAACCATTCCTTCTTTGCTTTTATTGATTAAGTACCAGTATTATTTCTCTTTTGCCTTTGCCATTTCATGTATTTCTTGTTGTTGTGCTGTTCTTCTTCTTTATTTTAATTGAGAATCTTTTACTTATTCTGTCTAACAGCAAGTATATTTCTTTTATCGTTGTCATATTGTATTTGCCTGCCATAACTCTATTGTAACAGTTTCTTCTGCCATGGGCATGTGACCAAAGTTTCAACAAAGGGGCTTTGGTTTGCACACAAGCTGGTCTGAGGTGAATTGCAATTGGACCAATTCTAACTCTCCTACCCCGAGCCTTTGGGCCGTAGTATGGCAAAAGGCAGCCCAGCCCACAATCTTAGAATTGCCCACCACACGCAAAAGGTAAAATTCTTAGATTCCTCTTTTTGCTATTAAGATATCAAATCATTCTCATTTCTCAACCTAATGCTTTATCACATGAACCAAACCCACAGTCATAAGCGTCAACTCCAATTTTTTATTTAATTTTTGAAGAAATATATAAGTAAGACAATTTTATTTAACACACACACACACACAAAAACCTTATTACACAAGAAGCTGGCTACCCTATAGCACAGAACACAGAACAGTAGGACTAGGACTCACCTAGTCCTAAAACACACCATCAACACAAGTAGCCTGAAAACACAACAAAAGCCACAAAGAGCAACACAACCCAAAATACAAGCAGCCAACCCATTAGGCTGCACCACCCACACAGCAAACACATTAAAAAAAACTAGGCTAAAATGCAAAACTGATCCTCTTAAGTTTATTCAAATTTTATTTAAGTCTTCTAACTTAGTTTTGTTCATTTTAGTCCTCTATGTTCCGGATTTATTCAATTAAGGCATTTCTGTCAACTTTTGTTAAAAAAATTTGAAAAAAAAAATCTAGAAAATATTTTTCAATCATTAATTGAATTTTTTTTTTATTTAAAAAATTTGAAGAATTTTTTTTTAAATTGAAAAATTAACCATAACATATAACAAAAATTGATGGAAAAGCCATAATTGAATAAACTTGAAAATTAGAGTACTGAAATGAAATCTAAAAAACTTAAAGGTTTTTTTTTTTTTTTAAACAAAAGCATGCCATTCAATTAATCAGAAAAATTAGCATCTTGGTACAAAACTTCCCTAGCTATTGGAGGAACATCTTCCATCCAAAACAAATCATGACTAATATTCCTAGCAAATCGAGCTAACTCGTGAGCAACTCTATTCCCCCCTCGCCTAGTACATTCAAACCTTACCCATTGCAAATTCCTAACCAAATGATGAATATCCCCAATTACATTCCCAAGCAAAGAATGATCATCCTGTAAAGCTAAAACAGCATTCATAACAAAGCAATTATCCCCTTCAATGATTAATTCAGAGAAGCCAGCATCTACAGCAAATTCAACAGCTTTTCTACATGCAAGTAAATTTTGCATTTTAGCCAAAAAACTTCCAACCCCAATTATACCAAATAAGGGTGTCCGCGGGTCGGGCCGAGTCGAGTTTGTGCCCGACCCGAAACTTTTGGGTGGGTGAAAACAAAACTCGAAACCAAACCAGATTGCTAGACGGATTGGCCGATTCAGGTCACATCGAGTTTTCGGGTTCACCGGTCGGTTTCGATTTTCATCACCGGTACCGTTATTTTGGTCGGATCCGTCGAGATCTAGCCGATATTTGGCCAGATCCGTTGAGATCTGGCCAGATCACGACAAGATCTCACCGAATCTCATCTGATCTGGACTAGATCTCGACGAGTTCTCGCATGATCTCATCCGATCTGATGGGTTTCAAGTAAAGTTTCTCCGGATAACTTCAAATATCGCCGAATTTTGTACGTTTTCATCGAAGAACCTTCGAATATCGCCGGAAGTTTCTAGGTTTATGATCGGTTCGGGTTGCTCGGGTTTTGGGAGAGGAAACCCGCCAACCGACCTGAAGGCGTCGGATTTTGTGGGCGGCGACTCGCAACCGACCGTCGGAGTGTTGGTTCGGGCGGTTTTTGTTTCGGGCTTGGGCCGATTGCTCGGGTTGGTCGAGTATACAGGTTGGCTGGACAGTCCTAATACCAAAGCATGTTATTTGCATTATACACATGGGTTAGGACCCTTTATCTCCAAGCCTAGCTCTTACAGTCTTACTACTTGTTTGATACTCAGTTAACAATCTTTCTTTGGAAGGGTTTTGGCCTTGATGCAATATAGCACTTCTCTGCTACCATATACTATACACAGCAACTTCAAAATCCCAATTTGCATATGGTTATGCTTTACTTTTGCAAAAGATTAAAGAATATGATCCTACTAGTATGCAAGATAAAATAATAGTATTTGTTACAATTGCTATTCCAACAAGTATTAGTGTTTCCTAAATAAAATAGAAGTGTACTAGTCTACTATGTGAAGTGATTTCTTTAGCATCTTTGTATATAAGAGAGAGTGAGAGAGAAAGAAATAGCGCAACAATAAGCCAAAAATTAGCACAATCTTCATCGATTGAAGTTGATGTAGGACACGATTTGATTTTTAAATTTTGTAATTATTTAATTATAGTATTTTTATGTAATTTTTGTTATTTTAGGTTTAAGTTATTTATTTCCTTCTTTTTAGGTGCTTTTAATATTATTTAGTCAAATTAGGGTTTTATATGCTTTCGTAATCACCTTAGGGTTTCTAGTTGCCCTAGGTTTTGTTTTTACTATTTAAACGTATTATAGCCTCCAAAAGCAATTTAGTTTTTCAGACTATTATCAATAAATGCAAACGTTTTGTCAAATTTTCTTCTGGTGGATTCCAGTTTTTATCTCCTTGTAGATTCAGGAAAACTCCTTAGGGATTCGAGGTTTACTACCAGAAACTAATAGTTTAGTTTCTATTCTATCAAGAGCGTATCGAGTATGCTTCTTCAGGCTTCCGTGACATCAATTGGTATCAGAGCCTTGACTTACCCTGGTTTGATGGCTAACCAGTGAGACGGTGACCACCACAACAATGACAGCGGTGATGACATCAACAACCCAGTCCTCACTAGGGCTGAGTTCCTCGAGTTTCGTAAAGTGGCTCGTGATGAGAATAAAAAATTTCGTGAAAAGAATCAGCAAATTATAGGTGAAATCAAGCAAATGATTGCTACTCTTCTTACTTGGAAATCATCTCACAACAATAATGATCAAAATATTCAAAGACTCACTCCTAACTACAAGAAAATTTCATTCTTTGACTAAGATATGTGTAAGTTAGATTTTATTGACTAGCTTCTTAACTTGGAAGAATATTTTAATTATTAGAAGATTTGTAACGAAGAAAAAGTGCAGCTTGCATCTAATAAATTGGACGATGAAGCAAAGGAATGGTGGGAAGATATTCAAATCAATAGAAAGCAATGAGGTAAGCATCGAATCTGCTCTTGGCAAAGAATGAAAAGGGTACTAATTGATTTATGGTTTCCTAATAACTATTATGATATACTAGATTATACAAGTGTTGATTATAAATCTGTATATTTATATGAAAAGCAATATATTCAAAACATGAAAGGTCAACCACAAAACCAAAATTATCACAGCCAAGTCCATGTGTCAAGTAAAGGAAAAGGTTTGAGGGTTGAGAAGAAGCAGCCTATTTCTAAAGAAAATTTTGAAGTGATTAAAAAAGATCAAGACTTGCAACAAGTTATTGAATTGAAAATTGAAGGTACCACTTGTCAAAAGTTTAATGAAGATGTCAAAGAAAAGAATGTTGAGTTGATTGTGAATAATGATAGAAATCAAGAAATGGTAATTATTGAGAATATTGAGAAAGATCCAATCGAGGTTAAATATGAGGATGAGTCCACAACTCACAATTCTCAGGTTTTGGTTGATTTTTTGAAGATGGCGACACAATATGTTGATTTTCTTGGAGTAGAAAATTTTAATTTTATTATCAGTCTTTTGTTGATTGATGTTGCAAATAAATTGAAGGTAGATGAGAAGAAATTTTATGCTACACTTTATGAAGGATTCAAGTTTCAGAACCAGATCAAGTTATTAAAGCATTCAATGTATTTGTTTATTTGGAGTGGAAGATTTCAAATTTCAACTATCAACTCGATGACGAGTTTTTTTCAAGTGGAGGGGTATGATGTAGGACACGGTTTGGTTTTTAAATTTTGTAATTATTTAATTATAGTATTTTTATGTAATTTTTGTTATTTTAGGTTTAGGTTATTTATTTCCTTCTTTTTAGGTGCTTTTAATATTGTTTAGTCAAATTAGGGTTTTATATGCTTTCGTAGCCGCCTTAGAGTTTTTAGTTATCTTAGGTTTTGTTTTTACTATTTAAACGCATTGTAGCCTCCAAAGACAATTCAGTTTTTCAGACTATTATCAATAAACGCAAACGTTTTGTCAAATTTTCTTCTGGTGGATTCCAGTTTTTATCTCCTTGTGGATTCAAGGAAACCCCTTCAGGATTCAAGGTTTACTACCAGAAACTAACAGTTTAGTTTCTGTTCCATCAAGAAAGCATCCTGTGTCCTTTCTTCAAGATATGCTTTTAATGTTGATTTTGAAGCCTAGATGGAGTCTGTTCCATCAAGATTAACAAATGTTTTTATTAACGATCTTTGATTAATGAAAATTCACTTATCCATTTCTCAAAAAAAAACCACACAACATTTGAAAACACCGTTTTTTTATCTAATAAGTGGGAAACAATAAATTTAAAGACATATCTAATTTCACAACTCATTGAGGTTGTTGATTATTAGTAGTAAACAATCACTTGTATATGGACACACCCAATTACTTTGAGTAATTTTTTAATTCTTTTCTTTTCTTATAACTTAAGAAAATTAATTAGTTGCATAGCTTTTATTTTTATTTTTTATTTTTTATTTTTTGTTGAGAAACAAACACACACACACACACACACACACAAGGAAGAGGGAAATAAATTATAGCATAAAGGCACATCACAAATTTCAAACAAAAGTCATGGTAACTTTTAAGGGAGTGTAGGGCAAGGAGTAGTCACATAGTTTTATTTTTTATAGAACCAATTGTTGTACAATACATAGAAAAACTCTAAGGAGCGTTTGGTTCGCTGTGATGTGTTTTTGATGTAATGCACATTGCGACGATATAACATTAAAGTTTTTGGTTTATTTTATTTATTTATTTTTTTAATATTACCATAATTTAAAATTACAAAATATATCATATCACCTTAATCACATTACCTTCCTAAACAATGTAATGTTGTATTCTTGTATTGCGATTACATTAATGTAAGATTATAATAATGTAATATTATGGTGTAATGCAACATCACGGCGAACCAAACGCCTCCTAATAGGAAAAAAAAATCAGAAATAACAAGGAGTGATAAAAAAATTGAAAATTTAAAAATTTTCAGTAGAACACTATCGAACTATAAAAATTGCTAGTATACTAGCTATGCCTATAGTATGACTTACTAGTATTGTGCTCATATGATGCACGACTTAATTAAAATTCATATGTAAACTAATATATATATATATATATATATATAATATTAAAATTGGATTATAAAATAGATAGTAAAAATATAAGAACAAAAATGATTTTAAGTTACACGAGAAATGCATATCATGTAAATCGAAGTTGTTATCAAAATCCAAGTAGTGAAACTTCTCTTTAATATTTTGAAAGTTCTAATAATTAAGTTTTAATAAAAGTAATATTTTAATTTAAAAAAACTTTGGTAATAGAATTTCATCTAAAATAAATTATGTTAATAATTTTAATGTACTTGGTTTAGATAAAGCATCTAGACATAGGGTTTGTGAATAAAGTAAAGCCTATCACTACTGCATATAAAATACTACTAGTATAATCTTATGTTTTCTGTATTTTGTTTTACTTAGAAAATTTAGGGCTAATAAAGTATTGTTAGTGTAATCTTCAAACTTGTCTTCTTATCACGTACATTAACTTGAAAAACCCTATACTAAAGGCACTATTAATTATAGAAAAGAAAAGATGATTATAGTTGGAGAATTATAAAACCCTATACATCAACTTGAAAAAAAAATTGTATTAAAAACTAAAATAAAAAATTGTTACTAAAAAGTTGATAAGAAGAATTTTTTTTTTTTTAAATTATAAGAACTAAAACTTCATGATCTTTTTTAATTTTCTTTCCATTTCATCTTATAGCCAAATACTGGGGGAAAACTTAGTTTTATTTCTTTTATTTTTTTATTATTTTAGAAACAAACAGACACAATATATACAAGGGAAAAGAAATGTGGTTTTGACTTTTAACACCAAGACACATATATTACAAACTTCACTAAAAAACTATATATGGTAACTTTTAAGGAGAGTGAGACAAATTACAACATAGGAGTTTTGACTTACATCCTAAACTACTTACTCATACAAGTGGCAAAGATTGAATTAAGAAAAATTATTAAATAAACCTAAACCAGCAAAAACATATGAGCTCTCAAATATTTAACATGCTAAGAAATTTGTATATAATTTAGTACTGAGTAGAAGGGGAGGCGCAAAAAATAAAAAAGCTAAAAATTAGGCTAACCTGATTGCTGCTTTGAGACAAAAATGATTGAAACTCAGCAACCTCTATCACTATGTTCCCTTAGGCCTTAACTCACTCACCAGAAGCAGTTTTCGGATGACATATTCCACTCTCTCAAAAAACTTAGACACCATACATTTGTTCTCTCCCTCTCTGAGGAGGAGGTTTTGGTTTGATTTCTTGTTGAGAATAGTTTCCAAATTCGAAAATACTCCTATAATCACTTTCTTGGTCTTCACAGATCCTTTTTCCAAGCAAAAAAAAAAGGGTCTTGTATTAAAAACCAAAATATGAAAACTAGTACTAAAAAGATGATAAGAATTAAGAACAATGATAAATAACTCATAACATATACCGTATAAAAGTTTAATTTACAATATGAGAATTTTAGAAAGAAATTGATATCAACAATTAAGCTTTGTGTCTATCCAAAGAATTGATAAACCAATAGAGGAAAAGTCGATAAGAGTTTTTATCTAATTAATGAAGTTTGGGGTGAAAACAAAAAACTAATAGCAGTCTAAGATCCTAGTCCCAAATTTTTTAAGGTTTAGGTCTGCTAGTCTAAGATCCATCAAACTAAAATATTCAGAAACAATCATTTTTTTTTGTAGATGAGCATTTTCAATCAACAAAAATAGGTAACTTGCAAGTTCATTTAGTATACAAGCAACACTTAAAGCTAGTTTAAATGATGCTAACATTGCAAGCCATTAACGCAATTCAAATCCTTACACATGCACACACTGTTTCTTTCACTCTAAAGTTTTATTTTTTCAGGAACACAATTCAAAATAATATTCAAACACACTTAAAAACAATAATAATAACACTTTTGAGCACCCTTAATGCTTTATTTGTTCAATAAAGCTTTTGAAATTCTTAAAAGAAGATCCACCATCAGTTACACTCTTTTTAGCCATTTCCTTAAGCTTCAGTGCATTGATTTTTATACCATCATCAGAGAGCGTTGTTTCTGTTTTCATTTTGATTGCATGCCTCGTGATGAGCCCATTTTCATCTGGGTTCAACCCTAAACCAATCTTCCAAACATCACATATGTAACTCTTATTGTGAAATTGATCTCCAAAGTAAGGCCAACATAGAAATGGGACTCCCATGCTTATACTCTCTAAGGTCAAATTCCATCCACAATGGCTTAGAAAACATGCAATAGAAGGGTGAGCTAACAACTTCTCTTGAGGTGCCCATTCAACAATCTTTCCCCGATCTACGATCCTCGTTCTAAACCCATCCAAGAATTCAGAATTTAGTCCCCCAATTACGTCTGACTGGACAACCCATAAAAATGGCTGGCTTATGAGTTCAAGACCGAGAGTTAGTTCATCAAACTGTTGCTGGCTGAAGGTTGCTATGCTGCCAAAGGCAACATAAATGACCGAACCCACAGCTTGTTTATCAAGCCAGCTTAGACAAGTTGAATCCTGAGGCCAAAAGCTTCCGGCATGATTGCCCAATTGATTGCCCAAAAGTAAGGGGCCAACAGGTATGATCCCAGGAATTAAATTGCAAGTCGATGAGTCAAGTTCATAGAATGAGTTGCAGAGAAGCCAATTGCATAGTCTGAGATAATGGTTCATTTTGAAAGCATAAAATTCAAAAATATTTTTTTGTGTCTTTGAGTCTCCTGGACAGCTCCAAGGAAAAACAGTGCTACTCCATGCCGGGATATCCTTTGACAACCAAATCAAGTTGTTTTGTATTGGAGTTCCTGCAGAGTGTTTCAATTATTATTATTTTTTTTTATCAAAATTAAACAAGTACCAACTACCAATCATGTGTGTGTGTATATATATTAACCGCTAACCTATGCAGTGCATGCGGGAGTTAAACAAAAAAATATATATGATACATATTTAATCGTTAAATATTATAAAATAAAAGGCCAAATAAGAAAATTTATGGAAAAGAACATACCATGATAAGATCCTCTCCAATTCCCTCCAATTTTTTCCAATTTGATTTGAGAAGATCATGCCTAATTTTATTAGGATTTGTTTTGTGTTGGATTGGTTTTTAATAAACAAAATAAAATAAAAAAGATGGTGAGTGGTCAATAGTTCAACTACTATAGTGGGAAAATGAGGGTTTCAAAAACTTGGCAACCCTAGAGGAAAGCAACAAGTCAAAAGGCTTTCATTTTATAGGGGAAAAAACATTTTCCTCTTTTATGTTTGGAGTAGTTTACAATTTCCCTTGATATTTGAAACCAACTAATCTCCACTCTCTATTTTTCGAAAATAAGCAAATACCCCAATTTCGTTATTCCATCAATTAAATTTAACAAAATCTTTGGATTCCGGGAATATTCTATAGTGCAAAGTGCAACATGCCCTCAACTAAATATAAAAGTAGCCCAGTCTCAAATCCAATTCAGGTGAACTTAACCCAACCTAGGTAAATTAAACCCATGGTAAAACAACACCAACTCAAACTAGCCTCCACCGACCCAATAATCACCAAACACACCTCAAGGAAATCCACCTGTGTGGACTTAATTGTCTGTCAAGTGTGTTGGTTTTTAGACTCCTTAAATAACAATTGGATTAACCTAGTTAATTAGCCAAGTTATTACTTAGTCCAAATTCCAAATCTAGGTTAACACAATCAAATAATCATATCATGCAAAGTAGCAGAAAAATAAATAACACAATGATATGATGACCCTGGAAAACCAAACCGGTAAAAAACTTGGGGAGGATTTAACCTAGCTATTCTCAAGGTAAACCTGAATCCACTATATGAAAGAATCGAAGTTTATACAATAGAATTTAGACCACTAACATTCTATTGCTACCCACTAGTAAAACTTACTGACACGACCACGTGCAAGCTTCGAATCCATAGACTCCTACTTTCTTGGATTCTCTAGCAATTACAAGCACTCCCGCTTGTGTTTCTTTAAGCTCTTATGGCAGCAACTGAATGATCATCAAGTTCTTAAACAAATCTCCTCCTTGATAATCCTAAACTTGTGTGAAAGAAAGCTCCTCACAGATCTCACAAAAGATTCACACAAATAGCAATATGAGCAACATTAAAACGTGGCTAGGGTTTCCCTTATATACCTAGGGTAAAAACATAAAACCCTAAACGTTTTAAGTGAACTAGGGCTGAGTTGGAAATCTGTAAAAAACGCATTCTGCCCGAGGTTCGATTGATCGAGCCTAAGTTTCGATAGATTGAGCCAGGCCGAAATGCACTATCACTTCTGCATTAGCTTGATTCCAACTTTACATAAAAAAACACAACTTTGAGCAAGTCTAAACAAGACTAATCAACCTATTTTGATCATGGTTTGCCAACATTACATATTAGAGTTCTAAATACATTAGTTCCTAAAGTCTTAGAACCTAACAAACTCTCTTTTTGGCAATCCGTGACAAAACACTAACTAAAAGCTCAAAGTTTACAGAGAAAAGCCCTTAACAAATTAATGCTCATTAAAACAAATTCAATCCTAACTACTATCCATCAGTTGCAAGTGTAGACAGCAGCTCAATTGAATCAACCTGTATCTTTTCTGAAACATTAAACAAGACACATAAACGCATGTGTGGAAAAAATACAAATAAACAAAATAAATTCTTGATTTCACAAAATACAAAATAAAGACATATATTAATGAATAACTCATAAATATAAATCAATAAGCAGTGAAACAAGAAACATATATAACAAAACAAATGTATCTCATCAAGTACGTCCACCAAAATCTGTCCATGAGCCGCCTGAACGGTCAAGACATGATCCAACGTACGTTGAATGTCAGAAGCATCCGAAGTAGTCGGTGGAGGAACATCAGCAGCAGCAATAGCACCAGACGCCTTAGCCTGTGCATGACCTGTAGAAGTGGCAGGAGGGGGTACAGAACCAAAAGGCTCAACTCTAGCTCTCAAATGAGCCGCCCTCTGCCTAAGGAAAGAGGCACCTATGGGACCAGTAATGTGTACCGGCTCAGATGCGGGGAAACCAGTCAACCCTAAATGTAACAAAATCCTATGAATAAAAATAGGGTAAACAAGAGCATGACCAACAGCACTACTCCTATGAACTTCGTTCAAAGAACGAAGAAACAAATAGGGGAAAGAAATAGAAGCACCAGAAACAAGTGCATACAAAAACACACATCTCTCAATAGGGATGGTGTGGAGATGAGAGATAGGCCACAAAGAATGACACATTATCCGAAAAAAGAGATAGGTAGTCTCAGGAAGCTCAGCAGATGTGATCCGAGGATCAGAACCCCACTAGATAGAAGACCCAGTGATGTATGACATGATGTCATCTAGAAGTGGAGACTCCTCATAAGGATAGTCGGGCTGCCTAACAATCGGAACCCCAAAAGCCTCAGCTACTACCCTAGGGGTAATGGTGAACTCAACACCTCGTATCCAACTCCTAACTAGGGTGTTGGAATCATAGATGTGGCAAGAAAGGTTCGAATAGAACTCTCTAATCAGGGCAGTTGGGGGTGGATGATCTATCTCCAACAAAGATAGCCAACCCCTACTCTCAAAATTTGCCCTAATAGTAGGATCTAACTCATCTAACACAACCTTCCTCTCAACCTAAATTTTCCTTTTACTGTTCAGTGTCTCATAAGCCTCTCTGCATTTGTCACTCCTAAACAACTCACTCCTAGAAGGAGACTCAGAAGAAGTGGAGGGTGTCCTATGGGCTCTAGTTTTCCTAGGCCTGGTGTTAGGGTAAGGACAAAGACACAAAGCAGAAAAAGAAAGAAAAAAAAAAAAAAAAAACCAAGGGCAAGTTGCAAGTTAGCACAAAAAATATAGAACAAAAATCTATATGATGCATGAACAGATAAATGTCATGATGCATGATCTAATGCAGTGAGAATATGTTCAATTGAAGTTCAAATTCACAAAATTGGCTTGAGTATAGAGTTTATATCCAAAAACCCTAAAAATTTGAAAAACCACTTGTTTAATTTTTACAAAATTGATCAATTGAGCATCACACAAGATAGAAAACAGTTTATAATGGTCAATTGCATCAATCCAACAAGCCAATTTCATCAATTAAGCACAAATTGAACAAAATCCCCAATTCGAGTATATTTCAAGCCCTAGAAATTTCAATTTCTCACAATTTACAAAATTGATCAAATCAAACCACATGGATCATGTTTATAACATCCTAGAACAAAAACCCAATGATCAATTTCACAAAATAAGGTTTGAATCATCAAAAACCCCAAAATATGCTAAGTTCGAAAATAACCCTTCAATGCATGACAAAATGAAAATAAATGGAAAAGAAAGGGTAGAATGGACATACCGGCTTTGGGAGAGGAAAACCTTGCAAAAAATTTGGTCAAAAACAACAAAAAATTGAGGTGGAGCCTAGTCCGAATCGGAGAGAGAGAGAAAAGTTTGAAAACTTTTGAAAAAGGTGATTTGAAAAAGTCAAGATCTGATTTTTTAAAAACCTTAGTCTCGATTTTCGATTGATCGAAAATCAGTTTTGATTTATCGAAATAGACAGAGACTCATCATTATTTTTTAGCACAATTTCGATTGATCGAAAAACAGGTTCGATCAATTGAAATTTTGGAAAAACAGAATTTTTGAAAAAATAAACCAGTTTTTGAAAAAACTCTTCAAAGCATTGAATATTAAGAATAAAATGCATGAATATGAGATAAAATACTTTTCAAAAACACAAGTTTTAAACTCAGTTTTCCCAAAATTAAGATTTTCAAACATTCTCCCTTTAAATTGTCAAACATTAAATATATTTTTCATAAAACTCAAGGTATTTTCAAATTTGGTTGGTCAGACCAAAAACACACACAATAACATGTATAATGTTTAGCAAAGAGTAACTTTTGTAATGTGTGCAACTAGTAAAAGCTTGAGATACATGTGAAGTAATATGTGAATAGAAATCAAATACAAAGTCTACAAAATTCATCACATAGAATTTGAAAGAGACTATCACCTAAAGAGTTATATCATATAACTCCCACATCTCCTAGAACACAAGCTTGCAATCATGTAAGTTTCTTGATTTTGCCTCATAATATACACACCAATTTTAATTGTTCAGAAACTTATTAAATAGCTAGGATAATGTACACACCAATTTTAATTGTGTAATTTAGTTTTAAGCCCAATAATGTACACACCAATTTTAAGCAATTAAACCGAGGATACACATTATGTTTTTTTTGTGCATGTACTACACTTTCATGAGCATAAAATCTTACGATATGCACTAAGGTGTTTATGATTGGCTAGTGAACAGTGGTGGGATGGTTATTTATGCCTTTCTCAAAAGGTTCAAGTCCGACAGTCAAAGACATGTGACTTCAAGATCAAGACAAAGTGATCAAATACCATAAACATCTTTCCCACACAACATGCACTACAAAGCTCAAACTAGTAAAGTGCAGGAAATAAGCTCATCAAAGCTAAACAATGTGCATAGACATGTTATGTGAAAATAGATTGACCAACCTTGTTTTTCATAAACCAAGAAAATAATGCAAAACACAATTTGCTTCTCTTTTCCTTCTTTTATTTATTTATTATTATTTTGAAAAGAAGAAACAAAAACAATCCTAGAATGAAATGCATGAATGTTATGCAATGCAAATCCTAGAAACAAAGAAAACAAAAACCAAAGAAACAATGGTTACAAAGAGTAAAGCAATGAAGCACAAGGATCATGTCAGAAAGAGTCAATTAGATCGAGCATTTTGCATCCAAAACTTTTTAGATGCACCACGAGCATTGGAGTTCTTATTTACTTGGGAATGATTTCCAACTCCAGGATTGGAATAAAGGTTTAAAGCCTTTACCAATTCACCAATGAGTACCATAGGATCTTGTGTTTGAGGCACAGGTACTTTTGGTTTGTTTGCTCTCTTAGCAGCTTGCAGCTTGTAACAGTTTGGACGAATGTATCCAGATTTTCCACAAAAATGACAAACCCAAGCAGGCTTACCATTCAACTTGTCCCTAGAAAAGGTAGACACTTTAGGTTTAGACTCATTCAAATCAACCATAATCTTCCTAGGAGGTGTGACCTCTACAGGTTTGATAGTCTCACTCACAACCTCACTCACAGGAGATTCAGTGGAAGAAGAAGGAACAAAGTTTGTGGAATGAGGTGCAGACACAGAGATGCTTTCAACAAAACCTAATCCATATTTGTCAGAAGGAGACTTTTGAACACTCAGCATTTGATCAAGTTTAGAACTAGCAGATCTAGCAATAGATAAATCAAGTTCCAAAGATTTAACTTTATCAAGCAATAGCATGTTCTCAATTTTCACATTGTTCAAAAATTTATTAGCTTCAAACAGTTTTACAAGCAAATTTTTCTAATCAAGCTCAAGAGATTCAATTTTCTTTAAGCCTAATTCAACATTCATAGCATCCTTTGCAGCAACTTTGCAAAGTTTATTGTAAGCTTCTTGAAGATTTGCATCCTCAGAGAGTTCTCCATCAGAAGGGTTCTCCTTAACAGCCACACTTTCATTAACTACAGCAATAGTAGTGAAAGTAATAAAGTTTTCATCCTCGTCAGAACCGGACTCATCATCGGAAACTTCATTATCACTAAGGATTACAGCCATAGCCTTACCTTTAGACCTCAAGAAGTTGGACATTCAGATTTCATGTGACCATACCCTTGACATCCAAAACATTGAGGACCCATAGAATTATTAGGAGATTGACCTACTTTTTCTCTAGGTTTTTCAGTGTTGCTAACCTTAGTGGGATCATTCTTCCTAAAATTTCTAGGTTCAACAGTGTTCTTACCTCTTGCCCTTTTGTTGGTATTTCTAAGGAAATTCCTAAAGTTCTTGGTAAGGTAAGCAATCTCTGTAGCAGAGAGCTCATCATCAAATCCACCAACATCAACATCATCAATTGACTTTAGAGCCATTGATTTGGATTTGCTAGTTTTGGGTAGGTCAAACTCATAGGACTGAAACGATCCTACAAGTTCATCAACAGGGATGGAGTCCACATCCTTACTCTCAGTGATGACAGCCACTTTTGGTCTAAAATCTTCAGTTAAAGATCTAAGAATCTTCCTAACAATTTTAGGTTGATCATAGATTTCACCCAAGTTATATGCAGAATTAACAATATCATTAAGTTTAGCATAAAATTCATCAAATGATTCATCATCAGACGTCCTAATGCTCTCAAACCTAGATGTTAATTGCTGCAATTTATTTATTTTGACAGCCTTTGTGCCTTCGTGCACAATTTGGAAGATATTCCAAGCAGTATGAGCAACCTTAACATTTAAGATTCTCTTAAATTCCTCCATAGCGTTGAAAATAGCATTCATAGCTTTGCTATTGAAGGCTGCTGCTTCTTTTTGAGAAGTTTGCCACTCACTCACAAGAGCAGTGGGCTTTTTCCATCCGTATCAACAGAGTTCCAGACTCTCTCATCAATGGATTTCAGGAATGCTTTCATCCTTATTTTCTAATAAGCATAATTATTCCCATCAAAGTAAGGAGAAATAACTAAAGAGTGTCCGTGTTCCATGACAATAGGGGTCAAGGATCAGCTCAAAGATCAAAAGATCTAAAACAAAAGAGCAACCTGCTCTGATGCCACTTGTTGGTTTTTAGACCCTTTAAACAACAATTGGATTAACCTAGTTAATTAGCCAAGTTATTACTTAGTCCAAATTCCAAATCTAGATTAACATAATCAAATAATCATATCATGCAAAGCAACAGAGATATAAATAACACAATGATATGATGACCCAGAAAAACCAAACCGATAAAAACCTGGGGAAGATTTAACCTAACTATCCTCAAGGCAAACCTGAATCCACTATATGAAAGAATCGAAATTTATATAATAGAACTTAGACCACTAATATTCTATTGCTACCTACTAGTAAAGCTACCATTAACATTCTATTGCTACCCACCAGTAAAGCTTACTGACACGACCACGTGTAAACTCCGAATCCACGAACTTCTTCTTTCTTGGATTCTCTAGCAATTACAAGCACCCCCGCTAGTGTTTCTTTAAACTCTTATGGTAGTAACTAAATGATCATCAAGTTCTTGAACAAATCTCCTCCTTGATAATCCTAAGCTTGTGTGAAGGAAAGCTCCTCACAGATCTCACAAGAGATTCACACAAACAACAATATGAGCAACATTAAAAAAATAAGACTAAGCTAACAAAAATAGGTAAAATTCTCAAATCTCAATAACCAAATGAATAAAGACTGAGCTAATAAAAAAAAGGGCCATTTATATATTTCAGTAGACAATACATGGGAGGAACTCCCCACTGTATTTCATAATTCAGCAGTACCATAAAACAAGGAAAAACGAAAACCAAAAAAGTACATTCAGATACAGAAACCGCAAAATGCTTATTTACTATTCCCTTTAGGGATGCATAGGATTACACACTTTTCTTTTTCCTTGCCCAACCATCTCATCATCATCATCATCATCAATTTCTTCTATCTTCATCTTCTTTACTGCCTGAGCGGCATCACTTCTTGCACCATTAGGGATTTGGATCAAAACATCTTATTTTTGACCAGTGGCTGCATTAACCAACCCTCCATTCTTCTCCACCTTATACACCAATCCACTCCCATTAGGCCCAGCATCTATGTGCACAGTTGAGTTTTCATCAATCTCTTCCCTTATAAGCATTTTTGACAGCTCTGTCACAACCCTCTTCTCCAGCCACCTCCTGATAGGTCTAGCACCATAAGCCTAAACAGGAAATAAAATACCATTAAGTATTTTCTTGCAAGCTAAAAGCAAACCAGATTTAAGCAAGACATAAACTTTTTTCACACCACTTTTTACAACTGTTGAGTTGTCAAGTTATTGATATTCATATAGAATCAACATTGACACCACTCTATTGTCTACCATTAACAACTTGTCAACTCAAAAGTAATGAAAATATAAGTATTGAGAAAAGTTGTCTTTAGACTAATTGCGC
Source organism: Quercus glauca (assembly GCA_023736055.1). Lineage (NCBI taxonomy): Eukaryota > Viridiplantae > Streptophyta > Magnoliopsida > Fagales > Fagaceae > Quercus > Quercus glauca. The sequence goes on along the minus strand of CM043324.1, from coordinate 21,195,410 downwards.
AAGGAATACTAACCAGATCATAACTTTTCTCTAATACAAAATCCAAAGCAGCATCAGTTACAGCCGAGGCAATTCCCCTCTCAGCAAGCCGACTTTCAACGTCCTTCATTTGTAACCGAGCAACCTTCCTCAGCTGCTCATGTGAGAGAGGATCAAATACCACAATCTCGTCCAGCCTATTTAGCAACTCTGGCCTGAAGTGCTTCCTTACCTGTCAAGTAACAACAAAGAGATCACTACCAATTTCAACATAACAGAAATATGTACATTTATTTGTTAAGTATTCAAAGTAATTCAATACCTCCTGCATTACACCATCACGTGCAACTTGCATTGACACCTCGCCCTTCAGGTGCTCTGCTCCAAGGTTTGATGTCATGATAATCACAGTGTTCCTAAAATCAACAGTACAGCCTTGGCCATCGGTTAACCTTCCATCATCTAAAACTTGGAGCAGAGTATTAAATACAGAGATGTGTGCCTTTTCCACTTCATCAAAGAGTACTACACTATAAGGCCTGCGCCTCACGGCCTCCGCGAGCTGTCCCCCTTCCTCATGTCCAACATACCTGAGAATTGCAATAGTAGAATGAGAGTAAGAATCTACTTTCACATCAGAAATATATAAAGACTGGTTGAATAAATATGCTAAGACACTTACCCTGGTGGAGCACCAATTAACCATGAAACTGAGTGTTGCTCCATATACTCAGACATGTCAATCCTCACCAACAGATTTTCATCATCAAAGAGTTGCTCAGCAAGAGCCTTTGCAAGTTCAGTCTTACCAACACCAGTTGGACCTAGGAATAGGAATGAACCTGTTGGTTGTTGAGGCCTTCCTAACCCAGCCCTGGACCTCAATACTGCTTCAGCAACAGCACCAACTGCTTGATCTTGTCCAACTACTCTCTTGTGCAGCCTCTCAGCTAGACCAATTAACCTAGCCTTCTCATTTTGGCCTAGCCTTGTGACAGGTATGCCAGTCCAGCGGCTAACAACCTCTGCAATATGCTCTGGGCCAACAGTTTCTGTTAACATCAAGTTATCATCAGCGTTTCCTTCAAGCCGTGCTATAGCAGCTTCCACTTCCTGGATTGCCCCATATTTCAAGTCAGCAACTCTAGCTAAATCATCTCTTCTTTCAGCCTCTTGTACAGTAAACAAGAGCTCTTCTCGCTTCTGCTTCAGTCGTCTAAGCTCATCAATCCTTTCTTTCTCCTTTTTATATTTCATCATCAAAGGTTGAAGCTTGTCCCTTAAATCATCAAGCTCTTTCCGTACCTATAAGGAGGACAACAGATTTAGAATGCAAATGATACAAAACACTTTACATAACAACCACAAGTATATTCCAGACAGTCTTTGAAAACAAACACTTACTTCAACAAGACGGGCTTTACTAGCTTTATCCTTCTCCCTTTTGAGCGCATGAAGTTCAACTTCGAGCTGTAAACGCTTCCTCTCAAGGTTATCAATTTCTTCAGGCTGGCTATCAAGTTGGACTCTCACATTTGCACTTGCTTCATCCACCAAATCAATCGCCTTATCAGGGAGATGACGCCCTAACCAAAGAGAAAACATATAAATCAATATCTCAACTTTGAATAAGACTAACAAATGAAAGAACACGTCTAAAAGGAAACCAACACAATCACACTATGTCACGGTAGTCTTGAAAGTACATACCTGTAATGTAACGGCTTGAGAGCTGGGCTGCAACAACAAGAGCCCTGTCCTGAATCCTCACACCGTGATGACCTTCATACTTCTCTTTCAAACCTCGAAGGATACTTATTGTGTCAGCAACACTAGGCTCTGCCACATACACCTGTTGGAATCTTCTCTCAAATGCAGCATCTTTCTCCACATATTTCCTATACCCGTCAAGTGTGGTTGCACCAATGCACCTTAGCTGCCCTCTCACAAGCATTGGTTTGAAGAGTTTTGCAGCATCCATAGGCCCTTCAGTTCTACCAGCACCAAGAACGAGATGAATTTCATCAATGAAAAGTATAACTTTTCCCTCAGCCTCTTCAACTTCTTTCAATACAGCCTTCAATCTCTCTTCAAACTCTCCCCTATACTTTGCTCCAGCTATCAATGCCCCCATATCCAATGCTATGAGTTTTACTTCAGCAAGATTACTAGGGACATCACCTCTCATAATCCTTTGTGCCAAACCCTCCACCACAGCAGTTTTACCAACACCAGGTTCTCCAATAAGGACAGGATTGTTTTTAGTTCTCCCTGAGAGAATTCGAATAACTGTCCTTATCTCCTCATCTCTGCCAATGACTGGATCAAGCTTTCCTGCCATCACAACAAGGTCCCTCCCACAAGTCCTCAAAGCCTGAAAATTGGTATCCCCAGAAGCACTCTCCACCTTCTTTCCTTCCTTCCTACGAAGCTTCTCGACCTCTGATTTCACTTTCGCCGCAGGAACACCGGCTTCTTTCAACAAGTCCCCAATTTGAGAATCCTCAAGAAGGCCAAGAATCAGCTGATCAACAGCTAAATGCGTGTCCCCGCGTGTTTTTAGAGCGGCTTGGGCACGGCGCACTACTTTGATAAGACTTGAGCTGGGTGGAATCTCATCTGGGGGAGGAGATTGAGATGGGAGTTTCTTCAATGCCTGGCTGAACACTCTCTCCACTGCCTTGGTGGCATCTCCACCACCAGCATTGGCAATTGCTTGTTTGAAGATGCCACTAGCATCGGAGATCAAAGCAAGAGCAAGATGGAGAGGAGTGAATTGGGCATGCCCAGCAGTCGTTGCTAACTCATTAGCCGTGAGTATAGTCTCATTGGTCTTGTGGGTGTTCTTCTCAGAATTCATCTTTTTTGCTTCTTAGCACCTATAAAGACTGTAAAATATAAAAAGCACTATTAAAAACCTTTGTTACCATAACATCAAAGCCACAAGGAACAGAATTCATATAGAAAAAAAGAAAAGCTTCGCAACCAAAAAAGTCGCACATTAGACGGAAAATTATACAATACCCCAAATGAAACATGCAATACGCACATACACATAGCGAAAAATTGAATGTATTTAGCTATACAAATTATCAAATCAACAACATAATAAATAACTTTCCTAATTGCTTTTCTGTGTTATGTTTCAAATACCCCAATTTGTAAGAACTATGTATTCTGTTTTGGGACCATGACAATCTGAATTGTACTAAGCTAAATGTATTGTCTACTTTTCAATCCTTAACAAAAACAAAATCGCAGCATATTTGAGAATAGGATATGGCAGAGATGGAAGCAGAGATGCATATTCTCATTTTTCACCGTCGGATCTCGATTACACCGACAAAAATTGATCATGATGATGATGATGATAATCAAACTACCGCACAAGTTCAACAAGAAGAGCAACACGAAGAAAAAGAAGAAGTACAAGAAGAGCAGCAAGAAGAAGCAAAAGAAGTGCAAGAAGAGCAGCAAGAAGAAGCAAAAGAAGTACAAGAAGAAAAGGGTGAGTTGAGTTTGGAGGATATTAAGGCCCAAATAGCTGAGAAGCTGAAGGGTGCTCGAGAATTGGTGCCATGATAAAATTGTTTGTTTTTGTTTCAAAGAAAAGAAAGAAATTATTTTGAAAATTTTTGTGGGTGATTTTTGTTTTTGGTTGTAAGAAACGGAGTAGTAGTGAGGAGAGAGAGAGAGAGAGAGAAAAAGAGAGGAGAGTAGGAAAAATTATATTATACTAGTATTATGCCCGTGCGATGCACGGCTTAATAAAAAATATTTTGATAATATAATTAAATTTAATAACAAATAAAATGAAAAAAATAATTAATTCAAAATTTAAGATTAAAAAGTAAATTGTACTTGTACGTTTAAAAGAAATTTAATTTTTATTTCTTATTTTGATATTTAAATAATTTGTTTTAGTATTGATTTTATTTAAATGGTTATAAGTTATATCAACCCTAAATCAGCTTATGTATCCATATGTAACATTCTAAATTAATAATAAATAAAAATATAATACTCTAACTTAATGTAACATTCTAACTTACTAATAAATAAATATAACACCTTAACTTAAAGTAATATTTGTAATTGTATTGTTTTTTAACCTTTAAGAACACATATATTTTTTTTTATCATAAAAAAAAAACACAGATATTAATATTATACATAAAAAAAATAATGAATTCAATAATTGAAACGGTTGAAAACAAAATTAAGCCAAAACCTCAATTCATTAATGAAAAAATATCCAAATTTTTTAGCTTAAAAAAAAAAAAAAATCAGAGTTAAGTAAAGATAGACTTACATAGAAATTTGGATGGATGGATTCTCTCGTATCCAATTTCATGTTTGATAGCAAATTTTACTTTTAATTAAAGAATACAGATTAGATGGAACAAAGCACCGAACAAAAGCCATAACAAATTAAATCCATTATAAAATATTGATTTCAACAACAAATAATCATGTAATATGAAATTAAAAAAATACAAATATATTGCTTGCTATATTGACTTCTAAAAGAAATACTAAAAGGTGTGATCAAACGTAGAATTTCAACCTATCTATAAAACTTATTGATAAAAATCGTATTATATATAATAAAAAGGCAACAAATACATAAAATCTATTCAATTTGATGAATAAAAAAAAAAGTTATATATACAAAAGTAAGACCTCAAAAGGAAGATCTACATCTAGAATTTGAATACTTATCCCCTTGCAGATTTGATAGCCTCTGGATCTGTAAGATGCAAGCACTAAACCATGAACATGTTGACTGAGCTTTTTTGTACGATAGGCTTCGAAAATTCTAGTAGTAAAATAATAACATTATCACAAAAAAAAGGACAACATAGAGGTGGTGCACATAAGGGATTGCAACACCCAACCTGTTTGAAGACCAGTGTGCACAAATAGAGGTCCTAAGAAGCTGCCACCAATACCAACAGCAACAACATCCTTCAGTACTTTTCCTGTACCAAAACTTCACATATTTCAGGCCCTAATTAGATGCTAATATCAAATATATATTACCCAAGAAACACTGCGGACTCTGATATTGTCCAAAACACTCCATACCTTGGGGACCATGTTCTTTCCATCACTCTGTATAACTGCATCCCTTGAAGCACGGAAAACAAATCACATCAATTTTCTTGAGAAAGGAAGAATATAGCAAATAATTGTAAAGTACGTGGTAGAAATAATGAGACACCAAAAAACTCTGTGTATATATATAGTGGAAATTTTAGGTTGTGAAGAAGATGATATGAACAAAAGTAGTTTAGGTGAAACTCAAATACTTTTTTTCTTTTTTACTTTATTATTAGGAAAAAGATGACATAAGATGCAAATATATCCACCAAAAAAAAAAAAACGTAGGAAAAATATATGCAAGTTCTATCTTTTTTTTTCCTTTTACGTTTTTTTATTTCTCTTTTTTATTTAAATTCAATTCTTAGGTAATTCTATTCTATTGATTTGATAGATATATACTTTTTTTTTTCCTTGCCTTCTTCTCCTAAAAATTTTAATTAGATTATAATCCAAATTTTTTGTTTAATCCTTTTTATTATTAATTTTGATAATATCTTGATTAAGTTTATTAGAAATTAAAAGTTTTTTTTTCTTCCAGACATAGATTTTTTTCCTTCAATACACTGGAGAAATCATAGGCTCTCCTAAAACATATTGAAATTAATAAGGTTGTTGAAGGGGTTGGAAAGTTTAAAAGGCGAAAGCCTTAAAGCTTCCTCATTTAAGTTAGCATGCCTTATGCATATTGCATGTTTAATTTTTTTTGTTTTTTTAAAACCTCATAGATAGACACAAAATTATAATTATTCTTATGGACTTTTTTCTATACATCTCTATCAATTTTTTTAGATAAATACAAAAACTTAGTTGCTATTATTTTTTGTTGATAACATTTTAGATAGACACAAATGTTATAGTTGTAAATGAAATACTACTTTTTTTCATTACTTGATTTGTTATATTTATCCAAAAAATATGTATATATCTATTCTTAAAATCTAAAAATTTATTAAAATTTCTGCAATTTGGTGAAGCCACGTGGCGCAACCACGGCGTTTAAGCCCAACTTTTATTATATATAATACTAGTCGCTAACCCGTGCGATGCACGGGATAGTTAAATAAAATGACAATTAACCAACATCATGTTAAGGTAAAAGAATTAGTGAGAGACTGATTTGTCCACCAAGAATTTAAAAGAAAAAAAGATTGATATAATAAAATCTAAGAAATTTAGAAATAGAAAATTTGGTTAATAATATGCATATTATAGACATTTTGCTAGTTAGCATTTAAAAAAAAAAAAGGATCTGTCATAATTAAATAAAATACAATGGGAATAAATATTTAACTTCTATGCTTTTCATTAGTTTAGAAGTGTTGTCTAACGTAGAATGTTATTGGGTTGTAAGAAAGATTTTTATAAAATATTAATACCATATATATATGTTTATATAGTCAATGTCTCACTGCAGGTACATAGTTACTGAAACCTACAAAATAATTTACAATTCTTAAATTAATAAAGCAAAATTCTCAAAAGTTATATATATACACACACTCAAAACCGATATAAACTACAAAGATAAAAACAAATCTTATTTAGTCGTATTAATAACAATATAAACAATTCAAAACATGGAACATTATCAAATTTATAACACATAATTCCAATATCTTTTACGTTGAATCTAAACAAATAATTAATTTAAATTAATCCAAACAAATAATTAATCAACCAAAAATCAAAACTTTAATTAAGAAAACAAAAAATCACATGAACCCAAAATAAAAATTCTCAATAAAGAAAAAACATATAAGGTAAAGAATTAAGATCAACCTACTAAGACGCAAATACCAAAAACCCCAAAACTTAAACCTTCCAAATTTTATAGAATCCCCAAATTCTACTTCAAAACCAAACAAAACCCTTCAAATTCAAAAAATTCATATATAATATACCAAATAAAAATTTACCACACCTTGGGTTGGAAGACATAGGTTGCAGTTTTGATTTTTCTCCAAAAAATAGAGATGTTTCATCTGCTGTATACAATATAAAATAATTATTAGAAATTTCAACTCAAAAACCAAACCCACAAAAACACTATCAAAATATAGAGATTAACTCAAATACTTAGAAGAAAATAAATTCTAAACATAACAAAACAATAAGACAGAATGAAAATTTCAGGTACATATGAAAGCAAATAAAAAAGACAAAACCTACGTATTTTTTTTTTTTAGTTGAGTCTCTCTCCTTCTTATTTTTTTAATTTTAAAGTGAAGTTAAGTTTAGGGTTTTGAGATGGTAATTGCTAGGGTTTTAAGGAGAGAAGAGAGAGTCCTACCAGGAGTCTAAATAATATAAACAATTCAAAACATGGAACATTATCAAATTTATAACACCTAATTCCATTATCTTTTACGTTGAATCCAAATAAATAATTAATTGAAATTAATCCAAACAAATAATTAATTAACCAAAAATCAAAACTTTAATAAAAAAACAAAAAATCACATGAACCCAAATAAAAATTCTCAATAAAGTAAGAACATATAAAAATTTACCACACCTTGGGCTGGAAGACATAAGTTGCAATTTTGATTTTTCTTCAAAAAATAGAGATGCTTCATCTGCCATATACAATATAAAATAATTATTAGAATTTCAACCCAAAAACCAAACCCATAAAAACACTATCAAAATATAGAGATTAACCCAAATACTTATAAGAAAATTAATTCTAAACATAATAAAACAATAAGATAGAATGAAAATTTCAGGCACATATGAAAGCAAATAAAAAAAAAGACAAAACCTACGTTTTTTATTTTATTTTTATTTTTTTACGTGAGTCTCTCTCCTTCTTATTTTTTTAATCTTAAAGTGAAGTTGAGTTTAGGGTTTTGAGATGGTAATTGCTAGGGTTTTAAGGAGAGAAAAGAGAGTCCTACCAGGAGTCTCTCTCTCTTTTTCTTAATCCTAAAGTTTTTTTTTTTTTTTTTTTGGTGAGTCCTTTAAAAAAAAAAAAAAAAATTCAAACCTAAAGTGAGTCATTTTTTTTTTTTTTTAATTCTAACGTAAGGTATCTTAAAAAATTATAATTATCTATCTATATATATATATATAGATAATAATAAATATAGATGATGATTTAATAATAATAATAAATATAGATGATTATTTTTGTGATACGTTGATGTAGGATAGAATTTACAATTTAATTTTTGTAATTATTTAATTTTGGTATTTTTATGCAAAAAACGTTATTTTAGATCTAGGTTATTTATTTCCTTGTTTTTAGGTTCTTTTAATGTTTTTTTAGGTCAAATTTGGTTCCTATTATGGTTAGGTATTAATTAGGGCGTATTTTAAAATATATTTTCTTGTCCATCAAGTTTTATAAAATAAAAAGAATCTAAAATAAAAAGAAAAAGAAAATAGTGATGATGTGGAAAATTGTGAGAGCTTCAAAAGCTTCGGTTTAGGGCTTATTTTAAAATATATTTTCTTGTCCATCAAGTTTTATAAAATAAAAAGAATCTAAAATAAAAAGAAAAAGAAAATAGTGATGATGTGGAAAATTGTGAGAGCTTCAAAAGTTTCGGTTATATATATATATATATATAGATGATATGATATGATTTCGAGTACATGTCATCACTCAATCATGATATAATATCTCAGAGAATAGGAAGTCCCTTATGTTAAGAGAACAGAGACATCTGGACGGTACCAGGTGGCAGGTGAAACTACCAGATTGTGCCACGTAAACTGCCTCGCCCATCTTTTCTTGTCTCTTTTTTTATCTATTTACTAATATTGTTTTTTGACGTTTGAGTTCTGGCCGTTCAAGTATAATTATTCTTTCTCAAAAAAAAAAAAAAAAATATATATATATATATATATAATTATTATTTTTGGACCTATGATAAATTAAGAGAAGTTTGGTACATACATTTAAAAATTGGAAAAATGTATTTAAAAACATGTGTAGAAATAAGTGTGGGTGAAAAAGTGTATGAAAATATGAATAATATTGTTTAAAAATTGAAATCATGTGTTTAAGTGGGTGTATCAAACAAGACCTAATAGTTTGATTTGTAAAAATATTATTAAATTTTTTTTTTTTGTAAAAAAAAAACCTTGCTTTTTTTTTTATTTTTTATTTTATGGGAGAATGGCATTGTAAAAATATAACTATTTTTTTTTTTTTTTTGTGTAAGTAAAAAAATGCTCTTGTTTTTTTTTTTTTTTTCTTTTTTAATGGGGTAAAATAATGACATAAGGAAAAATCCTTTAAGTTATGTGAGTCCTACGCATGTAGGACCTACATGTGATGGAGAGATGGGTCTCATACATCTCAAAAAAAAAAAAAAAAAAAAAAAAACTTTTATATTATGAGACCCATATTTCATTGATATATGAGTTTACGCATATGGGACTTAAGTATCACTAAATGCTAGGTCTCATATATTTAGTAAAGGAGATATTTTCTCCATTTGGTTGATAGTAGACATTGTTTTTCATATAAGGGATTTGGCAAGATTTAGGTATAGTACTTAGATGTTATTCTTTAAGTTCCCCTCTTAAGATTCTGTCATGTGAATTTTTTGTCTTAAGATAGAAGTGTAATTTTTATTTAAGTAGCTATATGGCTGAATATTTAGAAAAGAACCTAAAGAACAATACCTAAGATATTGTACCTTAATTTTGTTCTAAAGAATTAGTATCCGATGATTTTCTAATCTTGACTAGACTGTTTCAAAGACTTTCTTCTTCTTCTTTTTTTTTTTTTTTTTTTTTTTTTGAGCAAAGTTTCAAAGACATTTATATTTAGAAATATTACAAATCTTATATATTATGCGTTAAATTAATAATATTTTTAGTAATTTTCTTATTTACTTTATATAAATATTAGAGATTTCATTTGGTAAGCGGAAGTCGCTGGATTTTCCTAGATTGTCCACTCGCTGCGGCAGAGTTTGTGTGCAAGTCAAGAAATTCTTTGTATTTTTTTTTTTTTTTTTTACAAAAAATACAAATCACACATGTTTTGTCTGTTATGTATAAAAATATTTTATTCCTAACATTTTTTTTTTAACATATTTAATCCTTATCATTTGATATCTTATCCATTACATCCTTCATTTATTTCCTTTTGACCCTCATGGATAGTTGACTCTTTTAGCCTATTCTATGGAGAGTACTATATTCACAAGCATGCGGGTTTCGCAGCTTGTAAGAAGAACACACTATATAAGATATTTTTTTACTCCCTATGGAAAAACTATTATTCTATTAATAAATTTAGTTATTGAAAACTTATAATCCATCTCAGTATCTCACACAACATTTTGATTGGTGTCACTTTAATACCTAATAAATAAATATTTAATAATTGTTTTGTTTGAAAGAGTTTTAACTTATGGTGTTTGCTTCCGATGATAGTTTTTTATCATCAGATTAAGACATCAATTAGTTTTTAGTGTAGACAGGAATTAAACCCCAAATCTCTTTTTCAACTATTAAAAACTTTACCAGTTGAGTTAATTAAAACTCATTTAATAGTAAGCTAGTATTGGGGTGATAATTCATGACTCAGATGGTGAAACAATAGCAACAATAAGCCAAAAATTAGCACAACCTTCATCGATTGAAGTAATGGAAGCTATAGCTGGAAATATAATATTGGAAGGTGATGCTCTAAATGTTATTGATCCTTTGAAGAATGTAGATTCTGTCCCTCACTAGAGCATCAAATTCATATCTGATGATATTTTGTATTTATCTAAATCTTTTGTAAATCAATTTTGCAATTGAGGTGGATATTCACAAACTTAACACTGATTAAAAAAAAAAAAAAAGTGAATACAACCTACGGCCATATTATTAAAAAAATCAAGATAGTTAGCCCAAACATTCAAACTTTTTAGCTTTACTCATGTGCAACGGCAAGGAAATGCCATGGCCTATTCTTCAGCAATGTATGCGTTTGATGTTGATTTTGAAGCCTAGATGGAGTCTGTTCCATCAAGATTAACAAATGCTTTTATTAACTATCTTTGATTAATGAAATTTCACTTATTCATTTCTCCAAAAAATAAAAAATTACACAACATTTAAAAACACCGTGTTTTGATCAAATAAGGGGAAAAATAATAAATTTAAGGATATACCCAATTTCATAACTTATTGAGGTGGTTGATTATTAGTAGTGAATAGTCACTTTTATATGGACACATCCAATTACTAATTTGAGTAATTTTTTTTTATTTCTTTTCTTTTCTTATAGGTTTAGAAAAGTAGTTGCATAGTGAAGTCAAGTGTTAGCAACGTCTTGCACAAGTGAAAGAAAAACAAGGCACAACATACTTTATTAGAAATTTAAGTTTTTGTTAAGAATTTTGATTGACGTCCTTACTCACTCATACATGTGGCAAAGATTGAATTAAGTAAAATTATCAAATAATTAAACCTAAACCAACAAAAACATATGAGCTCCCAAATATTTAACATGCTGAGAAGTTTGTATATAATGTAGTACTGAGTAGATGGGAAGGAGCAAAAAAAAAAAAAAAAAAAAAATCTAAAAATAAGGCTAACCTGATTGCTTCTTCGCCACAAAAATGATTGAAACTCAGCAACCTTTATCACTGTGTGCCCTTTGGCCTTAACTCACTCACCAGTCACAAGAAGCATTTTTCGGATGACATGTTTCACTCTCTCAGAAAACCTAGACACCATACATTTGTTCTCTCACACTCTGAGGAGGAGTACGTTTTGGTTTCAAATTCGAATTCGAAAATATTCCTATAATCATTTTCTTGATCTTCACATGTGCTTAGCGTTTTTCCAAGTCAAAGAAAGAAAGGTCTTGCATTAAATTTTAAAAACCAATATAAAAAACTATTACTAAAAGGTTGATAAGAACAATGAAAAAAATATATTTTGATAAGGATAAATCATATCATATGAGAGGTTTAAAAAGAAGTTGATATCAACAAAATAGGATATTCACTTGGAGAACTTGCCATCAACAATTAAGCTTTTGTGCCTATCAAAATAATTGATAAAGTAAAAAGTTGATAAGAACAAATAAGATGTTCAACTAAAAATTCCAACAATTTAGTGTAATTACTTGGCAATTAAATATAGGGTAAATTGCAAATTACACTCCTAAAGTTTGAGGGTGATTGGATCTTACACCATGAAATTTCAAAATTTGGATTTTATCCCTTGAAGTTCGGTGATGTTTAGATTTTACACCCTGACATTTCAAAATTTGAATTTTACCCCCTATATTTTAAAAGTGTTTGGATTTTACTCCCTAAAGTTTTTGGGTGTTTGGATTTTACACCCTAAAGTTTTAAAATTCGGGGTGTAAAATTCAAACAACCTTAAACTTTAGGGGATAATATCCAAGTTCTGAAACGTCAATGTGTAAAATCCAAATATCTCAAATTTTAGGGGGTAAAATCCAAATTCTTAAACTTCAGGGTGTAAAATCCAATCACCCCCAAACTTTAAGGGTGTAATTTGCATGTGTGTGTGTGTGTGTGTATATATATATAATTAGTGTCTGTTTGGCATCAGCTTATAAGTTTAGCTTCTAGCTTTTTTTAGCTTTTATGTACAGTTTTTTAAAACCTCATTTTTTCCGTATTTTGTTACTTTTTAAAAAAATTTCAAGGTACAAATATACTTTAAAACACTTCCAATAAAAAGTTAAATAAATTGTTTCCCAATAGACACTTAGCGTGTTGTGCGTCCACACTTTGTGTAATACATATGTTTTGCACCCCTTGAAATCAAATCCTAACTCTTCCACTGGCCATGGACCCATGAAAAGGCCCAAAGGGTCCTAAAATGTGTTAAATATCTATGGCATTCTTAGTTCCTAAAATGTGTTAAAAATTGTGTAAAAAGTCAAGTACAATATGAGGCGCAAATAGGGGCAGAGCTAGGGGAGGTGTTGAGGGGGGCACTGCCCCCTGACTCCTAAAATTTTCTTGTATATGTAGTGTGTGTTTGGGTTAGAATGAATTATTTTACTATTTAGTTTATTTTTGCCCCCTGACTCCTAAAATTTGTGTAAAAAGTCAAGTACAATATGAGGCGCAAACAGGGGCAGAGCTAGAGGAGGTGTTGAGGGGGGCACTGCCCCCTGACTCCTAAAATTTCCTTGTATATGTAGTGTGTGTTTGGGTTAGAATGAATTATTTTACTATTTAGTTTATTTTTGCTACTATTTATGGGTCATACTGCACTTTTTGGCACTATTCATAGGCCCCACTATACTATTTCAACTAATTTTTATCTTTATCTACAGTACTTTTAGCAATAATTTTTTAATTTTAACAAAATAAGTGGTATCTAAACACACCCAAAGTCTACTCTAAAATAGTTACTCACTGACATAAAAAAGAAAAAAGAAAAAAAGAAAAAAAAAAGCACTTCCACTTGAAAGTGACTTTGACACTGGAAAAAGAAAGGAAAAAGAAGCTTTTGTCTGTCCCAATTATTCACTATTCTTATAAGTTGCTTTTGTTTGTCCGATGTTTTGCACCTATTTCACTATTTTTTCTTTTTTTATTTAATATTATTATTTTCACCATTTTTATTGTGATACTTGAGTGATGCTTAAAAATTTTACTACTTATGTCTTACCAATTGACATATCAATCACAAAAAATAATTTCAAACATATATTCATTATATTGTTTAAGTAACACTAACCACATTTTTACTACATCAGTTTGTAAAATTTGTAGTAGCTATGACTATAAATTGGTTATTTTTGTTTATTTATTTTAATAATATGAAATATATTCATATTTTCTTACAATTGTTTATTTATTTTGTTATTATTATTGATTAATATTTTTAAATTAATTTCATTTTTAATATTGTCTTTTAATTTTACCCCTTCTAAACTAAAATATTGGTTCTGCTACTGTGCACAAATGCGAAGCTCTACTGGAGTTTCACAGTGAAAATAAAGCAAAAATCTGTCTAAAGTTTACAATAGAAATCTTGCCCAGCTATCACACAACCAAGAGTGTTTGACTACTGTGACCATAGGTCCATAGGGGACTACTTTAGATTCTCCTCTTTTATATATATATATATATATATATATCTAAATCTGAGAGAAAATCTAATTAAATTTCAAATTGAAATTCAATTAATGTCTTATTTTGTGTCACTTGTCCTATCTAATCTAAGCTTTTAAATTTTTTGTACCAAATGAGTTAATTCAATGTAAAATTTGAATTTCAATTAGAGTTTAATTTTGCGCCACATGTCCCATATAATTTAAGATTTTTAAATTTTTGTACCAAGTGAGTTAATTTAATATAGAAAACGATGAGTCAAATATAAATAAACCATAAAAAAAAGCTAATCATATATCTAACTCTATATATAAAATTGGAGAAAAAAAGAGTTTGAATGATTTTATATTTATGAGCCATTTTTTTGTGTAACTAAAAATAATTCAAATTTATAAGTTATTTGTATAATATACCATGACTATTTACGGTCCATTACTAAGTAGTGTGTGTGTGTGTATTTTAAACCAAAAACTTCGAGAAAATTCAATTAGACTCAAAATTGGATTTTGCTTTTGTTAGCTTTCCATAAAAATTAAATTGTTTAGGTTTTGTTGCTATTTTTTCTCTAAACAAATGAGCATATTTTTTATATTGTTTGTATCCAGATATTTTATATGGGAAGATCTTGATCCTAAAAATTTGTAATTGAGCTGAATGATCACATGCACCTAACTACATTCAATTTAAGAGATACTATTGGACCAATCTATTCTTTTTATTTTGTGTTGTATTTAGTAGAATTTCACAAACAATGATTGTGAATTGATATTGTATATGTAATATCTAATAGTGATTTTTAAAATTATATACTCCCACTATCCCAATTTGTTTGTCCTATTTTAAAAATCCAACTTTTTAAGAGAATATCATTTATTGTCTTGTTTGCTGTATAAAAATGTATAAATTTTCAAAACTATTCTTAAATAAATTTATCAAAAATGATTTTGAAAATAAAGTAGGGGCATAATAGGAACATTAGGAAATTAATGGTTTTTAATTTTAGAAAGAGGATAATACTTTTGGGACATCCCAAAATGGAATAGAGGATAAACAAATTGGGACGGGGGAGTACATAATAGTAATGTAATGAGAAACTTGGGTGGGTTGGAAGAAGGTCACTACCCATAAAGATGTGGGTGGGCTGAGCATCCAAGCTGCCAAGGGCAAAAATACAGTGTTACTTGCTAAATTAAATTGGAGATTTCACATGGAGAGAGAATCTCAATGGGCTAAAGTGCTGAGATTGAAGTACTACACAAATCAGCGTTTAAACTCCAGGAATGAAGTAAGTTTACCTTGTTTTCGCACTTGGAGAAGCATGAAGAAAGGGGAAGCTATTTTTAAGAAAGGAATCACTTGGGTTTCAGGGTATGAAAGTAGTCTTAGTTTCTGGCATGGCAGGTGGTCCAAGGTAGGAATTTTAAGAAGTATCATCCAAGGTCCTCTTACCACCGAATCAAATGGGTTGAAAATTAAGGATATAGTTAGCTTGGATGGGTGGAATTGGAACTTGTTGCAGATGAAGGTTCTTGAGGAAGTTAGTAGAAAGATCCAAGCTACCCCTTTCTCATGTGTAGCAAGGAATGAGGATAAACTAGCCTGGAATCCTTCTCCCAAGGTTTCATTTGATCTTAGAAGTGCTTATCTCCTTGCTACTGAGCCCTTCCTTGATCTGGCTTTCCAAGGGAAATGGATTTGGAAGCTAGATACTTTGCTTAGGATTCAAACCTTCATTTGGAAATGCATGCACAAGAGTATTAGGGTAAGAGATCGTTTACAAGCTAGGGGGATACAAGTTGATAATATTTGCCCTCACTGTCACAATAGCCCCGAGTCCATCCTACACGCCCTTCAGGACTGCCATGTGCTTAAGAGAATATGGCACTAGCTGGGCATTAGCTACCAGGACACTGATTTCTTTTCAGCCAACCTCCAGGATTGGATTGTGTCCAATTGTAGAGATAAAGGGATTTGAAATTCAGGGCAAGTACCTTGGAATCAAACCTTTATGTTTGCTATATGGATAATTTGGAAGGGAAGAAATCAGTTGGTATTTGAGAACAAGGAATTAAAATCAAGCGTTGCCTTGGACATCAACCGCCGGGCTCTAGAATACTTCCACTGTGCTGGTAAGCCGTTGGGGATAAAGCATAAAATTGTGAAACAGGTGCGATGGGAGAAACCTTGTACTGGCTGGTTGAAATTAAACACGGATGGAGCATCTATAGGGAATACGGGTTTGGCTAGTGGTGGAGGTCTAGTTTTGCTAGGAAGATTGGAGTAGCAAGCAGCTTCATTGCCGAGCTATGGGCTCTGAGAGATGGCCTCCTGTTATGTCGTCAAAGGAATGCTTAAGTTGTTGTTGTTAAAGTAGATGCTAGCGCCATTGTTGATGCCTTCAACCACCAAACAAATTCCAACACTATTGTGTCCGCTATATGGATGACTGTAGGCTGTTGCTGAATCAGATTCCCCAGGTAAGCATTATACACATCTATAGGGAAGCTAACAGAAGTGCAGATTGGCTTGCTAATTTTGGTCTGAAACTTGATTATGAGTTTGAGTCTTATTCTGGTCCGCCTGTGGATCTTATTGTTGTTTTGGAGGCTGATAACCGTGGGTTGTATTGTAACAGGCAATGTACTAAACCTGTTTTTGCTGTTTATCTTTTATGATATTCCGTTTTCTACCTAAAAAAAAAAAAAAAAACTTGGCGTCTAATATCATGAAAATTGCAAAGAAAAACCATTTTAGTACTTCTAAATGTTCTGGTTGAACTAATGTCCTATATGTTTATTAGTCCAAGCTAACATCAATAACACCACTTCAATTTATCATTCTCGTGCGTAAGTACAGGTTACATTCTAGTATTAAATAAAGAGAAAAAACCTCCTGGTTGCGAATCTAAAAGTGTAGATTCTACCATCCATAATAGTTCTCCCTAATTTAAGTGATTTAGAATAGAATTCCCACTTAATTAATTTACAAGAAAAAATTAAGAAAGTCTTAAATGTAATCTTTATTCACAAAGAATGAAAATACCATGAAAGATCACAAGAAAACAAAAATAAAATCTTAAGAGTATCCCTCCATACTCTTTAGATAAAAGGGTAAAATTTTACTTTTATCTTTAAACTTTACTAAAAGTGTTTTTCGTCCCTAAACTTTATAAAGTTCATTTTTTTCTCTAAGCTCTTTGAATTTAGGAATAAAAAATAAACTTTTAATAAAATTTAAGAAAAAAAATAATATTTTAACAAATAAATAATTATTTTATTAATAACTACTTTATTAGAGCATATTAGTTTGTCTAAATTTTTCTCTAAATTTTTTTGTCTATTTTAGTATAAGAACATACTTTTTTCTATTTTAACTACTACTTTTACAAAGCACTTACATCACATCAACTATTCTAGATTTTATTTTATTTAAATACTCATATTCATTTTTTTTATACTACTTTTGTTATCTCAAGTCTTTCTCTCACGTCTAGCATCAGCCATCAGAGGTCTCTCTTCTCTCTCCTCTCAACCCTAAGCTCTTTTTCTTCTGTCAGATCTCTCTCTCTCCATTGGGTTTGGGTTATGGGCCTTTCGTTGATGGTTTGATATTGGGTTGATTTTCTGTTGTTGTAATAGGTTTTGGTGATGGTGGTTGGATGGTGTTGGGTGGACAGAATTTGTGTTTGGATATAGGTGGTGTTGGGTTGTAGGTTCTGTGAGAGTGAAGAAGAAGGAGAGAGAGAGAGTCTGATGAGAGAAAAAGAGGTGAGAGAAAAGACATTAAAATATTGGAATAGAAAGCTACATTAACCGTATATATTTACACAGTTACTGTAGCAACTACGTAAATTTGTACAACTTCAGCTTGATGAGAGAATTTTGAAATTAAATGTGTAAAATTAGGCACTTTTTCTATTTTACATTCATTGATGTGAGTGATCTTGCATACAAAAAAATGGAGTAACATTTTAGCAAAAGAATACATAACACCTTTGGCTGCTCTGGACATGCTCACCAAAAGCAAGAGTTTTCATATTTGCTCCTATGTGTTCTTTTGCTGAATACAAGTACTAATCCTTATAAAGAAGCATGATTTTTAAAATGGCTTAGGGTAATTTTATTTATGAATAAAAGACTTTATTGAAGAAAAGAAAAACCACGCAAAAGGTCGGCCTCCATTACAATCACGCATTCACAACACTAGGAGGGCAATGACTAGGACCAAAACTACCCAAGATAAGAACGAATATAAGACCATTTGGCTAGTACATGGCTTCGGGTAGCTGCAATCCTTCTTGTTTGTGATTATATAATTAGTCTATATTTGTCCCTGATTATGCTGATTTCTGAAACATTGCTAAAAAAACTGTCAAAGATGTTTCCTTGGAAACAGCGGATTTTTTTAAAAAATAACCATAAAACCCAAACTATATTATTAGTTACGCAATGTTTCAAATATATTTGGTTTCTAACAATTCGAGTTCAGAAGACTTGATTTTCGGGTTGTTATTTTCCTATTTTGCCAGCAGCTGAGGTGGACAAAGGTCCACGTAGGCCTAGAAATCGAGTCCTCTGAACTCAGTTTTTGTACATAAAAATCGAGTCCTCTGAACTCGGTTTTTATACATAGAAATCGAGTTCCTTGAACTGGATTTACTAGTCTTATCCCCACAGCATCAACAGTTTTTGGTCACGTGGGTACTAAGTTGGAAATCGAGTCCAGAGGACTCGATTTCTATGAATGGTCCCCAGCCCTCCACATGTTGCCGTGGGTCCCAGCTGGGACCTGTTTTCCTCCTTACCCGTCTCTTCAGCTCTCACACCTTCAGCTCTATATTCTCTTCAGAAACAACTTTCCTAAACTGTCTCACACAACACTCATCTCAGGTAATGTTTTTACAATATTGTGATTATTTGCTAGTTTTTTTTTAAAAGAAAAATTTAGAACATATTAGGAAAAGTTTTGTTTTTGTTATTTGTTAGTGTAAATATTGTGATTAATTTATTTGTTAGTATATTGTGATTATTTGCTAGTTTTTTTTTTTTTTTGAAATTAATATTATGATTAATTATAAAAAGTGTAATCACCTTCAAATTACTCATGTTATGTCCAAAAAACTAGTCATATCTTGAAATTGATTTTGTTTAGTCCTTTTATTTTGATAGCTTGCATTTAATCATGACAAGTGAAGCTGTTTGAGTTTTGACATTAGTGCTCAATTGAATGATGAACTTGATTACTTACTGCCAAACCAATGTCTGAATATTTGGACACATTTATATAAGATCATGAATCTACTTAAGAAAAAATATCTATAATGACTAGTAATATTATGATTAATTATTGGGTTTAGTACTAAATATTGTGATTAAATTACAACATATTGGGATTTTTTTTTTGTTAGTGTAAATATTGTGATTAAATTATTTGCTAAGTTTTTTTTTTTAAAACTAATATTGTGATTATTAGGAATATTTAGTACCAAATATTGTGACTAATTATGTTATTACAACATATGGGAATATTTGTTTTGTTTGTTAGTGTAAATATTGTGATAATATGCTAAGTTTTTTTAAAAAATCAATATTGTGATTAATTATTGGGAATATTTAGTGCTAAATATTGTGATCAATTGTTAGGAATATTTAGTACTTTTGGGTCTTTATCATGGATATGAAATGGATTATGAGTTTGATACCTAAGATAGTATTTGTAGTCTTTTTACCATAAATTATTCCAAGACATATTTGTTTAAGATTTGTAACAAAGATTTCGATGGATAACTGGTTGGTATATAATATTTTTGTTTATCATAACTTATTTGAATGGATTTTGAAAGTCATGCCCCTAGAATGATTTGGAATTTTAAAAGAATATGAAATTGGTAATGACTATTTTTGTATGTGACCTGAGGTGAGTATATGCAAATTTGGTTGAGGTTAGTATTGTTCGCATTTCATACGCAAAGTTTTGTGATTGATGTTGATTGAGCGTTATAAATTTGTCACTAACACAATCGCACTTGATGATCTATAGGTTGACAATGATCCATATAAATATATACTACGGTGGACCCCTCAGCAATGCCAACCTTTATGACGGATTCTCATTTCAAGGTTCGGGTATGTAGTGCTACTATATGATGATACGCTGTAAGCTAAAGACCCTGAATGATTTGAAAGTAAAAATTATGGAAGAGTTGCAAGTGAACCCTGCTTTGCATGACATACATATTACTTTTCGTTCTCCACATGAAGTCCTCAATCAATGCATTAATTACAGATATATGGCAATAACAGAGGACAAACATGTGAAATTCATATTTGGTAAGATGTAGAAATGGGAACAAGTAGCAGATTTTGAGTTGTACGACACTTTGGAGCCGCATGCGGAAGTCGGCGTAGAGGAAATTGTACAAAAAACTACATCTCTACAGTTTGCAGTCCTAGATGATCGATGCACCACATTGGGAGGCTATACACCCCCTTTTCAAGAGACACCAACAACAATTGAGAGTGAACCTGGAAATAGATATGAAGATCAATTTTGTACACATCGAGGTGAATCCACTACAGTTCCAGTAGTTGAAGATGAAGACGAAGACTGTTTTGGGGAAGATCTTGACGATAGAGATGAGTACGAAGAGAGGATTGAGCGAGGCAACTTTGACAGGGGTGTTGATGACCATGAAATTACTCCCATTCCTCATGTTGATGATATGGCTGAATGTGATGAAGATGATGTGGACGCTACTGTTAGAGTTCAGCATGTTACAAATACAACCCCGGTTTATGAACCTCCCGCCTCATCATTTTATGCAAATACTTGGAAAAATATGGTTGATCCTGAAGTTGTTCAGCAAGCATTTGGTTTTTCTTGGAATGCGGACATGAATTTTGCGAAAGGGTTGATTTTTGTGAATAAAGAGGCGGTGAAACGTGCATTAACAATTTACGCCGCAAAGCATAACAGAAACATTATGACTAGTAGGTCGACCAGAAGTAGACTGTCTGTGAAATGCGTCGATGAGTCATGCATGTGGTATGTTGGGGCAATTGCAAAGCCTGAACATGGACTATGGATGGTCATATCTTATAGGGGTCCTCACAGTTGTATACCCCTTGCCATGGCCCTTGATGGTAGAATAATGGATTGTAATTTTCTTGCAGCAGAATTTGTTCCATTGTTGCAAGAAAAACACACGGCAACAATTTATCTCCTCAGAGATTTCATTAAAGGGAAGTATTATGGGCATAAGATTTCTCACTATAAGATATGGGATGCAAAACAACGAGCTATTGCAAAGATATTTGGGGATTGGGAAGAGTCTTACCAAAGGTTGAGAAAGTTATTATTGGCATACTTGGATCAAGAACCTGGCACCTGGTATTGGTGTCACACCATACCTAGGGACGAGTTCGGTGATACAATATTGCGCTATGTATTTTGGGCTTTTGCTCCATGCATTGAAGGATTCAGACATTGTAAGCTAGTGATCAGTATTGATGGGACCCATTTGTATGGTAAATATCGGGGGGTATTGTTGATTGCAATGGCCCCTGATGCCAACAACAAGGTTTTGCCTCTCGCCTTTGCTGTTGTGGACAAAGAGTCAGGGCCTAGTTGGAGGTGGTTTTTAGAACGCCTCAGGAATTCACTGGGGGATGTGATAGCAGATAAAGACATCTGCGTAATTTCTGACCGACATAAGGGTATTCAAAACGCAATTGCAAACTGGCCTAGAGATGATGATGGACAACTACGAGTAGTTCACAGATATTGCCTTCGACATGTTGCTAGTAACTTCAACACGCATTTTCAGGATGCCACTTTAAAGTCATTGGCCTTGAAAGCGGGGTATGCTACTCAGGAAGCTAAATTTGAGTTTGTACGTGCAACCTATCAAGGAAGCCGAGATCGAGGCCCTTAGGAAGAAATGGAGAACCGAGCGGCAGGAAAGTTAACTCGACTCATCCATCATGCCATACACATATCTAATGAAAGAGGATATAGACATGTGGACCCAGCTACATGATGATGGATACCGTTACGGGGCTATGACAACCAATGTCTCGGAGTGCTTTAATGGAGTACTCAAAGGTGCCTATGGCCTACCCATTGCTGCAATGGTTGAATTCACTTGGAGGAAACTTGTTGTGTATTTCCATGATCGACACAAAGAAATTACTCATGATCTCTCAAAGGGCAAGGTATGGAGTAAATATGCCTTACAAATCTATGGACAAAACCTACAAAAATCAATTACACACCAAATAAATGCGTTTAATAATCTGAATGGTATATATCAAGTAATTACTACATACAACATCCATAGCTCTGGAGGTGGACACCATAGTTATGAAGTAAACCTAATGGCCAGAACATGTCATTGTGGAAAGTGGCAAAATCGAAAGATCCCTGTTCACATGCAATTAAAGCTCTTCAGCACTTGGGGCAAGATGTGACTACATATATTGACCCATGTTATAGTTTGGAGAACGCCATTCACACCCACTCACATGCATTTGGGTGCCAAAGTCAAAGTCATTGTGGAGGGATGTGGACGGTCCAAAGTGGGGGCCTGACCCAAACCTGTTGCGAGGCAAAGGTTGACCTATGGCGTCTAGGATACAGAATGAGATGGATGGGGTCCGATGAGAACCGGGAAGCCGAAGGCCAGATTTTGACTTGAGGGAGATTCAACAAAAGCAGTGCTGTGGACTATGTCATCAACATGGGCATAGCCGTAGAAGATGTCCGCTTTCCCGTGGGGCTTCGACAAGCAGTAATGATCCAAACTAGGTAAGCGATGCTTTTATATAAAATGCCATGATTGTATCAATTAGCCAAGTTGCGTAGGTTAGTACGTATGTTTTGGCTTTTGGTATCTAACGACAATATTTGAATTTTTGTCAGGCATGCAGATACTCGATTTTGGAATGGCATTGTAGATGTAAATTGGGGTTCTCTTTATTGTGTATTTGAACTTACTACTGGGTTGTATCGGCACAATTATTATTTTGTTTATCACTGAATGAACTTGTAATCGAAGTATTCTATATCCAATGTACCTGTTTCTAGATTGTGATATAATGAATGTTTAATTTTGTCTTTCAATTAGTTGTTAATTATTTCCATTCTTTTCCCCCTCTAACACATGATATAGCATCATTCAGTTATCCTCATTCTAAGAAAATCTCATCTTGCAAATAATGCTAGTCATAGTTTAGTTATAGTTTGCAATCAGCAAGTCAAGAGGGAAGAATAGTGTTCCTTTTTTGAGTTACATGTCTTCTACACTTATTGATATAAGAATTTGTATTGAATGTAACTACTGTTTATAGTTGAATTTGGGTTTTGAAACCTGACAAAAACTAATCTAACAGAATGCAGACTCGTCGGAAACTACCATCCCCCAAAGTCATCGTTTCATGGTTTCGCGTGAAACCAAACTTCGTCCACTCAAGTCGAAACCAACTCGACCCATGCATATGTTGAGAAGTTCAAGAACTATGGCGATTTTTTTGGGTTTGATATGATGGCCTTGATGGGTTTC
This sequence comes from Quercus glauca, assembly GCA_023736055.1. NCBI lineage: Eukaryota > Viridiplantae > Streptophyta > Magnoliopsida > Fagales > Fagaceae > Quercus > Quercus glauca. The sequence goes on along the minus strand of CM043324.1, from coordinate 21,171,707 downwards.
AAATTTGTTATGTTTTAATGAATAAAATCAATTTGTGAATTATTCGAATTTTATGTGTGTGATTTTTCTGCGTTTGACCAGGTCTTAAATTTCTTATTTAATAACAAAAAACTTTATCATTTATCATACCAACAAAAAAATATATTAAATCACATAAGGTAAAAAAAAAAAGAAAAAAAAAAAAGTATCCATTCAACATTCGATACAAACAAATGATACCATATGGAAGAAGAAAGAAAAAAAAAATCCCCACAATTTTGTAGTTTATATTGCTTACTACTCACTAGATCACTACAATTTTAAGCAATGAAAGAAATGTTCAAGGACATTTGGGTCCTCCTGTCTTGGTCTTCTAGTTATTGTAGCAAGGGCAGAATTCCTTGTTCCCATAAGTTCCTGGAGGAACACATAAGCATTTAGCACAGCACTTTTGGCAGAAGAACATGCATGGCTTTCTGAATGCTGTTTTTGAGCATCTCTGGGTGCAACGTGGAGAACACTCTGCAATATTCAAGTATATACAAAAACAATATGGTGATTCTCTTTTCAAAAATTTATTCCAAAGAATAATCTAAAGAAAGTGCTCCACTGGAAAGATTTTCTCTCTTCTTTTTGTTAATTTAACTTATTTGTAATCTGATTAAGACAATAACAATTTTCCAAAAAATTATTGAAATTTACTTCGAAACTTTTATCAGTCATATTTAGTACATAATGTTGCCTAACATAATTCTATTAATTTGATGTGACTTCAATATGCTTTAATTAATTAAGCTACCATTACCTTGAGGTTGAAGACTGCCTTGGGTTACGCCATGCTGAATTTCAATCCAAAAAAAAAAAAAAAACTAACATAAGAGTTTCACAAAAATTCTAAAAATAATTATCGGATTTTCGGAAATCATATGGAATGTCCATCTACAAATACAACCGGAGAAATTTTGTTCATTTTACAAAAATCTCACCATGGGAAAGGGGCTAATTTGATGTGGCTGTGGAGTTGGAGCCTCAGTGATGATAGCCGCCTGAAAAAGCATTTTAAGGGCATATTATTAGCAATAAATAAATAGGGAGATGATTAGAGGAAAAAGAAAAAGAAAAAAAATAGGTACGATGAAATTTAAATAAAAAACCTCATCAATTAAACTAATTGAAACCCACCGATTTGAGAAAAATATTTACAATGATGCATTTGGCGACAAAAGACCAATTGTACAATGATACAAATACATAGTGGACAAAAAGGGACAATCATGAAATAGATGACGTGAATGTCCAAGAATAAAAAAGGGCTGCCCAAATAATTCTCAATATGGTCTCACTATTAGCATAACTTTTTCTACCACAAATCATAACATGTTATCTCAATAATCAAGAAAAAAAATTATAAAAAATGTTATGTGTAGCAAAACGTACCGCATTAACAACTATGTCCGTCAATTGATCTGCAAGTGCTTCATACAACTGCAGACAGAACACAATGTCAGAGTCAAATCATAAATAATGGATTTTTATGGAGATAGGTTAATACAACTCATGAACCCATTAGGTCATTTACCAAAAAAAGAACCCATATAGTCTAAAACCCCATGACCTTATCCTCCACCTAATTTATATGGGCAGGAGGTGCCATTTGATTTAAAGACCATTGATAAATTATTTAATAACAATCTTTTATCTAGTTTTTGATAAACAAAATACAAAACGAAAACCTAATCCCATTCCACCTCATGCTTCGAATGGAAAATTTAAAAGAAAGATTACAGGTTACCTTTGTTCTGAGTGTTGTCCTTGCTACCATTTTCAAAATCTCTTTGTCAGGCTCATTACCCATAACAACAGGGGTTTTAAACTTTTCAAGAAATTGGAGAGTTGCTCTTTTTGCAATCTCAAAACCATCAACCAAGACACGGGAATGCATTCCTGGAACAAGAATAAGTGTCATGAGCATAAATATTTATTTTTTTGATAAGAAATTTGTAATAAATTTTATTGAACAAAAAGGAATGCACTAAGTACACAGAGGGTATGCTAGATGAACAACACAGCTAAGTTCTAAGATTACAATGATCCATAGTTGAGACCACCAAACATGTTTCTCCTTTCAGAAAACTAGACAGAATAGCAAAGTTACCACCTCTCTTTTTTTTTCTCTTTTTTTTAAGAAGGGGGTGAGGGGTCTTTTGGGAAAACCTGGCAACACAAATTCATTTCCAGTTGAGCTAGGAGGCAATGTAGACCTAAAGAGACTGTTGAGCTAGTAAAATCCTGATTACATTTACAGAATGTGATTAAAGATGATTTTAGCACAAGTTCAAGTGTTAAAGGTATGTCAATTAATAAATTCATTAATTTCAAGATTTAAAGTAAATTTTGGGAGCTCCAGTAGATTCCCAGATTTTAACACAGCATCAATTCATTCACCACTGACCTTCATCAATACATCGTTCTGATTGTTTCATAAGCTCGCCAATAAAGATCACAGTGGAAGTCGTGCCATCACCACTGATGTCATCTTGGGCAACAGCTGTCCTTGCAATCATAGCAGCTGTTGGGTTTTGAATTTGCTGCAACCATTAATGAAATACCAAGCAATGAAACACCATTTAGAAAGATACACCCATTAGTTAGCATCTGAATGTTCGTGAGGAAGTAACAAATTACAATCACACAAAGTCATTAAAATACTTCTTAGTCTATAATAGTTTATTGTCCTCGAATTGACCCAACTCAACTAAGTCAAATTGGGGTGGATTGTATGGATCCTCATCAACCAATCTAAGTCAGCCACATACATTGTTTTCTGCCATTCTATCTGACCTAACATCATTCCCTCTATCATCAATAATTTTTTTTTTTTTTTTTAATTATTGGTAAGTTTCATGTACCTCTATTATGGGAGAAGGAACACACAGAAATAAATAAATATATACCCACTAAAAGCCAACACTGGGAACACACACACACTTTTGAAAGCCCGAGCTGCTATAGTAAATAAAATCACCACAAAAACAAACTGGTGCATTTGGATTTCTATGAGACAGCCATAAAGAAGAGCATTACATACCTACAGTGCTGATATTCCCGTCTGAGGCTCTCAAGTTCTGAAACAAGAGCAGTGTTAGGTTCTAAGGTCTGAGGATTTTATGTATTTAGAACTCTAATTTGTAATGTTGGCAAACCATGATCAAAACAATGTGTTTAGTCTTGTTTAGGCTTGCTCAAAGTTGTGTCTTTTATGTAAAGTTGGAATCGAGTGGCTGCAGAAGTATTTGTTACTTTCGGCCTGGCTCGATCGATCGAAAATTATACTCGATCGATCGAAAGTCGGCCAGAACGTTTTTCTGCAGAATTCCAACTCAGCCCAAACTCTATTTAAACGTCTTGGGGTTCAAGTAAAACTCTTATATATATAAGAGAAACCCTAGAACGTTTTTGAGACTTTTGTAGAGAGAAATTAGAGTGCCTCTTGTGCCTCCTTTTATTAGGGTTTTGTACCTAAACCTCTCTAAGTCTTTGTTGCTCATATTTGCTGTTTATGTGAATCTCTTGTGAGATCATTGAAGAGCTTTCCTTCACATAAGCTTAGGGTTTTCAAGATTGAGATTAATTCAACATCTTGATGATCAACAAGGTTGTTGCATTTGAAGCTTAAAGAATATCAAGCGTGGGTGCTTGTAGCTGATTGAGGAATTCAAAGAAAGAAGTAGTCCGTGGACTCGGAGCCTGCGCGTGATCGTGTCAGGAAGTTTTACTGGTGGGTAGCATTAGGAAGTCAAGCAGGGAGCTTGTAAGTCCTTTTGTAAGAACTTCAATTCTTTCTTAGTGGATTCCGTTTTGCCTTGAGGATCGGTGGGTAAAATCCTCCCCAGGTTTTTTCGTGTGGTTTATTGGGTGATCATATCTTGTGTTCTTTATTATTTCCGCTGCTTTATATGTTTTATATGCATGATATGATTATTTGATTGTTTTAACCTAGAATTGTTTAATTTGACTAAGTAACAACTTGGCTAATTAATCTAGACTACGCAATCTAATTGTGGTTTAAGGGGTATAAATTTCCAACAAGTGACATCAGAGCGGGTAGCTCTTCTGTTGTAGATCTTTTGATCTCTGAGCTGATCCTTGACCCCTGTTGTCATGGATAATTTGAAGTGTCTTTCTGATCATGTTTCTATTCATGCTTCTGCTGATTTTATTGATGCCTGTGATGTTTTGAATAAAAAGGACACTATTGTTTCTGCTGATTTTTTTGATGCTTTTGAAACTCTTCGTAAGGAATTATCTAAATCTTTGAAAATTTCTAAGAAATTTAAAGAAGAGTTAAAATTGGCTAATCTTGAAAAAGAGGAATTGTTTGTTAGATTAGTTGAATCTAATAAAAAGAATGAATTTTTGAGAAATCAAATTTCCTCTCAAGATGAGAAGATGAAAGCTTGGAACAAGAGTTAGCTGAGTCTAAAGCTAAACTTGAAAATTTGATTAGTACTAAGCCTGCTGATGATAACAGAATTGTTTCTGTTTTTCTTAAGCCTAAAACTGAAAAAGTTTATATTCCTCCTTTTAAGAGGAATAATAAAGAAAATGCTTATTGTGCTAGGTTAGACAAAGGTAAAAGTTCTGATGTAGACGCTGAAGTTTCTAAACTTAAGTCTAAACCTACTGTTAGAGAGCATAATAAATCTGTTTTTGTGCCTACTTGTCACCGTTGTGGTGTTGTTGGTCATATTAGACCAAATTGTTCTTTGTTAAGGCAAAAACTGAAATCTGAGACTAGACTTGCTGTTAGGAATACTGATGTTCCTAAATTTGTTCCTGTTTGTCACTTTTGTGGTGTCTCCGGTCACATTCGTCCTAATTGTCATAAATTGAAATTTAAGCATTCTGTATGTCAATCTAGGATATGTGATGATATTTCTCCTGCCATAAGTCCATATAAATTGTTTCATATGCTTTTGAAAAATTTAAGCTTGTTGGCTTGTGAAAGGAATTTGCAGGATTTTAGTCTGTCTCAGAAGATTGGTGTAATCCCTCAAATACACTCTGCTTCTCATGGATTTTCACCTACAAAGCCGAAGAATCGTGCTATATGGGTGAGAAAAGATTCTCCAAGGTGAGTGTTGCTGACTTGTCCCTGTTTTAATTCTTCCTATTGTTTGTGGACATGTCTTGTTTCTGTTTTTTGTTGTTTTGTTTTTTCTAGTTTTTTTTTATTATTATTAAAAAAAAAATCCAAAAACATTGAAAAATTCCAAAAAGACAAAAATATTTTATTTTGTGTCTTGTTTTATTTTTCTTGAGGATTACATGAGTTATGATATCTCTCTTGATTTAGAACATGCTTGACATTGTGGAGAAACTTGAATAGCATGTGTTATAAATGTGCTAAGCTATTTTTGACTTTATGTACTAGTTTGTACATGTACTCATGGGTTAATTAAGAAATTGATATTTCTTGTTTGTGTACCCTCTATAGCTTAGTTAAGCACTGTCATGCATTGCATTTGCATTGTTCATTTAGCATAATATGTGCTTTCTGTTTTTGGTCATAAGTTTTTTCAAAATCTCAACAAGTGGTTATAACGTTTGTTAAAACCAAAAAGATTTTTGTGTTTTGTATTATAGATCTTGGATTTATAATCAAGGATTGGCCATATTATCTTTACATAACATGTTTATGTACCTTGTTTAGCTTTGATGAGCTTATTTATTGCACTTTACTAGTTTGAGCTCTGTAGTGCATGTTGTGTGGGAAAGATGTTTATGGTGTTTATCACTTTGTCTTGATCTTGAAGTCACATGTTATTTGACTGTCGGACTTGATCCTTTTGAGAAAGGCATAAATAACCATCTCACCATTGCTCACTAGCCAATCATGAACACCTTAGTGCATATCATAAGATTTTGTGCTCGAGAAAGTGTAGCACATGCACAAAAAGAACATAAGGTGTAGCCTCAATTAAATTAAAACTGGAGTGTACTATTAGGCTTGATGCCAATTCACTTAATTCAAACCGGTGTGTACTATTAGGCTGAATGCCAATTCACATAAATAAGAGGCAAAAATGCAAGAAACTTACATGATTGCAAGCTTTTGTTCTAGGAGATGTGAGAGTTATAGGATGTAACTCTTTAGGTGATAGTCTCTTTTAAATTCTATGTGATGAATTTTGTAGACTTTGTGATTGATTGCTATTCACATATCACCTCACATGTATCTCAAGCTTTTGCTAGTTGCACACACTACACAAGTTACTCTTTGTTAAACTTGGTACATTATATTGTGTGTGATTTTGTTGTGGCCATCCAAGATTAAAAGTTCCTTGATTTTAATGCAAATTGTGTTTCAAGTTTGAAAATTTTGAAAATATCTTGAGATTTGTGCACAACATATTTGTTGCTTAAGAAAATTCAATGGGAACTTGTTTTTGAGAAAATTGAGTTTAAAATTTGGGTTTTTGAAAAAGCATTTCATTCCATCTCATACTCATGCATTTGTTTCTTCTATTTCAATGCTTTGAGGAGTGTTTTCAAAATGTGCTTGTTGATTTTCAAAACCTGTGTTTTTCTCAAAATTTAGTGAGCCTCTGCCCATTTCGATCGATCCAACCTGATTTTCGATCGATCGAAAAAGTGCTCTCAATTGTCTCAAAATGACTGTGTCATTCGATCGATCGAATGTAATTTTCGATCGATCGAAGATCATGGAGAAGCTTTTTTAAAAGGGTTTGTTCTTGATCCGAATTGGGGCTTTTGTGAAATTGAGTTGAATTTGATGAAATTGGCTTGTTGTTTTAATGAAATTAGGCATTATACTCTATGTGCTGTGTTTAGTAATGCTCAATTCATCAATTTGTTTAAAAATTTCAACAAATGTTTTTCAATTTTTGGGGTTTTTGGTAGAAATTCCCTGCTCGAGCCAATTTTGTCAATTTGATCTCAATTGAACTTTGTTTACTGCATTAGTACATGCATCATGGCATTGTATTTGTTCATGCATCATATAGATTTTTATTCTATATTGTTTTTGTGCTAACTTGCAGTCTGCCCTTGGTTTGTGTTTAAGATTCACATGTATTGCATTGATTTCTGTATCCATCTTACAGTTTTACAGTCATATCTCTCATTGTTTTCACACATAGCATGCATACACTTTGCTACATTGGGTACTCAACTTGATCAAAAAATTGATTGATTAATTTTTGAGCGATGTACTTTCTAGTATATGCCTTTTTTATGTGTGAACTGTAGAAAATATTTTTCTTAAGAGATATGATGGATAATCAATGTGCAAATATTTTCTCTACTCATGCAACTGTTTATGGGTCACATAATGCCATGTTTGCATTTTATTGAAAGAGAGAATATTTTTTCTTCATGTGTATCCTCACCTTAGTTTTTAACTTTGGTTTGTGTGTTTTTAACTTTGGTCCTGCTTGTGAGGATGTTCCTGATCCTGCTGGTGCTGCTGCTGCTACTTTTCCCCCACCCCCTTTATTTTTCCCCAAAACTGTTTTTCCCACAGCTTGTTTTGTTTTTCCTATTTTTATAGAAGGAATTGTTGCTCTTCATAGGGGGAGTTGTCTCTATTTTCTATAGAGCTGAATTTTTTTTGTCCCCTTGATTCTCTGTTTTCTCTTATCCTTTATTGCGTGTGTTGACTGTTTACTCTTTGTATGAGTTGTCTTTGTTAATACGTGACAAAAAGGGGAAGAAATTATTGATTTATGGGAATCATGGGAATCATGTTTGTCTTGTTTAGGGGGAGTTGAAATTATTTTTGAAAGGGAAGAAAATAAAAACTTTTTGTTGTATCTAACTTAGGGGGAGAGTTAGTTTACTTTTGTTTTTATTTCTGTTTCTTGTTCACTGCTCATTGATTTATATTTATGAGTTATTCATGATATATGTCTTTGTTTTGTATTTTGTGAAGTCAAGAATTTATTTGTTGATTTACTGTTTTTCTGTCACACATACGTTTATGCGTTTGTTGAGTGTTTCAGGAATATACTGGTTGATTCAATTGAGCTGCTGTTTACACTTGCAACTGATGGATAGTAGTTAGGTTGGATTTGTTGTTATGAGCATTATTTTTGTAATGGGCTTTTACTTGTAAACTTTGAGCTTTTAATTTGTGTTTTGTCACGGATTGCCAAAGGGGGAGTTTGTTAGGTTCTAAGGTCTGAGGATTTTATGTATTTAGAACTCTAATTTGTAATGTTGGCAAACCATGATCAAAACAATGTGTTTAGTCTTGTTTAGGCTTGCTCAAAGTTGTGTCTTTTATGTAAAGTTGGAATCGAGTGGCTGCAGAAGTATTTGTTACTTTCGGCCTGTCTCGATCGATCGAAAATTATACTCGATCGATCGAAAGTCGGCCAGAACGTTTTTCTGTAGAATTCCAACTCAGCCCAAACTCTATTTAAACGTCTTGGGGTTCAAGTAAAACTCTTATATATATATATAAGGGAAACCCTAGAACGTTTTTGAGACTTTTGTAGAGAGAGATTAGAGTGCCTCTTGTGCCTCTTTTTATTAGGGTTTTGTACCTAAACCTCTCTAAGTCTTTGTTGCTCATATTTGCTGTTTATGTGAATCTCTTGTGAGATCATTGAGGAGCTTTCCTTCACATAAGCTTAGGGTTTTCAAGATTGAGATTAATTCAACATCTTGATGATCAACAAGGTTGCTGCATTTGAAGCTAAAAGAATATCAAGCGTGGGTGCTTGTAGCTGATTGAGGAATTCAAAGAAAGAAGTAGTCCGTGGACTCGGAGCCTGCGCGTGGTCGTGTCAGGAAGTTTTACTGGTGGGTAGCATTAGGAAGTCAAGCAGGGAGCTTGTAAGTCCTTTTGTAAGAACTTCAATTCTTTCTTAGTGGATTCCGTTTTGCCTTGAGGATCGGTGGGTAAAATCCTCCCCAGGTTTTTCCGTGTGGTTTCCTAGGTGATCATATCTTGTGTTCTTTATTATTTCCGTTGCTTTATATGTTTTATATGCATGATATGATTATTTGATTGTTTTAACCTAGAATTGTTTAATTTGACTAAGTAACAACTTGGCTAATTAATCTAGGCTACGCAATCTAATTGTGGTTTAAGGGGTCTAAATTTCCAACAAGTGACATCAAAGCGGGTAGCTCTTCTGTTGTAGATCTTTTAATCTCTGAGCTGATCCTTGACCCCTGTTGTCATGGATAATTTGAAGTGTCTTTCTGATCATGTTTCTATTCATGCTTCTGCTGATTTTATTGATGCCTGTGATGTTTTGAATAAAAAGGACACTATTGTTTCTGCTGATTTTTTTGATGCTTTTGAAACTCTTCGTAAGGAATTATCTAAATCTTTGAAAATTTCTAAGAAATTTAAAGAAGAGTTAAAATTGGCTAATCTTGAAAAAGAGGAATTGCTTGTTAGATTAGTTGAATCTAATAAAAAGAATGAATTTTTGATAATTATCTGGGCCGGGGTTGCCAAATATCTGGGCCCCACAATTTCAAATTAAATTTTAAATTGATAATTATTTAAAAAAAAATGTACTAAACAATTGATAAATCTAAAATTAATATAATCTTAATAATATTATAAATTAAAATTAAAGTTGATAATTCAAGAATACACGTGTAGAACATCTTGATAATTTGATGTAACATAAAAATCGAATAAGGAAATTGTTAAAATTAATCTATTAATTCTAACCATATTTAATCATTAATTCTAAGACCCTAACCCTAAGCATATAAATTAGATCAAAGCTAAGAAAATTAGTTTAAACAAAAGGCAACTAATGCACAAAACCTAATCAATTTAATAAAAATAAAATACAAAAACAAAGAAGGAGCCTTTAGAAACTTGATAATGTTTTTGAATGTTTTGAATTCATTAATTAAAATCACATGAGGACAAAAAAACCAATAATAACACTAAAGAAAAAAAATGAAAATAATAATAATAAAAGAAGAAAGAATGCATACCTGCATTGTCATGGGATTTAGGCATTCACATATTGAAAAAAGTTTCACTCCAAAAAGGATATATAGGGTTATATATATTGGTAGAGTTCCATTTGAAATATGATTCATTTAAATCTTATTGAAATTAAAGATATCCAATCAATGTGTTTGTTTTTTTCCCATAAAAATTGGAATTAAAAAAGGTCATATGAATAGAATGAAAAAAAAAAAAAAAAAAAAGAAGTTGATTCAACATAACGTAACATATAAAAATTTAAAAATTAAAAAAAAAAAAAAAAAGAGAGAAGGAGAACGTGGTTCATAGCTGTAGGGACCTGGTTCGAGCACTCTTCCTTGAGAACGAATGGACTCAAGTCCAGCTGGCCCGAAACAGTGAATTTGTAGAGAGCGGGACAAAGAACTAGGCTCTAGCGAGAGTTATATGATTAAGCATGGTAATGCATGGGTCAAGGGACGAGGAAATACAAACTGTAAACACAAGATTAGGCTCCTCGGCCACAATTTTTGAGAGTATCATATTTATTTCTTCTTTGATACTAGATTACAAAGATTTACACAAGTGCTATGATCCTTCTTTCTCTCCAAAAACTGCCGTCCTCTTTTCTGGAGGACTTGTTACACTTTATACCCCCTTCCCAGTTAATCTTGGCCCTCAATTTGTCGGTCATGCAGGTCATCATTCAAGTGCCCGTCCCATCAGCCACCCTCCCATCCCTTCTGTGGGTGGTAGCAGCTGAGGCGGCACTGTTCAGGGGTCACTTCTCCATTTAATGCGGCCAGAACATTAGTTGTGGGCATTTAATGTGGATGTGACAGTTCTTCCTGAGATTGCTCCTCCACCATACTTCTATGGCCAACCCGTTGTACTTGCCTCTGTCTTGAATTACTCTGGGAGGTTACTCCTGAAGGCACTTTGTTCTTCCTGTTAATGACCTGTGTGAGCCGAGGACATGGTCGTCCTCGGCGGTATTCCTGGCGAATGGAGCTTCCTTGATCTTCTTCGGACACATCTTTCTCCTTGGCATGGGCTTTGGGCTTAGTATAGAGTGGGCCGGGTCGCCAAATTCTCTGGCCCCACAATAGCCCCTCAAAATCCTGCTGTCAGGCTCCTCGGACGGAGAGGAGGATTTTGACGTCCCGGGCCAATGCCGCGGCCTGTTAAGTCTTGTCCTCTATGAGTATCAGTGCCCTTTCGCCTGTCTAAGGCACATTTTCTGGCGCCTTGGTATGCGGAGCGCACTCGTATTAAATTCGGGCGGCCTTGTGCTCCCCACGTTCAATGGTGTGATGATACTCTAACGGTGGTGATCTCCTTGACTGTGTGGGTGGGAAAATTTTGCATAATTGTTATTTTCTTATTGGGGGCATAAATACCCATTTGAACTGCTCCGCCTATTTGCTTCCGCATTCAAGAGACCTTGCGCACGTACTTTGAATTTGGTCACGTCTTCAGCTGAACTTGCAACTTTCTTCAGCACAAAAAGCCTACTCGAGGAGTTTTTTCTCATTTCTGTAAGTTCTTCTTCTCTCTCTTTCCAAATTGCGTTCTCCCCTCTTTTAGATCTCTTTCTTTGTGCCTTTTAGTTGTCTCTAGGAATGGGCAGGCTCAAGAAATTTGTTGAATTTGAAGAGGCGATGGAGAAATTCATCGCTGATTATAGGATACCCAGCACTGTAAGCCTAAGGTATTGTAAAGAGGGGGAATGGAGGTTTAGGAGGGAAGATGGAGAGGTGGTGATTCCCATAATCGCCTTCTTAGAGGGCGGTATGTGGATTCCTATGGGTCAGGTGATGACGAGTTACCTTAGGCATTTCCGTCTCGCCCCCACTCAATGCGGCGTCAATATGTTTAGGATTATGGGTTGTGTAGATACCTTAAATGAGAAGATGGGGCTGAGGCTAACCCATCATGACGTGAATTGGTGCTACAACCTCCAGCTCTTAAAGGGCATGTCCTATTACATGAAGTCGAGGGAGGATAGGGTACGGCTTATCCAGTGTCTCCCCTCGTCCAGCAAGGGGCTGGATAAGGATTTCCTCATCGTGTCCGGGGAGTGGCATGATGGCCTTCATTGTCCCATAGTGGAGGGCAGACCAGGTGGGGCACTCGGAGTAGGAGAGGATGTGACTTTTTGAATTTTCGTTGCCCGTTTTGTTTGGTTGCTAACAGTAACGTGCGTCCATTTTTGCAGATCCACACGCTTTCGAGCGTCATTTTGGCTTGGTTAACAAGGAGGACTTGGAGAAGGTGTTAAGGGCGGAGATCTTTGTGAACGAGGCCGACAACCTAGTGAGGGCTGCTCACAAGATTCTGGGGTACGAACCTACTCAGAAGTCGTTTGCGGCGCCGAAGTGCGTGATCAGGGCAAAGGATCCTCGACTTCGGGGAATTACCGTGAACACGGACGGTTTCTTGATTCCGGGGAGGTCTTCTACTTTAGACGGTGCTCCGTTGGCGGGTTCTTCTATATCCCACCGAATCGGGGAGGCCGAGGGAGGATTTGAACAAACAGAGGAAGGAGGTGTCGGTTTGGACCCTGCCGAGGACGATTTCGGCGTGTTCGAACAGGTTCGTCCATCCGAGGATCCCTCTGGCGACTTAGGTGACTAGGGCTTGTCCGAGGCAGATTTTTTGTCAGCTGGGGGCTCTTCTCGGGGTGAGATGGGTTTCAAGCAGAAAACCCAGTTCAACTTGCTTGATTTGCTTGAAGGCTAATCGGGGAAGCATCAGCCAAAGCTTCCTCCTCCTCCACCCAAGTCTCAGCCTGTCCAGACCAGGTCAGCTTCCACCCAGCCCAGGCTTCCTCTTCCTCCATCTCGGCCAAGTCCACCATCCAGGCCTGAGCCCTCTGATCCTAAGCAAAGGAAGGACAAGGGTAAAAGGCCAATGGAAGGAGAGAAGCCCCATCCCTCCTAGGAGGAGGGCGGTACTCGGCGATCCTCAAAGCAATTGAAGATAGGGTCCCAGGGTCAGGACAAGCAGGTCGCTGCCCGCCCCAGGGCTAATGCCTAGCTTCCAGCCCCAATGCTCCATGGGGGGCCTCTGACAGATGATGCCTCTTTCAGGGACTTCCAAGGGGGCGATGGCACACTTGTAGCCAATGCGCTGGAGAGGTCTCTGCTACTCCCAGCGGACATGGCCAAGTTGGAGACTCTGAAGAGTAAGGAGGTCTTCCTCAGCCTCAAGAGATACTTGGGAATGATAAGACGCTCGGTGCTTGTGATTTTTTTTTACTTTAATTTTCTTTTCTTTTTGTTTTCTTCTTACTTGTGCATTTATTTCGATTGGCAGGCTGTTCAGGCTACTTTCAGATTGGAGGAGGCCTTCATAAAACACGACAAAGTCACCGATGCAGAGCGTGACAAGTGCATAGCGGCTAGTCGAACCCTTAAGGTTACCGAGGCTGATCTCGCGAAGGCCCGAGAGGAGCTGAAGGAAGCGAACAGGGTTCGAGCCAGCGCTGAATCAGGTCTGGCCGGTGCCTAAAAGCAGGCCCAGGATTAGACGAGGCATTTGACTGAGGTGGAGGAGCGGCTGAAGCTTACTAACGAGCTGATCACTGATCTGAAAAAATAGGCGGTCGATGCTGAGGGGGCCAGGAAGGTGGCCGAGTGGGCCAAAGAGGAGGCTCTAAGGGCTAAGGCCGAGGCGAACTTTGGCAGAGAGGAAGCTCTGGCTTCCATGGAAGAAGCCGAGGCGGCAGCCTACGAAGTTGGGGTAAACGAGACGGAAGCTGCTCTGAGAGCCCAAATCCCTGGGGTATGCAGGTTATACTATTCCCAGGTTTGGAGAGGGGCTCTCAAACAGGCTGGGATTGAGGCTTCGTCCGACCTATGGAAGGAGGAAAGTGTATATTACGCCCTTGCCATCCACGAGGTTGTTCCTTCCAGCTCTAGGGCCGAGGATACTGCTGAGGGGACTGATGTTGCCCCTAGTGAAGGAGCCGAGGATACTGCGGTTATTACCGAGGTGGTTACTACAGCTTCCGACGATCCTGCCGCGGGAACTGGTCCTTTAGGGGTGACTGAGACAGCTAGAGGTTCCAGTGAAGAAATACCTCAGGAGACAGTGAGTCCTTCGGTTAATGTCTAGGTCTCACATGCCGAGGATACAGTACCCTCCGAGGCGCCTTTGCAGGTTGTTCCTGCAAGCCAGAGCTTAGAGGACCCTGAGGCCTCCATAGATCAGCTACCCACAGGGGGGAAGAAGATGAAGTTGAAGAAGTAGGACCCTTGGCGCCTTTGTTTTATCTCCCTTCTATTTTTTTTGAACAATGTAATGGCATTTTTGCCTCGTTTCTCCTTTTTCCTTTGGATGCTGGAATATGATTCTTGCTGTGTATTTTTGATGAACTTAATGCAGCGCGTGTTTTGCTTTCTCCTGTTTGTCGAATACTTATGGAATTTGTTGAAGTAATTAGTTTCCCCGTAGGTTTGAGTCCGAGGACCAGGCAAGACCTTGGTTCTGTCTAACACTTATCATTTTGAAGTAACTAGTTTCCCCAGAGGTTTGAGTCCGAGGACCATGCAAGACCTTGGTTCTGTCTAGTACTTATAGGATTTATCGAAGTAGTTAGTTTCCCCAGAGGTTTGAGTCCGAGGACCATACAAGACCTTGGTTCTGTCTAACACTTATAGGATTTATCGAAATAGTTAGTTTCCCCAGAGGTTTGAGTCCGAGGACCATGCAAGACCTTGGTTCTGTCTAACACTTATAGGATTTATTGAAGTAGTTAGTTTCCCCAGAGGTTTGAGTCCGAGGACCATGCAAGACCTTGGTTCTGTCTAACACTTATAGGATTTATCGAAGTAGTTAGTTTCCCCAGAGGTTTGAGTTCGAGGACCATGCAAGACCTTGAGATGAGTGGACTCAAGCCCAACTAGCTCAATACAATGAATTCGTAGAGGATGGGTTTAAGAACTAGGCCCTAGTAAGGGTCATAACAACTAAACATGGTTATGAGCGGATGGAATAACCAGGAAATACGTTTAGGGTGAGTAACTTATGTCCTCGGCCTTCAACTGAAGGTCTTA
Source organism: Quercus glauca (assembly GCA_023736055.1). Taxonomy (NCBI): domain Eukaryota; kingdom Viridiplantae; phylum Streptophyta; class Magnoliopsida; order Fagales; family Fagaceae; genus Quercus; species Quercus glauca. Next base: position 21,156,701 of record CM043324.1, on the reverse strand, counting down.
TGGTTCATATTCCTTTCCTCTATCTCAGATTAACGAAGTTTCTTCAGATAATACAAACTACTATATTGCTTTATGCTTCTTCCTGCCCTCCCTCTTCTGGAGGACTTCTCTACAATATATACTCCCTCTTAGTTAATCTTAGCCCTCCACCTGTTGATCATACAGGTTGTTACTCGAGTGCTTATCCCATTAGCCACCTTCCTCAGCTTTTTGTAAGCTGCAGCAACCTAGACAACACTGCTCAGGGGTCATTTCCTCATTAATGCGGCCAGAATGTTTGTATCAACCATCAGAGGTCTCTCTCCTTTCTCCTCTCTCCTTTATCCTCTCAACCCTAAGATCTTTTTCTTCTGCCAAATCTCTCCCTCTCCATTGGGTTTGGGTTATGGGCCTTCCGTTGATGGTTTGATATTGGGTTGATTTTTTGTTGTCGTAATGGGTTTTGGTGGTGGTGGTGGTTGGATTGTGTTGGGTGGATGGAATTTGTGTTTGGATATAGGTGGTATTGGGTTGTAGGTTCTGTGAGAGTGAACAAGGAGAGAGAGAGAGTCTGATGAGAGAAAAAGAGGTGAGAGAAAAGATATTAAAATGTTGGAATAGAAAGCTACATTAATAGTATATATTTACACAATTACTGTAGCAACTGTGTAAATTTTTACAACTTCAGCTTGATGAGAGAATTTTGAGATTAAATGTGTAAAGTTAGGCACTTTTTCTATTTTACATTCATTGATGTGAGTGCTCTTGCATACAAAAAAATGAAATTCAAATACAGAAACCGCAAAACTATCTCCTTTAGGGATGCATAGGACTACACACTTTTCTTTTTCTAAGGAAACACTTTACTCATCCATCTCATCATCATCATCAGCATCATCAATTTCTTCTATCTTCATCTTCTTTACTGCCTGAGCAGTATCACTTCTTGCCCCATTAGGGATTTGGGTCAAAACATCTGATTTTTGACCAGTGGCTGCATTAACCAACCCTCCATTCTTCTCCACCTTATACACCAATCCACTCCCTTTAGGCCCAGCATCTATGTACACAGTTGAGTTTTCATCAATCTCTTCCCTTATAAGCATTTTTGACAGCTCTGTCACAACCTTCTTCTCCAGCCACCTCCTGATAGGTCTAGCACCATAAACCTTAACAGGAAAAAAAAATACCATTTAGTATTTCTTGCAAGCTAAAAGCAAACCAGACTTAAGCGGGACAAAGCTTTTTTCAAACCACTTTTTACGACCGTTGAGTTGTCAAGTTATTGCTATTCATATAGACTCAACATTAACAGCACTCTATTGTCTACTACCATTAACAACTTGTCAACTCAGAAGTAAGGAAAATAAAAGTATTGAGAAAAGTTGTGTCTTTAGACTAATTGGACAAGGAATACTAACCGGATCATAACTTTCCTCTAATACAAAGTCCAAAGCAGCATCAGTTACAGCCAAGGCAATTCCCCTCTCAGCAAGCCGACTTGCAACGTCCTTCATTTGTAACCGAGCAACCTTCCTCAGCTGCTCACGTGAGAGAGGTTCACATACCACAATCTCGTCCAGCCTATTTAACAACTCTGGCCTGAAGTGCTTCCTCACCTGTCAAGGAACAACAAAGGGATTACTACCAATTTCAACATAACAGAAATAAGTACATTTATTTGTTCAGTATTGGAAGTAATTCAATACCTCCTGCATTACACGATCACGTGCAACTTGCATTGAGACCTTGCCCATCAGTCCAGAAAGGAGGTGCTCTGCTCCAAGGTTTGATGTCATGATAATCACAGTGTTCCTAAAATCAACGGTCCGGCCTTGGCCATCGGTTAACCTTCCATCATCTAAAACTTGGAGCAGAGTATTAAATACAGAGATGTGTGCCTTTTCCACTTCATCAAAGAGTACTACACTATAAGGCCTGCGCCTCACGGCCTCTGTGAGCTGTCCCCCTTCCTCATGTCCAACATACCTGAGAATTGCAAGAGTAGAATGAGAGTAAGAATCTACTTTCACATCAGAAATATATAAAGACTGGTTGAATAAATATGCTAAGACACTTACCCTGGTGGAGCACCAATTAACCGAGAAACTGAGTGTTGCTCCATATACTCAGACATGTCAATCCTCACCAACAGATTTTCATCATCAAAGAGTTGCTCAGCAAGAGCCTTTGCAAGTTCAGTCTTACCAACACCAGTTGGACCTAGGAATAGGAATGAACCTGTTGGTTGTTGAGGCCTTCCTAACCCAGCCCTGGACCTCAATACTGCCTCAGCAACAGCACCAACTGCTTGATCCTGTCCAACTACTCTCTTGTGCAACCTCTCAGCTAGACCAATTAACCTAGCCTTCTCATTTTGGCCTAGCCTTGTGACAGGTATGCCAGTCCAGCGGCTGACAACCTCTGCAATATGCTCTGGGCCAACAGTTTCTGTTAACATCAAGTTATCATCAGCGTTTCCTTCAAGCCGTGCTATAGCAGCTTCCACTTCCTGGATTGCCCCATATTTCAAGTCAGCAACTCTAGCTAAATCATATCTTCTTTCAGCCTCTTGTACAGCAAACAAGAGCTCTTCTCGCTTCTGCTTTAGTCGTCTAAGCTCATCAATCCTTTCTTTCTCCTTTTTATATTTCATCATCAAAGGTTGAAGCTTGTCCCTTAAATCATCAAGCTCTTTCCGTACCTATAAGGAGGACAATAGATTTAGAATGCAATGATACAAAACACTTTACATAACAACCACAAATACATTCCAGACAGTCTTTAAAAACAAACACTTACTTCAACAAGACGGGCTTTACTAGCTTTATCCTTCTCCCTTTCGAGCGCATGAAGTTCAACTTCGAGCTGTAAACGCTTCCTCTCAAGGTTATCAATTTCTTCAGGCTGGCTATCAAGTTGGACTCTCACATTTGCACATGCTTCATCCACCAAATCAATCGCCTTATCAGGGAGATGACGCCCTAACCAAAAAGAAAACATATACATCAATATCTCAACTTTGAATAAGACTAACAAATGAAAGAACACGTCTAAAAAGGAAACCAACACAATCACACTCTGTCATGGTAGTCTTGAAAGTACATACCTGTAATGTAACGGCTTGAGAGCTGGGCTGCAACAACAAGAGCCCTGTCCTGAATCCTCACACCGTGATGACCTTCATACTTCTCTTTCAAACCTCGAAGGATACTTATTGTGTCAGGAACACTAGGCTCTGCCACATACACCTGTTGGAACCTTCTCTCAAATGCAGCATCTTTCTCCACATATTTCCTATACTCCTCAAGTGTGGTTGCACCAATGCACCTTAGCTGCCCTCTCGCAAGCATTGGTTTGAAGAGGTTTGCAGCATCCATAGACCCTTCAGTTCTACCAGCACCGAGAATGAGATGAATTTCATCAATGAAAAGTATAACTTTCCCCTCAGCCTCTTCAACTTCTTTCAATACAGCCTTCAATCTCTCTTCAAACTCTCCCCTATACTTTGCTCCAGCTATCAATGCCCCCATATCCAATGCAATGAGTCTTACTTCAGCAAGATTACTAGGGACATCACCTCTCATAATCCTTTGAGCCAAACCCTCCACCACAGCAGTTTTACCAACACCAGGCTCTCCAATAAGGACAGGATTGTTTTTAGTTCTCCTTGAGAGAATTCGAATAACTCTCCTTATCTCCTCATCTCTGCCAATGACTGGATCAAGCTTTCCTGCCATCTCAACAAGGTCCCTCCCATAAGACTTCAAAGCCTGAAAATTGGTATCCCCAGAAGCACTCTCCACCTTCCTTCCTGCCTTCCCACGAAGGTTCTCGACCTCTGATTTCACTTTCGCCGCAGGAACACCGGCTTCTTTCAACAAGTCCCCAATTTGAGAATCCTCAAGAAGGCCAAGAATCAGCTGATCAACAGCTAAATGCGTGTCCCCGCGTGTTTTTTGAGCGGCTTGGGCACGGCGCACTACTTTGATAAGACTTGAGCTGGCTGGAACCTCATCTGGGGGAGGAGATTGAGATGGGAGTTTCTTCAATGCCTGGCTGAACACTCTCTCCACTGCCTTGGTGGCATCTTCACCACCAGCATTGGCAATTGCTTGTTTGAAGATGCCATTAGCATCGGAGATCAAAGCAAGAGCAAGATGGAGAGGTGTGAATTGGGCATGCCCAGCAGTCGTTGCTAACTCATTAGCCGCGAGTATAGTCTCATTGGTCTTGTGGGTGTTCTTCTCAGGATTCATCTTTTTTGCTTCTTAGCACCTATAAAGACTGTAAATGATAAAAATTACTATTAAAAACCTTTGTTACCATAACATCAAAGCCACAAGGAACAGAATTCATATAGAAAAAAAGAAAAGCTTCGCAACCAAAAAAGTCGCATATTAAACGGAAAATTATACAATACCCCAAATGAAACATGCAATACACACACACATAGCAAAAAATTGAATGTATTTAGCTATACAAATTATCAAATCAACAACATAATACATAACTTTCCTAATTGTTTTTCTGTGTTCTGTTTCAAATATGACACCCCAGTTTGTAAGAACTACGTATTTTGTTTTGGGACCATGACAATCTGAATTGTACTAAGCTAAATGTATTTTGTTTTTCTTACCTTTTTAGCAGAGAGATACTGAAATTCGTTGATGGGTATTTAGAACTTGCTCTTTGCGAAGAAGATTTTTCCGCTATTCTGGTTTTGCAATCTCTGAAATCTGTCAGCAACAAACTTGTTTGTTTTTGTTTCCAAGAAAAGAAAGAAATTATTTTGAAAATTTTTGTGTGCGATGTTTTCTGTTGTTGTAAGAAACAGAGTAGTAGTGAGGAGAAATGGGAGAGCAGGAGTCCCTTATGTTGACGGAACAGAGACATCTGGAAGGTCGTGGAAGCGGTGCCAGGTGGCGCTAGAAACTACTAGATTGTGCTACATTAAACTACTTCGCCCATCTTTTCTTGTCTCTCTCTTTTTATCTATTTACTAATATTGTTTTTTGACTTTGAGTTTTTTTTTTTTTGATTCGTTGACTTTTGAGTTCTGGTTGTTCAAGTATATTTTTTTCTCCAAAAAAAAAAAAAGTGTAATTTTTTTTTTTTGGACTTATGGCAAATTAATTTTTTTTTTTGGACTTATGGCAAATTAATAGTTTGATTTGTAAAAATATTATTAAATTTTTTTTGTGTCAGTAAAAAAAAAAAGCCCTTTCTTTTTTTTTAAAATTTTTTTTTTTATGGGAGAATGACATTGTAAAAATATTTCTATTTTTTTGTGTAAGTAAAAAAATGCTCTTGCTTTTTTTTTTCTTCTTTTTTAATGGGGTAAAATAATGACATTAAGGAAAAATCCTTTAAGTTATGTGAGTCCTACGCATGTACGCCTACATGTGATGGAGAGATGGGTCTCATACATCTTTTTAAAAAAAATTTATATTATGAGACCTATATTTTATTGATATATGAGTTCTACACATGTGAGACTCATGTATCACTTAATAATAAGTCTCATGCAATTAGTAAGGAGATATTTTTTTACATTTGGTTGATAGTAGACATTGTTTTTCATATAAGGAATTGAGCAAGATTTAGGTACCGTAGATGTTTTTTAGGTTCCCTTCTTAAAATTCTGCTATGTGAATTTTTTATCATAAAATGGAAGTGTATTTTTTTCCATTTGGTTGATAGTAGACATTGTTTTTCATATAAGGAATTGAGCAAGACTTAAATACAATATTTAGGTGTTGTTCTTTAGGTTCCCCTCTTAACATTCTACCATGTGAATTTTTTGTCATAAAATGGAAGTGTATTTTTTAGTTAAGTAGCCACATGCCTGAATTTTAAAAAGAGAACCTAAGGAACAACACCTAAAATACTGTACCTAAATTTCGTCCTAAAAAATTAGTATCAAATGAGTTTCTAATCTTGACTAGACTGTTTCAAAGACTTTCTTCTTCTTCTTCTTCTTCTTCTTCTTCTTTTTTTTTTTTTTTTTTTTTTTGAGCAAAGTTTCAAAGACATTTAGGGGTGTTTGGTACATCATTTCAAACAACAAATTTTAGTTTTTAAATAACATTACACGTATTTTCACACATTTTTTCACCCGCACATATTTTCACACATGTTTTCAAATAACAAAACACATATTTTTAAGTGCAAGTACCAAACACCCTTTTATATTTAGAAATATTACAAATCTTATTGTACGGCTCTAAGTTCCCTGGGCCCGTTGGGTCATTAAGGCCCAATAGGCCGTGCGGCACCGGGCTCCCTGGACCTATTGAATCAGTAAGGCCCACCAGGACCTTACTTTCTCAGCATGCTCGGAGGAGGGAACTTTGATCTTACCCGACCACACGGGCTATCCGAACCTGCATCATCTCCCGAGGATATTTCCCGGGGAAATTCAATTATGCCCGGGAAGCTTACTACCGAGCATTTGCGACCAGGGATTGTATCCGCCTAGCGTCGTAGAGTGGGAACTAGTTCCAAGGCCACTCCCACCTAAACACCCACCTATAATCATCTATATTGGACCTCCAAACGCACTAGCGTCAGACGTAATCATCGCCATCCCACTAGCATCTCACTATAAATACAAGGATCTTGTGGAAGGGGGTTGGTTGTTGAAAAATTGGAGAGAAAAGAGGGAAAAAAAATAAGGCTAATACGAAGGGGTAGAATAGTGTCTGATTAGTCTTAGCATAGGAACGACCCAGTGTAGGAAATCCAAGCCCACCACATAAATAGATTGTGAGCCCAAGCGAGCCACAGCCCAGCAGCTTCGTTTCTGGTGCGCACAATTGGCGCCGTCTGTGGGAATCTCCTACAACGCCGTGGTTCTGCTGGGACTTAAGCTCGGGAATTGAGATGTCTAGGCGACGGTCAGGGAGTGAAGCGGAGAGCGGTTCCGTGGGGTCCTCTCGGGGATCCTCGTGGCGAGAAAAAAGGCAAAAGGGACGTGAGGACAGGGACCGCGAAAGAGAGGAGCAGTCCGGACTCGAGGAGGGGTCTTATCAAACGCAACATAGGGTTTCGAAAGCCTCGGGCTAGGGGCAATACGATGAAAGAGACAAAGAGCTTGAGCGGTTGCACGCATAAGTGAGAGACCTAGAATTGGAGGCCGGATACCGGCGCCGTAGGAGGGGTCGGAACGACCGCGAAAGGAGGCCTAACGCTGAGCATGATTATCGCGAGACAAGTTCCTACCAATCTGAACATCATTGTAGAGGGCCGTCGGCACCGCGAGTGTACTCGTTCTCTCGAGTCCAGCTAGCGCCGAGACCGCTCACGATCGCAGGGCTACGCGGACCAAGATTCAGATGGCCCGGAGGAAAAACGACCCCACAACGCGGCTGTGGATGCAATGAGCCGCGCGTTGCGCAGGGCCGCATAGTCTCCGTTCTCGGCTGATATTGAGCGGGCGCCTATGCTGGCCAGGTTTACACGACCCCCTTTTGACTCCTACGACCGAAAGACGGACCCGGTGGAGCACGTGAGCCATTACATTCAAATGATGTCCTTGCACACCCGTAATGACGCACTGATGTGTAAAGTTTTTCCATCAAGCCTCGGCCCCACCGCTCTAAGATGGTTCAACGGGCTACGTAAAGGCTCGATCCACAGCTTCGCGGAACTGATACAAGAATTCGGAACCCAGTTCGTGACATGCAGCCGGGTGCCTCAACCGGTGGATGCACTACTATCTATGAAGATGAGAGCTGGGGAAACCCTTCGTAGCTATGCTAGCCGATACTGGGAGCTCTACAACGAGATCGGCGGAGGAAACGAGAAGATTGCCGCTAGTACTTTTAGGATTGGATTACCTGAGGATTCTGGGCTGAGAGAATCGCTGACGAGGAAGCCCCCCGAGGACACGAGATAGTTAATGAGGCGCATCGAAGAATATAAGAGGTTAGAAGATGACCGAATACAAAACAAGGGCAAGGCGCCTATGATGAATCACCCCCGTTCAAATGTTTTTCAACTAAGAACCCGGGGGAATTTCAGGATACAAGAGCCGGGGACACCGATAGGGGAAGTGAACGTGATGTTCAAGGATCCAGTACATAAAATTCTGGACAAGATAAAACACGAGCCGTATTTCAGGTGGCCGAACAGAATGGGGGGTGACCCCTCTCGAAGAAATCAGAACTTGTACTGCACCTATCATAAAGACAAGGGCCACACGACCGAGCAGTGCAGAGTGTTGAAAGACTTCCTCGGGCAGCTGGCCAAGGCCGGGCATCTAAAAGAGTTCGTGGTGGACGCAAGGGATAAGGGGACGGGCCAAGGGGCTGTACAGGGGGGCAACCCCCTCCCTCCCCCACTTGGGGTAATTGAGGTCATCCACGCGCCCTCAAGAAGCATCACCTCGGCTAAAAAGAAAAGGGTATTAATTGTGGAACCGGTGGAGGAAGGCTCGGAAGTGCGACTGCCGGCAAAGAAGCTGAAGCTTACCAGGGAGCCCATCGCTTTCGGCAACGATGATTTGGAGGGAACAATACAACCGCACGACGACGCATTGATAGTCTCCGCCCGAATAGGTGGGTTCCTGGTGAAGAGAGTGATGATAGACCAGGGGAGCGGGGCGGACGTGATGTACCCAGATTTGTACCGGGGGCTCGGGCTTAAGACCGGGGACCTTACAGAATACGGCACGCCTCTGGTCGGGTTCGACGGGAAGATAGTCATGCCCGAAGGGAAAATATCTCTGCCCGTGAACATGGGGGGCAAGGAGAAAGTAGTAATGTTTATAGTGGTGAACTCTTTTTCCCCGTACACAGCGATACTCGGCAGATCGTGGATCCATGCAATGGAGGCCGTACCATCAATCCTGCATGTGAAAGTGAAGTTTCCAACCGAGAATGGGGTCACTATGGTGAAGGGGAGCCAGTAGACGGCGAGACGATGCCTAGTGGCTATGATTAACCATAGGAAAGAGACGTCTGATCAGGAGGTATGCGCCCGCCAAGAAGAGCCGCCGCAGGAGGGCCCATTATAGCAATTACAGAAAGACCAAGAGGGGATGAAGGGCGGTTGCGTCGAGGATATGGTGAGGGTGAGGATACTCTCGGACACCGATAAATTTTTCCATGTGGGGGCAGGCATGGGTGAGCAGGAGAGGGTGGACATGCTGTTACTCCTTATACGGAACGCAGACGTTTTTGCATGGAGCCCGTACGAGGTGCCCGGGGTGGACCCTGAGTTCATCGTCCATAGGCTCAGAGTTGACCCGTCGTTTCCCCCTAAGAAGCAGAAACCTAGAAGGTCCGCCAAAGAACATGTCGAGGCAGTAAAAGCAGAGGTCCTTAGGCTGAAAGATGCTGGGGCTATAAAGGAAACTTTCTTCCCGGAGTGGCTGGCAAATACGGTAGTAGTGAAGAAAAAGAACGGTAAGTGGAGAGTTTGCGTGGACTTCACCGACTTGAACCGAGCATGCCCAAAAGATCCGTTTCCCATGCCTAAGATCGACTAACTAGTGGACGCTACGTACGGGCACCCGAGGATGAGCTTCCTGGATGCTTTTCAGGGGTACCACCAGATCGCTCTGGCCCCCGAGGATCAAGAGAAAACAACGTTTATATCCCCGGAAGCCAACTATCATTACACTGTGATGCCCTTCGGCCTGAAGAACGCCGGGTCCACGTACCAGCGAATGATGACAAGAATGTTCCGAGATAAAATAGGGCAAACAGTTGAAGTATATATTGATGACATGGTGGTGAAGAGTAGACAAGTGGCGCGGCATACGGAGGAACTTCAGGACGTTTTCGAGGTTCTGCGATGACACAAGTTGCGGCTTAATGCCGAGAAATGTGCATTTGGCGTTGGGGCCGGGAAGTTCCTCGGGTACTTGATTACTACGCGGGGTATAGAGGTCAATCCCGATCAAATTGAAGCGGTGAAAAGGCTGAAGCCACCGAACAACCCAAAAGAAGTGCAAGTGCTAACCGGAATGCTGGCAGCCCTTAACCGGTTCATCTCCAAATTCGCAGACCGCTGCCGGCCATTTTATCAGCTTCTGAAGAAGTGGACGGGCTTTCAGTGGAATGAAGAATGTGACAGAGCTTTTGTGGAGCTGAAGGACTATTTGGCGCGTGCTCCAATGCTGACAGCACCAGAGCCAGGTGAGGACTTGTTCATGTACTTAGTCGTATCCGAACACGCCGTAAGCGCTGTACTGCTGACTGATCGCGAAATACAGCAACCTGTGTACTACATCAGCAAGACCCTGGTGGACGCCGAGACTAGGTACTTACCACTCGAGAAGCTCGTCCTGGCCCTCATCCATGCTACAAGAAAGCTGCCGCACTACTTTCAGGCTCATACGGTTTACGTGTTGTCCGAGTATCCCCTGCAGTCCTTACTAAAAAGGTCGGATTTCACGGGCAGAATAGCGAAGTGGGGGACACGGCTGGGTTCTTTCGACATTCGTTACCAGCCGCGAAGTTCGGTGAAAGGCCAGATCCTCGCAGACTTTGTCGCAGAATTCTCCTTAGGGAGAAGTGGGGAAGCGGTCTGCAGTGTGGAAATCCGCCCGTGGAAGGTGTTCGTGGACGGAGCTTCTAGCTCCACGGGATCCGGTGCCGGGATCGTTATCTTCTCCCCGGACGGAATACAAATAGAGCACTCGTTCAGGTTAGGCTTCAGGGCCACCAATAACGAAGCGGAATACGAAGCCTTGTTGGCCGGGCTGAGGACAGCCCTACGTTTGGGAGTTCGAGATGTGGAGGTATATTCGGATTCGCACCTCGTGATAAATCAGGTACAAGGCAGTTTCGAAGCCAAAGATCTCCGGATGAAGGCCTACCTGGAGAAGGTGAAGCAGGAGATAACCAGCTTCGACACAGTAAAGGTTTTTCAAGTGGCCCGAACCCAGAACAGACACGCCGACTCACTCGCCACGCTGGCATCCTCGGTAGCCGACGAGATACCTCGGCTGATTAAAGTCGAACTCGTGGCCAGGCCGAGCATATGTGTAACTGACGATCCGGGAGTGGCAGAAAAGAATATAGCGGCAATTGCAACGCTTGGCCCATGCTGGATGGACCCCATTATTAATTTTCTTGCGGAGGATAAACTCCCGAGTGACGAGAAGGAGGGAAACAGGATCCGGAGGAGAGCTCCGCGGTATTGGCTGTCTGAGGACCGGAAATTATATCGAAGATCGTATGGGGGACCGTACCTATTGTGCTTACACCCAATAGAGGCGACCAAACTCCTAGCCGAATTTCATGGAGGGATATGCAGCAGTCATGTTGGGGGTCGATCGTTGGCGCACCGAGCAATGACCCAGGGGTTTTGGTGGCCTCAAATGCAAAAAGATGCTGCTGAGTATGCACGTAAGTGCGAACCGTGTCAGAAGCATGCGAACTTGATCCATCAGCCAGCCGGCCACTTGAACCCGATCAGCAGTCCCTGGCCTTTTGCTCAGTGGGGACTGGATATCATCGGCCCATTCCCCCGAGCATCTGGTAACAGAAAATTCGTGTTGGTAGCCGTTGATTATTTCACTAAATGGGCGGAGGCGGAAGCTTTGGCAAACATCCGAGACGTGGACGTGAAGAAGTTCGTATGGAAGAACATCGTCACCAGATTTGGCGTACCGAACTCCCTTATATCGGACATTGGGTTGCAGTTCGACAGTCGGGCATTCCGGAAATTCTGTGGTGACCTCGGCATCAGGAACGGATACTCCACTCCCGCTTACCCCCAGAGCAATGGCCAAGCCGAGGCCGTGAATAAGGCAATCGTAAACGGGCTGAAGAGGAGGTTGGAAGGTGCCAAGGGGAACTGGGCAGAAGAACTGCCCAAAGTATTGTGGGCTTACCGGACAACTCCGAGGAGATCCACCGAGGAAACCCCATTCTCCCTCACTTATAGGGCGGAAGCTGTGATACCCACCGAAGTGGATTTGTGCAGCGCCCGAGTTGCGGGGTTCAACCCCTCGCAGAACGACGATATGATGACGGAATGTCTAGACAGGTTGGAAGAATACCGCGAGGTGGTGACCATACGTTTGGCCGAGTATCAGCAAAAGCTCGCTCATAGATATGACCGGAACGTAAGGGCAAGAGAGTTCAGCGCTGGGGACTTGGTTCTAAGAAAAGCTGTAGGGAACATGCGAGACACGGGCGCCGGGAAGTTGGCACCAACGTGGGAGGGACCGTACAAAGTCATCGCCATTGCTGGCGCCGGGGCGTACTACTTGGAGGACTTACACAAGAGGCCATTACCCCGGCCGTGGAACGTCCACAACCTCAAGAAGTTTTATCAGTAATAACATTACAAACAACGATTGTGTAACGCGGAACCGATTTGGCCGATGAAAATGATGCTATTTGCCCACAGAGTTTTTTGGTTATCACAGTGTATTTGTCCGAATCCAGTTCCCGATCAAATAAAGATACGCGTAGCAATATTCTAAGGACAGAAACCTCGCTCCTGGTTCGATTTCACTCGCCGAGCAGGTGGAAACCTTAAAATTAAAATGTATTCTAAGGACAGAAACCTCGCTCCCGGTTCGATTTCACTCGCCGAGCAGGTGGAAACCTTAAAATTAAAATGTATTCTAAGGACAGAAACCTCGCTCCCGGTTCTATTTCACTCGCCGAGCAGGTGGAAACCTTAAAATTAAAATATATCCTAAGGACATAAACCTCGCTCCCAGTTCGATTTCACTCGCCGAGCAGGTGGAAACCTTAAAATTAAAATGTATTCTAAGGACAGAAACCTCGCTCCCGGTTCGATTTCACTCGCCGAGCAGGTGGAAACCTTAAAATTAAAATATATACTAAGGACAAAAACCTCGCTCCCGGTTCGATTTCACTCGCCGAGCAGGTGGAAACCTTAAAACTAAAATATATTCTAAGGACAGAAACCTCGCTCCCGGTTCGATTTCACTCGCCGAGCAGGTGGAAACCTTAAGATTAAAATATATTCTAAGGACAGAAATCTCGCTCCGGGTTCGATTTCACACGCCGAGCAGGTTGAAACCTTAAAACTTAAGTATATTCTAAGGATTGAAACATCGATCCCAGTTCGATTTCACTCGCCGAGCAGGTGGAGAACTCAGACCTAAAATATATTCTTAGAACAGAAAACCTGTTGAACTGGACAAATGCGCACCCTTGATAAACTAAAGTACCTTGGGAAAAAGTAACTCGTCACCTGGGACACAAGCCCGGGCTGCATATTTGATAAACAACACGCTAGTATGCAATAGTAAAATGAAAGCGACATAATGGATTAACTGAAACCGTTCAACACCAAATGTTCGAAACACAATCAACTTAAGAATAAAAACCGAGAAAAGATAATGTCTTGTCGCCACAGCCCGGCGACCTGGGCAAAACTTACGCAACAACAACTAAGTAAACTAAAAAAACCAATAAGACGGTTCGGCAATTAACTTGGAGGAGCCTCGGGCCGAGGATCGCTGGTGACCTCCAGACCAGTTGGCTCGGCGTGGGCATCAATGGCCTCTACCAATGCCCGCATGCTGGAAGTCTCTTCCTCGTCGATAACATGGTGGGCGTTCTGTGTGGGTGCAGCAGGGGGCGGAAAGGGGATCTCGCTCGGGTTCCAAAGCGGAGAATCCTCGGGAACCCCCGCGGCCTTGAGTGCGGCTAACCAACCCTCCTCAAACCCGAGCTTATGAGCCTGGCGGATGACCGGCTCTGCGGAGTTCTCGGCGTCAGTAAACCCCTCGTTGTACCACTTGCTTTCACAAGCGTCCAACGCGGCCTTCAAGTCCGCCAATTCCTCCCCCTAGGCTGTCTTTAAGCTCTCCGCCTCGGCTAACTTCAGCTGCGTGTCCCCCAGCTGCTTTTCCAATTCGGAGCTTATTCCCTCGGCACGAGCCCTAGCCTCATCAGCTGAAGCGGCCCTTTTCTCGGCATCCTCCGCAGCCTTCAGCTTCTTCGCGGCAGTGACCTTAGCGACGTCCTTCAGAGCTTTCTCCCGACCAGCGTCTTCGGCAAGCTCTTTCATCCTCCGGTCAACTATTTGGGACAACTGCGCGGCCTGAACAAGCGATTGTATAGAGATCATGTGGCAAGACCCCATGCATAAGTAAAGATAAAAAACAAATCAACGAAAGGACTAAGAGTCAAAGTTGTAAAAGGCCTTACCGCCACAGTGAGCCATACAAGCTACCTCCCCAGAGATTCTTCCATCCCCTCCGTGTAGGCGTGGACGTCCTCGGGCAAAAGCAGGCCACTTGGCAAGCTCTGGGCAATGCGGCCCCCCTGACCTTTGTCCCAAACTCGGACGCTGGCAGTCTCCGTGAGGGGTTCACCGTCCAGCAAGTAGGAGGGCTGCCAGCTCACGGCAGATCGGGAGGTTGACGCATCGTCCGGCCGGGTTTGGGTCATCGGCTCGCGGATGACGATACCAGTGGACGGGCGGGAAGGTGAGCGAACCGGGACACTGACCGGGCCCGGCGTTGCCTATTCCGTGACGTGCTACCTTTTCCATGAACGGATCGGTGGGGCTGGAGGGGCTTGAGGGGGCTGACTCGAATCCCCCTGTTGCTGTGCTTCCGGCCGAGCTCCCGGCAAGAAGCGGCTTATGGTCATCGTCTTCCTCGCCACCATCTCATGACCGTGGTCGGATTCTGTCTCCGAGGAATCAACGGGCCCGGCTACTGGTCCTTCGGCCAACTGGACGGGAGCCTCTGGCTCCGCGGGAACCTCAGGTTGAGCGGGGGCTTGGGGCTGTATTTGTTGGTGGGCCCTTTCCCGGAGCGCGCGACACTCTTTCTGCCGACTCGTCGGGAAGGGGTTGGCGCTCGTCCGAACAAATGTACCGGGGCCCGAGGTCACGTGCTTCCCCTGTCGTGAATTTTGGAGGGAGAAAGTTTGAGTTGCGCATGTCGATGTAGGAAAGCAGGGGGCTGTCGACTAATAGGGCCTGGCCAAATGCTTGCCAGGTGGAGTACACGGGGTCAACGCCGAGGATTAGATGCGACGCTCGGAGTTGTCCGTCCGAATGAACGAAGATCTCCGACCTAAGCACAAAATTTAGGTCGCGCACGTGCACCACTCGGCGGTCCGGCTTGAACCTTTTGCTGTCTGTGCAAAAACCATACAAAATCGGTTAGGAATTACTTATGAGAATTAAACATAAGGTAAGGTAAGGACGCTCGGTACCGACCAACATCGCGCGGCGAAAACGCGCAGGGGAGCTCCTCGGCAAACTAGTTACCGCTCACCCGTACAAATTCCCCCGCCGAATTTCTATTGGAATCAGGCAGGCATGAGATTAGCCGTACCCTCATATCCCTGGTTTTCAGATAATAATCTGAATTGATATTGCCGCATAGACTGTACATGAAATTAATATCATGTTGATTTAACTCTAGACCGAACAATCGGTTTAACCTATTAACAATACTCACCACCCGGTAAAAGTTGGGGGGGAGTTGATCGGGGCATAGGCTGTAAAACCTAAAGGTTCTTAGGATCAGGGGGTCAACCGGGAATCTAACCCCACCCTCTAAGATAGCCATTAATGGAAAGAAAACAGTATTGACACCCTGGCGTCGTTGAATATCTATATCACCCTAGAGACAGTATGCAATATCCACGTCCCCGGGCACATCGAAAGCGGCCCTAAAGGTAGCCAAAGCGGCTTCAGAGGAAAGGAGATAAGAGTAACCCATTTCCTAAACTAGGATCTCTAACAAGGAAAGCTACGATCTACGAGTCCAAAAGAGCGAGAAAGAGAGTAATCAGAGAGGAAAGGAAAGAAGACTTACTTGGGGCTCTAAGGAAGAGAGGTCCTGAACTAGAAGAAGAAACGCACAGAGAGAAATGCTCAGCCAAATGAAAGGTAGAAGATTAGGGAATGCGAAAGTGAAGAAGAATGCCAGAGGGAGATATATATAGGGGATGAGGGAAGTGTAAATGGCAATTAATAAGCCGTTGGCAGGAAACCCAACGAGCCATCGCGTCAACTGCCACACGCGCGACGCCTCGGTTCACGAAGCGTCAGGCAATAATGATAGCCTATCAGACGTAATACGCCTTTTGAGAAGCGCGTTAACGGCCGAGGAAATTTCACTGGCCGGGCCACCGACCCCTCAGGTTCCTTGATTCACCCCCGAGAACGGGGGTTGAATCAAGGAGGGGCTAATGTACGGCTCTAAGTTCCCTGGGCCCGTTGGGTCATTAAGGCCCAATAGGCCGTGCGGCACCGGGCTCCCTGGACCTGTTGAATCAGTAAGGCCCACTAGGACCTTACTTTCTCAGCATGCTCGGAGGAGGGAACTTTGATCTTACTCGACCACACGGGCTGTCCGAACCTGCATCATCTCTCGAGGATATTTCCCGGGGAAATTCAATTATGCCCGGGAAGCTTACTACCGAGCATTTGCGACTAGGGATTGTATCCGCCTAGCGTCGCAGAGTGGGAACTAGTTCCAAGGCCACTCCCACCTAAACACCCACCTATAATCATCTATATTGGACCTCCAAACGCACTAGCGTCAGACGTAATCATCGCCATCCCACTAGCATCTCACTATAAATACAAGGATCTTGTGGAAGGGGGTTAGTTGTTGAAAAATTGGAGAGAAAAGAGGGAAAAAAAATAAGGCTAATACGAAGGGGTAGAATAGTGTCTGATTAGTCTTAGCATAGGAACGACCCAGTGTAGGAAATCCAAGCCCACCACATAAATAGATTGTGAGCCCAAGCAAGCCACAACCCAGCAGCTTCGTTTCTGGTGCGCACACTTATATATTATGCGTTAAATTTATAATATTTTTAGTCGATTTATTATTTTACTTTATATAAATATTAGATTTCATTTGGTAAGCGGAAGTCGCTGGATTGTCCTAGATTGTCCACTCGCCGCGGCAGGTTTGTACGCAAGTCAAGAAATTCTTTGTAATTTTTTTTATTTTTTATTTTTTTATTTTACAAAAAATACAAATCACACATGTTTTGTCTGTTATGTTATGCATACAAATATTTTATTCCTAACATTTTTTTTTTTTACGTAATTAATCCTTATCAGTTATCATTTGACATCGTATCCATTACATCCTTCATTTATTTCCCTATGACCCTCATGGATAGTTGACACTTTAAAGCCTTTCTATGGAATGTACCACTCACTGGCATGCGGGTTTCGCAGCTTGTAAGAAGCACACTGTATGAGATATTTTTTTACTCCCTATGGAAAAACTATTATTCTATTAATAAATTTAGTTACCGAAAACTTATAATCCATCTCAGTATCTCACACAACATTTTGATTGGTGTCACTTTAATACCTAATAAATAAATATTTAATAATTTTTTTTGTTTGAAAGAGTTTTAATTTATGATGTTCATTTTTTATCATTAGACCAAGACATCAATCGATTTTTAGTGTAAGCAGGAATTAAACCCCAAATCTTTTATTCAACTATTAGAAACTTTACCAGTTAAGCTAATTAGATTTTATTTAATAGTAAGCTAGTATTGGGATGACAATTCGTGACTCAGATGGTGAAACAATAGCAACAATAAGCCAAAAATTAGCACAACCTTCATCAATTGAAGTAATGGAAGCTATAGCTGCAAGGCGAGTAAATCAATTTTGCAATTGCGGTGGATATTCACAAACTTAACACTGATTAAAAATTAAAAAAAAAAAAAAAAAAAGGTGAATACAACCTATGGCCATATTATTAAAAAAATCAAGAACGTTAGCCCAAACATTCAAACTTTTTTGCTTTACTCATGTGCAACGGCAAGGAAATGCCATGGCCTATTCTTCAGCAATGTATGCTTTTGATGTCGATTTTGAAGCCTAGATGGAGTCTGTTCCATCAAGATTAACAAATGCTTTTATTAACTATCTTTGATTAATGAAAGTTCACTTATTCATTTCTCCAAAAAATAAAAAATTACACAACATTTAAAAACACCGTGTTTTGATCTAATTAGGGGAAAATAATAAATTTAAAGATATACCCAATTTCGTAACTTATTGAGCTGGTTGATTATTAGTGGTGAACAATCACTTTTATATGGATACACTCAATTACTAATTTGAGTAATTTTATTTATTTCTTTTCTTTTCTTTTCTTATAGGTTTAGAAGAGTAGTTGTATAGTGAAGTCAAGCATTAGCAACGTCTTGCCCAAGTGAAAGAAAAACAAGGCACAACATATTGTGAACGTTTGGATAGCAATGAATCTCACGTCTGCGTTTTGTGTTGCGTTTTTTTTTTTTTTTTTCTTTTTTCATTTTGTTAGCTGTAGCAGGGGACAGCGGCTACTATTCATGAACAGTAGCCACACTTTTCCTACTTTTTCGTCACTTTTATCACATCAGTGGATCCCGTGCCCTGTTCATAGGACCCACAAATTTTAACAACTTTTTCATTAAAAATGGGTCCCGCATCACTATTCACACATTTAAAAATTATTTTGCTACAGTGTTTTCAGTTTTTAATTTCAGCAAAATAAGTTCTATCAAAATCTCACTTTTTAGAAATTTAAGTTTTTGTTAAGAATTTTGATTGATGTCCTTACTCACTCATACATGTGGCAAAGATTGAATTAAGTAAAATTATCAAATAATTAAACCTAAACCAACAAAAACATATGAGCTCCCAAATATTGAACATGCTGAGAAATTTGTATATAATGTAGTACTGAGCAGATGGGAGGGGGCAAAAAAAAAAAAAAAACTAAAAATAAGGCCAACCTGATTGCTTCTTTGCCACAAAAATGATTGAAACTCAGCAACCTTTATCACTATGTATGTGCCCTTTGGCCTTAACTCAGTCACCAGTCACAAGAAGCATTTTTCGGATGACATATTTCACTCTCTCAAAAAATAAGGCTAACTGATTGTTCTCTCACTCTCTGAGGAGGAGTACGTTTTGGTTTCAAATTCGAATTCGAAAATATTCCTATAATCATTTTGTTGATATTCACAGGTGCTTAGCATTTTTCCAAGTCAAAGAAAGAAAGGTCTTGCATTAAATTTTTAAAACCAAAAAAAAAAAAAAAAAAAAAAAGCTTTTACTAAAAGGTTGATAAGAACAATGAAAAAAATATATTTTGAAAAGGATAAATCATATCATATGAGAGGTTTAAAAAGAAGTTGATATCAACCAGATAGGATATTCACTTGGAGAACTTGCTATCAACAATTAAGCTTTTGTGCTATCAAAATAATTGATAAAGCAAAAAGTCGATAAGAACAATTAAGATGTTTATCTAAAAATTCCAACAATTCAGTGTAATTACTTGGCAATTAAATATAGAGTAAATTGTAAATTACACTCCTAAAGTTTGGGGGTAATTAGATTTTACACCTTGAAATTTTAGAATTAGGATTTTATCTCCTGAAGTTTAGTGATGTTTGGATTTTACACCCTGACGTTTTAGAATTTGAATTTTGCCCACTATATTTTAGAAGTGTTTGGATTTTACTCCCTAAAATTTGGGGTGTTTGGATTTTACATTCTAAAGTTTCAAAATTTGGGGTGTAAAATCCTAACAACCTTAAACTTTAGGGGATAATATCCAAGTTTTGAAACGTAGAGGTGTAAAATCCAAACACCCCAAATTTTAGGGGGTAAAATCTAAATTCTGAAATTTCAAAGTGTAAAATTCAATCACCCCTAAACTTTAAGGGTATAATTTGCAACCATAATTTATAGGCCCAATTTTTATTATAATGCTAATTGAAGGCCTGTGTTGCATGGTTTTGTTGACAAAATTATAGAATTTATTCTTTATTGATTAAAAAAAAAGAATTAAATGAACGTAATTACACAATTTCAAATTTCTCATAATGACATTTCGATCCCTATGGATTAGTTATTAATAAACTCAAGTAGTTACTAACAATGTATAATCAAACTCACAAGATTTTTTTTATTAATGTCGCTCCAATATATAATAAATAAATGTTTAATGACATTGTTGAAATTGGTATTCGGTGATGATTAATGACTCAGAGGGCGAAGCAATAGCAGCAATAAGCTAAAAATTAGCACAACCTTCATTGGATGGTCATTCCACAAGAATAAGTGCTTGTGGGGTATGGGGGTAAGAGCTGGGGTTCAAGTCTCCAAGAGAGAATTTTACACACATATACACTTAGATATGCTAAAGTAGAATTTCTATCTTGTATAAAAAAAAATTAAAATTTTTTAAAAATTTCAATAGAACACCATCCAACCATAAAAATTGTCAGTATATTTTATCATTTTCCCCCTTTTTTTAGCCTTACGCAAAAGGTAAAATTCTTAGATTCCTCTTTTTGCTGTTAAGATATCGGGTGTTTGGTACATCCACTCAAACACACATTTCCAGTTTTTAAACAACGTTACACGCATTTTCATACACTTTTTCACCCACACGTATTTCTACACATATTTTTAAACAACAAAACACATGTACCAAACACCCCAATCATTCTCATTTCTCAACCTGGTGCTTTATCACATGAACCAAACCCAAAGTCATAAGCATCAACTCCAATTTTTTATTTAATTTTTAAAGAAATATATAAGTAAGACAATTTTATTTAACATACGCCCACCCAAAAAAAGAAAAAGAAAAAACCTCATTACACAAGAAGCAGGGCTACCCTACAACATAGAACACAGAGACGGTAAAACTAGGACTCACCTAGTCCCAAAACACACCAACAACACAAGTAGCCTAAAAACCCAACAAAAGCCACAAAGAGCAAAGCCACAAAGAGCAAGGGGGTGTTTAGTAGATGCACTTAAACAACTGTTTTTAGTATTTAAACACTAAAACACGTATTTCCATAACACTTAAACAACGATACTAGAAATCTCTAACCAAACGAGCCCCGACACTCAGACAACCCAAAATACAAGCAGCCAACCTATTAGGCTGCACCACCTACACAACTAACACATTAAAAAAAAAAAAAAAAAAAAAAAAAAAAAAAAAAAAAAATCTAGGCTAAAATACAAAACTGATCATCTAAGTTTATTCAAATTTCATTTCAGTCTTCTAGCTTTGTTTTGTTCATTTCAATCCTCTAAGTTCCAGATTTATTCAATTAAGGCATTTTTATCAACTTTTGTTAAAAAAATTTGAAAAAATATCTGGAAAATATTTTTCAATCATTAATTGATTTTTTTTAATTTAAAAAATTGAAAAATTAACCACAACATATAACAAAAATTGATGGAAAAGTCTTAATTGAATAACTTGAAAGTTAAAGGACTAAAATGAAATCCAAAAAAATTTAGAGATTCAGTTTTGCATTTTAGCCAAAAAGACTTCCAATTCAAAAAAAAATTTTTTGGTTAAAAAGATATTGAATAAAACAAACTAATTGGTCATCAAGACCATAGTTGCAGCTAAAAGCCTACAATATACAGTCCATTAACATCAAAGCTAAGTAAATCAAAAATTTCAACAGGGTGGGGGGTATCAAACACAACAAAATCTTCCTGTGAGGAACATCCCCTCTTGGTAAGGGCATCGGCGCATTTATTTGCTTCCCTGAACACATGAGCCACTCTGACTTAAGGAAATCTGCTGAGGAGCAATCTGCAATCATGAAGCAAAGGGGAATAAGCTCTATTATAGTTTGCATTTGAATTAATCAGATCAACAATCACTTTTGCATCCATCTCTACTTCTAAGTTTTGGATCCCTAACTGACTGGCCAGCCTCAGTCCATCTCTCAAAGCCCATAATTCTACCATAATACTGGAGGTGAAGCCTATGGATCTCGAAAATCCTTTCACCCAGTGGCCCTCTCTATCTCTAATAATGCCCCCCCTGCCTTTCCTGGATTACCAAAGGAAGCTCTATCTGTATTTAACTTGTACCACCAATCTAATGGCTTATTCCACCTGATAGGAATAGCCACTTCACGTTTCTATTGCTTGATTTTGCCTACACAGAAGTGATACTCCAGCGCTTGACTGTTGCAGCCACTATGCGGCTTTGGATTGAGGGTAGTGTTCTCAAAGACAACCTTGTTCTTGTGTTTCCAAAGACCCCAAACTGCGAAGGAAAAGAGAGTATTCCAGGGAACTTTGGACTTGTGGACAATTAAGGCTTTGGCATTTTGCTTTAAGCCACTCATGGAGATTATCGAAGAAGGAGCTGATATGGGGGTACGGGACATCCATCATTCTCCAAAAGGCTTGAGCAAAGTCATAATCCCTTAAAATATGCAAGATTGACTCGGGTTGATGTTTGCACACTAGGCACGTGTCCTCACAATTTACTCCCCTTGCTGCCAAAACCTCCCTAACAAGCACACTATTGTGTATGCATAGCTTGAAAAAATGGATAATTTTTGGGGGCGTGTCTAGCTTCCAAATCCAGTGACCTTGGAAAGGTGTCTAGGGTTAAGAATCCTGAATAGCCAGCAAATAAGCTGAGTTGGTGGCAAATTCTCCATCCTTAAAGTGCTTCCACAATATAGAGTCCTCTCTACAACCATACAGTTGAATCAGGGTTGCATTTATCCTATCCTTAATGTCCCTAGGAAGATCAAATGAGAGTTTCTCCCACTTCCATTCATGATTTTGGTGCAAGTCAGATACCACAAGATTGTTTTCTTCAGGTTTTAGAGGCCTCGCTATTAACTCTCTTAAGGAGCAACCTTTAATCCAACTGTTAGACCATACATTGATTCTTAAACCATTTCCTACTCCCTAACAAATACCTTTAGAAAAGGTAGGAAACCTTAACTTGATTGCAGTCCAGGTGAGGGAAGAGGGGAGCTTGTCTAGATCCTTGGCTCTTCTTCTTAAGGACGAGCAGTATTTATTAATCATAACTTTAGCCCACGAGGTGTTTTTTTCCTGGTACATTCTCCAGTTCAGCTTAGAGAGCAGAGCAATATTCTTAGCTCTAGCAGCTTGGATCCCTAATCCCCCTTCTTCCTTAGGTTTAATGACTTTACTCCAACCTACTAGGTGAAGTTTCCTTTTTTCACTTGAAGAACCCCATAAGAAGTCCCTACTAATTTTATCCAGCTTGTTGTAGAGGTGCACTGGCAATGCCACTCCTTGCATAGCGTAATTAGGGACTGCAAACATCACTGATTTGACCAATACAGCACGACCAGCAAATGACAGGAATTTAGCTTTCCATCCTGCAAGCTTGCTTATAACCCTTTCAGCAATAAAATTATATTGATTCCTAGATGCCCCTTTATGCCTTATCGGAAACCCAAGATACTTCCCAATGTTGGTGGTTTCATGAATGCCAAGTTTGTCACAAACTTCCAATCTCAAATTGGCATTAACATTTAGAGAGAAGTATATTTGAGATTTTTCGACACTTATTTTTTGGCCAGATTCTTTGCAGACGATTTCAAGCACATCAGAAATAGCATCACAAGCCTCACTGCTGACTTTAGAGAAAAGAATCAAATTGTCTACGAAGAAGAGATGAGCAAATCCCATGGTATCCTCCTGCAATGATCCAACCCCAATTATACCAAAGCATGTTATTTGCATTATACATATGGGTTAGGACCCTTTATCTCCAATCCTAGCTCTTACAGCCTTACTTCTTGTTTGATACTCAGCTAACAATCTTTCTTTGGAAGGGGTTTGGCCTTGATGCAATATAGCACTTCTCTTCTACCATATACTATACATAGCAGCTTCAAAATCCCAATTTGCATATGGTTATGCTTTAGTTTTGCAAAAGATTAAAGAAAATGATACTACTAGTATGCAAGATAAAAGAATAGTATTTGTTACTATAGGGGCTTGGGTCCAGGTGACCCAGAATGTCCCATGTGACCAAGGCCTAACACTGTAGGGCTAGGACCAGTCCACTAATAAATATGCAAAGGTCTAAGGATAACGTTCGAGGAATCCAATTGTGTTTAGGGCCATGTTAGGCCCAATGCTAACTAATAACCGAGGGGGTCTGATGAGGGGGTGGGCAAGCTCAGGTCGGTAATCGACCACTGTTAGTGCCTTTAGGAAACTCTTTCCCGAGCGCTATTTGGCGTCTAGAACAAGTTTCAAGAGAATCCTTAGAAGGCATGATGATTCCTTGGGATTCTAGAGAAAGTAATGATATGTGGGAATTGGTGAAATGATAACAATGAGTGTCCCACTAATGAGAGACTATAAAAGGGATTAGAAGGCAAACGAGAAGGTTGGTTGAAACAGATTGAGAAAAACGCTGGGAAACAAAGGGAAATACAGGAAAAAGTGGTAGATATCAAGAAAGGGGGAATTACAGGCGAAGGGGAAGGGAATGTGAGTGAGGAAGGAGGGAGAAGGATACAGTTTGGACTATCTAGGTGTAGCTTGGAGCTCTATCTGTAGGATTACAGTAAAGCCCACAAGTAAATAAATTGGAGCCTAAATCCTTTGTCTAGCATAGTAGCTCTAGTAGGTTTAGGGACCACAATTGTTGTCGTCTGTGAGAATCCTACTCAACCTGGGGTTTTGAGTTAGCTTGATACTATCCAATTATGGAGGGATCGCATTCTGAAGAGGGTTCTATTGGGGGAAATCATTCAAAGGCTTCTTCAAGGGGTCGTAGGGGGTTGGAAATGGAGCGTAGAAGGGAACAGCAGCACATGCAAGACGAGCATGATACAAGGGTAGATTCTGATAAGGGATCTTCATAGGGGGAATGAACTGTGTCTTATGTGCCCGAGCAGGTTAATGACTTGGAGGTTGAGCTAAGGGGCCGACATTGTAAAAGAGACTGGGAGGATTCCTTTGACGACCCCGACTACATTATGGGGGAATCATCTCGAGGTAGCAGTTCACGTCGGTCGAGAGACAAATCTTATGAAACCATTGGGCGTCATTGCAAATCTCCCCATCACGAAAGATACAGGCACCATAATGCTGCTTTGGATGCCATGAGCCGGGCACTGAGGAGAGTTGCTTATTCACCATTTTTCGACGAGATTAAGTGTACAGAAATGCCGAGATGATTCAACTGACCACCGTTCACCATTTATGATGGAAAAACCGATCCGGTGGAGCATGTAAGTCACTATATTCAAATGATGTTGTTCTATTCTCAAAATGATGGACTGATTTGTAAGGTGTTCCCATCCAGTCTTAGGCCGACAGCAATGAAGTGGTTTAACAATTTAAGGAAATGGTTTATCAGAAACTTCGGGGAATTGATGCAAGCGTTCAAAGCCCGATTTATAACATGTAGTAAAGTTCCTCAACCGATAGGTGCTTTGTTATCCATGAGGATGAGAAGTGAGGAAACCCTCCGATCTTATATGAACAAGTATTGGGAGCTATACAATGAGATAGGAAGGGGAAATGAGCAAGTAGCAGCCAACACCTTCTGACTGGATCTCCCCGAGGAGTCAGAGTTGAGAGATTCTTTGACCATATAGCTTCCTAAGGGCATGCATCAACTTATGAGAAGGATTGAAAAGTATAAGAGATTAGAGGACGACCGATTACAGGGCAAAGGTAAAGCCCCTGTTTCTTCGCAATATCATAAAGAGTATCATCCTATGAAGTTTCAGCAGAGAGTTAGGAGAGAGGCAAGGGCCCCTGGGGTGGCTCAGCATAGCGTACCGTGGAAGTTAATGTGACGTTCAGTGCATTAAGAATGAGCCTTATTTTCGATGGCCGGGAAAGATGGGCGGGGACCCGGCGAGAAGGAATCAGAGCTTATATTGTACTTATCATAGAGAAAAAGGTCATACCACCGAGTAGTGCCGCACGTTGAAGGATCACTTGGAGCAGCTAGTAAAAGTAAGGCATCTCAAGGAGTTTTTGGTCGGCCAAGAAAGAGTAAGTGTAGGCCAGGGATTGGGAAATCGAAATGATCGTACCCTTCCCCCTCCCTTAGGGGTTATTGAGGTTATTCATGTAACCTCTTCGGGAGTTAGTTTGAATAGTCGGAGGGGAATATTGAGTGTAATGACTCCACCTAAAGCAAATGTTACGAACCGACCTGAGAAGAGACCCAGGAGGATTTCAGTTCTGATCACTCTTAGTGAAAGGGATTTAGAAGGAACATCTCAGCCACATGATGACGCTTTGGTGGTGACTTCTTGGATTGGTGGATTCCTAGTAAAGAGGGTCATGGTAGATCAAGGGAATGAAGCCAAGATTATGTACCTTGATCTCTTTAAAGGGTTGGGACTGAAGCCTGAGGATTTGAGTAGATATGACACCCCGTTTGTAGGGTTTGATGGGAGAATTGTGATGCTTGAAGGGGAAAATAAAGCTCCCGGTGGTAACTGAAGGAAAAGAAGTTGAAGTAAATTTTATTGTGGTCAATGCCTACTCACCATACACGGCGATTTTAGGGCATCCTTAAATCCATGTCATAAGGGCAGTACCCTCAACACTACACCAGAAGATCAAATTCCATATGAAAGATGGGGTCGTGATAGTTCGGGCCGATCAAAAAGTAGCAAAGCAGTACTTTGTGGCAGCAATAAACCACGAGATTAAGCAGAAGGACCAAGTTGATCGGGAGTAGTTATAGCAATTATCGATAACTGAGGATCTAACAGGTGTTGACAGTGTAGAAGAGTTGGTGCAAGTATGAATTTTTCCGTATTTTGATAGGTATTTCCGAATAGGGAAGAACATGTCATAGAAGATTGAGTGGAAATTTTGTAATCATTGGTGCAAAATTTGGACATGTTCGCATAGAGTCCATACGAAGTGCCCAGGGTCGATCCGACTTTTATTGTGCACAAGTTAAATATAGACCCTCTAGTCCTACCAAAGAAGCAAAGATCGAGGAGGTCCACAAAACCTCACGTGGAGGTAATGAAGGAGGGAGTGGAGAAACTAAAGCGATCAGGGGCCATTAAAGAAGTGTTTTTTCCTGAATGATTAGCCAACACGGTGGTGGTAAAAAAGAAGAATGGTAAGTGGGGAGTTTGTGTTGATTTTACCGACCTTAACCGAGAATGTCCAAAGGACCCATTCCCGGTATCGAAGATAGATCAATTAGTGGATGCTACGATCTGACACTAAAGAATGAGCTTTTTGGACGCCTTTCAAGGGTATCATCAAATCGCTTTGACCCTTAAGGATCAAGAGAAAATTTCTTTTATTATGCCCGAGGGAAATTACCATTACACAGTGATGCCTTTTGGGCTGAAGAATACAAGGGCTACTTATCAGCGAATGGTCACCCGCATGTTCAAGGATTTGATCGGGAAAATAGTGGAGGTTTACATCGATGACATGGTAGTAAAGACTAAAAAAGGTGGAGGGCATGCGTGTGACCTGGTTGAGGTCTTTGATATATTGAGGCAGCACAAATTATGCTTTAATGCAGAAAAATGTGCCTTCGAAGTGGGATTAGGCAAGTTCTTGGGTTATATGATAAACACACGAGGCATAGAGGTGAACCCCGACCAGATTACAACTATTCAACAACTACGCTCGTCCACCAACCCTAAAGAAGTGCAGAGACTTACTAGGATGATTTCCGCTATGAATAAGTTAGTATCAAGATCGGCAAATGGATGCCGACGATTCTAGCAGCTGTTGAAGAAGTGGAAGGGTTTTCAATGGACGGAGGAATGTGACATGGCATTTAAAAATTTAAAGTCTTACCTAGCCAGCCCACCCATTTTATCCCAACCTAAGCCTGAATAGGATTTATACTTGTATTTGGCAGTATCTGACCATGCCGTTAGTTCGGTGTTGCTTAGGCAATAGGAAGGGGTCCAAAGACTAGTATTTTATCTCAATAAAATGTTAGTGGATGCAAAGACTCAGTATCTACCGTTGGAGAAATTGGCACTAGCATTGGTGCATGCTACGAGGAAACTACCACATTATTTCCAAGCTCACACGGTATGGGTATTGACCGAGTACCCCTTACAATCACTGTTGAAGAGGTTGGATTTCACCTGGAGGATAGCAACTTGGGGAACAAGACTGGGGACATTTGACATACAATATAAGCCGAGAAATTCCATTAAAGGCCAAGTGTTGGCAGACTTTTTGGCTGAATTTACTCCTTCTCCAGGAGCTTCTGTTGGAATATGTCAGGTCAGGGTTAAACATTGGCAAGTGTACGTGGACGGTGCATCTAATGCAAGAGGGTAGGGGGTCGGGGGTCGGAATTGTCATGGTGTCTCCTAAAGGGTTGAGAATGGAAAATTCACTCAGATTGGGCATTCACGCTTCAAACAATGAAGCCGAATATGAAGCCCTCATTGCTGGATTACGGGCAGTGCAAAAGCTCGATGCCGAAGAGGTAGAAGTATTCTCCGATTCGAGATTAGTGGCGAGTCAGCTAAAAGGGAGCTTTGAGGCAAAGGACTATTGCATGTCACAATATTTAAAGTTGTTTGGATCCCTCCGGTCGAGCTCCCGAAAAGTTAGCGTAGTTAAAGTGCCGAGAAGTCAGAACAGCCATGCTGATTAGTTAGCCATATTGGCTTCGTCTTCAGATGAGTGCATCCCCCGAATGATTTTTGTGGAGCTGTTGGAGCAATCGAGCATTGAGCAGCAGACGGTGGTAGGGGTTGCCTCAGTAGAATAGACTAGTTGGTTGGATCCCTATATTGCGTTTTTGTCTAATGGGTCTTTGTTAACGGATGGGAAAAAGGCAGAAAAGGTGAGGAGAACGTCAGCTCGATTTTGGTTATTCAAAGATAAAAAGTTGTATCAGTGTTCATTAGGAGGACCATACTGATTATGTTTGCACCCTAACAGGATCACCGAGCTGTTAGCCGAGCTTCATGAAGGAATATGTAGAGGGCACCCGGGTGGAAGATCACTAGCCCACCGAGTGATGACTTAAGGATTCTAGTGGTTGAATATGCAACGAGAAGCAGTTGAATATGTTAAGAAATGTGATCAATGCCAAAGACACGCCCCTATCCTACATCAACCGGGTGGAAATTTAAACCCGATCCTCAATCCGTGGCCCTTCGCCTAATGGGGGCTTGATATAATTGGACCGTTCCTTCGAGCTCTGAGGAATAAGAGGCATGTGGTGGTAGCGATAGATTATTTTACCAAATGGGTAGAAGCCAAAGCCTTGGCAAACATCAGGGACGTGGACGTGAAGAAATTTGTATGGAAAAGAATAATTATAAGGTATGAGGTTCCATGTGCACTAATATCTGACAATTGGCTTTAATTTGATAGTAAGATTTTTTGTGAATATTGCAGCAGTCTTAGGATAACCAATAGGTACTCGTCACCAGCATACCCTCAGAGCAACGAGCAGGCAGAGGCAACGAACAAGACAATAGTTAATGGCTTAAAGAATAGGTTAGAGGGGGCGAAAGGTAATTGGGTTGAAGGGTTGCCGAACATCTTATGGGCCTACCAAACAACGCCTAGAAGATCAACGGGTGAAACCCCTTTTTCCATGACACACGACGCTGAGGCAGTCATACCAATAGAAGTCGCTTTATCAAGCATGAGAGTGGACGATTTTGCACAAAGCAGTAACAACGAGCGTATGGTAGAGAATTTAGACGCATTGGAAGAAAAGCGAGAAAGGGTAGCTATTCAACTTGTAGATTATCAGCAGAAGTTGGCTCAAGGATATAACAAAAAGGTGAGGCCTCGGGGCTTCGTGGCAGGAGATCTTATTTTGCGGAAAGCTGTGGGAAACATGAAAGATCAGAATGCAGGTAAATTGGCTCCGAATTGGGAAGGGCCCTACTGAGTAATAACAATAGCTGGAGTGAGAGCTTACTACTTGGAGGACATGGAAGAGAGGCCTTTACCTCAACCGTGGAACGTCTGTAATTTGAAAAAGTATTATCAATAAATGAAAAAGAGACATTGTAAAATGTGTTGGAAGTTGTAGATAAGTGTAAATGAAGAAAATGGAAAGAGTTTAGCTGCATTGTTCAGAGTTTAGCTAGTATCTTAATAAATTTTTCTAAGAATAGAATCCTAGCCCCGGCCTAACTGTGGCCACCGTCTAGGTGGAAACCTTAATAAATTTTTCTAAGGACAGAATCCTGGCCTCGGCCTGACTCTGGTCACCGACCAGGTAGAAATCTTAATAAATTTTTCTAAGGACAGAAACCTGGCCTTGGTCTGACTCCGGTCACCTACTAGATGGAAACCTTAATAAATTTTTCTAAGGACAAAATCCTGGCCTTGACCTAACTCCGATCACTGAATAGGTAAAAACCTTAATAAATTGTTCTAAGGACAGAAACCTGGCCTCAGCCTGACTCTAGTCATCGACTAAGCAGAAACCTTAATAAATTCTTCTAAGTTCACAAACTTGGTTGTGGTGTAGTCCCAGCTGCTGACCATGTAGCAACTATAATAAACCCTTCCCTTAAGGAGAGGGACTAGTTCTTGGCTAAAACCTTTTCACTGATAAGAAAAAGAAAGAAAAATATGTGGCAAATCAATTGCTTAGTCGGGGAACGTGAATACATTTCTTGTGTTACCATACGTTAACACTTAAGGAAAGTAAATCATCAGTATTAATGCATTTCCTGTGTTACCGAACGGTAACACTAAAGGAAAGTAAATCATCAGTATTAAGGTATTTCTTGTGTTACCAAACGTTAACACTTAAAGAAAGTAAATCATCAATATTAATACATTTCTTGCGTTAACACATTTCATGCAATCAAGCTACAATAAAGTAAGATAAAGAATTTATTCAAGAGGACTTAAAATCATCAACATTAAGCAAACTTAAGGAAGTTCAATACATAAATACTAACTTAATCAGTTAAGTACACGAAGTTTTGACCAAAATATGACAACAACAACAACAATAATAATAATATACATAGTTGAAACGGTTCAAAAGAATCAGGTGTTCGGGTTGTTAGGAGAGATGGGGCCTGTCATGGGAGCTTCACTGGTAATAGGAGGATCAGAGCCGAGAGCTGGCTGAGTGGCGTCTTGTATCACTTAAGGAGCAGTGATTGTCGGGTTTTCTTCATCAAACACCACAACATAAGAGTCAATCTGGTGAGACAACTCCCTCAACTCAGGGCTTTTTGTACCCTCCTCCTCTTCACTACTATCCTCATCTTATTCTGGAGCCTGAGCTTGAGCCTCGAGGTCTTCGGGTAGTGGAATCTGGTCGGCACTCGCGAATAAGGAGGTGTCAGGGAGACTGATAGCATTCACCGTGGCCATCCAACCCTCCATGAACCCGAACTTCCGAGCCTAAAAAATTATTGGTCTAGCTAATTTCTTGGCGTCCTTGAAACCTTTTTTATAGTAGGTTTGCTTTCGAGTCTTCATCATATTCTTCAGGTCGGCAAGCTCCATATCACGAGTAGAAATAAGGCTCGCCGTCTTGGCGAGCTTAACTTTGGTCTCGCCAAGCTTGCCTCGAAAACCTTCTGCTTGCTACTCAGCCAATTCCAGTGCCCTTTCGGTTGTGGTTGCCCATCGCTTTATCACATTCAACTACATTGTCTTTTCTTTCAAGCTTGCCTCGGCTACCTGTTTAAGAGCTTTCTCTTTGTCTACCTCCTTTATCACTCCCTTCAGCCGACCCTCCATAACATGGGTCAATTAGGTGGCCTGAGACAATAATAGAATAGATCGGGGTCAGTATACTCCAAGTACTAACACTTATACCAGTAAAAAGGGAGAGGGGAGAAGGAAAAATGAGCAAAAAAAAAAAAAAGTTCAAAAGAATAAAAAATCTCACTGCTATATTATGCCATTTCAGCTTAAGGATGAGATCCTCATCCTGGTAGCCTGAGTAGTGCTCCAAGTTGGTGGGCACTTGTCCCCTAAGGC
This sequence comes from Quercus glauca, assembly GCA_023736055.1. Taxonomy (NCBI): domain Eukaryota; kingdom Viridiplantae; phylum Streptophyta; class Magnoliopsida; order Fagales; family Fagaceae; genus Quercus; species Quercus glauca. The sequence continues at coordinate 21,125,012 of CM043324.1, read as the reverse complement.
TGCTCCTTCATGTTCAAACATATGAATCAGAGGGTAAGATCTTGTCCCCCAAGTGAAAAGTACATTCCCATTCGGTAGAGGGATTGGAGGAGGTAGAGGCCATTTGAGAACCAATTATGGTCAACTGACTCATGGGTCGTGTCTCTTGGGGGGTCCTGTTGGTCGGATGAGTTGCTGCCCGACCCGAGACTAGGGTAGGGAGTTGGGCAGCAGGAGGAGTGCTAGTCTCGGTTGTAGCATCATCGGCACCCCTTGGTCGCTTCCTTCGTTGTTGGGAAGCATAGAGGGTTGTCTGTTGAAAGATAGGATGAGGGGCAACCTGGCTCCTAACGGGTTGCGCGGCTGGAAACCAGCGGTCCAAAGCCATGGCATGCTTTTGAACCATCCCTGTAGTCAGGTTTATGGGAATAGGTTCTTCGGCAACTAGGGCTTTGGCGATAGGGTCTTCTAAAACGGGGGCTTCTACTGGGATATGCATTGCCTGACCCTAAAAAACGTTATCTCCTGAACCGTCGTGTATAGGTTCAAGAGAATCTTGTTTGACTATTCTAGGCCCCTGGTGTCTCGCCTCACCATTGGTAAGTCCGTTTGGCAAAAATCCAAGTAGCCGAACATCAAGGTAAGACAAGAGTGGGCTACTGATTGTCAAAGCGCCCAAGGAATCTTGGTAGCTAGTTATAAGATCGCACGCAACCCAGGATCAAATGGGACGCTCTTAATTACCTATCGTAATGTACAAATATTTCTGAGCGCAGGATAAAATTAAGCTCCCGAGCTCGCACGACATTTATATCTGGCAGAAGTTTTTTGGAAACTGCAATCGGGAATAATGGACGAGCTAATAAAAAATGTAAACAATAAAAATATTTAAAAAAAAAAGAAAAAGAAAAAGAAAAAGCAAGTACAATATGGACATGTTAAGTAGTCGGAAAAGAAAATACCGACCTATCTAACGAGGAGAGGCCAAGCAGGTTAGTTCGCCATTTAATCAGTTCTCGCTCACTCTCACAAATTCCCCCGCCGAGTTCCTATTGGAGTCGGGGAGGCAGGATATCAATCTAACCATTGTGTTTCAGGTTTGAAGGTAATACCCATTCTTTAAGCTTCCTTGAATGGCGTACAGGAAGTTAATATCGTGGTGGGTAAGGCTGAGGCCATACAGTCGGTTAAGACGCCCCAAACAATTGACTACCCTATAAAAGTTAGGTAAACACTGGTTGGGGCTAAGCACATAAAAACTAAGGGTCCTAAGCAACAAGGGATCTACTGGGAATCTAACTCCACCCTCTAATATTGACATCAAAGGGAAAAATACCACACGGGGTAACCTTTGGTCTGCTATGTCTCCCTCTTGACAGTATGATATGTTCACGTCACAAGGGATGTTGAACCTAACTTTGAAAGATTCTACATCTGCATTAGTTTTCAAAACATATGAAAAACCCATTTTCTTTTCCTATATGATTTACTAGGAGGAAGATAGAGGGAAGAGGACTTACTAAGGGACTTCCTGATGACAAGGATGTTTTTGGAAGGAGTTTAGGGGCTCAGGAAGAAGGAAGGAGCAAGATTCTGAACTTGAAAAGAAACTAAAGAAAACAATAATGTAAATTATGTTAGTATTTATAAGAATAAACATCATTTATTGTAACTGCAAAAAACCAATCAATGCTTACCATCATGTCTCTTCACGCATGCCTTGGTAGTCGAAGTGTCAAACCATCTTGACCGTCCGATGTCATAAATGCTGCCACGTGCACATAAAGAGCGAGCTGTCATGTCTGCTGCATTAATTGATCGACCATTGATCTTCCCGAGATGTAACTGTTGTTTTTTCTTTAAAAGGTGGCTTACGCCAAACTAGGGAACACTGATCCCATCTCCACTTCATGAAAATGGGAGTATGGGTGGCCATTATGGGGGCTTGGACCCGGGTGACCCAGAATGGCCCATATGACCAAGGCCCAACAATGTAAGGCTAGGACCAATCCGTTGATAAATATGTAAAGGTCTAAGGATAACATTCGGGGAATCCTATTGTGTTTGGGGCCATGTTAGGCCTAATACTAACTAATAACCGAGGGAGTCTGACGAGGGGACAGGCAAGCTCAGGTCGGTAACTGACCACTATTAGTGTCTTTGGGAAACTCTCTGTCGAGTGCTATTCAGTGTCTGGAACAAGTTTTAAGAGAATCCTCAGAAGGCATGATGATTCCTTGGGATTCTGGAGAAAGTGGTGATACGTGGGAATTGGTGAAATGATAATGATGAGTGTCCCACTAATGAGAGACTATAAAAGGGATTAGAAGGCAAACGAGAAGGTTGGTTGAAACAGATTGAGAAAAACACTGGGAAACAGACGGAAATACAGGAAAAAGGGGGTAGATATCAGGAAAGGGGGAATTACAGGCGAAGGGGAAGGGAATGTGAGTGAGAAAGGAGGGAGAATGATACAGTTTGGACTATCTAGGTGTAGCTTGGAGCTCTACTTGTAGGATTACAGTAAAGCCCACAAGTAAATAAACTGGGGCCCAAATCCTTTGTCCAGCATAGTAGTGAAACTTCTCTTTAATATTTTGAAAGTTCTAATAATGAAGTTTTAATAAGAGTAATATTTTAATTTTTAAAAACTTTGTTAATAGAATTTCATCTAAAGTAAATTATGGGTCCGTTTGGATACAACTTATTGTTACTGAAAGTTGCTGAAAACTGATTGTTGCTGAAAACACTGTAGCAAAATAATTTTTAAATGTGTGAATAGTATCGTGGGACCCATTTTTAATATTTTTTAATACATAAACAGTACGTGAACAGTATACGCATTGTTCATGCACAGTAAATTTTGTCCCCCAAAGTCAAAAAATCCGGCCAAAAAAAAAAAAAAAAAGGAAGGAAGAAAATGCAACAAGTGAAACGCAACGCAACTTTACTAGCTATCCAAACCGGCACTATGTTAATAATTTTAATGTACTTAGTTTAGATAAAGCATCTAGACATAGGGTTTGGGAATAAAGTAAAACCTATCACTGCTGCATATAAAATACTATTAGTATAATCTTATATTTTTTGTAGTTTGTTTTACTTAGAAATATTTAGGGATAATAAAGAAAAATGGGTTTAGGCAGCGTTTGTAAAACGTCACAAAAAACTAAAACAACATCGTTGTAGACACAAATGGTCTATTGCAGATTTTTTTTGCGACGTTCAAAAACTTTGCAATAGGTCTATTGCGATGTTTTTAAAAACGTCGCCATAAGCATTTGTGACAAAAATGATTGAAACTCAATAACCTCTATCACTATGTTCCCTTAGGCCTTAACTCACTCACCATAAGAATTTTTAAAATGACATATTTCACTCTCTCAAAAAACCTAGACACCATACATTTGTTCTCTTCCTTTCTGGGGAGGAGCAGGTTTTGGTCTGGTTTCTTGTTGAAACTAGTTTCAAATTCGAAAATACCCCTATAATCATTTTCTTGGTCTTCACAGATGCTTAGCATTTTTCCAAGCAAAGAAAAAGGGTCTTGTATTAAAAACCAAAATAAAAAACTATTACTAAAAAGTTGATAAGAATTAAGAACAATGAAAAAAAAAACATAAATAAGAACAACAAATCATAACATATACCGTATAAAAGTTTAATTTACAATAAGAGTTTTAGAAAGTAGTTCATATCAACAATTAGGCTTTGTGTCTATCCAAAGAATTGATTAACCAATAGATCTAGAGGAAAAGTCGAAAAGAATTTTTATCTAATGAAGTTTGGGGGAAAACAAAAAACTACTTGCAGTCTAAGATCTAGTCCCAAATTTTTAAGGTTTAGGGTCGGCTAGTCTAAGATCCATCCAAACTAAAATATTCAAATGCAACCATTTTTTTTTTTGTAGAGAAAGAGCATTAAAAATTAACAAAAATAAGGTACAAGTTAATTTAGCTTAAGCAGTATTTAAGTTCAAATGATGATAACATTGCAAGCCACACGCACACACTGTTTCTTTCACTCTAATGTTTTATTTTTTCAGGAACACAATCCAAAATAATATTCAAACACACTTGAAAAACCATAATAATAACAATTTTGAGCACCCTTAATGCTTTATTTGTTCAATAAAGCTATTGAAATTCTTAAAAGAAGATCCACCATCAGTTACACTCTTTTTAGCCATTTCCTTCAACTTCAGTGCATTGATTTTTATACCATCATCAGAGATCAAAGTTTCTATTTTTGTTTTGATTTCATGCCTGGTGATGAGCCCATTTTCATCTGGGGTCAACCCTAAACCAATCTTCCAAACATCACATATGTAACTCTTATTATGGAATTGGTCTGTAAAAAAAGGCCAACATAGAAATGGGACTCCCATGCTTATACCCTCCAAGGTTGAATTCCATCCACAATGGCTTAGAAAACATGCAATAGAAGGGTGAGCTAACACCTTCTCTTGAGGTGCCCATTCAACAATCTTTCCCTGATCAACGATCCTCGTTCTAAACCCATCCAAGAATTTAGAATTCAGTCCCCCAATTACGTCTGACCGGACAACCCATAAAAATGGCTGGCTTATGAGTTCAAGACCGAGAGTTAGTTCATCAAACTGTTGCTGGCTGAAGGTTGCTATGCTGCCAAAGGCAACATAAATGACCGAACCCACAGCTTTTTTATCAAGCCAGCTTAGACAAGTTGAATCCTGAGGCCAAAAGCTTCCGGCATGACTGCCCAATTGATTGCCCAAAAGTAAGGGGCCAACAGGTATGATCCCAGGAATTAAATTGCAAGCCGGTGAGTCAAGTTCATAGAATGAGTTGCAGAGAAGCCAATTGCATAGTCTGAGATAATGGTTCATTTTGAAAGCATAAAATTCAAAAATATTTTTTTGTGTCTTTGAGTCTCCTGGACATCTCCAAGGCAAAACAGTGCTACTCCATGCCGGGATATCCTTTGACAACCAAATCAAGTTGTTTTCTATTGGAGTTCCTGCAGAGCGGTTCAATTATTTTGTTTTATCAAAATTAAACAAGTACCAACTACCAATCATGTGTGTGTGTGTATATTAACCGCTAACGCATGTAATGCATGAGGAAGTTAAACAAAAAAACATATATGATACATATTTAATTGTTAAATATTATAAAATAAAAGGCCAAATAAGAAAATTTATGGAAAAGAACATACCATGATAAGATCCTCTCCAATTCCCTCCAAATTTTTCCCATTTGATTAGAGAAGATCATGCCTAATTTTATTAGGATTTGTTTTGTGTTGGATTGGTTTTTAATAAATAAAATAAAATAAAAAAGATGGTGAGTGTTCAATAGTTCAACTACTATAGTGGGAAAATGAGGGTTTCAAAATTTTGGCAACCCTAGAGGAAAGCAACAAGTCAAAAGGCTTTCATTTTATAGGGGAAAAAACATTATCTTCTTTTATGTTTGGGGTAGTTTACAATTTCCCTTGATATTTGAAACCAACTAATCTCCACTCTCTATTTTTCGAAAATAAGCAAATACCCCAATTTCGTTATTCCATCAATTAAATTTAACAAAATCTTTGGATTCTGGGAATATTCTATAGTGCAAAGTTCAACATGCCCTCAACTAAATATAAAAGTAGCCCAGTCTCAAATCCAATTCAGGTGAACTTAACCCAACCTGGGTAAATTAAACCCATGGTAAAACAACACTAGCTTAAACCGGCCTCCACCGACCCAATAATCACCAAACACACCTCAAGGAAATCCACCTGTGTGGACTTAATTGTCTGTCAAGTGGAGTACTCTATTTGTGAATTGGTGTTCTACTGGGTTAAAATCTAGAAAGTACAAACACTTCATTTGGGGTATTGTACTTGTATCGGACACGGGACACACCGGGAAAACTTGTCTTTTGTTTCTTTTTAGTATTAATCTTGAACAAGTCCAAATTCGGTAAGGATGTGGTGTAAAACCTATGTTTTACACTGTTAGGTTCTAAAGGTTTAGGAATTTATGTATTTAGAACTCTAATTTGTAATGTTGGCAAACCATGATCAAAACAATGTACTTAGTCTTGTTTAGGCTTGCTCAAAGTTGATAAAATATTGTAAAGTTGGAATCGAGTGACTGCAAATGCATTGGGGCATTTCGGCCTGGCTCGATCGATCGAGGAATAGATTCGATCGATCGAAAATCGGCCCAGATGCGTTTTCTGCAGAATTTCCAACTCAGCCCTAACTTTTTAAACGTTTAGGGTTTTATGTTTTGGCCCTAGGTATATAAGGCAAAACCCTAGCCACGTTTTTAAGAGTTGCATAAGTTGTATTGTTGCTCATACATTGCTGTTTTGTGTAAATCTCTTGTGAGATCTAGAGGAGCTTTCCTTTACACAAAGCTTAGGGTTTTCAAGATTAAGATTACTTCAACATCTTGATGATCAACTTGGTTGCTACCTTTGAAGCTTAAAGAATATCAAGCGTGGGTGCTTGTAGCTGATTGAGGAATTCAAAGAAAGAAGTAGTCCGTGGATTCGGAGCCTGCGCATGGTCGTGTCAGGAAGTTTTACTGGTGGGTAGCATTAGGAAGTCAAGCGGGGAGCTTGTAAGTCCTTTTGTAAGAACTTCAATTCTTTCTTAGTGGATTCCGTTTTGCCTTGAGGATCAGTGGGTCAAATCCTCCCCAAGTTTTTCCCGTGTGGTTTCCTAGGTGATCATATCTTGTGTTCTTTATTATTTCCGCCGCTTTATATGTTTTATATGTTTTATATGCTTGATATGATTATTTGATTGTTTTAACCTAGAATTGCATAATTTGACTAAGTAACAACTTGGCTAATTAATCTAGGCTACGCAATCTGGTTGGTTTAAGGGGTCTAAAACCGTTCATACACCATCTAATAAGAGATTGTCTTGACGGATTTTGACTTAAAACTCAATACATCCTACCACATATAATAACATCTCAATTAACTCATAGTTAAGTTGGATTTTTAAATGGGTATTATAATTAATTGAGTGTAGTTGTGCATATTCTTTAATATGTAATATAATAATGTGGCATGTTAAAATTGGAGGGGTAAAATTTGGATTGTACACCACATCCTTATAGAATTTAATCTAATCTTGAACACTATGTAGTTATGTTTTATTTTACTCTTTTAGATCTTATCCTTGGTTTTTATTCTAATTTCTAAACATCATATATTAGTCATGAATTCACTTTATTATCCTTTATTGCTCTTAAATTGATATATATTTAACGCTTAACAATATTTAAAAATATAAATATAAATATATTTAATAATTAATTAATATATCTATTCCCATTGTATTCAAGTCCTAATTTTTCAAAAATTGTCATGTCTTACCACCGCTTACTTTTGGTGCAATGGTCACTTTATAAGTATAAGTGCTTGTGGGGTGTCGGAGGCAAGAGCCGGGGTTCAAGTCTCTAGGTAGGAGCTTCACACACATATACAGTAAAATTGGGCTAGAGTAAAAATTATATCTTGTATAAAAAAAAAAAATGTCATGTCACTTTGTCGTACCTGTGCATGTATCCATGTCCGTACTTCATAGGTAAAATTTGCCAAATAGCATGTTTTTAGAAAAAAATTAAGAAAGTAGCACACAGACGAAGTTAATTAGTTAAACACACTATTTTTGGAACTCGAGTTCCAAAAATAGTCTACTCAACTGATTAACTTCAGCCGCATGTTATTCACCAAAAAAATTTCTAAAATGTTACTATTCAACAAATTTTTCCATACTTCATAGGTTATAATGAGTGGTAACAATTACTAAAATTGATCAGGTTGCAAGATGAATTTACAAAACGTGGGACTCGTGTAAGGCTTCAGGTTAAACCAAGGCTCCACATTGCTGCTTCCAAAAAAAAAAGTTGTAGCCTTTTTATCTGTATGCTTATAATTATATACAGCATAAATTACAAACTACACCCTTAAATTTTGAAAGTCTTTAGACTTTACACTCTAAAATTATTTTTTAACACCACTAAATTTTGAAAGTCTTTGGATTTTACACTCTAAAATTATATTTTATTTGCATTAGCAGCTCATTCATCCATATTTTCCGTTATGAGTCACATAATATGCCACGCTTGTTTAGTTTGTCTAATAAAATTAAGTCATGTGATTGTGTAGCCTGAAAAAACTTTAAATAAATAAAGTGATTTTAATTACTCCACAGTGGCTCAACAAAAGCTAGCACCGAGACTACAGACTACAAAAAGCGTGTGTCAAATCAGTGTGCGTAAGATACGAGTAGATGGGAATATGCGATTGGTGTCATAAAATAAGAGAATTAGATCCCAACCAGGTTTTTTAAATGGGTTCCTTGTTTGGTTGTTTGGAAAATGTGGGAAAATGAAGGAAATTGAGTTTTCAATGAATGAATTATGGGCAATTAACTTCAACCCCATGCTATTTACCAACTATCAATCATGTCCTTTTTTTGTTTTTTGAAAAATTGCAGGATATGGGAGGGACACTTATCTTTTATTTCTTTTTAGTATTAATCTTGAACACTTATCTAGTTATCTTTTATTTACTCTTTTAGATCTTATCCTTGGTTTTTATTCTAATTTCTAAACATCATATATTAGTCATGAATTTCAATGAATGAATTATGGGCATTTAACTTCAGCCCTATGCTATTCACCAATTATCAATCATGTCCTTTTTTGTTTTTTGGAAAATTGCAGGATATGGGAGGGACACTTATCTTTTATTTATTTTTAGTATTAATCTTGAACACTTATCTAGTTATCTTTTATTTACTCTTTTAGATCTTATCCTTGGTTTTTATTCTAATTTCTAAACATCATATATTAGTCATGAATTCACTTTATTGTCCTTTATTTCTCTTAAATTGATATATGTTTAAATTTTTAACTAAATTTAATAATTAATTTATATACGTATTCCCGCTTTATCCAAGTCCTAATTTTTCAAAAATTGCCTTGTCACTATGTTGTGCCTGTACTTGTGTCCAAGTCCATACTTCATAGGTTACAATGAGTAGTATCAATTACTAAAATCGATCAAGTTACAAGATGAAATCACAAAGGGTGGGACCTGTGTAAGGCTTTAGGTTAAACCAATGCTCCACATTGCTACTTCCACACAAAAAAAAAAAAAAAAAAATTTAGCCTTTTTGTACCCATGCATATAATTACATATAGGCTAAAGTACAAGCTATACTCCTAAATTTTGAAAGTTTTTGAATTTTACACCTTAAAATTTTATTCATCAACAGTCCCTTCATCTATATTTTCTGATAAATGTCACATAAATTTGTCACACATATTGAGTTCATCTAATAAAAGGATGTCAAATCATTTTTGTAGCTTGAAAAACTCTAAATAAATAAAGTGATTTTAATTATCCCACAGTAGCTCAACAAAAGCTAGCATAGAGACTACAGACTACAAACAACATGTCAAATCAATGTGCGTAAGATAAGGGTAGATGGGAATATGTGATCGGTGTCATAAAAATTAGAGAATTAGACCCCAATTGGATTGTTTAAACGGGTTCCTTGTTTGGTTGTTGGGAAAATGTGGGAAAATGAAGGAAATTGTTAGGATTGCGAGTATTAGTTAATTCATTGAATTGTTTGGGCTACTATAGCTATTGTTGTATTAGAGTGAGTTGGTAATTGGCCCACTGTGTTATTGTTGTATTAGAGTGAGTTGGTAAGTGGCCCATTGTGTAAACAGTAAACACACACGGGTTGGGAGGGTCAGTTAGTGAAGTTAGAATGGAAGGGTTAGTTAGAGAGTTAGTCACAGATTGAATAAAAGGGTGTAATTGGAAACAAAATGTATCAATCAGAACTTTAATAACAATTTGTCCTATTACCCTTTCTTGAATCTTCCTCTCTTCTCTCTCTTTAACTTCTAGAGGCCTAGTTGTCCTATAATACAGCTACAACAAAACACGTTCACATAAAGACTCTAGCATTTGCTACACGTTCACACACAGAACTCTAGCATTTGGTATCAGTGCTTGGCATTCCTTGGCCATGGCTGAGACGTGCACCACTGCTGCAACCAATGAAGCTTTGGCTTCTCTTCGACACACATCAGATCATAACGCCAAGGATATTCAAGAGATGCAAACCATCCAGGAAATCCATACTCGCACCTTGAATGAGATGCAAAAACAATTAGCTTCGCTGCTATAGAGATTGGGGGCTTCTAATCAAGGAGGAGTTCCAAACAGTGGGCTGAATCGTGGTTTGGGTTCTTTAGCGATCACTCTGTCTCGTCCAGTGAGGCTGGAATTTCTGAGATTTTTTTGTGAGGATCAAGCGAGTTGGGTTTACAAGGCTAATAAGTACTTCAAGTACTTCAATACACCGATGGAGGAGAAATTGATGTTGGCTTCGTCTCACATGGATGGGGAGGCGTTGATTTGGTTCCAAGATAGTGAGGAAACAAGGGTTTTTTCCGATTGGGAATCCCTGGTACAAGCTTTACATGTAAGGTTTGGCTCCAATTCATACGATGACCTTATGGAGACACAAGATTAAGACAGACATCTTCAGTAGCCATGTATAAAGCTCAGTTTGAAGTCTTATCCAATAGGATTAAAGGGTTGTCTTCATCCCATAAATTGAGCTGCTTCCTTAGTGGATTGAAGGATGAGATCAGACTTCTTATGAGAATGCTTAATCCTCAGTCTCTAAATGAAGCTTTTGGGTTGTCCAAGATCCAAGAAGAATATCATCTGAGTTGCAAGAAGAATTCTAGACTGCAATTGGAGCAAGGTAAGCCTTCAATTTTGGGTCTACCTAAAGTCCCTCCCTTATTAGATCCTAAGTCTAGGCTACCTATTAAGAGAATATCCCCTGCCCAAATGGAGGAAAGGAAGAAGCAAGGGCTGTGTTATAATTATGATGAGAAGTGGATTCCTGGTCATAGGTGTAAAAGTGCTAAGTTGTTCCTTCTTGATTTTATTGATGAAGTGCATGAGCCAAATTCAGGTGTGCAAATTACGGAGTTGGAGGAGATTACTAGAAATTCTGAGTCTGGTATGCAGCATCAAGAAGATGTTGAGATCACCCTTTATGCTCTAAGTGGTACTCCCACCTCAGGCACTATGAGGGTGATGGCTAGGATTAAACAAAAGTTTTTTGTAATCCTTATAGATTCGGGCAGCACACACAATTTCATTGATGCAACTCTAGTTTCACACTTACATATTCCAGTGGATACCTCATAGATTTTGGAGGTTAAGGTATGAATGCTCAAAAATGTGTTGAAAACACAAGAGCTGTTTAGACCCCTAAATTAAAATTACAGCTCGATAGATTTTACACTAACTTAATACTAAGTGTGGAATAGTGTAAATGCGAGCGGAAAAATAAACAAGCTACTCTAATCCATAATCAAAGCAACACAGCAGTAAAATGGAATATAAAAGAGTAGGGAAGAAAGATGCAAACACAAGATAACACGCCGATGTGTTATCAAAGAGGAAATCGAAGAACTTGGCGAAAAACCTCTTCGCCGCCCTCCAAGCGGAAATCGATCCATTAGACAATTAGTTGGGATACATGGGTTAGCAAGAGACCCTCCAAGCCTAATCTACCCGATGTACCTAAGCCCTCTAAGCTCCTACTCCAACAAGGCTTCTCGGAACCGTGTCTTGTCTAGTTCTCCGAATCTCGCAACAAGCTCCATGTTGCATCTGCCATCCTTGGCTTCTTCCAATACTTCCCAGCAGCACCAAACATCACTTGACACTCAGAAATGATGTGGTAAGTGTTTGGGCTATCAACCTCTCAATGGTATGGAAATGGAGAGGTAGGAGTTAAGGAAATACCACAAGCAAATGTGTAGAGAATTGTGGGTATGACAATCTTTAAAATGTGTTTGGCTTGGGTTTTCTCTCAGAAGCACTCCTCAACATTTGTGGGTAATGTGGGTATAAATAGTGTAGGCACAGAAAGTGTGTATCAGATTGGATAAGCTGCCAGAACAGTATGTCTCACAGGAAGGCCTTACCCGCAAGGTACTCGCGAGTCACAGCTGTCTCCATCCTGGCCTGACTCTTCGCATTCCAGCACATGCAAGGCACATGGATCACTTCGCGGGATGCTTAGTCGCGAGATACCCGCGAAAACACTTCAATCTTCAATTAGCTTGAGTCTTCACACTCTCTCTCTCTCACACACCCCTTACAATCAAATCTCACAATAAATACAGGGTACATAAGATTGAATGCAATTATAATCGAATTTGGCACGGAATAAAAGTCAACAAAATACATAGTTGTAAATAACAACTTTACAAGGTAGCTAATGGAGAGGTCATAAGAACTCAGGGAGTGTGTAGAGAAGTTCCAGTGTGGTTACAGTGGCAAGCTGAGAGCAAGGAGGATGCCACCTGGGAGAATTTATTTGATCTCTAGCAGAAATTTCCACACCTTGTGGGCAAGGTGCTCTAAGGGAGGGGAAATTGTTAGGATTGTGAGTATTAGTTAATTCATTGAATTGTTTGGGCTGCTGTAGCTATTGTTGTATTAGAGTGAGTTGGTAAGTGGCCTACTGTGTAAACAGTAAACACACACGGGTTGGGAGGGTCAATTAGTGAAGTTAGAATGGAAGGTTTAGTTAGAGAGTTAGTTACAGATTGAATAAAATGGTGTAATTGGAAACAGAAGGTATCAATCAAAACTTTAATAACAATTTGTCCTATTCCCCTTTTTTGAATCTTCCTTTCTTCTCTCTCTCTTACTTCTGGAGGCCTAGCTGTCCTACAATACAGCTACAACAAAACTCGTTCACACAAAGACTCTAGCATTTGCTACACGTTCACACACAAAACTCTAGCAGAAATTCAGTTTTGAATGAATGAATTTTGGGTTTTTAATCCTAGTTTGCATTTGAGAAAGCAAAGAAAAAGAAAAGAAAATTACCAAAATAAACTAATTCTAAATATTTTATTTTATTTTATTTTTTAAACTAAGGACATTTGGCAGCTTAATAGCATTAAAACTAATATTTTAATCATTAGCTATGTTAGCATTTTTTTTTATCCACTACTTAACTGTATGGATTAATTTGGCATAATACTAAAATGTTAGATAATAAACTGACACATTTGAAATGTTAGTGACTAAATTCATAATTTACCCTAATCTTAATCATTAGCAAAAATATCGTCTTCTTTAATATATATTTTATGATAATAGATGAATAATAACAATTTTAAATTTTTGTTCCTTCAAAAAAAATTAATAATAATAATAATAATTTCTGTGGACTACTATATCTTATTCCTTATTTCTCCTTTCCTCTCCTGTTCCATATATTAAACATTGAAGATGCTTGGTTTTGAGTTATTCAATAAGCTCCCAACATGTAAAGAAAAATCTATTTGATAACATAAACTAGTTGAAATTGAAAATAGCAGCGAGCTAGATTTTACCTTTAATATCTATTATTCCCTCCTCAATAAGCTTCGGAATATGTAATGCAAATGCCAAGTTTCCTGGTCCAGCAGGCCAAACTGAAGCCCTTTTAATTCCCATCTTCTCAGCAACTTCTAGTGCCCACCCAACCGTTGTATCAGCAATGATACAACTGATCTTATTATCATCATCATTTGACTGGTTAATTTTCTCAATCAAGTCCTTCAAATGGCCTGGCATCACTTTTCCAATACTTTCTGTCAGCTTAGGAGTATCATTTCGATCATCCCCGGGTTCTAGTCCATCTGGGATTGAGACCAGTCTTATTGGGCTCTTCTCTTCACTCTTCACTGCAATTGAATTTGAAGCTGTGAGTTTTGCAAGTATGAACTCAGTGTTAACAAATGTGACATTGATCCCATGATCAACGATCTTGTGTGACAACTTCATTAGAGGGGCAACATGACCCTGTGCTGGAAATGGGATGACTAGCACATGCATTGGTTGCCTCTCCATGACACCTTGGCCGATTATCAAAGCTTTGATCCTAAAACACATTTCTGTCGGCCATTTTATTGATTTGCTCAAAGTCAGCGTATGGCTTGAATTATGCCACGTTGACAGCCCGACAGGTTTTGCTTTCTTTACTTTGTAGGTAGTAGCAAATTGAACTTTTTTCTAAGTAAAGACGATAGACTTAATATTTGTTAGTTTGAAACGGAGAGGACTGTTAATTGAGAAAGATTTCGTAACAAAGCTTAGGAGAAGGTTACAAAGTTTAGCCAACTAAGGGCTTGAATCTCCTTAAAAAGAGTGAGTGCCTATTTCTCTTTGCGTTATTTTCATTATTATTATGTTTGCTCCAATATAAAAATAACAGAATGGAATAGTTAATATAACATAACCGAACTCAAACTCATAAGTTTAAGTTTTTAGGTTAGGTGGTTCTATATGATATATTAATTACTCAACTAACTTAAACTTTAGCTATTTTCCTTTTGTTATGCATGTTTATTTTATTTTTATTTTTTGATAAACGGCAGACGCTTACTTGCATTAAACAGAATGGAAATTCAGATAATTGGTTACATCAATATGAACTTGGTTCATGATAATTGGGGGAATATCATCCACCCAAATGATACAATCATTTAATCCCTTGGCATGTTTAGCCAATAGATGGGCTGCAACATTGCTGTTTCTACTGATGTGGACTACCTCCCACGATTTAAACTGCCTCATCCCCACCTGTATTCCTTCAACCAGCTTCTGGATGGAATTTGGACTTGAGCCTTGCACTTTCAAAGCACTCACCACCATTTGCACATCGCTCTCAAGTATGACATCCTAAAGTCCCAGGTCCCAAGCCAATTGAACTCCTTCTTCTGCAGTTAGTTGAGTAATTGATATAACATATAGGTGGTCCTATATGTTATATTAATTACTCAACTAACTTAAACTTTAGCTATTTTCCTTTCGTGAAACATGTTTAATGGGTGCTCAAGCTAGGCAAATTAATCTACCTATTTAGTTACACTTAGTTACTATAAGCTTTTAAGGCATGAATATTCTCGTTACTCATGAAGGCATCTTTTTCATTTTAGTGCATTAGTAAAGTTTTAGTTACATTCATCAAAACGATCTTTGACTAATGGTACTATATACAAAGATAGTTTTGATGAATGTCGCTAAAACTTTATTAATGCACTATCAATACTAATAGAACTATACTAGTACTTTATTAATGCACTATCATTGGACCACCTAGAGCAGATGCTTTGTTAATTATCTGGGACAGTCTCATAACACAAATCTATCAATATACGTGCCAAAGAGAGTGTTTGATTTAGCGAATTTTTTAATTCAAAACTCAATTTTCAATGCCCAAAACTTAAAATTTGTGAGCCCTATCAGAACGACTTGTCAACGCCCAAAACTTAAAATTGAGAACGACTTTTTGGTGTTTTTTTCAAATTTTGAGTTATGAGTTAAGTGACATTTTGATAATAACATATGATAAGTGGAATTATTGTAGAGACTTGTCACACTCAAAAGTCAGACCAAAGGCTCCTTCTTTTTTCTTCTCGCCATTTTTTTTGTTTTTTCTCTCAGCTTTTTCTTCTTTCTTTTTCCCTAGAAAGAGCTGCATCCCTTACCCACACGAATTACATGCACGGTGCATTTATCACTGTTTCTGTTAAAAGCTCTACTTGTGCTTTCTTTGGCAGCCCTTTGAGAGGACTAGACCAAAGCAGTTCACACTGACCAAAACTCGTCAACAGTTTAAACTCATGTAACTAGAATTACTCACGTAACTAGTAATTAATTCTTTAAAGTATGTTATGGAATATGGACGCAACAGTACATCGAAAATAGACAGTTTAAAACTCTTGCAATTTGATGTTTCCAAAGGCATCCGACATCTAAAATAACAAGGAGTGCCCGCATCAGACACCATAATCACAGAACAAAAATTATAATAAAGTAAATAATCTCTTGTGCCTCAATTGGAAGAGTACATATCAGACAGCCTAGCTGAAACATGTGGTGTGGAAATTTTGTATTAATCAAAGAAACAGGCATACTTTCAGTGATGTTTCCTTGGAAACAATTGTCAACAATGAAGTTTTAAGGAAAAAAAAAAGACTTAATAATTCACAAAGTAATAAAGGAAGAACAATGACAACACAAAAGACAAACAAAAATAGATAACTTAGAGGCACAAAATTATTATCCTTAGATAATATTTGCCCTCATACTCTTGTGGCTAAAGGGTTATCGTAAATTTGTTCATAGGATACAACTAAGTCGTTGAATTCTACAAATAGCAATTTTGGAGAATTTTGGAGAATAATCATAGGTGATAGGATTTCAAGTGAACAAAAGCCTCTATTTATACCTATAGGGTTATATTTCATAAAAAAAACATGTATGGAGAGTTAAAATATTTCATATAACCATTCACAAGGCTTGAAGTCTCTTCAAACTTTCTGAACAGTCACTAGAAAATTCAGTAAAAAATTCAGTTATTTCGAGTTTTAGTCGGTTGAAAGTTCATTTCGATCAATCGAATGCTCTTTTCGAGGCAAAATTTGCCAAACAGTATATTTTCCAAAAAAAATTAGACACGTGGCATGCGTTCAAAGTTATTTAGGTAGGTAGACTGTTTTTGAAAATCGACTTTGGCAAAATCCACTTAGGGCTGGAAAACGCAAACTATAGTGGCGTTTTTTTTAGTGGCGTTTGTAAAAACGCCACTATAGGTATCCTATAGTGGCGTTTTCTATAAACGCCGCTATAGGCACTAAAAAAACGCCACTATAGAGTTCGTTTTTCAGCCCAAAGTCGATTTTGCCAAAGTCGATTTTAAAAAACAGTCTACTTAACTAAATAACTTTCAACATATGCCACGCCCCTAAATTTTTTTGGGAAATATACTATTTGGCAAATTTTGCCCTCTTTTCGATCAATTGAATAGGAATCGAATAGCAATCAAATCAAGCAGAGACTCTAGGATAGATTTCCTTACCATTTCGATTGATCGAGCAAAAGTTTCGACCAATCGAAAATATTGAATTTCGAATTTTCACTTAGAAAATTTCAGAATTTGAATTTTCACTTTATCGACTTTATAAAACAATAGTCTCCAAACTCAAATATCATTATTACAACCTATCTATGTATATACCTATATATACAACAAATGGCACTCT
Source organism: Quercus glauca (assembly GCA_023736055.1). Lineage (NCBI taxonomy): Eukaryota > Viridiplantae > Streptophyta > Magnoliopsida > Fagales > Fagaceae > Quercus > Quercus glauca. The sequence continues at coordinate 21,107,887 of CM043324.1, read as the reverse complement.
AGCATTCACAGTATGTATAATAGAAAAATGTGTAAAATTTACATAGTTTTGCCTAAAAATGATTCACATCAATTTGTATAAATTTACAAATTTACTATAGTGACCGTATAAATTTACAAATTTGCTACAGTAATCGTGTAAATTCACATTGGCACTATTTATTTTACATTTAGTTGTGTATTCTTTTTTTACATTCCTCGAGGACGAAGGAAAAAAGTGGACGATGGTTGTTATGTGTGAACTATGAAGAAAGAGAAACAATTTAAAAAAATCAAGAAAAATTAATATTTTAACGAAATATGGAATAAAATAGATAATCTGATGTGAAGTGTTGTCGAGGGCGAAAAAGTTTTCCTTATGACAAATGAAATTTGTGTTAGGTTGGGGGTCTAAACCGAAACTTGACAATGGGCTCGATGTACGGCCCAAAGGCTATCGGTGAAGATCAAAGAATTCACTGTATTTTATGCCTTGGGCTTAAGTTGAGACTGACAAGAATGGCCCATAAACAATCCCTACAGCAGACACGTCAGCATGATTAAAAAGCATACTGTAAGAAATAGCCCAGTAGTAAAGTGTTTCTGCAGAAAATAGCCCTGCGGTAAAGTGTTTCTATAGAAAATAGCCCAGCGGTAAAATAAAATAAAACAGGATAAACCTCCATCTATCAGCTATTTCACAGATTAAAGGAAATATCTACATTTTTTGACTCATCATCCGTTAGCTCTGGAGAAGAGTCTTCTAGTACAACAATATGAGGGAAAAATTCTATAGTAACAATTATATCATAACCATTAATAGTACATGAATAAGTAAATATCATGGGTTCCATAATAACAAATAATGGAGAAAACTTAGTATGAGATGAAGGGATCAGAAAGAGAGAGATCCTAGCTAGCACAGCAAGATCATTATGGTGCCATGGCATGCCCGTGGATATAGTATATGTAGTGAGTAGAATGAGTCATTTGTAAGTAGAATGAGTAATAAGTGAGAGTATATAGTAAGGCTGTTGGGGCTTTCTGCTGGGAGTAGATAAGTGTTTATGAGTAAAGTTATGAGGAGTGTTTGTGAGCTAGGAGCTGGTTAACTTAGTTTCTAAGCTTGAAACTAAGAACTCAGTGACTTTTTCAGAGCTTCAAGAAGGTTTAAACAGAAAGGTTCAGGAAAATCTTTTCTGGTGTATATCTTAGTGTATCTTAGTGTGTTCCCCCCCTTGAAGCATTAATGGAGAATTCCTTTTATAGTAGGGTTTTTTAGGGGCTAATTAGCAAATAATCTTTGCTAAATCTCCCTCAATCTTCAGAAAATTCTTGGAGAATCGTTCCTAGGATTTTAGCTAAGAGTGGTAAGCTCAACTTTTAGAAGGTTATTGCTGTTTTGGGTAATAAAAGCTAGGATTCTGACTTAGCATTGAATGCTGATTGGTCTTGGCTGATGGAATTAGAGCATGCTTTAGGCTAATGATCTTGGTTATGCTGCAGCTAAAATCAGAGCTCTCTAGGGCAGATTGGATCACCCCAAACCAGGTGTCAACCTTGGAGCCCTTGCTGGGAACTCTGTTGGGATCCCCTTGGTGCCCTCCAAACCACATTTCCCTAAGTTTCCCCATTTGGGGTTCATGTACTTGGTCCATGAACTAGAGAATACACATTTTTAGTATGAAAATGAATTGATTTCAAGTTGTTTCAGAAGCTTTAGGGGCCTTGTCATGGCTGCTCTTGGCTTTTGACTAGATGGGTTGGAGAAGAAAGAAAGGACAGCTGGCTGAAGCTTCCCAACTTTCTGTCACATGAGTTTCAGCTTTATGTCACATGAGAAATGATGGAATTTTAGCTTATGAAGGAAGGGTTTAACCCTTAATGGACATGTGTCCTCTTCTGATCTAATTGGACAAGTTGGGACTTGATGGGAATGGGCTCCAGCTGTTTGGTTGTGCTGAAATTTGGCTGGTCAGCTCACGTGACCTTCAGTTGCTGGGGTTTGTGTGTGAGCTTGGCTGGTCCAGCTGGGCTTTGTAATCAAGCTTCCTTGGGCTTGGTTGTCCCTACAAAATGAATAGTTTTACCATGGGTGATATTCATGGGCTTTTATAAATCTTGTAAGAGAGGTATTTCTTGAGTGATGAATAATTATATTTCCTATTAGTGTGGAATTTAGTATATGTAAAACAAGTGTCAAAATAATATTTGAATTTTGTAAATATGTGCCAAAATAGCATTTGGGCTTTATGAAATAGTTGCCAAAATAAGTATTTGGGCTTTGTAAAATAAGTGCCAAATTAATATATTGGACTTTGTAAAATGGTGCCAAATATTAATGTTTGGGCTTTGTAAAATAAGTGCAAAATTAGTATTTGGGTTTTGTAAAATAAGTGCCAAATTAATATTTGGGCTTTATGAAATAGTGCCAAATTAGTACCAAATTAGTATTTGGGCTTTGTAAAATAAGTGTCAAATCAATATTTGGGCTTTGTAAAAATAGTGCCAAATTAGTATTTTGGGCTTTATGAAAATAGTGCCAAATTAGTATTTGGGCTTTGTAAAATGATTTGAGATTTCGTAAAATATTGTCATGTAGCAACGGGTTTTGTAAAAAGGGTGCCATATAGCAACGGACTTAGGAGGTGCCGTGTAGCAACGGGTTTTGTAAAGGTGCTGTGTAGCAACGAGCTTTGTAAAGGTGCCATGTAGCAACGGGTTTTAGAGGTGCCGTGTAGCAACAAGCTTTGTAAAAGTGTCGTGTAGCAACGGGCTTAGTAAATGGTGCCATGTAGCAATGGGCTTTGTAAAGGTGCTGTGTAGCAACGAGTTTAGTAAATGGTGCTATGTAGCAATGGGATTTGTAAAGGTGTTGTGTTGTAATGGGCTTTGTAAAAGGTGTTGTGTAGCAACGGGCTTTGTAAATGGTGCCGTGTAGCAATGGGCTTTGTAAGAAGGTTTTGTTGGGCTTTTTGTGGAGATAGTGTAATTTTGTGGCCCAATCTTAGTAGTAATGTGATAAGTATTATTTGTGGAAAATCTAAGTTGGATAGCATGTGGAATATAATGGGTAATATTTGTGAGAATGCCCAAGTTAATTTATGTGGCTTTATATAGGGAATATTTGTGAGAGCCCAATATCATGGAGAATATTTGAGTAATATGTGGGAAATATTTATGTGGGCTTAAAATAATTTATGGGCTTGTGTGGGTATTTTTGTGAGTGGGCTAATGAACTTAAGGCCTGAAAATTTGTACCTCAACGAGTGTTTCGAAAAATAAGTATGTAAACAAAATTTTTTGCACAAGCTAATGCAAATGCTCTAAAATCCATGTTGCGGAATCTTTTGTCTTAAAGACCAAAAATAATTGGAGAGCCCAACCCAAAACCCTATCCAAGTATGGATCTTGGAAGCTAGTGGGGCAACACAACTCAGTACTCGTTTTTGAAAGCTTAGAGTAAAAAAATAAGGTCTAATGAAACAAAACTTAAAGCAAGTATGATGATTTGAAACAATGAGTGGAATAGCTGAGGATAATAAAATGAACAATGTACAGATGGCTAATTTTCCTTGCTTCCTTTTCAACATCCTTTGTCCCTTGTATATATATAGCATCTGGGAATCACAGAAGTAGAAACAGAGGTTTTTATCCTTCGTTTGGGTGCAAACATTAGATGATGTGAGAGATAGCTGCTCTTAATTAGGTTCTCATTTTATGCTTAGTTAAAGGATTAGGCCGCTGTAATTACTTTTTAGATTAAGTGTGTTGGGCTTACCACAAACTGTGGTAGGCCTAGCCCAACCAACTAGTACTCATTTATTATACTTAAGGGGCAAATGATTGTATAAAATATAAATATATTTATAGTACGTTTGGATGGCAGGAATTTTTTTTTTTTTGAGAAATAATTACAACATGCTACTAATTCCGCAATTCGAACCCTTTCCCTCCTAGACTCCCAAGCACTTTGTGCATGGAGAGATGCCAATTCAGCTACAATGCCTTTGGCTGGATGGCAGGATTTGAGCATATGAATTTTTATTTGAGTTATTAAAATTCAAATACCTTATTTGGATCATTTTAAAAGATCATTGGATTTAGATTTGACAAATCCAATAAGGATTTAAGAAATTTAAAATCATTAGATTAGAAATGGCATCTAAAATCAATGGATTTAAAATCAAGGTATTGAAAATTTATTGATTTAAAACTCAAATCCGAATTCAAATTTATATTTCCAAACGCAACCTTAGTTCACTAATAGCCCAACCTGCAAAAATAAGCCCTTAACAATTCTAGTCCCAAATTTTTAGGGTTAAGGGTTGGCTAATCTAAGATCCATCCAAACTCAATATTCAAAACCAATCATTTCTTGTAAATGAGTATTAACAATTTACACCATGTGGTGTTTGTTTTACACAGTTCCACACACTGTGTTTTTAAAACTTGAAAATGTGTCTTGTTATAACACAATGTGTTTTGTAAAACAAGTTTTTTCCTAACAAAAATAAGTAACATTCTCAATAACCAAATGAATAAGCTAAGCTTCCCTCTCCCTTGTGTGTGTGTGTTTGTTTCTAAAAATAAAAAAAAAATAAAAGCCATTTATATATTTCAATAGACAATACATGGGAGGAACTCCGTACTGCATTTCGTCATTCAGCAGTACTTAAAACAAGGAAACACTTCAGGGATGCATAGGACTACACACTTTTCCTTTTCCTAAGGAAACACTTTATTTATCCATTTCATCCATCTCAACATCATCACCATCATCTCATAGATTTGGATCAAAACATCTGATTTTTGATTAACCAACCCTCCATTCTTCTCCACCTTATACACCAATCCACTCCCATTAGGCCCAGCATCTATATAAGGGATTTGGCCTTGATGCAATATAGCATTCTCAACTCCTTGCCAAAAAAAATGTATGTGTTTATACTTTATTTTTGCAAAAGATTAAAGAATATGATCCTGCTAGTAGTTGAGAAAGTACTAAATTATCACCGTAAGGAAATACTTAATTCAATTTCTCTTTTTCCAACGTTAAGGTTTTAAATAATTACATCTTTTCATATAAAATTGTATAATGCTTAATGAAATATTTTCTACTGTATATCTAAAAATTGTCTTTCATGAAGCAAATGACATGGCAGATGAACTAGTAGAAAGGAGATAAGAGCACCAATGAAGTGTCAGAGAATATAATAAATGTCCAAATGTTGTTTATGTAGAATATGTGTATGATATTTTACTACTAGGCACTCCTCGCGAGTGTCCAATTGACAATATTTGTAGCAGTACTCCTTAGTTAATAAATAAATCCTCTATTTTATAAAATTAAAAAAAAATATTTAAAAACTTTCCATATAATTAACTTATACCTTTCTCATCTTATAAAGATAACTTTTATCTCCTTGAAAAGTCCAACCCCATAAATATTACAATTTAATATATATATATATATATATATATAGAGAGAGAGAGAGAGAGAGAGAGAGAGAGAGAGAGAGAGAGAGAGAGAGAGAGAGAGAGAGAGAGAGAGAGAGAGAGAGATAAAATGCAAATTCACCCTCTAAATTTGCCTGAAACTCATTTCAGTCCTCTAACTTTACTTTTTTTTTTTTAATTGAGTTCTCTAAATTTCAAATTCATTCATTTCAGGAATTTCTTCAGATTCCATTAAAATTTGTCGTTAAATACGTAATTAACTATTGAAAACGGTTACCTTTTCCTTTATTTGGATATTTTAAAGGATAAAATACAGTTAACACTCCTAAGATTTGGGTTAATGCTAGTCATGTCCAAACTTTTCAAAATGGACCAACTTAGTCCCTAAACCCAACTTGGACCCAAAATTGTTACTTATTTTTTTCCTCTCTCTCTCACAGTGATTAGGGATCAAGTTGGTCGGTTTTGAACCAAGCTAATATTAGCCCAAACCTTAGGGGTGTTAACTGTATGTTACTCAATTTTAAAAATTAAGTAAAGAGAGATATTGTATTTACAATTTAAAATTTTTTGATATAAGTGGAACTTCTCCTCCAAACTTGTCCAATTTAGGGGCTTTTTTTTAGAATAAGTAATTTAAGAGAATTAAAAATGAGAAACACTACGTCCACAATCTTTTTACAAGAATTTCACAACAAATCCTAAGAAACAAGTTATTACTAGTAGGCAAAAATGTAACAACTTGTCACATAAGATTTGTTGTGATAATATTGTGAACCTAACATTATAGATTTCCTTTTCACTAATTGTTAAGTTGGCATAACAAAGAAAGAGAACGCCAAGAAAGAAGGAATCATCATAGCTATATCATAAGGCTTCAGGCTTCAGGCTTCATGAGCCCACCCCCCGGCAGCGGAAACAAGCACTAGATTTGGTCAGAATCTGCATTCTTGCAAGTTGCAACCAAGCACAAGTTAGATTTGGTCACAACCAAGCACAAGAAAACAAACAAACCTAAACTTGAATGGAAAAAAGTGTCATATCTCCTTTCTGCCAATTTGTCAAAAAAGAATACATACCGTACCTGTCAATATGTCACTTTTGGAGGGAGCCCATATAGACGCAAAAAGATTTGGTACTTTCAGAGACATGGCCAGGAACTTAGTACGTCTTCAAGTTTTTGCTTTGTTTTCGGTTTTATTTATGGCTCATTTTGGGTTGTAAGACATTGGTGGATGGTACATGGAGATGAATATTTTTCATCCACTGAATCAACAGAAGTTGAATAGAAGACCAAATTTTTCCACTGTACTTAATTCAGAGTTAATTTTGTAAACCAAAACCACAAGAAATCACTTGCCACTAATCCTAAATTCACAAAGTTCTCTTTACATTTTGCCCTAAAGTAGGGTCCCAGATTTTTAGCCCTTTTCACACAAATTTCAAAGAATGCATCATTCACAAACAGCTTGTGGTTGAATTAATGCTTTTTATATCCACCCTCCAGTCCACCCCTCTTTTTACCCAATTTCAATACTCCTTCCTCCGTCCTCATGCCCCGTTATCTTTTATTCTTCTTATTTACAAATAGGTTCAGTTAATGTATACCATTAGAACATTTATTAATCATCAATTTTATGAAACTTTTATTAAAAATTGATAAAGTTGTCAAAAAAATTAGTTATTTTTTTTATTTTTTCATAAAAAATTTCCTAAAATAATTTACTGGACATACGTTAGTAAAACTCTTTACAAATCTATAATAATTCATTTCTCTTTTTTCAATGAAGTTTTTTTAGTTGGGGTTTAAGTAATAGCATCCATTGTGATAGGTTGGAATCCCACCTCCACCTCTACCTCCCCCTCCTCCCTACTATCTACCTATCTCAAAAAAATAAAGTAAAGTTCCTTCATACACCCAAAAAATAAAGAGGCTGATTTCTGCTGTCACTGGATACACAAGGGCATTGCATTTGACAAACTTCCAAGTAATTTAAAAAAATAAAAATAAAAAAACAGATACTTGGGAATAATAAAAATAACGATAAGCCTTGTACAATATTCTTCGACCATCACAAAGTGCCCATTAATAATTGTAGTAGTTATTACAAATAGTAAGAAAAAAAAATCAGAATTAATTTAGGGGAAAAAATGATGGAGAACACTGATTCAGTTCACAACATCTCCTCCTAGATAATAAAATACAAATCCTTATTCATATACATAGACACGTTAAGATTAACAAACTTTGAAAATGGGGGAAAACGGGAGCCAACATTTGCTTTTGCTACAACTAACAGTCTTGTCAACAATATGCAATGGTTATCCCAACCCCAATTGCAAAGGTGGTTCATCTCGGATTCATTCTCAAATGTTCAGCTGAAACAATGTAAGAATATGACTCAAAATCATAGCCCCTAAAAGAAATTCACAAAAAAAACCATATGCTAAATAATACAACCTTTACTTTTACCTAGTGCAAGGAGATATATTATTTTTTACATAGTTCCCTATGAAACAATAATATGATAAGAAAAAAAATGCAAAAAACAAAATATTTTATAATCAAGACAAAGAAATGAACAGTTATTCAAGCAAGTATTTTCCATGAAATCAATAAACTCTTCTTACAAAAGGCAATTATGTACTTTCTCCATCTCCAACAGTTTCAACTGTGAGAGCAAGCATGACAAAAATTATAAAAAAAGAAGTTTACTGTACATAAATGAGATACTCACTCATGGAATTCTTTTTTGAAGCAAGTTTCATTCCTCATCACTATCATAAACAACTGCCATTCGGCGATGGGATGTAGTCTTTCTTGGAGGAGAGTCCTCATCTGACTCAATCCCCTTGCGCTTGAGACTGCCTCCAAACTCCCTACCCTTCTGTTTTGGCTCCTGAAAATATCCAAAAAGCAGGATAAAGTATAAAAAGAATAAAAAATAAACTTTATTTCATAACATTGCAATATCTCCTTACATGGAATTTTTATAAGGAGGACAATGTATGCATTCCACACCATGACAATCTTAGGGATGATCACCCAAAAAGAGATCATATATGTATTACAAATTGCTATAAAGAAGGATTTGAAAAACTTAACCATCTGGCACAACCATTTCCTTTCAGAGTTAACATCATTGTACCACCTAGAGCAGATAATTTGTTAATTATATGACACTGGACAGTCTCGTAACACCAATCTATCATCATCAGTGCCAAAGAACTCTTATCTTCCCCAGAAAAAGCTGCATTCCCTAGCCACATGAATTATATGCATAGTGCATTTATCACTGTTTCTGTTAAAGGTTCTACTTGTATTTTCTTTAGCAGCCCTTTGAGAGGACTAGACCAAAGCAGTTCACACTAGGACCAAAACTCGTCAAAAGTTGTTCAGTGCTGCTCGAGGATGCATGCTAAGGAATTTTCAGATTAGATGCAAATGAAACATAACACCTGGTGTCTATTGACACGTCAAATCCCATTGAACAAATATAAAAAATACTCGCACAATCTATGGCCTAACTATCATACTGACAGACAGCCAGTTGTTCTAGTCAATTATTACAGCAAGCATGGAGAAATATTAGAGTCCTAAAACAATCAATGGTAATTCTTTAAAGTATGTTATGGACACAACAGTACATCTAAAATAGACAGTTCAAACTCAGGAAATTTGAAGTTTCCAAAGGCATCCGACATATCAAAAACAAAAAGTGCCCGCATCAGACAGCACGATCATAGAACAACAATTATTAAGTAAATAATCTCTTGTGCCTCAATTGGAAGTGTACATACCAGAGAGCCTAGCTGAAACATGTAGTATGGAAATTTTAGATTAATCAAAGAAACAGGCATACCTCAGCCTCCTCCTCCTCTTCCTCCTCCGATGCTTCATTCACTTCTGCCTCTTGTTCATCATGTTCTTCCTCTTCTTCCTCTTCTTCATACTCTTGCACCGGCTCCTCAGCTCTTTTACGTGGGGGAGACCTCTCCTCTTCCTCCCCATAACTTTCATACTCAGACTCCTCTCGTTCACTGTCAGAGAAATCCACTGGGCGTCGAGAAGATTTAGCAGTTGGCAGAGATGACTTGCGAGGGATGTCTTTTGGTCCCTGTGACTAGAACACCAAAAGCGAAACTTTTTCTTAGCAGACAAAATAAATAATCACCTTTCCTTAGGGTGGGGGGAATCACTTAAGAGATCAAGTCATGAGACCTTTTTAGCATTTAGAATGCGTTTCTCAGCTCGAGCTTCAACTTCCAAATCTTCCTCAAAGCGGTGGCGAGAACGTCTTGAATCATAATAATCTGTCTCATCATCCTAAAAATTGGTGGACAATTAGGAGAATTGGATCAGGCTTGGACAGACATATATAGAAAAATACTCCAGAATACTACAGGAAGATGAAGACTATAGGCTTTTCCATGCCTAAAACAATGTTTGTGGTCTCCAAGGTGAAAAGTACCAGTCAAATAATAAAATTCCGTAGATGAAGGGAGAAAAGGCAAGTGTTTTAACTTTTTCATCTATTTCCCATTCATTGTAAGAGTAAGAGCTGACCTCATCAAGAGCATCCTCCAAGAATCCAGGAGAAAGTTGGCGCCTCCTGTCTACAGTTGGGGTATATTTCCGGTTCACTTTTTCCCTCTTCCGATTAAGAAGTACATTAGCTCTGATGTTTTGACTTTCAGCCTACAAACCATTAGAAAAATGGACAAATGAAATTCATGATTCTCAATATAAAGCACACACCACTACTTAATGCAATTAATTAGTAATTACCTTTTCTTTTTCCTCTTTTTCCCTCTCAGGATCAATGTCAGTGATGCAGTTCTTAACCTTATAAACCTTTTTAATGAATGTCCAAATTTTGTTTATGTAAAATATGTGTGTGATATTTTACAACTAGGCACTCCTCGTGAGTGCCCAATTGACAATATTTGTAACAGTACTCCTTAGTTAATAAATAAATCCTCTATTTTATAAAATTAAAAAAAATATTTAAAAACTTTCCATATAATAAACTTATACCTTTCTCATCTTATAAAGATAACTTTTATCTCCTTGAAAAGTCCAACCCCATAAATATTACAATTTAATATATATATATATATATATATATATATATATAGAGAGAGAGAGAGAGAGAGAGAGAGAGAGAGGGCGCTAAAATGCAAATTCACCCTCTAAATTTTCCTGAAATTCATTTCAGTCCTTTAACTTTACTTTTTTTTCAATTGAGTTCTCTAAATTTCAAATTCATTCATTTCAGGAATTTCTTCAAATTCCATTAAAATTTGTCGTTAAATATGTAATTAACTATTGAAAATGGTTACCTTTTCCTTTATTTGGATATTTTAAAGGATAAAATACAGTTAACACTCCTAAGATTTGGGTTAATGCTAGTCATGTCCAAACTTTTCAAAATGGACCAACTTAGTCCCTAAACCCAACTTGGACCCAAAATTGTTACTTTTTTTTTTTTCCCTCTCTCTCTCACCGTGGTTAGGGATCAAGTTGGTGGGTTTTGAACCAAGCTAATATTAGCCCAAACCTTAGGGGTGTTAACTGTATGTTACTTAATTTTAAAAATTAAGTAAAGAGAGGTATTGTATTTACAATTTAAAATTTTTTGATATAAGTGGAACTTTTCCTCCAAACTTGTCCAATTTAGGGGAGTTTTTTTAGAATAAGTAATTTAGGAGAATTAAAAATGAGAAACGCTACGTCCACAATCTTTTTACAATAATTTCACAACAAATCCTAAGTAGTAAGTTATTACTAGTAGGCAAAAGGTAACAACTTGTCACATAAGATTTGTTGTGATAATGTTGTGAACCTAACATTATAGATTTTCTTTTCACTAATTGTTAAGTTGGCATAACAAAGAAAGAGAACGCCAAGAAAGAAGGAATCATCATAGCTATATCATAAGGCTTCAGGCTTCATGAGCCCACCCCCCGCGGCGGAAACAAGCACTAGATTTGGTCAGGATCTGCATTCTTGCAAGTTGCAACCGAGCACAAGTTAGATTTGGTCACAACCAAGCACAAGAAAACAAACCTAAACTTGAATGGAAAAAAGTGTCATATCTCCTTTCTGCCAATTTGTCAAAAAAGAATACATACCGTACCTGTCAATATATGTCACTTTTGGAGGGAGCCCAAACAGATTTGGTACTTTTAGAGACATGGCCAGTAACTTGGTACTTCTTCAAGTTTTTGCTTTGTTTTCGGTTTTATTTATGGCTCATTTTGGGTTGTAAGACATTGGTGGATGATACATGGAGATGAATATTTTTCATCCACTGAATCAACAGAAGTTGAATAGAAGACCAAATTTTTCCACTGTACTTAATTCAGAGTTAATTTTGTAAACCAAAACTACAAGAAATCACTTGCCACTAACCCTAAATTCACAAAGTTCTCTTTACATTTTGCCCTAAAGTAGGGTCCCAGATTTTTAGCCCTTTTCACACAAATTTCAAAGAACGCATCATTCACTAACAGCTTGTGGTTGAATTAATGCTTTTTATATCCACCCTCCAGTCCACCCCTCTTTTTACCCACTTTCAATACTCCTTCCTCTGTCTTCATGCCCCGTTATCTTTTCTTCTTCTTATTTACAAATAGGTTCTTATTTACAAATAGGTTCAGTTAATGTATACCCTTAGAACATATATTAATCATCAATTTTATGAAACTTTTTATTGAAAATTGATAAAGTTGTCAAAAAAGTTAGTTACTTTTTTTTATTTTTTCATAAAAATTTTCCTAAAACAATTTACTGGACATATGTTAGTAAAACTATTTACAAATCTATGATCATTCATTTCTCTTTTTTCAATTAAGTGTTTTTAGTCGGGGTTTAAGTAATAGCATCCTTTGTGATAGGTTGGAATCCCACCTCCACCTCTACCTCCCCCTCCTCCCTACTATCTACCTATCTCAAAAATATAAAGTAAAGTTCCTTCATACACCCAAAAAATAAAGAGGCTGATTTCTGCTGTCACTGGATACACAAGGGCATTGCATTTGACAAACTTCCAAGTAATTTAAAAAAAAAATAATAAATAAAATAAAATAAAAAAGGAGATAGTTGGGAATAATAAAAATAAGGATAAGCCTTGTACAATATTCTTCGACCATCACAAAGTACCCATTACTAATTTTAGTAGCTATTACAAATAGTAAGAATTAACTCAAAAAAAAATTCAGAATTAATTTAGGGGAAAAATGATGGAGAACACTGATTCAGTTCACAACATCTCCTCCTACATAATAAAATACAAATCCTTATTCATATACATAGACACGTTAAGTGTAACAAACTTTGGAAATGAGGGAAAACGGGAGCCACCATTTGCTTTTGCTAAAACTAACAGTCTTATCAACAATATGCAATGGTTATCCCAACCCCAATTGCAAAGGTGGTTCATCTCTGATTCATTCTCAAATGTTCAGCTGAAACAACGTAAGAATATGACTCAAAATCATAGCCCCTAAAAGTAATTCACCAAATAAACCATACGCTAAATAATACAACCTTTACTTTTACCTAGTACAAGGAGATATATTATTTTTCACATAGTTCCCTATGAAACAATAATATGATAAGAAAAAAAAAATGCAAAAAACAAATTATTTTATAATCAAGACAAAGAAATGAACAGTTATTCAAGCAAGTATTTTCCATGAAATCAATAAACTCTTTTTACATAAGGCAATTATGTACTTTCTCCATCTCCAACAGTTTCAACTGTGAGAGCAAGCATGACAAAAATTATAAAAAAGAAGTTTACTGTACATAAATGAGATACTCACTTATGGAATTCTTTTCTGAAGCAAGTTTCATTCCTCATCACTATCATAAACAACAGCCATTCGGCGATGGGATGTAGTCTTTCTTGGAGGAGAGTCCTCATCTGACTCAATCCCCTTGCGCTTGAGACTGCCTCCAAACTCCCTACCCTTCTGTTTTGGCTCCTGAAAATATCCAAAAAGCAGGATGAAGTATAAAAAGAAAAAAAAAACTTTATTTCATAACATTGCAGTATCTCCTTACATGGAATTTTTATAAAGAGGACAATGTATGCATTCCACACCATGACAATCTTAGGGATGATCACCCAAAAAGAGATCATATATGTATTACAAATTGCAATAAAGAAGGATTTTAAAAACTTAACCATCTGGCACAACCATTTCCTTTCAGAGTTAACATCATTGTACCACCTAGAGCAGATAATTTGTTAATTATATGACATTGGACAGTCTCATAACACCAATCTATCAACATCAGTGCCAAAGAACTATTAGCTGCCCCAGAAAAAACTGCATTCCCTAGCCACATGAATTATATGCACAGTGCATTTATCACTGTTTCTGTTAAAGGTTCTACTTGTATTTTCTTTGGCAGCCCTTTGAGAGGACTAGACCAAAGCAGTTCACACTAGGACCAAAACTCATCAAGAGTTGTTCAGTGCTGCTCGAGGATGCATGCTAAGGAATTTTCAGATTAGATGCAAAATGAAACATAACACCTAGTGTCTATTGACACGTCAAATCCCATTGAACAAATATCAAAAATACTCGCACAATCTATGGCCTAACTATCATACTGACAGACAGCCAGTTGTTCTAGTCAATTATAACAGCAAGCATGGAGAAATATTAGAGTCCCAAAACAATCAATGGTAATTCTTTAAAGTATGTTATGGACACAACAGTACATCTAAAATGGACAGTTTAAACTCAGGAAATTTGAAGCTTCCAAAGGCATCCGACATATCAAAAACAAAAAGTGCCCGCATCAGACAGCACGATCATAGAACAACAATTATTAAGTAAATAATCTCTTGTGCGGTTGTGCCTCAATTGGAAGAGTACATACCAGAGAGCCTAGCTGAAACACGTAGTATGGAAATTTTAGATTAATCAAAGAAACAGGCATACCTCAGCCTCCTCCTCCTCTTCCTCCTCCGATGCTTCATTCACTTCTGCCTCTTGTTCATCATGTTCTTCCTCTTCTTCCTCTTCTTCATACTCTTGCAACGGCTCCTCAGCTCTTTTACGTGGGGGAGACCTCTCGTCTTCCTCCCCATCACTTTCATACTCAGACTCCTCTCGTTCACTGTCAGAGAAATCCACTGGGCGTCGAGAAGATTTAGCAGTTGGCAGAGATGACTTGCGAGGGATGTCTTTTGGTCCCTGTGACTAGAACACCAAAAGCAAAACTTTGTCTTAGCAAAATAAATAATCACCTTTTCTTTGGGTGGGGGGAATCACTTAAGAGATCAAGTCATGAGACCTTTTTAGCATTTAGAATGCGTTTCTCAGCTCGAGCTTCAACTTCCAAATCTTCCTCAAAGCGGCGGCGAGAACGTCTTGAATCATAATAATCTGTCTCATCATCCTAAAAATTGGTGGACAATTAGGAGAATTGGTTCAGGCTTGGACAGACATATATAGAAAAATACTCTAGAATACTACAGGAAGATGAAGACTATAGGCTTTTCCATGCCTAAAACAATGTTAGTGGTCTCCAAGGTGAAAAGTACCAGTCAAGTAATAAAATTCCATAGATGAAAGGGGAAAAGGCAAGTGTTTAACTTTTTCATCTATTTCCCATTCATTGTAAGAGTAAGAGCTGACCTCATCAAGAGCATCCTCCAAGAATCCAGGAGAAAGTTGGCGCCTCCTGTCTACAGTTGGGGTATATTTCCGGTTCACTTTTTCCCTCTTCCGATTAAGAAGTACATTAGCTCTGATGTTTTGACTTTCAGCCTACAAACCATTAGAAAAATGGACAAATGAAATTCATGATTCTCAATATAAAGCACACACCACTACTTAATGCAATTAATTACTAATTACCTTTTCTTTTTCCTCTTTTTCCCTCTCAGGATCAATGTCAGTGATGCAGTTCTTAACCTTATAAACCTTTTTATGCCTTGAGTCAACAAGAGCAGTCAGCAGTCTATGAGAATTTGATGACAAAGATGACGGCATAATCCTCATCTTTTTTAAAATCCTTCCTTGAGATTGGAGAATTCCCTGAAAGCAAGGCATTTAAGGATTCAAGAAATCATGCAGTTCAAAATAGGACATGGAGAGAGCTGTGAACGGTTTTAATGAAAAGTAAAAAATAAGTTATGACCTTACAAGAAATCACATACAAGGTCTTATATTACAATGGCCAAGCTTGGTGGGCAAGATTCAGGGTTCAGAACTGGAACCCATAATCAACAGCATCTATTCAGTATTTGGTATGCACATATAGCATGATCTTGTTCAAAAAGGCTAAACTCTATTCCTGCTGATATACAGATGACCCTAAATTACCATATTCTCGTCCTGCATTTACACTGCATTTAATTCTCTAAAAGAACATGAGAGGGATTCTATAAAATCAACTTCATAATTTCTGCCCCCCTAGCATCTAGTTGACAGGAACCCTAGTCCCTGGAATAAAATTTAAGTCCTATAACAGTAAAAGCAGCCTAGAGAGGACATATTGCCAATAAATCCTAGCCCAAATGGGACTTTCTCCTCCAACAAGAATGGATGGAGGGTAAGGTCGTGGGTCTTAAATCCAGTGGTTTTGTGCATAACTTACCAATCGGGGAAAAAAACTGAACCTCTTTTATCACCCAAGGAAGAAAAAACCTATAAAAGAAAATAGCAATAAATTTCCAATATGGGAGGAGGACATAAATCTAAGGCAAGGACATGAACATCAAGGATATGCCTCTAAACCCTAACACAGTGGCAGTCCCATGTCAACTTTTAAAGCGTCTAAACCCCAATACCAAATACACTAATTGTCTATTATCAAGGGCTTCTAAGCTATTTTCCATTTATATTGACCAACCCACACACGTGTATGTGTGGCTGTTTGTGTATACATATGACACTATTGTTAGAATCTAGATTCAACTTCCATGTGACGTGATATACTCATGTTCTTACAAGTATCTGGAAAAGATGGGGAACGGCAGAATGAACTTGAAAATTCGTAACAAGTTTTGGTTATATTACTGGGTCAAGAGATGCTATAGCAGGAAGGAATAATCAAATCAATTATCCTGGAGAGATAATTACAAAATATGAGTTTCTGACTCTGAAAATGTACAGATGGCTAATTTTCCTTGCTTCCTTCTCAACATGATCATCATCATCATCTCATAGATTTGGATCAAAACATCTGATTTTTGACCAGGGGCGGCATTAACCAACCCTCCATTCTTTCTCCACCTTATACTCCAATCCACTCCCATTAGGCCCATCATCTATGTAGACTGTTGAGTTTTCATCAATCTCTTCCCTTATAAGCATTTTTGACAGCTCTGTCACAACCTTCTTCTCCAGCCACCTCCTGATAGGTCTAGCACCATAAACTTGAACAGGGAAAAGAAACCATTAAGTATTTTCATGCAAGCGAAAAGCAAACCAGATTTAAGCTTAAGGATACAAACTACGGACACAATTTTTTTCACACCATTTTTTACAATTGTTGAGTTGTCAAGTTGTTGAAATTCATATAGACTGAACATTAACACTATTTTATTGTCCACGATTAACAACTTGTCAACTCAACAGTAATGAAAATATTATAGCATAATTGTTATAGCATAATTGTTATAAAATTTTGTTAGTAATGAGTTCATTGTAAGAAGCAATAAAAAAAAAATTACCCGTAAGGATTTTAGTGGCTTGATAGTGGTGAGAAGTCAGCATGACAACGGTGGTGGCCCCTCAAACTCCTCTATTACTCTCTCTTACAAATGCTTTGTCAATCTCAAGTATTTTGTTTTGGAAATAGTGAAATAATGTGTTTCATTTAACAATCTACAATATTCTTGTGTCTCTCTATCTCTCTATAGTGCCTTATTGGTTAGTTATACTAGTCCTTTTTTTTTTTTTGCTTTTTTTTTTAATACTAAAACAATGGGCATGCTAAAAGATATGAATAAGAGAAAAATGTGTGGTGTAAGTTTAGACAATTAATAAGAGATTAATGAGACAATAGTAAAAAAATAAGTTAATATGATCTTTTGGATAATAGTAAAAAAAAAAAAAGCTTAATGAAAAGAGATAAAACAAAGTAAATGCAAAATTAGAACGCCACATAGCAAAATCTCATGTGCTCCGCATGAAGTCTTTATATATATATATATATATATATATATATATATATATATATATATTGATGGTTGATTGATTGGACAAAGGAATACTAACCGGATCATAACTTTTCTCTAATACATAGTCCAAGGCAGCATCACTCACATCCAAGGCAATTCTCCTCTCAGCAAGCCGACTTGCAATGTCCTTCATTTGTAACTGAGCAACCTTCCTCAGCTGCTCATGTGAGAGAGGATCAAATACCACAATCCCATCGAGCCTATTTAGCAACTCTGGCCTGAAGTGCTTCCTTACCTGTCAAGCAAAAACAAATGGATTACAACCAATTTCAACAAAACAGAAATATGTACATTTATTTGTTAAGTAATGAAGTAATTCAGTACCTCCTGCATTACACGATCACATGCAACTTGCATTGAGACCTTGCCCCATCAGTCCAGAAAGGAGGTGCTCTGCTCCAAGGTTTGATGGCATGATAATCACAGTGCTCCTAAAATCAACCGTACGCCCTTGGCCATCGGTTAACCTTCCATCATCTAAAACTTGGAGCAGAGTATTAAATACAGAGATGTATGCCTTTTCCACTTCATCAAAGAGTACTACACTATAAGGCCTGCGCCTCACGGCCTCCGTGAGCTGTCCCCCCCTTCCTCATGTCCAACATACCTGCGAATTGCAGAGTGGAATGAGAGTAAGAATCTACTACAAATCTTCATTTATTCTCATTCTCTTTAATCACTCTTCAAAAAATAAACAAAAAACAAAAGGGAACTAATAGGAAAAGTGAGTTGGAGCCAACTATCACCATTTGGTAGTTTCATATATTCCCCTAGACCGGGTCTACGTAGTGTATTTATATATTAAGATTGATAAGCATCCGTGGGATAAACCTGATATAATTCTTTATAGATGTTACAACAATCAATACCGTTTACGTCAAATTTCATTTGCTATTAGATTCAAAACTTATGTTTTGTACAATTTAAAAAAACAAAAAAAAAAAGAAATTTAAAGAATTTATAAATAAGATAGTTATGAATCTCTAATCGTCTTGAAATTTTATAAGCACGATGGATATAAAGAAAAAAAGAAGTGTAAATCTGTCAAAATACAAATGTAATATAAAAATACATTATTAAATAAGGTAATTTAGTGTGCATTTAGTATTAACTTATTTAATTTTTTGTTGAAATTGTACTAAAATATATTTGTACTTTAAAAATGTAAAAAAGAGTTAAGTTTTTAAAAAATCCATACATAAAAGTTAATAACTAAAAGCTTATGGAATAAACTGGAGGCAAACAAACACTAAATTTACAACAAGTAAAATTTGAATCAAATCTAAATTCTATTTTTTCTTTTTCTTTTTTTAGGAAATAGTAAAAAATCTAATTTCTATTATTAAAAGAAGTATTACATCCACAATATTTTTATAATAAATTAATAAATTGTTACAAGTTTTTAATTTGAATATAGTGTTCTCTTTTGCCACAAGACTTATTTCATAACCAAGCAAAACATCTTCAATTCATTTCGGCCATTGCGCTGTCTGTTATTCTAAAGTAAAGGCAGATACCTAACCAAACGAAACATATTCAATTCATAAAATCATGTCGTTTTTATGCGCCACTTTAGAGCATTAGCATTGGCAAATGCTAAAGCCAAATCTAAAGGATATTTAGCATTTTTGGTCTCAAAACCAGCTGCATCAGAGGATTGCAAACAGCACTATTGCAAATTTTTTTGCAATAGTGCTACAGTGCAATTCTAAACATAGAATTGCACTGTTCACAGTATTGCAAAAAAAAAAAATTAATATTTTACACCTTTTTATACCCGAATTTTCTCTCTCATCCCTCTCATTTTTTCTGTTCTCTTCTCTCTCTTCCTTCTCTGTTTCTCCATCTGCTCTCTCATCTCTGAAGCTTCATTGCCGAAATTTCTCACCCATCTCACACGGCCTCTCTCTCATCTCTCATCGCACGGCCTCTCTCTCATTGCACCGGTGCTGGGTTTTGGATTTTTGAGGTTGGAGGTTGGATCAGCGTGGATCGGCGAGCTGGGTTTGGATCGATGGGCTGGGATCGGTTGATGGCGAGCTCCGATGGTGGCTTTGGGGATTTTTTTTTTGAATGGGTTTGCTCCGGTGATGATTTTTTTTTAATGTATTTGAATGGGTTTGCTCCGGTTATGATTTTTTTTGAATGGGTTTGCTCCGGTGGCTTTGGGATATTTTTTTTGAATGAGTTTGCTCCAGTGGCTCCGGTGATGATTTTTTTTGAATGGATTTGAATGGGTTTGCTCCGGTGATGATTTTTTTGATCGGTGTGTGTGTGGTGATGGGATGCTGTGTGTGTGGGTTTGCTCTGTGTGTGGGTTTGAATGGGTTTGCTCTGTGTGTGGCTGTGTGTGTGTGTGTGAGTGTGAGACTGTTGAAAAGCCCAGGAAAAAACAGTTGGAAATAAATAATAAAGAAAGGTTAAAAAATAATATTTTAATGAGTAAAAGAGTGAAATAGAAGTTTGGGATGTAGGAGGTATTGTAAAATTGGATGTTATAATGATAAAGTGAGGTTTTGGAATGGTAAAATAGAGTAGCATTAGCATTTTCCAATGCTAATGCTCTTAGAATACCCAAAATCGTACAGGCTTTATACCCAGTGAAATGAAATCTTGTTTTGTCCAAGGTAGATAAAGATGGGCTCATGGGCCGGGCCCGACCACAATTTGTATGTCCTAACTTTTGTTACAATTTGATGTGCCAAACCGTAACCAGCTACCTATTAACACAATAAATTATAACTCTTTCTCTGAAGTCATAATATGACACATTAGAATTATGGTAAAAATTGTGACACAAAAATTATGTTCAATTTTTTTTAACGTTAGTCAGTATATACAATTTTGTACTCTATATGTGTGTATTTGGCATTGATGAAAATTGCTAGCTTATTTTATACTCTATATGTGTAGAGTTCACATATGTTAGCCATTTTAGTATATACAATTTTGTACTATATATATATATATATATATATATAATATAATTAGTATATGTTTGGCATCAGCTTACAAGCTCAGCTTTTAGTTTTTTTTTAGCTTTTATTTACAACTTTTTAAAACCTCAATTTTTCCGTCTTTTCTCACTTTTTAAAAAAATTTCAAGGTACAAGTATACTTTAACACACTTTCAACAAAAAGTTTTAGCAAAAAGCTAGATAAGGAGTTTCCAAACGGACACTTATAGTGTTGTGCGTCTGCACGTGTTTGTTTGGGAACATCTTATCTAACTTTTTGTTGGAAACTTAGTTGAAAGTGTGTTAAAGTATACTTGTACCTTGAAAAAAATTTGAAAAAGTGAGAAAAATTGAGGTTTTAAAAAGCTAGACATAAAAGCTAAAAGTTTAAACTATGTCAAACATGCTATTTGTGTACTACATATGTAAGTGTATAAACACATGCATATCAATCTTATGAATTTTGCGACCTGTGAAATCAATTCCTAACTCCTCCACTGGCTATGGACCCATGATAAGGGTCCTAAAATGTGTTAAATATCTATAGCATTCTTTGTTCTTACATAAAAATTGTTTAAAAAGTGAAGTACAATATGATGCACAGATGCGAAGCTCTAATGGAGTTTTACAGTGAAAAATGAAAAGAAAGCAAAATTGTGTCTAAATTTTATAGTAAAAATCTTGCCCAGCTATCACACAACCAAGTGTTTGAGAACTGTGACCATAGGGGACTACATTAGATTCTCCTCTTTTATATATATATTAGTCGCGAATCCGGGCATTGTGCGTGATAATTTTTTTTTATGATCGTGTTATTATTTTGAATATTTTTGAATGTATTTCTACTTAAGCTGCATTATATATATATGAACAATATATTGTAGGATTGATGATGATAGAAGGTATTGGTCTTGGAATTAGATGTGGAAATGATACAACTATACTTGGCCTTGTAATCAGTCCAAAGCTGATCAACCGTCTTCCCAAGTTAGTAAAATTTAATTAACTTAAAATTAGATAGAAAGGATTTTATAAATTTCAAGTTAGTAACTCAGTTGGTTAATTTGTTCATTTCCAAGTCAATTGAGCACATTTTGCACGTTACATGTAATTCTTCATTTCCATATGGGAAAAGGCATTCACGATCCCAATGACCCACTCCATTTTTCTTGCATACTTGGTTTTTTGGAATGTGAAATGTGTTTGTTCCAAAAGCTGTATGTCGAAAGATTTGTCGATAGTTTTGCAGCAATTGTTTTCCATCTGGTTGGCTTAGAATTGATAATAGTAGTTATATTCCTTCATCATTTGATTCGCATAACAACGCAATTGCCAGTCCATACTTTGCATTTTTGTGTCCTTCTATGTTTGCTTGAAGAAGGATTTCTTTTCCCGCTTTAGTTTGATCTTGTACAAAATATTTGTGAGCTCTGACCCAAAATAGTGCTTTGTTTCCAGCCCTAAAGCATTGATGAATGAGTTTTTCTTCATTGTTTCGAAGGAATAAAGGATTTTGGAGCAGTCCAGTTAGATTGATGTAATGAAGAACTTTTTTCATTTTGGTTAGCCGATTGAATCGCTTGCAGTTGTTTTTAAAAAATGAAAACACATATTAAGAAACTAATGCGTTAAAAAAAATTAGCTGGTGACAAAACATGAAAATAATCATATACTAAGAATTACACATGAACATTATTATCATCACATAACAATGACTATATAATTGCGCACTACTTCATATAACAATGACTATATAATTGCGCACTACTTCATATTAAAAAGAGAAAATATAGGATTTGAATATTTTGTGCCACAATTTTGGATGTAGTTGATTGTGATTATTAGAGAAAAAGTGGGGAGTTCATGTGAAAGCAACAAACATGAGATTTGAATTTAAATTTGTGTACCTGATTTTGATGTTGCCTAAAAATTTTGGCAATTGTCTTCCAACATTGGAAAATATTTCGAGCAATAAATTTGTTGGTAATTCATCTTTTGCTCATTTTTGTGATTGTGGAGAGTGTATTTTTATGATATTTTTGGTGTGTAATTTTTTGTTGTTTTGTTTTGTAATAGTGTTTTGATTGTTGTATGGATGAATGATTGTTGAATTTATTTGCAATTATTTTTAAATTTTTTGAATAGTAGCCTTTCATATACCCTTCTCTATAAATCTTAAATCTTGTAAATTATGTTTGACTATTCAATGTTCAGTTGGTTTTTTGTTTTGGCATATATATATATATATATATATATATATATCTTTATATTATGTGTGTGTGTACAGAAGACGAAGGTGTAAAGGTAGAAGCTGAATTAGGGGCTCCCTCAATGCAGGCGCACTTTGATCCATTAATGCAAATATAATTGCCTCAGCAAGCTCTTCATTGCAGGAACGCACAATATTAAACCCTTAGAGAGTGCAGCAAAGTAAATTACATCAAGTGGGGCTTGAGCATCATTTAAAATAGGAGCCAATTTACTCTGTAACTGATAAAAGAGTTAAAAGTTAACTTTCATCTGAAAAGACATATTATGACACTTTTAGGCCAAATTTTTACAATTTAGAATTTTCAACCGAATGAGTCTCAAAAAAAAAAAAAATCAATTGAATAAAGTAATACTATTTGCCAAGCTTAGTAATTATGGGCATAATGCATAACCTTATCATTGTCAATATTATAATAAATTCATATAAATTTTAGGATACGTGGATATCAATCTAAATGATGTAGTATACAAAGCAACTCATTTAACATTCCAGCTTTACTTACAATGGAATTTCCTAGCAAAGCAACTCATTCAACAATGTCCTATTTTTTTTTTGGTTATTTTCTTTGGTTACACAAACTGTTCGGGCAACAGTGGAATTTCCCAGCAAAGCAACTCATTAAACAATACACTGCAAAAAAGTAGAAGTAATATGTTCGACTATGTGCAATTGTATCAAGCTCTGACCGCACGCATATTTGTTTTTTATCCAGATAGACTGCTACCTCTGCCTCCATAGTGGTAATAGCTTTGGATCTATCTATGACACTTGTGGACCAAAGAGGCACACGGCTGATATACTTTGGTTATTTATTGTGCGTTACAAAAGAGAATCTACAAAATCATATCCCAAAAGGCATATGGGATACTATGGAAGGTGATGATGTGGCTCTTGCATCACAACTTGTGGCAAGAGACAATGGTTCGGATGAAAGCTTACAGGTATAAATGTTGTATTGGGAAATTTTCTTCAGCTGCTACAATATTGCCTGATTTTGCACTACATGATTGTCACACTATTTTTGGCTTATCCCTACCTAGTTAACCAAACCAATGCAAACTAAACCAAATCAACAAATTAAGCTACAACCCAACTTAAGTTAATAAAACCAACATCAAGTTACTTAAAGCGGCTATACAATTAACTCTTAACAATAAACTGTAAATAGTTCCAAAAAAGCTACCTACCTAAGCAGGAAAATGGTATGCAACAGATTTTTACATGTACAAAATTACTTTAATGTCTTTGTAAATACATTATCATAAAAGTAAATATCTTTTGAGACATGGTCCAGGCATTACAATCTAGTCAAACATGCTAAGCACCCAACAAATATGGGAATCGATGGAATCCACATCAATTAATTTTCTAATGCCCGTAACCACCAAGCTCTCTAAACAACTTGGATATCCAACCAACCTTGTCACCTTCTAGAAAACTTCAATTAGTACCACCACACTGAAAACTTAGTTTTCATAATCAATGAAGTTGCTCATTAAATGAGACTGAAACTGTGCGGGTAAGGGTAATTCAAAACTTAAAAACCAATGTTAAGTAGCCCAGTTGTTTTCCTTGAAATTTCCAAAATAATTTGAATTATTTTTAATTGAGCTTCCTCTCCCTCCAATCACTTTTCAGGCATGCTGTTCTGTCCTTCAGAGTTGGGTTTCCAAAAAGTAGACATGGCAAAATGGGCGGGTCGGGTTCGGGTTCGAGTCAAGTCATTTTAAGCGGGTTAAAAATGGGTTCAGTTCAATCGGGTTTCAGGTCGGGTCGGGTTAACCTGTATTTTTCACATGAAATTTTTTATTTTATTTTTTTATAAAGAAAACAATATGTATTTGCCATTTGGAAAGTAATGCAACATATTACTTGATGTAAAATGCATAATTTTGAATTCACCGCTTATATCAAGAATGAATTCAGTTAAACTTATTAATACTTATTCAATAATTTTAAAATTATACAAATTCAAACATTGTTATCTAAAACAAAATAACACAAAGATAAATAAAACAAATACACAAGTTTTATTTCTACACAATATCAACATTCCAAAATATAAAATAAAATTATAAATGACTTATTGAATAACTTATTTGATAAAGAATAAAAACATATAAGAAAGTTACAGTCTTGAAAATTAATTTTATAATCTATTATCAATTGTGGTTGACACTCTATTTCAATTTGAGATATACATTAAAGTTTGATTGCTTACTTATTTATACATGGTCTCTTTTATAAAGATCATATCGTTGTTAAGTAGTATACACTCTATGAAATATCATAATTTATTTTGAAAAACCATTTATTTTGAACATAAATTGTTAAAAAATAGGTCTAAGTATTCATAATTTTTGCTAATTTGATACTTTGGCTTTACTATTTTCACACTTGTAAATGTGTCTCACACATGTCTACAATTTTAAGTCTATTTTTAACTCTACTGTAAACAGATTATCTTGGCATAAGTTTTGTTATTTGACATCTAAAAATCTTTATTCATTACAGAATGCTCAACCATTTATCTTTCAATTAATTTGCATGCAGTTATGTAAATGTATCAATTGTTTCCTTAAAGCTCATAATAAACAATTAAATCAATATTGTCTTAATTTCATTATTTTTTTTACCAAAAAAAAAAGTTTTAAAAAAATGGTTCGGGTTCGGGTCGGGTCGCGGGTCGGGTCGGGTTGACCCGCACAAAACACGGGTCAAGTCACGGGTCAACCCGTTTGTACTTCGGATCAAAAAAATCGGGTTCGGGTCGGGTCAGAAAATTTTGACCCGTTTTGCCATGTCTACCAAAAAGTTTATGACTGGATGGTAATAAGCCTAGTCATTGCTTTTAAAGCCCTCACTTTGTGTTAAAACCTTCCACTACCTATTTTGATCTTCCTTTGTATATGGTGCAATTAAATAGTCTGAAATTTTAATCAAGCATGTGAATTTGGGTAAAAAATTCATTAAATAACATATTGCTCCACAATTGA
Source organism: Quercus glauca (assembly GCA_023736055.1). NCBI lineage: Eukaryota > Viridiplantae > Streptophyta > Magnoliopsida > Fagales > Fagaceae > Quercus > Quercus glauca. The sequence continues at coordinate 21,082,012 of CM043324.1, read as the reverse complement.
TTTTCCAACTACACCTTCCTTTTGAATGAGATCAATTGACAAAAAACCCAAAGCCATACCAGTTTTGTGTTTTTGTACTTCGAAATGTATTATGTACATAACCATGTTTTGAAGCTTGGCCTTTGGTAGCAATTATTTCACAGAATGGACCTCACAAGAAGACTAAATTTCTGAACTTTTTTGAGAATCACCTAAATTATTGAACTTAGGTATATAAGGTTACATTCAGGAAATAACTAATTAACCATGTTCTAAGGTATTGGCATGGTTGCTAAAAAAATGTCCTACACACTAATCTCAATGTTGATTTCTTTTTCCTTAGCTCATCGTGCTTAAATAGTAGTGACATGACATAAGAGGCATAGATTTTTAAAAAGTCTCCAATTAATTAAACTTCTCAATTTGACAAAAATATCGCACCTACAATAGTTTAGGACATACCCATTAGGAAAAAATATCACAAAAGATCCAAAGAATTTTCCAAACAACTCAATAAATAATTTGGGATACATCTCAAGGCTAAAAATGACTAAGACAGTTTACTGCTCAAGGCACCATTCGAGGGACTTTGATGGAGACATATGCAGAATTATGAAATACATTGGAAGGTGATTTGAGACATGCCACCAACACTTTATACTTCACTAAACCAAGGTAAAATAAAATAGTGTTTTTGGCTATTAAGTTATAGCACTATTTAACAACATAAACAACTCCTTTTATTTTTGAAACGACATTCAGGCAATCTCACAAACAAGTCAATGGCATGCCAAGGATTATGCAATAAAATTATACAGAATTATGCAGAAAAAATACCGCAAAAATTGAAACACCGAAAAAAAATTTCTTTGATTCTAAAACCCAATCCATGTTATACAATCATGATATTGAAGTACGATCTAATATCAATTGTTGGAAGTGGATATCAATCTAAATGATGTAGTATACAATGGACACAATTTTGAATTTTTTTGGGTATTATGAACATTCTTTCAATTCTATTGTAATGTTTTGAATATTAATATTAGAGCTAATGTACCATCGAAGTGAATAAATTGATCAGCATGGTTTTGGGAGCTTTCAAAGCTTTTACTGTGTTATGATAAATTCTTTATTTAATGAAAGTTAGGATATAACATTGAAAATTTTGGGCTTGACCAAATTGTTTGGTGAAAGATTGATTGCAAAGATGAGGCAAAATCATTTGCAGATTTCATGGAAAATAGAAGAAAGAATGGTACATTACAAATGGTCTAAAAAATCAATGATGAGCTGCCTAGTGACTGTTTATATTTTATTAAAAAAAAATTTTAATTATCAAAAATATTATATTTAAATTTTTTTAAGTTCCTCTTCAACCAATTGTACTAAAATAATATTCACACGTTTTCTCATGGATCTTTCAACAAATACACAACAAATAAATTGTCACAGCCTCACAGGTAGAGACACCTACATGCACTTGGCCACATTTTTTATATTTATTTTTATTTTGGATACCAGGTACAAAACAGAAGACAAAAAACAGAGTCTCCAATGAAAAATAACCTCCAAAAGAGAAACAAAGAGGCACACTTTATTGCTTTTGGCAACCATGATGGTCAAAATTACATTTGTTTTTATGCACTTGGCTCCTTAGCTTCTAACAACAATGGAATCCATTTACCATAGTTTGCAATAGATAAAAGGAACGATATGCATTATTTTGACTATAAAGAGTGTACTAATTGTAAAGACAGAGTTAAGACAGTACCTTGTGCCCATCAATATGAACTTGAAGACGTCTCAATCTCTTGAGAAACAACCTCTACCATTGCATTTTCTGAAAGACATTGGAAATATAGAGGAATTTGAGGCACGTTCACTTGCATCACTCCTTCAAGAATTTGAACTACCTGCCACGAACACTTTATACTTCACTACTTCAGAGTCTTACATTCTTCCAATAAGCCACAACACATTAAAAAAATGAGACCTCAGAAATTTCCAAATAAACCAAGGTAAAATAAAATAGTTTTTTTGGCTGTTAAGTTATAGCACTATTGAGCAACATAAACAGCTCCTTTTATTTTTGAAACGACATTCAGACAATCTCACAAACACATCAATGGCATGCCAAGGATGCTCATCTAATATAAACACAAACACAAACACAAACAAATGAAAAAAAAAAGGGTATCATATTAATATAAACAAAGCATAAAAGTTTTGCACCCAAAAAAGAAGAAGTGAGATTTAGAGATACCTCAACCAAAGCAGGCAAGTTTTGTCAGTATTTATACACCGTGTGGAAAGGAAGACAGGAAGTAAGGAAATCAGATAGGCAGCCGTTACTGCAAAACAAAAGAGTAGGAAGGTGGGTAGCTTTCAAACTCTCTGTTTTCTCACGCAATACTTGAAGGCTTCAACATTTTTTTTCCCCCTTCCCTTTAAGCTTCCCTCCACATTACAATCTTCTAACTCTCTGCCTCCTCACATTTTTATTTGGTCACGCAAAACTCTGAAGGCTTACACGTTTTTTTTTTTTTTCTTCTTCCTTTAAGCTGAAAAGGCTCACACAAAACCGACTTCAACGTTTTTTATTTTTATTTTTTTTCCTTTAAGTTGAACTGAAAAGGCTTTGGGTTAAGCATGATAGTGGATCTAAATATGTAACGCCCCAAAATCATAAGCAATAAAAGTCTATTTAAGCTGAATAATCCATAAAAATATTAAATAAAAGAAATCCAGCAACCTCAAATCTCATCACAAATGTCAGATCTCTAATTCACCAAAGACAAAACATCCTCAAAATAATTCTCCAATACAATATTTAATGCCATAAAAATAACAATAAAATCCTCAATTCCACAAAATAGTTTGTAACTGCTATCTCCCAAGAATCTCTACTCTAATAATTCCTCTAATGTATCTGTAATGGGAAAAAAAAGGGGGGTGAGATAACTCAATAAGTGGAATTCACTAACATTGGGGTGTGGGAACAAACCTTTCAAATAAATAATACTTACAACAATTGCATAACTTGTAACTCATCAATATTTATCATCGAATACTTCATATATATAAAAACAACTATCTTTATATTGTGAGCCATCATAATATATATATATATATATATATATATATATCAATATCATCACATAAACAATTTCCTAGGCTTTTCTCGTAGTTAACGTTTACGCCCCGTTGACAGGGTTGTGCTGTTCCTCTTTTTGGGACTGGAACCTCCTTTTCATCCCCTTTCTTAAGAATGGTTCCTTTGGAACCTAAAGGTACACTCCCTTGCTAAGGAGCTTCCTTTTTGGATCCTCTATAATATACTCCCTTGCTAAGGAGCTATCAAATGTGCACTGTCCCCTTTTCTGAGACCGTCCCTTGCTAAAGATTAGCTGCAGTATGATTGTCCCTTGCTAAGAACTAGATACCATACTGATCTTCTATTCACAACTTGCCATAGGTTTCCAAAACACATTTCAATATGCTCACAAAAATAATTCATTCATAATTCTCAAAAATATAAAGATATATTCACATGTACAAGTTTAAATAAATTTAGGTTGTCCCACAAGTTTTTCATGAAACGAATAGTCAATGTGCACATCAAACATTTATAAAATATCAATTCATATATAAAATATCAACATGTTTCTTTGATATAAAATAGTTTAATAATCAACACTGCTTTGGAAAAACCCCCAAAATTAGTAAACACCACTTACCTCTTAGTTGCAAAAATAAAGGAAATCAACCTCCCTCGAATCACAACAATTCAGTAGAATTAGAACCTAGCAACACCAAAAATAGGTTCATCAATACACAATTTCCCACTTAAAAATCTATTTTCAAACTTAAACGGTTTTATCCTAGACAATATAGATATATCCAAAATCCTCTATTTATTCACTTAACTATCCAATACACTTTTAGCTTTGATCAGATTTCTAGACTTAAAAATATTGCTGCCTAATCAGATTTTTCCATTAACATAATCATAGATATTCATGAAACTTTAATATGGCTGAACCTAATAGCAGGGTCACATGTATGGAATAGCTTCAAGTAAAATAAAACTCAATATAGGCTGAATGATGGATGTTTGATCCAATCACTCTAATATTATATATGTCCAATCACTCTAATTTTATTTGATCCATCCAATAAAAGAAGCCATATATTATATATGTCCAATCACTCTAATATTATATATATATTCAACCTAGTATTGGAAGCCACGTGATATATATACATATACCTATCTGATCAACCTATATATATATTCCTTAATTCATCCTTCCAATTGCCTAGTATTCCCGTGATGCGCTGGACAAGTTTTGAATCTTGGCAGGTGCATGAATGACAAATTGGGAACTTAGATAGATGGTGCAATAATATAGTAGACCACAAGCAGCTTTTCCTCATTCGCATGGTGACAAACCAATTGCTTAAGTCCAAGCCTATTAGATACAATTTCAAAGCTTCTCTGACATACAGCTTTCTTTGACCATTCCTAATCTAATATAATAACAATATAGGACATCTTTCACTTACTGTAAGGATAGGTGGAAATTCATGAGACCAACGTCTGAGTTCCTTTCCATGACACATGCCTATATGCACTTGCCTAGTCTAAGTATGATAACAATCGTAGGAGTCTTTTTTCCATTAATATAGTCATAGAAACCATACCTGTAGTCTCTACTCTCAACCACAGTGACAGAAAGCAAAGTTCAGTAGTGTGATGCGGCTGAAGCAAAAGGAAGTCTCATAAGTATACGCACGTGTGACTAAAGAGGAAGGAGACTAGGGTTTTATTTTTTATTTTTAAAGCTTATTAAGGCCTATATATTTACTTATGCCACTTCACATGGGCTTCATATTTCATAATATTTATCTTATTTTTAATATCTTAAGCCCAATTCAATTTAATCCATTTCATTGTGGGCCTCCTTATAATTTACATATAATTAATTAAATTGGTGTCAAAAATTATGGGGTGTTACAAAATAAATAAGAAGTGGGCTAGAATAATTATACAAATTTATTATGGGAGGTGATAGTGGAAGTAAATAAATAAGTAGTGTGCTGCATTTATAGGGCTGAAAATTGTAAAAACCATTTTAAAATTGAAGGAAAAATTATATATTTTTTTTAAAATAACGTGGCAGCTGATGTGGCGCAACGTGAGAGCATCAGCATTAAACGCTACGATTCAGCTTTTAGTAATATATAGAATATAGATATAGATATAGATATATATAGAGAGAGAGGGGTAAAGTTTAGAGAAAATATTCAATTAGATCCTACAATTGAAATCTAATTTTGAGTCATGTGTCATAAATTATTTATTTTTAGAAAGAGTTTTATTTCTTAATTTTGCAGTCAAATGTGGGACCACATTATAAATATCCATCCAAGTGAGTTATTACGTAAAAAAATCAAAGAGTCTAGAATTAATGAACATAAAAAAAAAATTAAAAAAATGGACAATTTACATTTTCTACCTAATAATATTCTTACAAGACTTTTTAAAAAGTTAAAAAAATATATAGGAATGACTATCAATACCATTTAAATTATATATGTAAAAATTATACTATGCATCTAAAATTTATATCTTTTAAGTATATCCATATATATGCATGGGGTTACAAGCTAATATTAAATAAAGAGAGAGAAAAAAAAAAAAAAAAAAACCCTCCTGATTGCAAATCTAAAAGTATAGATTTTACCATCCATAAAAATTCTCCCTAATTTAAGTGATATGGAATAAAATTCCCATTTAATTAATTTACTAAAAAAAATTTAAGAAAGCCTTAAAAATAATCTTTATTTACAAAGAATGAAAATAACATGAAAGATCACAAGAAAACAAAAATAAAAGCTCAGAGTATCCTCCATACTCTTTAGATAATAAAAAGGTAAAATATTACTTTTATCTCTAAACTCTACCAAAAGTGTTTTTCGTCTCTAAACTTTATGAAATTCATTTTTCATCTCTACATCTTTTGAATTTTAGGGACAAAAAATAAACTTTTAATAAAATTTAAGCACAAAAATAATATTTTAGCAAATAAATAATTATGTTTTCAGTAACTACTCTATTAGAGCATTTTAGTTTGTGTAAAACTTTTTTGTCTACTTAGTATAAGAACCTACTTTTTTTTATTTTACGCAACTACATACTTTTACAAAACACCCACATCAATCGTTGACTCTACATTTCATTTTATTTAGATACTCATATTCGTTTTTTTTTTTTTTTTAATACTACTTTTGTCATATCAAGTCTCTCTCTCTCTCTCTCTCTTTCACATTTAGCATCAGCTATAAGAGGTCTCTCTTCTCTCCTTTCAACTCTCAGCTCTCTTTCTCCTGTCAAATCTCTCGTTCTCCATTTTGTCTTGAGTTTGAGCTTGGGTTATGGGTTTTCTATTGATGGTTTGATTTTGAGTTGATTTTTTTGTCGATTTTGTGTTGATCAGTTTTGATTCTTGGTTGATTTTCTGTTATTGTAATGGGTTTTGGTGGTGGTGGTTGGATAGTGCTATACGGACAGAATTTGTGTTTGGATATAGGTGGTGTTGGGTTTCGTGATAGAAAGAGTGTCTAATGAGAGTAAGAGATGTGAGGAAAAAAATATTAAAATATTAGAATAGAAAGCGACAGTAATTGTGTATATTTACAAAGTTACTGTAACAACTGCATAAATTTTTACAACTTTAGCTTAATGAGAGAATTTTGGGATTAAATTTGCAAAATTGGGCACTTTTTCTATTTTACATTCTTTTTCTATTTTACATTCATTGATGTTCATGTGAATGTTCTTAGTACATCTAACAATGGAGTAACATTTTACCCAAAGAATATATAACACCTTTGGCTGCTCTAGACATGCTCACCAAAAGCAAGAGTTTTCATATGTGCTCCTATGTGTTCTTTTGCTGAACACAAGTACTAATCCTCATAGATAAGCATGATTTTTAAAATGGGCTTCGGGTAACAGCAATCCTTCTTGTTTGTGATAACATAATTAGTCTATATTTTTCCCTGAGTATGCTGATTTCTGAAACATTGCTAAAAAATTTTCAATGATGTTTCCTTGGAAACAGGTGTCAACAATGTAGTTTAAGGGAAAACAAAGAGCTAATGGCAGTATGAGATCCTAGTCCCAAATTTTTATGGTTTAGGGTCGGCTAGATGAGAATTAACAATTTCTTGTAGATGAGCATTAACAATTAACAAAAATAGGTAACATTCTCAAATCTCAATTACCAAATGAATAAATACTGAGCCACTGAGCTAATAAAAAAAAGGGTCATTTCAGTAGACAATACGGGAGGAACTCCCCACTGTATTTCATAATTCAGCAGTATTTTAAAACCAAAAAAGTAAATTCAGATACAGAAACCGCAAAATGCTCATTTACTATCCCCTTTAGGGATGCATAGGACTACACACTTTTCTTTTTCCTAAGGAAACACTTTACCCATCCATCTCATCATCATCATCATCATCATCAATTTCTTCTATCTTCATCTTCTTTACTGCCTGAGCGGCATCACTTCTTGCACCATTAGGGATTTGGATCAAAACATCTTATTTTTGACCAGTGGCTGCATTAACCAACCCTCCATTCTTCTCCACCTTATACACCAATTCACTCCCATTAGGCCCAGCATCTATGTCAATGTGCACAGTTGAGTTTTCATCAATCTCTTCCCTTATAAGCATTTCTGACAGCTCTGTCACAACCCCCTTCTCCAGCCACCTCCTGATAGGTCTAGCACCATAAACCTGAACAGGAAATAAAATACCATTAAGTATTTCTTGCAAGCTAAAAGCAAACCAGATTTAAGCAAGACAGAATCTTTTTTCACACTACTTTTTACAACTGTTGAGCTGTTAAGTTATTGATATTCATATAGACTCAACATTGACACCACTCTATTGTCTGCCATTAACAACTTGTCAACTCAAAAGTAATGAAAATATAAGTATTGAGAAAAGTTGTCTTTAGACTAATTGCACAAGGAATACTAACCGGATCATAACTTTCCGCTAATACAAAATCCAAAGCAGCATCAGTTACAGCCAAGGCAATTCCCCTCTCAGCAAGCCGACTTTCAACGTCCTTCATTTGTAACTGAGCAACCTTCCTCAGCAGCTCATGAGAGAGAGGATCAAATACCACAATCTCGTCCAGCCTATTTAGCAACTCTGGCCTGAAATGCTTCCTTACCTGTCAAGTAACAACAAAGAGATTACTACAAATTTCAACATAACAGAAATATGTACATTTATTTGTTAAGTATTGAAAGTAATTCAATACCTCCTGCATTACACCCTTACGTGCAACTTGCATTGAGACCTTGCCCATCAGTCCAGAAAGGAGGTGCTCTGCTCCAAAGTTTGATGTCATGATAATCACAGTGTTCCTAAAATCAACAGTACGGCCTTGGCCATCGGCTAACCTTCCATCATCTAAAACTTGGAGCAGAGTATTAAATACAGAGATGTGTGCCTTTTCCACTTCATCAAAGAGTACTACACTATAAGGCCTGCGCCTCACGACCTCCGTGAGCTGTCCCCCTTCCTCATGTCCAACATACCTAAGAATTGCAAGAATAGAGTGAGAGTAAGAATCTACTTTCACATCATAAATATATAAAGATTGATTGAATGAATACGCTAAGACACTGACCCTGGTGGAGCACCAATTATTCGTGAAACCGAGTATTGCTCCATATACTCGGACATGTCAATCCTCACCAACATATTTTCATCATCAAAGAGTTGCTCAGCAAGAGCCTTTGCAAGTTCAGTCTTACCAACACCAGTTGGACCTAGGAGCAGGAATGAAGTCAATGAACCTACTGGTTGTTGAGGCCTTCCTAACCCAGCCCTTGACCTCAATGCTGCTTTAGCAACAACAACAACTGCTTGATCTTGTCCAACTACTCTGTTGTGCAACCTCTCAGCTAGCGTAGTTAACCTCTCCTTCTCATTCTGGCCTAGCCTCGTGATAGGTATGCCAGTCCAGCGGCTGACAACCGCTGCAACATGATCTGGGCAGACAGTTTCCGTTAACATCAAGTTATTATCAGAATTTCCTTCAAGCTGTTCTATAGCAGATTCCACTTCCCGGATTTCCCCAAATTTCAAGTCAGCAACTCTAACTAAATCACATCTTCTTTCAGCTTCTTGTACGGAAAACAAGAGCTGTTCTCGCTTCTGCTTTAGTCGTCTAAGCTCGTCAATCCTTTCTTTCCCCTTTTTATATTTCATCTTCAAAGGTTGAAGCTTGTGTCTTAAATCGTCAAGCTCTTTCCGTACCTATAAGGACGACAACGTATTTAGAATGCAAATGATACAAAACACTTTCAATAACAGCCACAAGTATTTTCCAACCACTCTTTGAAAACAAACACTTACTTCAACAAGACGGGCTTTGCTAGCTTTATCCTTCTCCTTTTCAAGTGCATGAAGATCAACTTCAACCTGTATTCGCTTCCTCTCAAGGTTATCAATTTTTTCTGGCTGGCTATCAAGCTGGACTCACACTTTTGCTATTGCTTCATCCATCAAATCAATAGCCTTATCAGGGAGATGACGCCCTAACCAAAAAGAAAACATATACATCAATATCTCAACTTCAAATAAGACTAACGAATGAAAGAATGCATGTCTAAAAAGGAATTCAACACAATCACACTAAAAGTGCAGCTGAAAATCAGGAAGCTGAAAATCAACAAGGTTTTCAGTCTTGGACCGTTCATTGAACCGTAAAAAGAAGAGGTTCAAGGTTTTTGAGGTCGAACCGGAGTCGAACCGTGATGACGTCATAATTAATTTAATAATTAAATAAATTAAAAAAATGTAACAAATTTATAAAAATAAACAATATTGATCTCAAAATATAGAATATTTGTTCAAAAAAATAAAAAATAGTAAAATCTCCTTCAAATATATTTTTACAACTTTTATATTTTAATACTTTTAGCCAAAAAAACGTAACAAACCAAAAGAAAAAAATAAAAACCTACTATCACAGGCCCACAGTGCAATGAGCCAACGGATGTCTTGTCTCTTTTTTTTTCTTTTTTCTTTTTTCTTTTTTTAATAAAAAAAATACTTTATCCCAAATCAATGAACTTACTGTCACTTTACCCTTTCAAATTCAAGTTTTAAATTTCAAACAAAGCAAGAAACAACCAAAATAGCCTACAGCCACTTATCAGTCATCGTACCTCATCTTATTTAATTAAAAAAAATTACTATTTCCAAAGCAACTCTTTCATATGTCATATCACCCTCTCTTCAATAAAACTTCAGACCCGACCTGCCCCCACTTGCCACTCTTCCCTCTTACCTCTTCCCTCTTCGGCCTCTTTTCTTTTTCACTCCCCAGGATTCTCTCTATCCCCATAATCTCTCTTTACGAACACAGATTTATCCTCCCTCCAGAAACTAAACGGCAACCAGTGAGAGTAGAGCAAGATCCAGTGACGGTGAAGCATTTTGGCTAAACAAAATATCAGGCTTTGGCTTCCAGTGAAGAAAAATGAGATGGACCATTGCAGATTTTTTTTTCAAAGTGTTTGTTATCCAACTGGTAAAACCGTGTCCGGTTTTGTAAACCGGGAGGTTTGACCGCGGTCCAAGCGGTTCGCTGCAAATTAAAATTTTTCGGTTTTATACTTTTAAAGAACCGGACTGATGACCGGTTTTCGGTTACCGCAGTTCGACCGGCCGGTTCGGTCCGGATTTCGGAATCATGAAAATCAGGAGGAAAGTATTTCTAGACCAAAACCACCTAAATTGTAAAAGGTAGACAGAGGTAGACAGCTAGCAAATTCAAAATATCTCAGCTAGTTGTACTGTCAAAATATCTGTACTGTTACACGTGATTTGCTCCCTATTTTTTCTCCTCTGTACATATCCATCTAAATGGACAATATACAAAATGTAATAGTTCTATATAAATGAAATACCAGCTCTCTTTATCTCAAGGTGAGATAGAATTTCTCAAGAATTCTTGATGGTATCAGAGCAGACCATGAGATAGAGAGAGAAACAAAATTCTGTATTTTTTTTTTCTTAAACCCACCATGTCAACCACATCAAGCTCTTCCCCTGCCCTCACTCAATCTGATGACTACCCATATCCTGTGACACAGAATATTGCAAATTTTGTGTCACTTCGTCTCTCCTCTACCAACTTCCTTCTCTAGAAAACACAAATGCTCAATATCCTTGAGAGCTATAACCTCCAAGGCTTTATCAATGGTGAAGTTCAACCACCACCTCAGTTCATCAATAATGTTGACTCTGGCACACAAACTAATCCTGCATTTGTGAAGTGGCGCAAAACTGACAGTCTTGTCAAAGGTTGGTTGACAGCCACTCTCTCCGAGGAAGTTCTTGGCATTGCTGTAGGCCTCAATACTGCCTTTGAGGTCTGGAATGCATTGGTTCATGCTTTTGTTCGTGTCTCATCAAACCGAAGCCTTGCACTTAAGCAGCGGCTTACCTCTATAACTCGAGGTACCTATACATTAGCTGTTTATCTCCGTCGGTTCAAAGCAGTGTGTGATGATCTTGCAGCCATTGGGAAGCCAGTTCCAGATCACAAGAAATCATGGTGGCTACTCAATGGGCTTGGCAAAGAATATGAGGTGTTCACTACTACCATGTTGAGACCACCAGTCCTTCCATACTCTGAAATTGTCACTTTATTGGAGAGTTATACTAAAAGGCATAAGCTTGATGCTCAACCCACTCCTCAAATGGCTTTCTATGGTCAATGCAACAATAAAAATAAAAGAAATAATGGTGGTCAAGGGTCCTTTAATTCTAAGGGACGTGGGTTTGTTCAAGGTGCCCAATCTGCACTAAAGAATTCCAGCAATCCTACACGAAATCTGCTAGCAAATTCACCAATCATCACAGCCAAAAACACAAAAGATGAAGCAATTATCTGTCAGATTTGCAACAAAAGGAACCACACTGCCCTCAAATGCTTTAACCGATTCAATCACTCATTCACAGCAGACAATATTCCACAAGCATTAGCAACTATAACCATTGCTGACAGTCAAGATTCTGAGTGGTTCCCAGACACAGGAGCTACTGACCATATTACTGGTAACCCAGGTAATCTTCACTCCTTAACTCCGTATCATGGATCCGATGGTGTTATGGTTGGCAATGGTCATACTTTACCTATCACACACATTGCTGAAACTACTCTTGGTACTGGTTCTTCTCCTATTCACTTAAAAGATGTGCTATTAGTTCCTGATATTAAGAAAGATCTGCTCTCTGTTAGTAAACTTACTACTGATTATCCACTCATCTTTGAATTTGATGGACATGGTTTTGTGATAAAGGATAGGGCAACCAACAAAACAGTAGCGAAAGGGAGTAAACGAGATGGTCTTTATGCCTTTGATAGAGGTCCAACAACCCTATTCTCCCATCGATTCAAGCGGGTTGTTAGAGATTGTTGGCACTATCGCCTCGGTCATGCACACCAAAGGATCATTGATCACTTGCACTCCAGAAATTTCATTTCTTCTGCTTCAGCATCTAAGTCTTCTTCAATTGGTACTAGTTGTCAAATGGGGAAATCATGTAGGCTTCATTTCTTTCCTAGAGAAAATGAAATAAAAATCCCATTTTACAAAATTCATTGTGATCTATGGGGGCCAGCCCCTGTTTCTTCTAGAGAAAAGTTTCGCTACTACACAATATTTGTTGATGAGTTTACCAATTTTACTTGGTTTTTTCCTATGAAAAAGAAGTCAGAATTTTTTAACTGCTTTGATCTATTCTATAAATATGTGGAATGTCAGTTTAATGCAAAAATTTGTGTCTTTCAAAGTGATGAAGGTGGAGAATTTGCAAATCGTGATTTCTTGCAGTTTTTAGCCACGAAAGGCATTCACCATCAATTTGCTTGTCCAAAAACACCTGAGCAAAATGGCAAGGCTGAGAGAAAACATCGAAATATCATTGAATTAGGACTCACCATGATGTTCCATGCACATCTACCACCAAGATTTTGGACAGATTGCTTTTCCACAGCAGTGTTCCTAATCAACCGTCAACCATCCCCACACCTCAACATGGAATCTCCTTTTTTCAGACTCTATGGAAGAAATCCAGACTATTCTTCATTACGAGTATTGGGCTCAAAGTGCTTTCCTTACCTTGGTGAGTATAGATCACATAAGCTTGACCCAAAGTCCCTTCCCTGTGTTTTTATTGGCTATAGCATAAAGCATAAGGGGTACAAATGTTTGTATCCACCGACTGGGAGAGTTTATATCTCACGCCATGTGGTCTTTGATGAATCTATCTTTCCTTATTCCACGCCTACAAGCTTGTACAAAAGTGATCCTCTTGAGGGGGAGCTTTGCATTTTCTCAAAATGGGAGATTGATCCACCAAATAATTCTCCTCCATCTTACTCTACACCACTATCAGCCTTTGCACCGCCTAAATCTCAAGATATCACTAGCCAACTGCACTATCAAATGCATCACAATTCCTCCTCAGCTGAGTCTCCTACAGTGACCATATCAGGCCCTTCTTTGTCTGAGCAATGTCAAGCATCTTACTCAGATCCACCAGTAGAGACCACTCCTATTCCAACTCAGCACCCCATGCTCACTCGTTCCAAGGTTGGTGTACACAAGCCCAACCCCAAGTGTGCTAATCTCCATGTAGCCCGCATAAAGCATGATATTCCGACTGAACCGCGATCCTTTCAAAATGCTAAATGTCACCCAGGTTGGGTAGCTGCTATGGATGAGGAGATGGATGCCCTTGCTGCAAACAAAACATGGATCCTTGTTCCATACAAACCTGAGATGAATGTGGTGGGATGTAAATGGGTTTATAAAGCTAAACTTAAACCCGATGGCTCTTAGAGCGACTCAAAGCACGATTAGTTGCCAAGGGGTTTCATCAAGTTAACGGCATAGATTTCTCAGAAACATTCTCTCCTGTTATCAAACCTGCTAGTATTCGACTTACCCTCACAATAGCAGTTGTCAAAGGATGGGAGATTCGCCAACTTGATGTCAAAAATGCGTTCCTTCATGGCTTTCTATCTACTCCTGTTTACATGCATCAACCACCGGGCTATGTTGATCCAGTGCACCCTACTAATGTATGCCAGCTAAGTCGTGCTCTATATGACCTCAAACAAGCCCCTTGCGCTTGGTTTGATAGGCTTAGTGACTTTCTTCTTCAACTTGGCTTTTATTGCAGCATCTCTGACCCGAGTTTGTTCATTTGCCAATCTTCTCGTGGAGTTCTTATTTTGGTACTCTACGTTGATGATATGATAGTCACTAGTGATGACCCACATTGGATTCAATGGCTTATCTCTCAATTGGCTCGTGAATTCGCCATTAAAGATTTGGGTTTTCTCCATCATTTCCTTGGCATTGAAGTCCATCGAAGTACCCAAGGTCTTTTTCTTTCACAAACACGCTATGCTTTGGAACTTATAGATCATGCTGCTATGACATCATGCAAACCAATTTCGACACCCATGCCCTTAAAAGGTCGGCAACTTCCCATCAATAATGATCTCTAGCCTGATCCCACACTTTATCGTAGCCTAGTTGGAGGACTACAATATCTTACTTTCACTAGACCAAACCTTTCCTATAGTGTCAATTTTGTGTGTCAATTTATGCATGCTCCTACAATAGCTCATTACCAGCTTGTCAAACGCATTCTACGTTATGTCAATGGGACTGCTCACTTTAGGTTACAAATTTTGGCCTCAAGTACTCTTGATTTGTATGGGTTTTCTGATGCTGATTGGGTTGGTTGCTCTATTAGCCGACGGTCTACCACCGGGTTCTGCACATTTCTAGGCAGTAATTGCATCTCTTGGAGTGCCAAAAAGCAATCAACTGTGTCTCGATCTAGTGCTGAGGCTGAGTATCGCTCCATGGCATCCATGGCTGTCCTTCTTACTTCGTGATCTTGGTATTGCCCTTCCTCGCCCTCCAACACTACATTGTGATAACTTGAGTGCCTTGTATATGACAGTGAATCCTGTCTTTCATGGAAGGACAAAACACATCAAACTAGATTATCACTATGTTCGTGAAAAGGTGGCTCTTGGTTCTCTTGAAACCCGCTTTGTTCCATCCAACCATCAACTAGCTGATATTTTCACCAAACCCCTCTCCAAGGTTGTCTTTCGGGACTTATGAAACAAACTTGGCCTTTGTCTTGATCCACGGCCAAGTTTGAGGGGGAGTAAAAGTGCAGCTGAAAATCAGGAAGCTGAAAATTAGGAGGAAAGTATTTCTAGACCAAAACCACCAGGAAGCTGAAAATCAGGAGGAAAGTATTTCTAGACCAAAACCACCTAAATTGTAGAAGGTAGACAGAGGTAGACAGCTAGCAAATTCAAAATATCTCAGCTAGCTGTACTGTCAAAATATCTGTACTGTTACACATGATTTGCTCCGTATTTTTTCTCCTCTGTACATATCCATCTAAATGGAAAATATACAAAATGTAATAGTTCTATATAAATGAAATACCAGCTCTCTCTATCTCAAGGTGAGATAGAATTTCTCAAGAATTCTTTACACACATGTCATGGTAATCTTGAAAGTACATACCTGCAAAGTACCGGCTTGAGAGCTGGGCTGCAACAACAAGAGCCCTGTCCTGAATCCTCACACCATGATGACTTTCATACTTCTCTTTCAAACCTCGAAGGATACTTATTGTGTCAGCAACACTAGGCTCTGCCACATACACCTGTTGGAGCCTTCTCTCAAATGCAGCATCTTTCTCAACATATTTCCTATACTCGTCAAGTGTGGTTGCACCAATGCACCTTAGCTGCCCCCTCGCAAGCATTGGTTTGAAGAGATTTGCAGCATCCATAGGCCCTTCAGTTCTACCAGCACCAAGAACAAGGCAAATTTCATCAATGAAAAGTATAACTTTTCCCTCAGCGTCTTCAACTTCTTTCAATACAGCCTTCAATCGCTCTTCAAACTCTCCCCTATACCTGGCTCCCGCAATCAATGCACCCATATCCAACTCTATGAGTCTTACTTTAGCAAGATTACTAGGGATATCACCTCTCATAATCCTTTGAGCCAAACCTTCCACCACAGCAGTTTTACCAACACCAGGCTCTCCAGTAAAGGACAGGATTGTTTTTAGTTCTTCAGGACAGAATTGTAACAACTCTCCCTATCTCCTCATCTCTGCCAATGACTGGATCAAGCTTTCCTGCCATCTCAACAAGGTCTCTCCCATAAGTCTTCAAAGCCGGGAAATTGGTATCCCCGGAAGCACTCTCCACCTTTCTTTCTTGTTTCCCACGAAGCTTCTGGACCTCCGATTTCACTTGAGCAGGAAAAACACCAGCTTCATTCAACAAGTCCCCAATTAATGAATCCTCAAGAAGACCAAGAATCAGCTGATCAACAGATAAAGGAGATGCCTGGTCGAACACTCTCTCCACTGCACTGGTGGCATCTTCACCACCAGCGTTGACAATTGCTTGTCTGAAGATGCCAAGGGCACCGGAGATCAAACCAAGAACAAGATGGAGATGTATCATCTTTTTTGCCTCTTAGCACCTATAAAGACTGTAATAAAAAAAAATAAAAAAAAATAAAAAAAATTTAAAAAACACTACTAAACCTTTGTTACCATAACATCGGAACCACAAAGAACAGAATTCATATTGAAAAGGAAAGCTTGGCAACCAAAAAAATCACATATGAAACGGAAAATTATACAACACTCCGGGGACCAGGTGTAGCAAACTATACGATACCCAAAATGAAACATGTACATGAATGTATTAAAAGGAAACTAGCTGTTCCTTTAAAAAGAATTAGAAAAATGCTAAAGCTACTATACAAATTATCAGATCAACAACTTAATAACTTTCTTAATTTATTTGTTGTGTTCTGTTTAAATTACGACAACCCAGTATGTAAGAACTATGTATTTTGTTTTGGGATCATGACAATCTAAATTTTACAAAGCAGACGAGACAAAAAAACACACACACAAGTACAACAGCATTCCAGAGGCATTTAGGAACAACAACAGAGAAGCTGAATAGACCCAGTAGAGTCACACCATCATAGAACAATTTTTTCACACAAAAATAAATAAATAAACAAATCACCAACAGAGAGAGAGTTTTTCCTTTACCTTTTTAGCAGAGACACTGGAATCGTTGATGGGTATTTAGAACTTGCTGTTTGCAGAGACACTGGCTTTGCAATCTCTGAAATCGTCAACAACAAAATTGTTGCTTTTCTTTCTGTTAAGGACATATTTTATGTAGTTGGCTAATCCTTTGACAAAACGCACTGTACTTGTATTTGGGTAGATCTAGAATGTGTTTAATACTTCAAGGAACATGTTGTTCAAGTGTAGTATTAAAGCCATGAAGATTGGACCAAGAAACAAGTGAAGAAAAGGTGTTCAATAAAGCTCGACACCTAGCTCGACACCTGGTGGATCGATCGAGCTCTTAAGGTGTTTTCTTATCGCAATCTCGACACCTTCTCGACACCTGGTCGATCGATCGAGAAAGTTTCTGTCTCCTCGACACCTTCTCGACACCTTCTCGATAGCTGTATCTGTTGAGATTCATTAAACCTCGACACCTCCTCGACACCTCTCGATCGATCGAGGTTACGGGAAATCAGAATTTTCAGCTTTTTGATTTTTGGGCCAGGCTTATGTATTTGAGTAGGGTTTCTTTTCCCACAACCCTAGACCTATATAAAGCTTATTTTGGAGGCCGTATCACAAGAGAGTAAGAGAATACAAGGAGAACATATGAAAAAGATTATTCTCTCTGAAAGAAGTCACTGCGTCTTTTGCGCCTTAGGGTTTTGTAACCAAGTGCTTCTTGATCTTCATTCTTGATGAAGTGAAGAACTTTGCAACCAACATCTTCTTCTAGTTGGTGATTGAAGTCGCGTACTGGGATCCGCGCAATTGGTTAGTCACGTACTTGGGATTCGTGCATCAAAGGGTGGCGTTCATATATTGAAGAGTTCAGAGGTTCTGAAGCGGTAGAAGGTTTCTGCTGTGAGTTCATCTACAGGGATTGTAGAGTCTAGGGACAAAGGTTTTGTACTAGATCTGAAACTTCTCTTTTCTATAGTGGATTGCTTTCGGGAAGGTTTCCCCCCAGGTTTTTTACTGTGAAACTGGTTGGTTTCATTGGTTTTCCTGGGTCATCATATCTTGTCTTATTTATTTTTTCCGCTGCATATTATTTTGACATGATATTGATGTTTGTTTGTTTTAACATGTTTTATTGATAATAAATCTAATTAACAACTTGGATTTAAAACTTGTTAATTCTATTAACCGGGGTCTAAATTTCCTATCAAGTGGTATCAGAGCGGGTACACTCTGATTGGATTAATTTCCTGAGTATAATCCATTGACCCCTGTTGTCATGGATAGAGGACAATCTTTATATATACCTCCTTTATTTGATGGAACTAATTATGCGTACTGGAAAGTTCGTATGAAAGTGTTCTTGCAGGCTCTAGGTGAACAGGTATGGCAAGCTGTTGAAGTTGGCTGGATTAAGCCAAAGGAAGCACCTGTGGATTGGGATGATGCAACAATTGTAGCTGCAAATTTCAATAGTAGAGCCTTGAATGCTTTGTTTTGTGGGGTGACCAATGAAGAATTCAAGAAAATTTCATCCACTAAAGTTGCCAAGGAAGCATGGACTATTCTTGAGACCACCTATGAAGGTACCAAGGCAGTAATGACTGTGAAGCTTCAACAACTCACAAGTAGTTTTGAAGAAATAAGGATGGAGGAGGACGAGACCTTTGATGAGTTCTATGCCAAACTCAAGGATATTGTGAATTCTGCTTTCAACCTTGGAGAATGTATTGCAGAATCCAAAATTGTTAGAAAAATCCTTAGGTCCTTACCTGAAAAATTCCATGCCAAGATCACTGCCATTGAAGAAGTCAAGGACATTGATCAAATTCCTTTGACTGAGCTTGTAGGGAACCTTCAAACCTATGAGATGGGATTAGGCTCAATGGGAAAAGGTAGAAAGAGCAAAAACTTGGCTCTTAAGGGTATAAAGGAAGAGACTGAAGATTCTGAAGATGAAGATCAAAGTGAAGATGAGGATGAGGATCTAACCTTCATAACTGATGAGATTATCAAGCTTCTTCAGTTTAGGAAAAAGGATAAGGGCAAACCTCCTAGGAAACCTAAATCCTCTAGGAAGGGCAAGAATGAAAAACCCCTTATTCAATGCCATGAGTGCAAAGGTTTTGGTCATATGAGGATAGAGTGTCCAAACTACCTCATGAAGGAAAAGACCGAGAAGCCAAAAGAGAAAGGGTTAGTTGCTACCTGGAGTGATACTGATGATGACTCTTCTGATGAGTTTGTGGATGAATGTCGTCAAGTTATGGCCTTTGCTGCCACAACCGATAAGGTGATTGTGGAGAATGCTAGTGACAGTGAGGATTCTTCTGATGATGAAGTACCTAAGAAGATGACCCTTCAGGAAGCCTCTGATAAGACTGGCTTAGGATATGCTGTTTCCTCCAGTCCTTCCTCTTCCACGGCTTCTGGATCAAGGACTGTCTTTGTGCCCCAATTTGAGAAAGGTAATAAAGGTATGAAATCTAAATCCTGTGTTAAACCTCATGTTTGTCACCATTGTGGTGTTGCTGGACATATTCGTCCTAATTGCTTTAGGTTGTATCCTCATAAGCAATTGTCCAAACGGTCACAGGTTTCCTCTCAAGGACCTACACCTTTGTTTGGAGAGTTATTAAAAGTCTTGAGCTTTTTAACTCAATTTCAGGAGAATTCTAATTCTTCTATGTCCTTTAGTAGACATACAAGGACACGTGCCTTTTCATCTTCACGGCCAAAGACTCGTGCTGTGTGGGTGAGAAAGGAGCCTAAGACTTAATTGTCTTTTCTGTTTGTCCTCTGCTTTAATTCTTTCTATCTAAAGTAGGACTCTTTGTGCTTGATTTCTTATCTGCTTTTGAAATCATGCTTTCATGCATCTGCATCTTTCTATCATACCTTCATGCATATGCATATTTCTTTCTGCTTTCATGTTGTTTGTCTGTTTTTGTTTGGTTGTTTAGTTTTTATTTTGTTTTGTTTTCAAAATAAAAATAAAAAGGAAAAATCAGAAAAATACAAAAACAGTGTGTGTTTTGTGTACTTTGGTACTTGTGTACCTTAGATGGCCAATGAAACAAAGTTTTCTATACTTTGTATCTCTTGTAGCTTAGATGAGCATCTCTATGCACAACTAAGCAAGTGAGCGTTGTGGCTCTTGTTTGTGATGAGTAAGATTAGGTTATCTCTTTAAACTTAACACTCACATCACTCTTTTTGACGGGTAGGACTAGAAAATCCTAAGAGAAAGGCATAAATAACCATCTCACCACTGTTGCCCGCCAATCATTAATGACATCTGTATGCTTCGGCATAGAAAAAGTGTGATGTCAATGACATTTGTATGCTTAGGCATAGCAAAATTGAAATGTAAAAATATCAATGGGTATTTCTTTTCTTTCTCATAAGCCCATGTATGATATGCTTAAAAAGAAAATATGCAAAGAAATAAAAAGCAAAAAGATTAAAAATGCTTTAAAATGGTTGCAAGCGTGTATTCTAGGAGATGTGGGAGTTATAGGATGTACCTCGAAGGTGATAGTCCCCATCAAACAGTTATGATTGTGTGTGAGTTAAAGTTATTTTCTCATATCTCAGATCGTCATAACATGTATACACATATGCAATCTTGCGATGTTTTTCACACACAACACGCAATATTCTACTTTTGATACATGTGCAGGTACAATGTGATTTGGCCATCACTAGGTTTACATGTGCTTATGTATGCTCACTAAACTGTCTTGACTTGTTTTTGAAAAATAAAATTGGTTAGACTTGTTTAGTTTGTGTGTGTGTTTTGCATATTTCTATTATTTTGTCATCCATAGCATCTTGTTTCATTACATTCATGCATTTATATGGATTTCTTGTGCCCCCATGATCATCCTTGATCATCTTTCTGTTTCTCGGGTGAAGCTTTCTAGCTTTCTGTACCCTTTGTCAATCATGACAAAAAGGGGGAGAGAAATTGTGGAGACTTTGTGATTTCTTTCTTTAAGATTCTACAAGTTAGGGGGAGAAATACATGCCTCTGTAAGGGGGAGATGTGTTTCATCTTGTTAGGGAGAGTGCTTACTTCCTTCTTCTTGTACCTTGGGTCTTGTGACCATATTTACATACATTGTGCTTATCTTCTTTATATGATGATGTATGTTTTCTTCACCTACCTCTACATGTGTTGTTTATTTTCTATCTTCATACACATGTTTCTTATTATTTGTATGCAATCTATTATTTCTGTTTCACACAAGATGCCTTGATGAGTTTTGTTTAAAGTGTTTCAGGAATACAGGTTGTCAAAGTCTACTTGCCATGAACTCTTTTCTTGCAAAGTTTTTCAAGAGTTTGTGTTAGGATAGATTTTATTGTATTCAACAAGTGAGTATGAGTTGAGTGATTTATAATTTCTCTCATATGTTCATTTGTTTGTTGTGGTTTTGTCACGGATTGCCAAAGGGGGAGATTGTTAAAGACATATTTTATGTAGTTGGCTAATCCTTTGACAAAACGCACTGTACTTGTATTTGGGTAGATCTAGAATGTGTTTAATACTTCAAGGAACATGTTGTTCAAGTGTAGTATTAAAGCCATGAAGATTGGACCAAGAAACAAGTGAAGAAAAGGTGTTCAATAAAGCTCGACACCTAGCTCGACACCTGGTGGATCGATCAAGCTCTTAAGGTGTTTTCTTATCGCAATCTCGACACCTTCTCGACACCTGGTCGATCGATCGAGAAAGTTTCTGTCTCCTCGACACCTTCTCGACACCTTCTCGATAGCTGTATCTGTTGAGATTCATTAAACCTCGACACCTCCTCGACACCTCTCGATCGATCGAGGTTACGGGAAATCAGAATTTTCAGCTTTTTGATTTTTGGGCCAGGCTTATGTATTTGAGTAGGGTTTCTTTTCCCACAACCCTAGACCTATATAAAGCTTATTTTGGAGGCCGTATCACAAGAGAATAAGAGAATACAAGGAGAACATATGAAAAAGATTATTCTCTCTGAAAGAAGTCACTGCGTCTTTTGCGCCTTAGGGTTTTGTAACCAAGTGCTTCTTGATCTTCATTCTTGATGAAGTGAAGAACTTTGCAACCAACATCTTCTTCTAGTTGGTGATTGAAGTCGCGTACTGGGATCCGCGCAATTGGTTAGTCACGTACTTGGGATTCGTGCATCAAAGGGTGGCGTTCATATATTGAAGAGTTCAGAGGTTCTGAAGCGGTAGAAGGTTTCTGCTGTGAGTTCATCTACAGGGATTGTAGAGTCTAGGGACAAAGGTTTTGTACTAGATCTGAAACTTCTCTTTTCTATAGTGGATTGCTTTCAGGAAGGTTTCCCCCCAGGTTTTTTACTGTGAAACTGGTTGGTTTCATTGGTTTTCCTGGGTCATCATATCTTGTCTTATTTATTTTTTCCGCTGCATATTATTTTGACATGATATTGATGTTTGTTTGTTTTAACATGTTTTATTGATAATAAATCTAATTAACAACTTGGATTTAAAACTTGTTAATTCTATTAACCGGGGTCTAAATTTCCTATCACTTTCAAAGAAAAGAAGAATTATTGTTTGAAAATTTTTCTGTGATGTTTTGAAAAAACAGAGTAGTAGTGAGGAGGAGAAGAAGAGAGACTGTTCTCTTTTATTAAATCTTCAACGCGGAAACTACGTAACCCTCTCATGTTAAATCCATATTCTGATACTTTTGAATTATAATTGCTTTTTTGGAACTATGGTAAGTTAATATTTTAACGTATAAAAATCTTAATGTATAAAGTGCAGTAAGTGATGCACTTTTTTTTTTTTTTCTTTTTCTTTTTCTTTTTTTTTTCTTTTTTTTTTTTTTTTAACTTAGAAGAAGCTATTAGTCCAAATAGCCACTAAATTAGTAATTTTTTCTTAACTCAAAATGAGAATATAGAAATTTTTTAGATAAAAACATTTTATTTCTTCTTATCAACTTTTCTTCTATTGCTTTATCACTTCTTTGAATATAGTTATTTAATTATGTTTATTTTAACTTCTTCTTTTGGTAACATTAAATTTCTAAGTTGATTATAACCTTTAAAAAGAATTGTAATTCCTAATTTCAATAGGGTTTTAAATTTGGTATCAAATGGGACTCTACTAATATATGTTCTTTAAAAAAAATTATTCTAAATATAATAAAATTTGGGCATATAAGCCTATGGTGGTTGCACCAAGTGGCTGTATTAAACTGCACAATTTATTTTTCATAGAAGCCACAGCGGCACTAAATTGCAATAATTATAATAATAAAAAAAAAAAAAAAAAAAAAAACATAGCAATTTTTTAGATAAAAAAATTTTTATTTCTTTTTATCAACTTTTCTTCTATTGCTTTATCATTTCTTTGGATAAAAGTGTGTTGATTTTAACTACTTCTTTTGATAACTTTGAATTTCCTTGTTGGTTTTAACATTTTAGTGTCCGTTTGGAACAGTTTATTTAGCTCAAATTGAAAATTTTTTGCTAAAAATGTTAAAAAATAAGCTAAGTAGTACAGTGGGACTTATGAATAGTAGCAAAAATAAACTGAAAGTAGAGATAAATTGAAAAATTCAGCTCATCCCAAACGCACACTTAGAGAGAGAGAAAAAATCTGTCATATTTCCTAATTGCCATCATTTACGTTCACTTTCTCTCTTTATTATTATTATTTTTTAACATTACGTTCATGTCAATATATATGTGTGTGTGATATGTGTGTGTGTATATAGTTTCATTCTATTTATATGACTTTTTTTTATTTCTTTTTTTTAGAGAAGTGCTACGTTCACAATATTTTCACAACAATCATAAGTGGTAAATTATTATTGGTTCAAATTTGAACCTAAATCTGAAATTATTTTTTTGTCCATCAATGATAACCTGTAACAATTTGTCACTTAAGATTTGTTAAAAAAGTTATTAAAATGTTGTGTATATAGCATTTTTTTTAATGAGATAACAACATACACATTAATTAGAATTCCTAATTTCAATATGGCGGTTTAAATTATATATTAAATGGGACTCTACCAATATACTTCCTTTAAAAAAAAAAAGTTCATTCTAACCTAATAAATGTTAAGCTTAAAATTGTGGTTGAACCAAATAGTTATAATCTTTTAAAAAGACAGAAAATTATAATTGTTCTTATCAACTTTTTTATTTTTTTTTTATATATATCCCTATCAATTTTTTTAGATAAAAAAATAAAAATAAAATAAAAACTTAGTTCTTATTATCTTTTGTTTTTCCCTTCACTCTTTGCTAACATTTCACATATATTAGACTTCCCTCTCTCAATTTCTTCCCCATAATTGAGTTTATGTGTTGTTTTATATTTCTTTCATTTTTATGCTTCAATTATAATTGTTCCTCGTTTACTTTACATTTTATTTGTTCTTTCATTATATCTGGGTTGGTTTGATCATTCTAGATAATTAAGCAGTCCCCTTTATTCTTTCAATCTCTTTTTTCTTTATTTGACAAATTTCATAGCTTTAATATTTTACTTTTTTGGGGGTAATAGGAACCCATATTCATGAGGCTAGATTTGCTAAAAATGTAAATGATGTACACAAATGGCTAGAGGATGTTCCCCCAATAATTTAAAGTTTTACACCCATGTTCTTGAAGTAACATTTTTTTATATTCAATTTTCTTATTATTTGTAAGGCATTGATTTTATGGCATGGGTTTTTTTTTTTATAAAGTCTATGGTAGCTATTTTTTTTCTTGGTATGTCACTATGATTGTTAACATGTATTTTAAGGTTTTAAACGGTAAATTTATTCCATGAATATAAATAATAGGTTAATAATAAAAAACTTAAAATATCATTTCTAAATATGATAGATTGTTTACAAACTTATACTATAATTAAATACTAATCAAGAAAAAAGTCCGAACTTTTCTCTTTTATACAATAAAGGTTGTGTGGGTGTGAATTCAATTCTGGGCGAGGTCCAAAGGGCTTGAAAGCTCATACTAGAAAGGACGAGTTAAGCCCATCTCTATGAATCATAAAGGGAAGTGTCCCCCCAGACAATTCTCAAGGAGTTCTGGATTTGCCACCAACATTGAAACTCTCGTTCAAGATAATAAACATGGATGATCTTGGAGAATACAAAGGATTGATCTCGGGGAACCAATTCCTCTTTTAAACCAAGGTGCCACTCTCACTAGGTATACCTCAGAAAATTCCCTGGGGGGATAAGGATCACAAAGATTGTCGCCTTCGCATTAATAAGAGGTTCTCTACCTAATCTCTTCCACATTAAATACATATAGGACAACCTGAACAGTACAGACACCTCCCAAAAGTCTTGTTCTAGGATAAGAACAGTGGGGAAACTAATAGAAGAAGGGAAAATATCCCAAAAAGATCCGGCTAGGGGAAGGTAAAATACCTATAAAAGAGGAGGAAATGGTAACAAAGAGGGGGGCAAAAAAGAATCGGGAAAAATACTAAAGAAGAGAGAGGAAAAGTAAGAGATGAGATATTCCTTTTTCTTTAAATCTCAGCAACACAGGAAAAGAATGTGATTATTTTTTCTTGTAATATTAATGCAATCTTGCTTCTAATAATTAGCTGTTTGAGCTTCCCATTGTGAAGTTTTCACCTTGTTCTATTGATAAGTAAACTGTGCTAATCAGTCATGCACCCAGGAAATAATTTGTCCTCAAGATTTAATTTCTTATTGAGAGTTTTTGACCCCACAAAGGTAATACTAGCTTTAATTTCTTCACTTATACTAAGAATTTATTTACTCAGATCTAGAAGGGTGTAGAGTCACCTTTTACATCATGATTTTCAGGGACTGAAAGTTTATTTTCTCCAAGAACTATCCCTTGTAATTCAAGGTTTTGTTATGGAATAATGAAAATCACATTTTGGAATCACAGTTTGATAGTTCCAAATCTTTTTCTTTCATATTCATTTTGCTCATCATTTATTTTATTGATACTCATAAACATTTAATTTTGTAAACAGTGCATGGGATCCATTGAAAAATGCCAAATCCATAGGAAATTCAATTTTCAGTGCAATCTAAACATACACTTAGACAATTCTATACCAATTACCAAATGTTGATTATCAATTTTTCCCCCCTCAAGGATTAAACTGGTCGGTATAATCAACAGAGCGCTCCTAACCATTTCATGCGTTCAGGGAAATTTTTTTCTCGTTAAAGCGAGAGATTTGTTTGGAGAAAAAGGTATGAGAGAGTGTGTTTTTTTTCTCTGGCTTTAGGCATGTTTTTTTTTTTTCAAATCGATAGCAAAAGAAATTTTTAAAACCATTTCATACGTTCAGGGTTACCCAACCCATGGGCGAAGTCATGGTCTTGCTGGGCCTGAAGTTCTATGCAGTTTCCGAACAATATTGGCAATTTTTTCTAACAAGAAGACAATGCCGGCGGGTTCCGACAATTGAAAGTCGAAGGTTTCGTTATATATGTGATTGTATCTAACGCCCTTTTGCTACGTACGTACACGGTTCACCGTATTGCCACGCCAAACACACCTGGCTTCCCTTCTTCTTCTTCTTCTTTGTCTTCTTCTTAAGACCGCGTGCTTGTCTTATGCGCCTACAGGAAGGAAAGTGAGAAAGCTGTGTTAAAAATATCTTTCACAAGTTTTATTTTGGATCCTTGAATGTAAACTTGGTCTGTTCTGTAGTCTGTACACATGCCGTACACAATGCCGACTAATTTTGGATCCCATATGCGAATCGGATGAGTGCAGCCTAGGAATTTTCTTACCATTCAATAACACAACTTTCAATCTAGAAATCAAAATTTTCACAACTTTAATCCTTATATATATATATATATATATATATATATATATTGAGGCTTACCTAAAGCTTTTGTGCATATCGGCCTAATTGTGGATTTCCTGAAGGGACAAAGTTTTGACTACAAATAACTGGCAATAAAAAGATGATATGTGTTTATGTCATGTGCATGACACATAACTTACTTAAAATAATTGTAAACAATCATTTAAGTATGATTTAGTAAGTGAGATAACATAAATATAGGTCATCTTCCTAGGTAGCAAGTTATTATTAGTAGACTAAAAGGTAACAACTTGCCACATAAAATTTTCGGTGAGAATGTTATGAACCTGACATTATAGATTTTCTTTTCACTAATTGTTAAGTTGGCATAACAAAGAAAGGGAACGCCAAGAAAGAAGGAATCATAGCCATATCGTAAGGCTTCAGGCTTCATTTGGGTGAAGGAGCCATCAACCCCCGAAACAAGCACTAGATTTGGTCAGAATCTGCATTCTTGCAAGTTGCAACCAAGCACAAGAAAACAAACCAACCTAGACTTTGATTTGGTCACAACCAAGCACAAGAAAACAACCAAACCTAAACTTGAATTGGAAATAAGTGTCATATCTTAATTCTGCCAGTCTGTCAAAAAAAAATACATACCGTACCTGTCAATTTGTCACTTTTGGAGGGCTCTGGATCCGTCAAGCCAAGGAGCCCCATATAGACGCAGAAAGATTTGGTACTTTCAGAGAAATGGCCAGGAACTTGGTACTTCTCAGGTTTTTGCTTTGTTTTCGGTTTTATTTATGGCTCATTTTGAGTTGTAAGACACTGGTGGATGGTACATGGAGATGAATATTTTTCATCCACTGAATCAACAGAAGTTCAATAGAAGACCAAATTTTGCCACTGTACTTAATTCAGAGTTGATTTTGTAAACCAAAATCACAAGAAATCACTTGCCACTAATCCTAAATTCACAAAGTTCACTTTACATTTTGCCCTAAAGTAGGGTCCCAGATTTTTAGCCCTTTTCACACAAATTTCAAAGAACGCATCATTCACAAACAGCTTGTGGTTGAATTAATGCTTTTTATATCTACCCTCCACAGTCCACACCTCTTTTTATCCACTTTCAATACTCCTCCCTCTCTCTCTTCATGCCCCGTTATCTTTTCTTCTTATTTATAAATGGGTTCAATTAACACATGCTCTCATATGTTAATCACCAATTTTTATAAAACTTTTTATTAAAATTAATAAAACTGTCAAAAAAGTTAGTTACTTTTTCATACTTATATCAATCGTTTTGTTGATTTGCCTAATATGCTTATTGCTAACTATTTGTTCACAGGACTTTTAGCCTGGTGAAGTCATATTCCATGTACTTTTGTTTTTGCACAGTGAAAGAGATATCATGTAGTGGTCCTTGTTTAATTATATGCAGTTCTGCACTCATTCGTTCCTTTACTCCTTATCCTTGTTTTTCGTAGAGGATCAAATTAACAGGGAAACTTTGGATGGCCTGAAGAATTGCACTATATTGAAGAACAAGAACATAAAGGTTTCTTGTGGTTAGTATCATGTTCTTTTTTTGACATTAAAAGTGTTGAGTATATACGTATGAATAAAGTCCTCAATTGAATAAAAATCACAGAAGAGAATAATTAATATAACATAATTGAATTCAAACTCATAAGTTTAAGCTTTTAAGTTTAAGTGGTCCTATATGTTATTTTAATTATACTCAACTAACTTAAACTTTAGCTATTTTTCTTTTGTTATGCATGTTTAATGGGTGCTCAAGCTAGGCAAATTAATCTTCCTGTTTAGTTACACTTTGTTACTACAAGCTTTCAAGGCAAGAATATTCTCGTTACTCATGAAGGCACCTTTTTCATTTTCGTGCATTAGTAAAGTTTTAGCTACATTCATCAAAACTATCTTTGACTAATAATACTATATGCAAAGATAGTTTTGATGAATGTTGCTAAAACTTTATTAACGTACTATCAATGCTAATAGAACTATATTAGTACTTTATGAATGCACTATGAGAATTGAGAATAACTTTTTGGTGTTTTTTCAGAATTTGAGTTAAGAGTTAAGTGGCATTTTGATAATAACATGTGATAAGTAGGAACCATTATATAGACTTGTCACACTCAAAGTCACCAAAGACTTTTTCTTTTTTCTTCACGCCATTTATTTTTTCTCTCAGCATCTTCTTCTTTCTTTCTTTTTCCCTAGAAAAAGCTGCATTCCCTTACCCACACGAATTATATGCAAGGTGCATTTATCACTGTTTTTGTTAAAGGCTCTACTTGTATTTTCTTTGGCAGCCCTTTGAGAGGACTAGATCAAAGCAGTTCAACTAGGACCAAAACTCGTCAACAGTCTAAGATCTAGTCCCAAATTTTTAGGGTTCAGGGTCGGCTAGTCTAAGATCCATCAAAACAAAAATATTCGGATGCAACCATTTTTTTTTTTTTTGGTAGATGAGCATTAAAAATTAACAAAAATAGGTAACTTGCAAGTTAATTTAGCTTAAGCAGCATTTAAAGCTAGTTCAAATGATGCTGACATTGCAAGCCATTAAGGAAATTCAAATCCTTACACATGCACACACTGTTTCTTTCACTCTAAAGTTTTATTTTTTTCAGGAACACAATTCAAAATAATATTCAAACACACTTAAAAAACAATAACTCTTTTAGATCTTATCCTTGGTTTTTATTATAACTAGTGTTTAACCCGCGCAATGCGCAGAATCGTTTTACATATTAATGAACTTATTTAATAACGTAGTATATTTAAGCATGTAGTGTCTAATACCTAAGACTATATACATTGGAGTACTTCTTCATGGGATATAACTTGTACCGGCCATTTCAATTAAGTGTCAGCCTAAGGAATCCCTTGAGTCCATCTGGCATTGCCCCGGAACTTCTCTCACCCAAAAGTAAAAGGAAGTATATATTGTCATTCAAATAATTATTCATCAATGACAAACAAATTGTGATAATAAGAACAATAATTGATAGTGACTTTGCTTTTTTCAAGTTTAAAATATCTCTTTTTCTTGGCACATTATTTAATTGTATACCATAGTTGCTTATGCAAAAGACTTGTTAGGTAAGCGGGATTGTCATGCTTTTTTTAAGTTTGGGATTTTTTAGTTGGTTCATACATGGAGGGGGAAGTGGGCTTACGTTGTATGTCTCCATTTTTCCTATACTTTGTTTAATAAGTAATATATTAGACACTTTCAAAATTAAGTGTCTAATATAAATTGCAGCTTCATGGTAAAGCAATAAACCAAACATAAGGATGATCAACACATACACATACACACCTTTTTTCCAATTTTAATAATTGCAGTTAAATATTCAATTAGAATTGCTTACTATATCAGTCACATTAGCTAATTAAACATTATATAAGCATCTCACTTTGGTCTTGGTGATGTAGAGATATAAAACCAAAAGAGGGTGAGTTAGACTCATTAGAATGCATAGTCTCAAATCTCCTTATTTTCCCAATACCAATATTCACGTAAAAGAAAAAAGAGTTCATAAGGCATGCTAAAACATTAGTACTTTACTGATCCAGTCAATTCTTCCACCAAAGGGAATATGGAATAGAATTCACCTAGGTTTATGATTTGCAGAATATGATGCTCGTGCTACATTGAAGCATAAATGCATTGCTCATTTTTCCCGAAACCAAATTTTTTTTCAATTATCGTTTGGTCACAACTTGAATTAAAACACAGAAAAACAACACCTAGCCTATTAAAATTAGAACCTTGAAACTCATTCAGCCACAAAGTCTCCATAAAATTTAGGACTAATAATGGGAATCAGACAAACTTACCCCATGCTTTGCAATATTGAAATAACACAAAACTTAATTAGTTTGCTAATAAAAATTTAAGCTCTATCTATGGGGAAAAAAATGTTAGGAAAGTAAGATCAATGAGCCATATATGTGTTCTCTACGATCTATTAATATAATAAAATGGATGTCCTCCCTCAAGCTCATTACTGCCCAAATGCTACAATCCATTAAAAATCCAGCATTATTACATTCTAATTAAAATAAGGATAAAGATTTGTAAATTCTTGGCACTAACTAACTAATAAAACATCTCCTTAATTTGCATGTGTCACACATTTGGCACGTGTAACTCCAATATTAATTGCATGTCCATCTTAACAATCTTTACAAAGGTAGAAATTTTTGGATGGAGGTAGGGGAAATTTGGTTCAAGGATTTCTTCAAATACTATTAGAGGAATTAAGAAAGAGGAAAATAGCTCCGCAAACCTCACTTTGTCACTGTCAGTAAAGAGTACTTTGGACGCAACAATTGCATTGGCAGCTTCTGTATAGTCAAAGCAGACATTGAAACCAGTTTGGCTGTCAGTAAAGAGTACTTTGGATGCAACAATTGCATTGGCAACTTCCGTATAGTCAAAGCAAACATTGAAACCAGTTTGGCCGCATGTGACATTGGAATTGTAATTGTACTATAGCCCTCCATAGACACAACATTAAACCATTAATGAACATGAGAAAATGAAATTTGGAAGTCAAATGTATGGCATAATTAACTTAGCTATATCATTAGTGTTTGTGTGAAGTTGACTTGAACTTGCAAAAGTGAGTAAGACATTTTATCGAACACGTGGTTTGCTTATTCCAAATGGGAATGAGATGAATGTTTTGCAACATGAATCCACCCAAAAATTACACCCAAGACAAAATAAGCACAACTAAGTAAAAGCACCGTGGGATTGCTACCAACTACTTGAGCAGTTGAGCCTATTTATAAAGGTATTATATAGAGCAACTAATGAGCTTGCAGATGTACCAGCGCCTGAAAATTTTTAAATGTAATGTGACATATGTTTTCATCATTGTACCCGCATGATGCAAGACCAAGTTATAAATTATAGAAACGGTGTGAGTCAATAAATATCTTAACCAATAAAGAAATCAAACCAAAACAAACAAACTACTCCGATTAGCAAAAAAACCATTACCAAACAACATAAAAAAATGAATAAACAAAGTTAGTTAGTACCTCTTTAGATACAGAAGAAGGTTTTGATATTCATTGCCTGGTGGCTGTCCCCCCTTCGGTTTAGTATTTTGTACCACAACCAATAAAGTTGAAGATTTGATTTTCCCAAGCTTGTGTTTCCTTAAACATGCAAACCACAAACTCAGTACCTGGAATAAAAAAAAAATGAATTGAAAGAAACAGAGACAAAGAGAAAAACAAAAAAACAAAAAGAAAACAAACTTCCCTATTATAATTTTTTTTTTATAAACTTCATTTTTTATTGTTTTAGGACATAATAAAATCCATCTTAATCTGTGTTTATGCATGAAATATATTCAAATGAAACATAATGAGGAAAATACAAAACACCTCATCACCATTATAGGATTCTTACTGTAACTCCCCAATTTATATTGCAAAGAGAACAATTAATTCCAAGAATACAAAGTCGAACAAAAAATATATCTTGAGATAGGGGGGAGAAAAAAGAGATCCCTTAAACCAATACTTATTTTGTACTTGCACTTATTGAAACTAAAAATTGGTCCCTCAAGATCAAATGTCCAAGCCTATGTAAGTGCAAAGAAAGTGGCTATGGTAGGCCTAACCAAGTCTTCTATTATAGAATTTTCTCAATACCAATCATTAAAAGATAAGAGCTAGTACCAATAGAAATCTGCATTGCCTTGCTCTTTTCTTGAGCTGTGTACATTTGGTTTTCAATTTCTTGATGCTTACTACCATTTTCCTTTTCCATCACTCCTATTTCATTAGGATCTTGCTAATATTTGCACTTTTATCAATTTCACCAATATTCATTTTCTTATTTGTCTCTACCCTTTTTTCAACTACTTTGGCTCTAAGTAGCGTTTAAGACCTAACAAAATTTTAAAAAAAAAAACATAAAATGATTATTATATCATAAAACACATGATATAAAACATAAAACATAAAATGATGCATTGAGTTGCACTCTATAAAACTCAAAGGATTATTATATCATAAATTATCCAATTTGTTGGTCTTGGGTGCAAGTGCAAACACATGCATATCAAGAATTGGGTATAAGGTTGTAACGTTGAATGCTCATAGGACACCAAGACTAAACTGGATCAAAACGTAGTTCTAATGTTATCCATTTAAAAACAGTTAATTTGTTAATAATCTGCATATCAAGAATCAAGAATATATATACATTGATTTAGGAGGGAGCATTGTTCTAAGAAAATAACTTAGAAACAGATGGATCGTGGATAAGATTTTTAAAGACTTTTCCTAAAGACACCATCTCTAGGTAAATGGTAAAATTTATAAATATTTGACCCAATAGAATAACATCCCAAAACAATTAAGGAAGATATCCTTGTACTTCACTCTTGTAGACAACATCCATCCCATGTAGCATCTTGTGAAAGACAACATGACATTCCATCCAACCTTTAAAAGGAAACAAAAAACAGGCATGTACGAAAGAAAAAACAAAAAGTTTTAGTTATGAAAAGTGTGCGCTAAACAATTGGTACCAATTATCATTGTTCAAATACATTTAAAAAAAAATCCTCCACTCCATTGTTCATCATTGCTAGTTTCTCCCCACTTAGATTTCATCATTCAACCATTAACACAGCCAGCAAATGTCAGCATATTATAGTTCACACTTGCCGTCAAGGTGCACATATGTTGCTCATTCTGAATATGGACACTCAAAGTCATGTAATGAGTCTGCCACCACCTAAATATGATAAAACATCTTGATCTACCTCAATTGAGTACCACACTACTTATTTACTATGAAAAACAACTTAAACATGAGGTTATATGCAATAGCAACATGAGTTTATATGCAAAATTCAGTAAAATTAAGATGAGTGCACAATGTTCCAAAACAATTCAACAATATGAGTGATAGAAACTAACAATAAAATAGATACAAAGATACCCAAGCATTTAGGTATTTGGGTTTTGTCACACATTCAAGCATTTATTCGAATACAAAAACTATATATATATATAGTTTTTTAGGATAGAGAAACCAAATAGTGATTGTTAGTCTTCCAAGGAGAGAAAAAGAGATTTGCATTAAAAAAATAGACATATTGGCATATTCCTCTCTCCAGAAATCATAGTATCCTGGCCCGCTTAAAAAAGGGGGATATACTGTATGGGTTTTTCTTTAGAAGAATTTAATTAAAGTAGCAATTGAATATAAACACAGCATGAAGTAGAAGTTTGTTTGGCAAAAACGTTGCTCTGTTTTGACTTTGGAGTTGTGATTGTTATAAAAAAAGGGTAAGAAAGTGATATCTTTTGCTATCTCCAAGAGATCTAGTACCTGATAGCATTTGAATTGTAGGCTGAAGATATTTCATGGGTGCTAAAAAAATTCCAATAAATAATAAAACATTAACATTTGCGCAATAAAAAACTTTGATATCCAAAATTTAGAACTGAACAAAGAGCACGAAAAAAATTTTGGAAAAAAAAAAAAAAAAGAGATAAAGAGAGAAAGAGACTAAATTTCATACCACATCAAGAAAAACCCTTCTGTCTTCAAAGTTCAACTGAAGCCTCTCATAGCCTGCACCTTCTGTGTTTGCAATTTTTTTTTCTTGCTCTTCTCTCTCTTTCTGCCTTTTAACGTCCCTTGTACAGTGAAAAGGAAATCCAATATAAACTAATCAAATCTCATCCAAAAACATATAGAAAAAATAAATCCTAACCCAAATACCTAAATGGAAACAAAATAAATTCTAAACCAGGTACCTAAAAATCAAACCTGTTAGAAATACTAAATGATTGTATTGTATTTCATAATCAAGAAATATACATGTGTGCCTTTATATAAGAGGCATATGTGTGTGGTACAGGTAAGTATATGTGTGCGGTACAAGTAAAGTGTAGTACAAGTACAAGTGTGCTAAACAAGTAAACTAGTTGGGCCTAAAGCCCATAACATAATATACATTAACAGCCCCCCTCAAACTCAAGGTGGATGTGAGACCAGCTTGAAGTTGTCAACCAAATCACGAGTGCGTCCCTTAGGAAGTGACTTGGTGAAGATATCTGCAAGTTGATCTTTGGAGGAAACGAAGAAAAACTTGAGAGCACCATGGACAAGATGATAACGAATAAAATGACAATCAATCTCGATGTGTTTAGTCCGTTCATGGAAGACATCATTGTGAGCAATATGAATGGCACTCTGGTTATCACAATAAAGAGGAGTAGCAGAGGCTGTGGACACACCCAAATCCTTAAGAAGCCATCATAGCCAAAGGAATTCAAATGTGGTATCAACAAGAGCACGATATTTTGCTTCAGTACTGGAGCGTGCCACAAAGGTTTGTTTCTTACTTCGCCAAGAAATCAAAGAAGAACCAAGGAGAAAGCAATGTAGTGGACGTGCGATCAGTGGGATCTCCTGCCCAATCAGCATCAGAGAATGCATGGAGTACAAAAGGAGACTGAGCAGAGTAGAAAAGACCATGAAAAAGAGTGCCCTTCAAGTATCGAAGAATGCGCAGAACAGCAGCATAGTGAGTTGATCTTGGAGCAGACAGATACTGGCTCACCTGATGAACAGCATAGGAGATGTCTGGACGAGTAACTGTGAGATAAACTAGGCTGCCAACCAATCGTCTGTAAAGAGAGGGATTAGACAATAGTTTCCCCCCCGAGGGTGTCAGATGCGCATTAAGCTCAACTGGAGTGTCAGCAGTTTTGCTGTTAGTGAGTCCAGCTCGAGACAAAAGATCAGAAGCATACTTGGCTTGAGTAATATAAAGACCATCAGTGGAATGAGTAATTTCAAGACCCAAGAAATAGCTGAGATGTCCAAGATCTTTCATCTCAAACTGCTGACTGAGAAAATCATTGAGTTCTTGAATGCCACTGAGGTCATCACCAGTTATGATCATATCATCCACATATAGAAAAGCAAAATGGTGCTTTTATCAGTACAACGAAGAAATAAGGCAGAATCATACGGACTAGCAGTGCAACCCAAGCGAAAGATAGTGGAGCTGAACTTGACAAACCAAGCTCGTGGAGCTTGTTTAAGGCCATAAAGTGCACGTCGAAGGTGACAGACCTTGTTTGATTCAACAGAGAGACCAGGCGGAGGTTACATATAGACTTCTTCATTCAAATCCCCACTAAGGAAGGTATTTTTAACATCCATCTGAAAAAGATCCCATTTACTAGCAGCAGCAACAGCTAAGAGAGCATGAACAGATGAGATACGAGCCACTGGAGCAAAGGTCTCTTCATAATCAATCCCAGACTCCTATGTGAAACCTTTTGCAACAAGACGAGCCTTGTAGAGCTCAATAAACCCATCAGAGCGAGTCTTGATCTTATAGATCCACTTACAACCAACCACAGACTAACCAGGAGGGAGAGTGACCAGATCCCAAGTATGGTTTTTGGTTAATGCATCAAGTTCTTCTTTCATTGCAATCTGCCATAAAGGGTCAGTGAAGGCCTCACGATAGGTCTGAGGCTTGTGAAAAGTAGCAAGGGCAGTGTAACAATGATAGTCAAGTAAATGTGCAGGAATAGATCTTACCCGGATTGAGTGGCGAGGTGGAATGTCTTGAGAAGGATCTTCAGGTGGAGCAGGAGCAGGGGACCCAGGCTCAAGGTGGGGTAGCTCGTCATCAACCTGTTCATCTTCAACCTGTCTAGCTCAAGGTGGGGTAGCTCGTCATCAACCTGTTCATCAACCTGTTCATCTTCAACCTGTCTAGGAGAAGCATAAAAAATATCTGGGGAGAAGTCCAAAGGAGGATCAAAAGTATTTGTAGAAGGAACAGGAGACTCATCTGGAAAGATTTCTGAAACAGAGGAGATAGTCATGGAAGTACGAAAGTGAGAAAGTTCAACAAACAATCGGTGTTCCCAAAAGACAACATTATGAGAAACACGAAGGTGATGAGAGACAGGATCATAACACCTATACCCTTTTTGAGTTTCACCATAGCCAAGGAAACAACAAAGTCTAGATCGAGGCTCAAGTTTGTTGTGCTCATGGGGTTGAAGAAGAACGAAACAGACAGATCCAAAGGAGCGAAGGTGATGATAGTCAGGGGGTGACCCAAACAGACGCTCATACGGAGTTTGATTATGGATGACAGTGCTTGGAATGCGATTAATCGCATGAACAGCATGAAGAGTAGCTTCACCCAAAATAGGACAGGAATTTTAGCAAAAAGAAGGAGAGCACGAACAGTATCAAGAATATGACGAAGTTTTCTTTCGGCTCGACTATTTTGCTGAGAGGTACCTGGACAAGTTAGATGATGTACAGTGCCATAGGAATGTAACAGAGCTTGAAACGCATATTGAGTATATTCAAGAGCATTATCAGATCAAAAAGTTTTGATACGTTTGGAGAATTGTGTTTCAACCATTTTTGCAAAGTTGCTGTATACTGGTAATATTTCAGAACGAGATTCCATAGGAAAGATCCAACTATAACGAGAATAATCATCAATAAAAACAACAAAATATCGAGATCCACCAATACTAGCAACAGGAGAAGGTCCCCAAACATCAGAATGAATTAACTCAAAAATACTATTAGAAATGGATCACTGTTATTGAAAGGCAAAGCTGGCTGTTTTCCTAACTGACATGAAGTACAATCAAAATTGTCTTTGGACACAGAACCCAACAGACCCTTAGAAACTAACTGTTGTACCCAAGAAGATGGTGCATGACCAAGACGAGAATGCCAAAGTGTGAGAAATGGTAAGGAAGAAACTGCAGCAGCAACAGAAACAGGAGCAACAGGTGAAAGATGAAGATTGTCCACGGGAAACATACGCCCAACTCTAGGACTGGTCCTAAGCTCTTGCCCCGTCCTCGGATCCTGCACAATACACCCAGAATAGTAAAAAATAAGGCGATAACCTAGTTCAACTAATTGTCCCACAGAACACAAATTATAGGATAGGTCAGGTACATGGAAGACTCTAGGAACAGAAAGGTTAGAGGTCGAAACAAAACCTAGACTATTCCCGTGCATGGTGGAACCATCAACTATATGAATATTTAGAGGATGTAGTGCATGGTCAAGTTTGGAGAATAAGGACGAGTGAGGTGTCATGTGATTGCAACAGACAGAATCAAAAAGCCAAGTTTGAGACTTACCAGGTAGAACTGAGAGAGCAGTGGAAAGAGATGCATTACCAGCCATACGAACAGCTTGAGCTATAATCTCCTGTAGTTCAGTGGGGGAGAGGTTGATGGTGGATCCATAAGATTGGGACTCAGCTGAAATGGAAGCCATCGGCGGAGCAAGCTCAGTGTTAGCAACAGCAGCAGTAGATTTGTTGCGGTGGTAACAAGTCTGAATGGTGTGGCTAGGATGCTTGCAATAATTGCAGAACTTTTTGTTGGTCTGCTTGCGGCGATTGCTAGAGCCAGAGGAATCACTTGATTGCTGAGGTTGCTTTATGAGTGGAGCAGAAGGAGTAATAGTCAAAGCATTGAACTTGTTCTGAGCTTGAAAGGTTGCAAGACGAGCTTCTTCTCTAACCAACTCATTCACAGTAGTATCAAGAGAGGGAGCAGGACTGCGATTCAGAAGCTGACCTCGAATGGGTTCAAAATCCTTGTGAAGTGACATCAGGAATTCATAGAGGCGAAATTCATCTCTAATGGAAGCATATTGCTGAGCATCCTTGGAGCATGCCTAAATTGGATCAGAAAGGTCAATTTGGTCCCAAATGAAGCGAAGCTGATCATAGTAGTCATTGATGGATTGCCCTGGTTCTTGCCTGAGCTGATGCAATTCAACCACTAACTGATATTTCATGGATCCGTGAGTAGTGGAATACCTTTTGGCCAACATATCCGATGCTGATTTTGCATCATCAAAACTGCCTAACAGATTGGAGATGGAGGGAATAGAAGTGTTCCGAATCCATGTGAGGATCATATGGTTGTGACTATCCCATTCAATCATGTGACCAAGGAAGGCAGCATCTTCTTCACTTGCTCCCTTGACAGGAATGGTAATTGCACCAGTACAATAATGCCAAAGCATGCGACCCTTAAGAAAACTGCGCATAGCTTGAGACCAAGATAAGTAATTCTTGTTCCCCTCCAATACAGTATTGATGGGGTGAGGAAGAAAAACATCCTTTTTATCCATTTAGAAACACAATATGCAAAAACAGACTACAAAAATGAAATCTACGTGAAAAACTGGGTAAGGAGAACCTAGACTGAAAAAGTCAACCCTGGAAAGTCAATGGTCAAAGTCAATGGTCAACGACCTGGTCAAAGTCAACGGTCAACGGTCAGCGTAGATGACGTCAGCAGGATGACGTGGCACCGACGTCAGCAGGTGACTGGATGCTGACGTAAGCTAGGGCTGACGTGGCACTGATGACGTCACGAGTGACATCAGCTTGAAGCTTGAGACGGTGCGTGGGAGCGCGTGTGGCGCGTGGGCTGCTGAAGCAGAACCTATTGGCGGCGCGTGAGGGCGCGTGGCAACTCTGATGGCTGCGAGGCTTTCACCAACTTGTAGATCAAAGGAAGATGATCTTAATGATGCTTGCAGAAATTTGATCAGAGCAATATTCACTAGGGTGACAGTACGTGCAGTGGTCTGTACAGTGTGGGACTCCTCAACGGCAGCGGCTGTAGGTTCGGAACCCAAAGACAACGGCTGGAAGACGTCAGAGGTTCAACGGCAAAAAGCTGAGGCGACTATTGTGATGGCGGAAGCATAATTGAGAATGGAGTAACACCAATAAGGACAAGACTGCTAAAAAAAAAATGGTCAGAGCAGTGGCTCTGATACCATGTTAGAAATACTGAATGATTGTATTGTATTTCATAATCAAGAAATATACATGTGTGCCTTTATATAGGAGGCATATGTGTGTGGTACAGGTAAGTATATGTGTGCGGTACAAGTAAAGTGTAGTACATGTACAAGTGTGCTAAACAAGTGAACTAGTTGGGCCTAAAGCCCATAACATAATATACATTAACAAAACCAATCCAATCATAAAGCATATTTAACATTCAATTAAAAAAAAAAAAGTTCCAAAAACTATAGCTAGTAGTACTGCCTCTAATCAGACTTGGATTGCTTCCAAGGATTTGCCTTTCCACCTACAAACCCAGAAAAAGAAAAGTTAAAG
Source organism: Quercus glauca (assembly GCA_023736055.1). Classification (NCBI taxonomy): domain Eukaryota; kingdom Viridiplantae; phylum Streptophyta; class Magnoliopsida; order Fagales; family Fagaceae; genus Quercus; species Quercus glauca. The sequence continues at coordinate 21,041,768 of CM043324.1, read as the reverse complement.
AAAAACCCTTTAATTTTTTATTACATAGATTTGAAATTGAAATCAATCATTTACAAATGAAATCTACAATTGAATCCAAGAGAGAGTTAAATAAATCCAAAGCAACACATATACCCTACCCATAAACCAAATTAAATCCTATAACCTTGAACAAAACAAAATCTAACCCAAATGCCTAAATTGAAACACACAAATATAAATCATAGTTATCATGTAATTTTAAAAAGAATAAAGAAAACCTTCGCCAGTAACGGTTCCGATTGCATGACGATGATGGCTGCCCTGAAATTTATCTCTTTGTCGATCTCTATTCTTCATTTGTTTTAACAGGTTCGTTATCTCGAATGAAGGCGCTTTCGATCTCTCTTTTGTAACGTTTTCGATCAATCTCTATTCTTCTGCAGTTTACAAAATCTCTCTTTGTCTCTCTCTGTTCTTTTGTGTTTTTCCTCCTTCAGCAAACCGTCTCTATAACTTTAAAACCCTTTTGGTTTTGGCGTGAGAAATGGATGGCTTTTATTATGTTTGTTTTAGGTTGAACAGGTGTAACATGCGGGCCAATTAGTGGCTTTTATTTTGATTGTTACGGGTTGAACAGATGTACCTTGCGGGCTGTTGTGATTTTAATTGACACAACATACGGTTTTTTAAAGAAAAAATTGTAAACGTGGCAGCATTTTAAGGGGTCATTTTTCCTAACGTGGCAGAACCTCCTTAAAGCTTCTGCTATTATATATAGTATTAGATTTCTAAACATCATATATTAGTCATGAATTCTTTTTTTTTTTTTTAGAAGTATTAGTCATGAATTCACATTATTATCATTTATTTCTCTTAAATTTATATATGTTTAAATGCTTACAATATTTAATAATTAATTAATATGCATATTCAAGTCCTAATTTTTCAAAAATTAGCACGTCACTGTGTCGTACCCGTACCCATATCCAAGTCCGTACTTCATAGGTTACTATGAGTATCAATTACTAAAATCGATCAAGTTACAAGATGAAATCACAAGGGTGGGATCTATGTAAGACTTCAGGTTAAACCAAGGCTCCACACTACTACTTCCACCAAAAAATAAAAAGAGCTTTTAGCCTTTTTGTACCCACGCTAATAATCATATATAGGCTAAAGTACAAACTATACTCCTAAATTTTGAAAGTCTTTGAATTTTACATCCTAAAATTTTATTCATCAAGAGCCTCTCCATCCATATTTTTCGTTAAGTGTCACATAAATTTACTATATATGTTTAATTCGTCTAATAAAATAATGTCACATCATTTTTGTAGCCTAAAAAACTTTAAATAAATAAAGTGATTTTTATCCCACAGTGGCTCAACAAAAGCTAGCACAGAGACTACAGACTGCAAACAATGTGTCAAATCAATGTGCATAAGATAAGGGTAGATGGAAATATGTGATTGGTGTCATAGAAATTAGAGAATTAAACCCCAACTGGATTGTTTAAATGGCAGGTTCCTTGTTTGGTTGTTGGGAAAATATGGGAAAATGAAGGATATTGAGTTTTGAATGAATGAATTCTGGGTTTTTAATCCTACATCTGAGAAAGCAAAGAAAAAGAAAAGAAAATTACCAAAATAAACTAATTCTAAATATTTTATTTTATTTTATTTTTTAAACTAAGGACATTTGGCAGCTTAATAGCATAAAAACTAACATCTTAACCATTAGCCGTGTAAAAAAAAAAAATATATATATATATATATATATCATCCACTACTTAATTGTATGGATTATTTAGACATAATATCAAAAGATTAGAGAATAAACTAACACATTTGAAATGTTATAGACTAAATTCATAATTAACCCTAATCTTAATCATTAGCAAAAATATCGTCTTATTTAATATATATTTTATGACAATAGATGAATAATAACAATTTTAAATTTATGTTCCTTCAAAAAAACTTTTTTTTTTAAGAACTTCCTTCAAAAAAAACTTAATAATAATAATAACAATAATAATAATTTCTGTGGACTATATATATATATATATATATATCTTATTATCCTTAATTATTTCTCCTTTCCTTTCCTGTTCCGTATATTAAACACTGAAGATGCTTGATTATGAGTTATTGAATAAGCTCCCAACGTGTAAAGCAAAATCTATTTGATAACATAAACTAGTTGGAATTGATAAATAGCAGCGAGCTAGATTTTACCTTTAATATCTATTATTCCCTCCTCAATAAGCTTCGGAGTATGTAATGCAAAGGCCAAGTTTGCTGGTCCAGTGGGCCAAACTGCAGCCCTTTTAATTCCCATCTTCTCAGCACTTCTAGTGCCCACCCAACCGTTGTATCAGCGAAGATACAACTGATCTGATCATCATCATCATTTGACTGGTTAATTTTCTCAATCAAGTCCTTCAAATGGCCTGGCATCACTTTTTCAATACTTTCTGTCAGCTTAGGAGTATCATTTCGATCATCCCCAGGTTCTAGTCCATCTGGGATTGAGACCAGTCTTATTGGGCTCTTCTCTTCACTCTTCACTGCCATTGAAGCTGTGAGTTTTGCATGTATGAACTCAGTGTTGACAAATGTGACATTGATCCCATGATCAACGATCTTGTGTGACAACTTCATTAGAGGGGCAACATGACCCTGTGCTGGAAATGGGATGACTAGCACATGTATTGGCTGCCTCTCCATGACACCTTGGCCACAGTTTATCAAAGCTTTGATCCTAAAACACATTTCTGTCGGCCATTTTATTGATTTGCTCAAAGTCAGCGTATGGTTTGAATTATGCCACGTTGACAGCCCGACAGGTTTTGCTTTCTTTACTTTGTAGGTGGTAGCAAATTGAACTTTTTTCTAAGTAAAGACGATAGACTTAATATTTGTTAGTTTGAAATGTAGAGGAGTGTTAATTTAGAAAGATTTCATAACAAAGGCAAATCACACAGATGCTGCCTCTCCCATGAGTCATAGGATCCTTTTCCGTTTCCTTAGCTCATGTATGTGTATATATCAGTACCTATTGGATCTGTAAATGTACTGTAAAAGAAAAAAACTTCTGCAACTACCTATTTTATTATGATAGAGTTGATGAAAGACTCTTGATATTGACTTCAAGATTTTAATATTACTTAATTAAAATGAATAAATATTACAACATAAATGTAAAGATGTGGAAGTGAATATGAAAGATAAGGAGTTAATGAAAATGTTTAATCCCACGTTAAAAATGAGAGATACTATTTTGTTCTTTTTAGTTGAGATGATTAATGGGTAAATATGAATTGATTCAGATATTGGGTCAAATACGTGCGTAAGGGGGAGGGAGGTTACAAAGCTTAGCAAATTAAGGGCTTGAATCTCCATAAAGAAAGCAAGTGCTTATTTCTCTTTGTGTTATTTCCATTATTATTATGTTCCATTATTATTATGTTTGCTCTAACATAAAAATAACAAAACGGAGTAGTTAATATAACATAACTGAACTCAAACTCATAAGCTTAAGTTTTTAGATTAGGTGGTTCTATCGGTTATATTAATTACTCAACTAACTTAAACTTTAGCTATTTTCCTTTTGTTACGCATGTTTATTTTATTTTTATTTTTTGATAAACAGCAGACATTTACTTGCATTAAACAAAAAGGAAATTCAGACTGGTTACATCAATATGAACTTGGTTCATGATAATTGGGGGAATATCTTCCACCCAAATGATACAATCATTTAATCCCTTGGCATGTTTAGCCAATAGATGGGCTTCAACATTGCTGTTTCTACTGATGTGAACTGTGAAGAAAGAGAAACAATTAAAAAAATCAAGAAAATTTAATATTTTAATGAAATATAGTGTAAAATAAATAATCTGATGTAAAGTGTTTTGAAAAATAAGTATGTAAACATAATTTTTTGCACGAGCTAATACAAATGCTCTAAAATCCTTGTTGCGGAATCTTTTGTCTTAAAAACCAAGAATAATTGGAGAGCCCAACCCAAAACTCTATCCAAGTATGGATCTTGCAACTCAGTATGGATCTTGGAGAGCCCAACACAACTCAGTACTCGTTTTTGAAAGCTTAGAGTAAAAAAATAAAGGTCTAATGAAACAAAACTTAAAGCAAGTATGATGATTTGAAACAATGAGTGGAATAGCTAAGGATAATAAATTGAAGAATGTACAGATGGCTAGTCCTTGCTTCCCTTTCAACATCCCTTGTCCCTTGTATATATATATATATATAGCTTCTGGGAATTACAGAAGTAGAAACAGAGGTTTTTATCCTTCTTTTGGGCGCAAACATGAGAGAAATAGCTGCTCTCTTAATTAGGTTCCCATTTTATGCTTAGTTAAAGGATTAGGCTGCTGTAATTACTTTTTAGATTAAGTTTGTTGGGCTTACCACAAACTGTGGTAGGCCTAGCGCAACCAACTAGTACTCATTTATTGGACCTAAGGGGCAAATGATTGTATAAAATATAGTATGTTGGATTGCAGGATTTGAGCATATGAATTTTTATTTGAGTTATTAGAATTCAAATACTTTATTTGGATCATTTTAAAAGATCATTGGATTTAGATTTGACAAATCCAATAAGGATTTATGAAATTTAAAATCATTAGATTAGAAATGGCATCTAAAATCAATGGATTTAAAATTAAGGTATTTAAAATTTATTGATTTAAAACTCAAATCCAAATTCAAACTCATATTTCCAAACGCAACCTTAGTTCACTAATAGCCCAACCCGCAAAAATAAGCCCTTAACAATTCTAGTCCCAAATTTTTAGGGTTAAGGGTTGGCTAATCTAAGATCCATCCAAACTAAAATATTCAAAACCAATCATTTCTTGTAAATGAGCATTAACAATTTACACCATGTGGTGTTTGTTTTACACAGTTCCACACAATGTGTTTTTATAACTTGAAAACGTGTCTTGTTATAACACAATGTTTTTGTAAAACAAGTTTTTTCCTAACAAAAATAAGTAACATTCTCAATAACCAAATGAATAAGCTGAGCTAATTTATAATAATAAAAAAATTAAAAATAAATTAAAAAAAAAAAGGCCATTTATATATTTCAATAGACAATACATGGGAGGAACTCCGCACTACATTTCGTCATTCAGCAGTACTTAAAACAAGGAAACGCTTTAGGGATGCATAGGACTACACACTTTTCCTTTTCCTAAGGAAACACTTTATTTATCCATTTCATGCATCTCAACATCATCATCTCATAGATTTGGATCAAAACATCTGATTTTTTATTAACCAACCCTCCATTCTTCTCTACCTTATACACCAATCCATTCCCATTAGGCCCAGCATCTATATAAGGGATTTGGCCTTGATGCAATATAGCATTCTCAACTCCTTGCCAAAAAAAATGTATGTGTTTATACTTTATTTTTGCAAAAGATTAAAGAATATGATCCTGCTAGTAGTTGAGAAAGTACTAAATTGTTGGGGACATATTTTTATGTAATTGGCATATCCTTTGACAAAACATACTTTACTTGTATTTTGGTAAATCTAAGTAGGTTCAAGATAATCATTACAAGTGGTTAAATTGAAGACATGAAGACTACTCAAGAACTGCTCAAGAAAAGTGCAATCTGCAGGTCTCGATACCTCCCCGACAGAAGCTCGATCTGTCGAGATTCATTAAAGCTCGATAGATGTGTCAATCAATCGAGCTTACGGGATTTGCCTATAGCCAGCAATGTTTTTATTCTAAAAGGCTATTTGTTTATGGGTTTGTATAATCCTTATTGGACTAGGAAAGCTCAAGGTTTGTGTAAACCTATTTGGAATAGGAGAGCCCATTAAAGCTCCTATTTAAAGGATGTGGAAAAAGAAAGACCCTAACCCTAGAGAGCTTCATGAGGTGTTCTTTTTGAAACCCTAGCCTCCTCTTACAGAAGAAAGAGTTCTTACTGCATTTTTTGTACACTTTTGGGTTCTGTAACCAAGCAAAGTCTCTTGCACCAACATTGAAGATCTTATTGGTGTTTCTATGTGAAGTTGCTGCAAATCTACTACAACAATCATGGGATTGTTGTGGAGTTAGCCATATACATGGATTCGTGCAAAGGAGTAAGCCGCGTACTAGGATCTGCACATCAAATTGGTTAGTCACGTACTTGGGAGCTATGCATCAAAAGTATGAACTGTCACTACAGAACAAGTCCAATTGGGTATTGGGGAAAATGTTCAACTGTAGGTTGGTATAAGGTACTGTGATTCTTTTACTTGTAACCGCTTATTGTGATAATAATGGAGTTTCGGGAGTGGTGACCTAAAAATCACTCGATGGGGTTTTTGCCGTGTAGGTTTTCCCCATTCGTAAACAAATCACCGTGTTAAATTTATTTTTCGCTGCACTTAGATTAATTGGTGATTTGTTTGTGCTTACCATGTGTTTGCATGATAATTTGATTAATTAATTGAACTCGGCTAATTAATTAATTCATTCATCACAAGAGGTCAATTCATTTTTGGCCTATCATAAATTATCACTGTAAAGAAATACTTAATTCAATTTCTTTTTTTCCAACGTTAAGGTTTTAAATAATTACATCTTTTCATATAAAATTGTATAATGCTTAATGAAATATTTTTTATTGGATATCTAAAAACTGTCTTTCATGAAGCAAGTGGCATGGCAAATGAACTAGCAGAAAGGGGATAAGAGCACCAATGCAATGTCAGAGAATATAATGAATGTCCAAATTTTGTTTATGTAAAATATGTATGTGATATTTTACAACTAGGCACTCCTCGCGAGTGCCCAATTGACAATATTTGTAACAGTGCTCCTTAGTTAATAAATAAATCCTCTATTTTATAAAATTAAAAAAATATATATTTAAAAACTTTCCATATAATAAACTTGTACCTTACTCATCTTATAAAGATAACTTTTATCTCCTTGAAAAGTCCAACCTCATAAATATTACAATTTAATATATATATATATATATATATATATGTGTGTGTGTGTGTGTGTGTGTAGAGAGACAGAGAGAGAGAGAGATAAAATGCAAATTCACCCTCTAAATTTGACTAAAATTCATTTCAGTCCTCTAACTTTACTTTTTTTCAATTAAGTTCTCTAAATTTCAAATTTCTTCATTTCAGAAATTTCTTTAGATTCCATTAAAATTTGTCGTTAAATATGTAATTAACTATTGAAAACAGTTACCTTTTCCTTTATTTGGATATTTTAAAGGGTAAAATACAGTTAACACTCCTAAGATTTGGGTTAATGCTAGTCATATCCAAAACTTTTCAAAATGGACCAACTTAGTCCCTAAACCAAACTTCTCATGGTGATTAGGTATCAAGTTGGTGGGTTTTGAACCAAGCTAATATTAGCCCAAATCTTAGGGGTGTTAACTGTATGTTACCCAATTTTAAAAATTAAGTAAAGAGAGGTATTGTATTTACAATTTACAATTTTTTTAATATAAATGGAACTTCTCCTCCAAACTTGTCCAATTTAGGGGGTTTTTTTTAGAATAAGTAATTTAGAGGAATTAAAAACGAGAAACGCTACGTCCACAATATTTTTACAATAATTTCACAACAAATTCTGAATAGCAAGTTATTACTGGTAGGCAAAAAGGTAACAACTTGTCACATAAAATTTGTTGTGAAAACGTTGTAAACCTAACATTATAGATTTTCTTTTCACTAATTGTTAAGTTGGCGTAACAAAGAAAGACGACGGCAAGAAAGTAGGAATCATCATAGCTATATCATAAGGCTTCAGGCTTCATTTGGATAAAGGAGCCCCCACCCCACCCCACCAATCATAGCTATATCATGGCCAGGAAATTGGTACTTCTTCAAGTTTTTGCTTTGTTTTCGGTTTTATTTATGGCTCATTTTGGGTTGTAAGACATTGGTGGATGGTACATGGAGATGAATATTTTTCATCCACTGAATCAACAGAAGTTGAATAGAAAAACAAATTTTGCCACTGTACTTAATTCAGAGTTAATTTTGTAAACCAAAACCACAAGAAATCACTTGCCACTAATCCTAAATTCACAAAGTTCTCTTTACATTTTTCCCTAAAGTAGGGTCCCAGATTTTTAGCCCTTTTTCACACAAATTTCAAAGAACGCATCATTCACAAACAGTTTGTGGTTGAATTAATGCTTTTTATATCCACCCTCCACAGTCCACACCTCTTTTTACCCACTTTCAATACTCCTTCCTCTGTCTTCATGCCCCATTATCTTTTCTTCTTATTTACAAAATCGGTTCAGTTAGTATATACCCTTAGAAAATGTATTAATCACCAATTTTATGAAACTTTTTATTGAAAATTGATAAAACTGTCAAAAAAGTTAGTTTTTTTTTTTTTCTATAAAAAATTTCTTAAAATAACTTACTAGACATACATTAGTAAAACTCTATACAAATCTTTGATAATTCATTTCTCTTTTTTCAATGAAGTTTTTTTAGTTGGGGTTTAAGTAATAGCATCCTTTATGACAGGTTGGAATCCCACCTCCACCTCCACCTCTACCTCCCCTCCTCCCTACTATCTACCTATCTAAAAAAAATAAAGTAAAGTTCCTTCAAATGTTTGGGTCTTTTGTTGCGATCAGATCGACAAGCACTTTGCTTTAAACAGCTCACGCGCTTGCAAATTTGATGCTCAAATTAAAAGTCCTAACTTCAAAGGACTTGAAAGTTGAAACTATAATAATGTAAATTAATGGTGGTGTAGGACCCAGCTCCAATCAGTGATGTTGGACACACATTGACATGCACACTGAAGGGACGATAGAAAGTAGAAGATTAGGTAAAAGGGAAATAGATTTTTAAAGAAAAATGAGGCACATGGAGTTAACCCCTTCATGCATGGAAACACATGTGAGTGCGGAAGGAGCCCCCACAACCACTATCTCTCTCTTTCTTCATCAACAGGTACTGCTGTTTGTTGAGAATGAGCTCGATCAATGTGGGTCCATATCTGGCATAAATTAAAGCTAATTAATGGCCCATTAGGTCGAATGGAAAGCATAAACATTTTAATCCTCTTTTTTTATATACACACACACAAAGAAATGAGACACTTTTTATGGCCTCATAAGCAAATAAAATATTTACTCATGCCTAAACCACTTGCATTAGATATTAAAATGAACAAATACAAATATATTTTCTTTTCTCAAGTAATTAATCCCTCAAAACCAGCAAAGCTAGTGTAAGCATAGCTGACCTCCCCTGATCAATCCCAATTCGCAATCTATATAAGAGATATTCAAAGCAATCAAGTTCAACAAGTCTACCACACAACTACCAATTTAACAAATAAAGAAACATAATTGAACACCCCCTTCACAACCTCACCACCACCATTAAAACCAGCCCTACCAGTTTGGTTCAACAAGGATCCCATCAACCACAAGAACAACTAAACTCACTTCAGCATCAATAAAGTTTAGAATTTTTAATGTTAGTGGATGTATCAATCACTATGTATTCTATGCAATTTATTTTCAAAAGAAAATAATAGGAGAGAGAGAAAGAGAGAGAGTTTCACTATAAAACAAATACAATTTAGAGAAAACCCAAGTACCCTCCCCCATCTACAAGATTGGAACCAACAAACTATTTCTTCTTCATCATTGTTTTTCTCTTTTCATGAAAGTGAGTGTTCTCTGATTCTGTACCAAATAAGAAAGTAATTACTACTGGTCCAGTGATAGCAATTTGTCTCTATTGATATGGTCCCACATTTGACTCCAACCTTACATGTCAATGATATGGTCCCACATATGGAAAATGCTAAAGCTTCTATGAATTTTACTATAAAAGACTTAGAAACATACATGTCAATGAATAAGATTGGTGCCTACATCAACAACATACTAAACAAATTCTTTACCATCCTTTTTATGAAGCGCTTAAACAATTAAAAGTTAACACGTCAATTTGTAAGCTATATGTAATATCCCTAGCATCGCTCTTTTACGTAAGTAATAAAGGAGTCACATACATGTGCTTTCCATTTTCATTAACAAACTTATCCAGACAAAACTCTTGGGCACCATACTTAAAAGAACTTGAATTAACTCTTCACATTCTTCAGAGGGAGGTGGAAACCAATGATATAACATAGTAAAGAATAAGGTAGTACAGCATAGTTACCACATGGAAGAAATTTCTAAAATGAAAGTCTTTCTACATTATTAAAATCAACCCTCACTTTAATAGTCCAAGCATCCTAGTCATTATTCAACAACATCAAGCCCCAAAAAAATTTAGGCTCAGCTACAGATCCTTTACACACTAATAGGGATCTGCCGCATATATTCTAAGCAACCTACTCAGTCTCACAAATCAAATATGGCCTCAATGAGAACACTAACTGTGTCCTACAATGATTGATTGCTCTAATAAAACATGAAAATGTTCATTAAAAACGAAAAAAAAAAAATCAAAAATAACACCACAAATACCGACATATACCCACAAATAACCCTAACCCCTAATTGCTCAAACAAATATTGAGATAAGGAGACATACCTTGTGATTCCAAACTGAAGATGCAGATCGAGAGTGAGAGTATAGAGCGTGAGCAAGAGGGAGAGTACAGAGCGAAAGCGAGATTGAGAGGGAGACTAAGAGCGAGAGGGAGACTGAAAGTGAGAGCGAGAGAGAGATTGAAAGCGTGTGGGAGAGTGAGAGTGAGATGATAGCGAGATTGAGAGAGTGAGAGGGAGATTGAGAAAGTGAGAGTGATGAGAGAGTAATACTGAGTCGGAGAGAGGGAGATTCAGAGTTAAGTGTGGGTTAAAAACAGGGGCCATACTCGAGTTAATTGAACTCGAGTATGAGTCTGGATCATTAGTGTAATCATCCCAAGCCATACTCGAGTTTAATGGACTCAGGTACCAGACTAGCATAGTACTCAAGTCCAAGAAACTCGAGTACCAAGTGGATTTTTTTAATCCCAAATGCCATGTCAGACGGTGCCCCGATGGCAAGACTTCTAAGAACTCGAGTTTGTAAACATTGAGTACCAAAAAAGTGGTAGATCATTAACAAGTTCCGAAACAGTACGTTTTTACTACAAATTTTGCAAAATGGTGGTATTTGGCCATTTTCACCCTTCTTTGCTATTACATACTGTACATATGGTTATGCTTTACTTTTGCAAAAGATTAAAGAATATGATCCTGCTAGTATGCAAGATAAAACAATAGTATTTGTTACAATTGCTATTCCAACAATTATTAGAGTTTCGTAAATAGAATAGAAGTATACTAGTCTACTCTGCGAAGTGATTTCTTTAGCATCTTTGTATATGAGAGAGAGTGAGAGAGAGAGAGAGAGAGAGAGAGATAAATAGTGCAACAATAAGCCAAAAATTAGCACAACCTTCATCAATTGAAGTTAATGTAGGACACGATTTGTTTTTTAAATTTTGTAATTATTTAATTATAGTATTTTTATGTAATTTTTTGTTATTTTAGGTTTAGGTTATTTATTTCCTTCTTTTTAGGTGCTTTTAATATTGTTTAGTGAAATTAGGGTTTTATATGCTTTTGTAACCATCTTAGGGTTTCTAGTTGCTCGAGGTTTTGTTTTTACTATTTAAACGTATTATAGCCTCCAAAAGCAATTCAGTCTTTCAGACTATTATCAATAAATGCAAACGTTTTGTCAAATTTTCTTCTAGTGGATTCCAGTTTGTATCTCCTTGTGGATTCAGGGAAACTCCTCGTGGATTCAAGGTTAAATATAAGGATGAGTCCACAACTCATAATCCTTAGATTTCGGTTGATTTTTTAAAGATGGCTACACAATATGTTGATTTTCTTGGAGTAGAAAATTTTAATTTTATTATCAGTCCTTTATTAATTGATGTTGCAAATAAATTGAAGGTAGATGAGAAGAAATTTTATGCTACACTATGAAGGATTCAAGTTTCAAAACCGGATCAAGTTATTAAAGCATTCAATGTATTTGTTTATTTGGAGCGGAAGATTTCATATTTCAACTGTCAACTCGAGGATGAGTTTTTTTCAATTGGAAGGGTCTGATGTAGGACACGGTTTGGTTTTTAAATTTTGTAATTATTTAATTATAGTATTTATATGTAATTTTTGTTATTTTAGGTTTAGGTTATTTATTTCCTTCTTTTTAGGTGCTTTTAATATTGTTTAGTCGTATTAGGATTTTATATGCTTTCGTAGGGTTTCTAGTTGCCCTAGGTTTTGTTTTTACTATTTAAATGCATTGTAGCCTCCAAAGGCAATTTAGTTTTTCAAACTATTATCAATAAACGCAAACGTTTTGTCAAATTTTCTTCTGGTGGATTCTAGTTTTTATCTCCTTGTAGATTCAGGGAAACCCCTCGTGGATTCAAGGTTTACTAACAGAAACTAACAGTTTAGTTTCTATTCCAACAAGAGAGTATCGTGTGTGCTTTCTTCGAGATATTCTTTTAATGTTGATTTTGAAGCCTAGATGGAGTCTGTTCCATCAAGATTAACAAATGTTTTTATTAACGATCTTTGATTAATGAAAATTCACTTATCCAGTTCTCAAAAAAAGATCACACAACATTTGAAAACACTGTTTTTTGATCTAATAAGGGGGAAAACAATAAATTTAAAGACATACCTAATTTCACAACTCATTGAGACAAACACACACACACACACACACACACACAAGGAAGAGGGAAATAAATTCTAACATAAAGGCACATCACAAACTTCAAACAAAAGTCATGGTAACTTTTAAGGGAGTGTAGGGCAAGGAGTAGTAGCATAGTTTTATTTTTTATAGAACCAATTGTTGTACAATACATAGAAAAACTCTAAGGAGCGTTTGGTTCGTTGTGATGTGTTTTTGATGTGATGCACATTGCGATGATATAACATTAAAGTTTTTGGTTTATTTTATTTTTTTTCTAACATTACGATAATTTAAAATTACAAAATAGAACATATCACCTTAATCACATCACCTTCCTAAACAATGTAATATTGTATTCTTGTATTGAGATTAAATTAATGTAAGATTATAATAATGTAGTATAATGTAACATCACGGCGAACCAAACACCCCCTAATAGAAAAAAAAAATCAGAAATAACAAGGAGTGATAAAAAAATTAAAAATTTAAAAATTTAAATAGAACACTATTGAACCATAAAAATTGCTAGTATACTAGCAATGCCTATAGTATGACTTACTAGTATTATGCTCATACGATGATCAACTTAATTAAGATTCTTATGTAAACTAGTGTGTATATATATATATATAATATTAAAATTGAATTATAAAATAGATAGTAAAAATATGAGAACAAAAATGATTTTAAGTTACATGAGAAATGCACATCATGAAAATCGAAGTTGTTATCAAAATTCAAGTAGTGAAACTTCACTTTAATATTTTGAAAGTTCTAATAATTAAGTTTTAATAAAAGTAATATTTTAATTTTAAAAAACTTTGGTAATAGAATTTCATCTAAAATAAATTATGTTAGTAATTTTAATGTACTTGGTTTAGATAAAGCATCTAGACATAGGGTTTGTGAATAAAGTAAAACCTATCACTACTGCATATAAAATACTACTAGTATAATCTTATATTTTCTGTATTTTGTTTTACTTAGAAAATTTAGGGCTAATAAAGTATTGTCATTGTAATCTTTAAACTTGTCTTCTTATCACGTACATTAACTTGAAAAACCCTATACTAAAGGCACTATTATAGAAAGGAAAAGATGATTATAGTTGGAGAATTATAAACCCTATACATTAACTTGAAAAAAAAAAATTGTATTAAAAACTAAAAGAAAAAATTGTTACTAAAAAGTTGATAAGAAAATTTTTTTAAAAAAAATTAGAAGAACTAAAACTTCATGATCTTTTTTAATTTTCTTTCCATTTCATCTTATAGCCAAATACTGGGGGAAAACTTATTTTTTATTATTTTAGAAACAAACACACACAATATATACAAGGGAAAAGAAATGTAGTTTTAACACCAAGATACATATATTACAAACTTCACTAAAAAACTATGGTAACTGTGGATGAGAAAGCCCAACGCCATATGTTGGGCCTGGGGCCCAATTTGGGTATCATTTTTTGTCCGAAGAAATTAGGGTGACCTGCGCTTTGCCATCTTGATGAAAGTGCAACCAAGAAGGGACGAATGTTGTGTCCGAAGACGACCTAGCTGGTCCGAAGAGGTTCGACTCATCGGACCTCCGGAGAACTTTATCAAGTAGATATACTGAAGATTCCTTGGTAAGGAGTAAGTCCTGGGCACGCCTAAGCACGAGGAAATCATGGAATATCTTAAAAGTAAAACTACTGCCACCGCATTCAATGCACTGCAGCAACTTTCCTGACCGCATTTATGTGGAGAAGACACCTAAACAGTGCAACCTCAACCACTACCACTCACTGCAGGTTAAAGCAAACTTCTGATGTGACTAGTACGGTGGACGCCTAGATGAAGAACAAGTGTACGGTGAAGGTGGAGGGAAAAGTGTATATATAAAGGAAGGAGGTCTCACGGAAGGGAGGAGGATTTTTTATTTTCTTTTATCTGTAAACTTTAAACCTCTTCGGATTCAAGAGGAGCCCTACTGATTACCAGTTAGATCATCACTTTTCCTCCTCGCTTGGTCTGTTTTAACCGTTGTTGAATCCATTTTTAGCCCAGTTGTCCAACCCACTCTACAAATTTATTGTTAAGGGTTTTATTGGGCCGACTCTAGAAAGTAAATACTTGGCCCAACAAAAATTGACCCTACAGTAACTTTTAAGGAGAATGGGACAAATTACAACATAGGAGTTTTGACTTATGTCCTAAACTACTTACTCATACACGTGGCAAAGATTGAATTAAGAAAAATTATTAAATAAACCTAAACCAGCAAAAACATATGAGCTCTCAAATATTTAACATGCTAAGAAATTTGTATATAATTTAGTATTGAATAGAAGGTGATAGGCCAAAAACGTATTGACTCCTTATGATGAATTAATTGATTAATTAGCCAAGTTTATTGATTAATCAAATTAACATGCAAAGCGCGTGATAGCACAAAAAAAAATCACCAATTAAACTAAGTATGCAGGGGAAAATAAATTGACACGGTGATTTGTTTACGAATACGGAAAACCTACTCGACAAAAACCCTACTGGGTGATTTTAAGGTCACCACTTCCGAGAATCTACTATTATCAAAACAAGTAGTTACAAGTAAAGGAATCACAGTACCTTATACCAACCTACAGTTGATTACCCCAATACCCAATTGTACTTGTTCTGTAGTGGCAATCTCTCTTTTTCAATGCACGGCTCCCAGCACGTGACTAACCAATTGCACAAATCTCAGTACGCAACTTGATCACCAACTTGAGAAGGATGTTGGTTACAAAGTTCTTTAGTTCATCCAGACGATGAAGATCATGAAGTTACTTGGTCACAAAAGCCTACGGTGTACAAACACAGCAGCTTCTTCAAGAACTAGGGCAAACTAGGTCTCTGATCACAATTTTCATGAACAAGACTTTGCTTCACACTTGCGCAACTTCTTAAAATAATCCTTATATATTTTTAGGGTTGTGAAAAAAGAAAGCCTAAACACATACTCGAGAATTGGATGAAAAACAGTCTTGAAAAACTGAACTTCATAAACCTCGATAGATACCCTATCTATCGAGCTAGTTGTTGAGCCACGGGCTTCAGCAGCTTTTAAACCTCGATAGATGCTAACTGTCGAGTTTTAAAATCCTAAACTTCATTCCTTGATTTTTGGACAGAGTTGCATAGCTTTAACACTTGAACTTGAAACAAGGTTTCTTGAAGCATTAAACATATTCTAGATCTACCCAATTACAAGTAAAGTGCGTTTTATCAAAGGATTAGCCAACTACATAAAATAGTGACATATGTTCCTAACATTGAATCACATATGTTCTAACAATCTCCCCCTTTGGCAATCCGTGACAAAACCACAACAAACAAATGAGATATGAGAGAAGTCATAAATAACTCAACTCATATTCACTTGTTAAATACAATAAAATCTATCCTAACACAAACTCTTGAAAAACTTTGCAAAAAGAGAGTTAATGGCAAGTAGACTTTGACAACCTGTATTTTAGAAACACTTTAAACAAAACTCATCCAAGGCATCTTAGTGTGAAACAGAAATAAAAGATTGCATACAATATATAAGAAACATGTGTATAAAGAAAAAAAAAAAAAAAGAAACAATACATGTAAAGATAGGTGAAAGAACATACATCAATATATAAAGCAAGTATAAATACAATGTATGTCAAAAATGGTCACAAGACCAATATACAAGATATAATGTATCCGAAATAGAGAGAAAAGAAAAAAAGATACATACAAGTCCTTACTACATCCCTCAGTATACACACTCCCCCTATCAAAAATCTCCTATGCTAACCCTCCCCCTATGAGAATGACAACTCTCATATCCAAAACTACTCCCCTTTTTTGTCACGAATGACAAAGGGTAAGAGTATCAAATAGACATCTCGTCATCGTTGGAAGAGCTAGCATCTCTATCCCTATCATCATCATCGTCGGAGTCGTCGGAGTCAGATGCCTCAGGAGGAGGAGAGGGAGACTCTACAAAACCACCAAGGCGAGCCTGCCATTTGGAAATACGGCCGACACGGGTGTTCACCTGACACAACTCATCAGTGAGAGTGTCAAGGCCAGCATCCACGCGCTGAAGCTGCGCCATGATCGCATCTAGAGTCACACCACTCGCAGAAGAAGAGGAAGCGAAGGTGGATGGAGCTGAAGGAGTGGGAGGAGCTGTCGTACCGGACCGCCTTGAACGTAGCTACACCTCGCTTCATTTAACAGTAGCGGCGTCTATGGCAAACGTAACAGAGAAGTGGTCAGAAATAGGAAAAGGAATAGAAAAATGGCGTAAAATCTTCGTGATAGCTGAAAGGAAGATAAGCTTATCAAGGGTCGTCGTATCCCTATATATATCTATAATAGAAAGAATAAAATGAGAAGGAAAATCTATAGTGAGATGCTCTAAAAGAGAAAGAAAAAAATCGAGCATGGTGCTCGGTAATAGACTTATAGTGAGAAAGAGGATGTAAAACAAAAGTCATAACCATGTTCATAAACCTAGGACCTTTAGGAAAGGACGAACACGGTGTAAACTGACGCTCGCCCCAATCAGAGGGACACTCACAAAAAGCGGACATAAGCTTGTCTTTGGATACAGTCCTCAAATGCTCACAACTGGGGTAGTCAGGAGCCTCTGCCCTCGAGACGCGGAGCACATCGGATACAACATCCAGGGCGACCACAATGCGCATACCTCGAACGCGAGTAACAAAAAAAGGTACTAAATAATCAAATCTATGCATGTTAGAGTAGAACTCCTAGATCAACACAGATAGACAAGTGATCAAGATGTCACACAGTGACTCCCAACTCCTACTATGAATGACAATGGGTAGGTCAGTGTCAAAGAAGTTCGATAAAATGACTTGGCACTCCGAATGGACACCTCGTCCAAAAAAGTTCTCCGAGAAGTCCTTTCGGGCTTGCTCATCACAAAACCAAACAGAAGAAGGAGTAGGATAAGACGAAGTGGATGCCCCGGAATGAAGAGGTTCCGGGACGGAGTAGATTTTCGTTTAGGTGTCATGACGCAACTAACCAAAAGAAGGATAGAGAAAGGGAGAAAGAGACAATCAGAAAATTCCCAATACAGTTCAATATATAAGAATATAGAGAATGTAAAGTACGTATGCATGAAAATGCATGAGCATGTGATATGCAATAGTAAAAACATCATGGGCTCAACCTAATCCAATCCTACTAGCACACATGTTTGTAACAAAGTAAACACACATCTAAGAATGCATGAAACATTGTTCTAATGCAAATGAGATGCAATGCATGATGTTTTAAGATCAAAAATACAAAACCCATCCCAAAAATTTCATAATAACTTCATCAAATTTGAAAAAACCCAAAAGTTTTAAAAAATCCCAAAAAGTTAGGTCAAATACATGAAATGCATGAAAAAGAAGGATTAGGACCGTTACCAAGTGAAGAAAAACTTGATCTAGGCCGAAAAATCCTTGAGGATGAAGTTTGGAGTGAAAGATAAAGGTCTTGGGAGGTGAAGAATGTAAAGTTGTAATTTACAACTATGTGTTTTGTTGTCTTTAATTCCGTGCCAAATTTGATTGTAATTTTGTTCAATCTTTTGTACCCTATATTTAGTGTGGGATTTCATTGTAAGGGTTGTGTGTGAGAAAGAGTGTGTGAAGACTCAAGGCAAATTTGAAATATCACAAACTGAATGATCCCTTGTGATTAAACCAATTAATTAATTAGCCAAGTTATTAATTAATCAATTTATCATGCAATTACGTGGCAGCACAAACAAATCACCGAATAACTAAATATGCAGCGAAAAATAAATAACACGGTAATTTGTTCACGAATGGGGAAAACCTTAACGGCAAAAACCCCACCGGGTGATTTTTAAGTCACCACTCCCGAAACTCCACTATTATCAAATCAAGCGGTTACAAATAAAGGAATCCCAAGTACATTATCAACCTACAGTTGAACCCTTACCCCAATACCCAATTGAACTTGATCTGTAGTGACAGTTCCCACCTTTGATGCACGGCTCCCAAGTACGTGACTAACCAATGCGCGGATCCCAGTACGCGACTTCAAACACCAACTTAGAAAGAGAGGTTGGTTACAAAGTTCTTCAGTTCATCCTACACGATGAAGATCAGAAAGATGCTTGGTCACAAAACCCTTTGGTGCAAATACACAACAACTTCTTCAGAGAAGATGAACTAGGTCAAGAATTTCGTCTTTTGATCACAATTTGCTTGAACAGAGATTGCTCAATGCTTTTGCAACTTATGTATATTGTGACGGCTCTTAAACCAATCCTTTTATATGTTTAGGGTTAGAAGAAAAGAAGGCCCAAAAACATATTCACGGATCCCAAGAAATCAGATCAGAAAATCTGATTTTATAAATCTTGACAGATAGCAGGTGTCGAGGAGCTATCGAGCAGGTGTCAAGCTTTAATGAATTTGCACTTCAGCTTGATTTTCTTGGACAGACTTGATGACTTCAACACTTGATCTTGGAACCTTGTTTCTTGAAGTATTAAAAACACCTAGAACTACCCAATTACAAGTAGAGTGCATTTTGTCAAAGGATTAGCCAATTTACATAAATAAGTATGACATATGTTCTTAACATGTGAAAACACATATGTCCTAACAATCTCCCCCTTTGGCAATCCGTGACAAAACCACAACAAACAAATGAACATATGAGGGAAGTCATAAATCACTCAACTCATATTCACTTGTTGAATACAATAAAATCTATCCTAACACAAACTCTTGAAAAACTTTGCAAGAAGAGAGTTTATGGCAAGTAGACTTTGACAACCTATATTTCTGAAACACTTTAAATAAAACTCATCAAGGCATCTTGTGTGAAACAGAAATAATAGATTGCATACAAGTATAAAGAACATGTGTATAAAGATAGAGAAGAAACAACACATGAAAAGAGAGGTGAAAGAAACATACATCTACATATAAAGAAATAATAAGTACAATGTATGTAAAACTGGTCACAAGACCTCATATACAAGATCAATGTATCTAAAAAGACTGGAAAAGAAAAGATACATCAAAACCTCACTACATCCCTCAAAATATCAACACTCCCCCTATCAAAAATGTCCTATACCAACTTACCAACTCTCCCCCTAAGATGACTACTCTCATAACCCAAAACTACTCCCTCTTTTTGTTACGAGTGACAAAGGGTAGAGTGTCATGTAGACATCTCATCAGAAGAGCTAGCATCTCCATCATCATCCGAAGTGTCATCATCATCACCATCATCATCATCATCCTCAGCATCAAAATCAGAAGCCACTGGAGGAGGTGGTGAAGGAGGAGCCTCAGAAGCAAAACCGCCCATGGTCGCCTGCCGTCATGCAATACGACCAACACGAACATTCACCTGATACAACTCAGAGGAGAGTGTATCGAGGCAAGCATCCATGCGATGTAGCTGCGCCATGATGTCTCCAAGAGATACATTGCCCGTAGAGGAAGAAGGAGCAGATGTAGATGAAGCAGATCTGGATGGAGCTAAACGGGAAGGAAGAGTGGAATCCTTCTATCTCGACCTAAACTGAGCCTCACTACGTTTTACGGTAGCGGCATCTATGGCACAAATGTGTGTGAAGGGGTCGAACACAGGAAAAGGGATGGAAAAATGGCGTAAGATCCTCGTGATAGCGGAAGAAAAAATAAGCTTATCACGGGACGCCGAATCTAGATGAACATCTATGATAGAAAGGATGAAATGAGAAGGAAAATCTATAGTAAGATGCTCAAGAAGAGATAACAAGAATCGAGCACGAGGCTCTGTGATAAAGTTATAGTGAGAGAATGGATGGAGTACAAAAGTCATCACCATGTTTAAGAACCTAGGACCTTTAGCAAAAGGTCTACATGATGTGAACTGACGCTCACCCCAAATAGATGGGTGCTCACAGAAAGTAGACATCATCTCTTCTTTGGACACAGTCCTCAAACACTCACAACCAGTGTAATCAGGATGCTCTACCCTTGGCACTCTAAGCACATCCGCAACAAGCTGCGGTGTGATAGCAAAGCGCGTACCTCGAACGCGAGTGTGAAAGAGAGGTACTGAAGAATCAATCCCGTGCATGTTGGAGTAAAACTCCTGAATAAGCACAAAAAGACAAGTGACCGAAACGTCACACAATGACTCCCATCCCCTACTATGAATGACAGAGGGAAGGTCAATGTCAGCGAAGTCCGCCAAAATGACTTGGCGTTCCGAATGAACACCTCGTCTAGAAAAGTTCTCCAAGAATGCTTTACGGGCATCCTCATCACGGAACCAAATCTTAGAAGGGGTAGGATCAGAAGAAGATGATGCCCCGGAACGAAGAGGGTTCCGAGACGGAGCAGACTTACGTTTAGGTGCCATAGACATTACTAACGTAAACAGAATGAGAGAGAGGGAGAAAGAGACAATCAGAAAAGTCCCAAAATAGTTCACATATATCAAATATATTGAAAAGAAAGTACGTCTGCATGGGGATGCATGAACATGAGACATGCAAATTAAAAAGCATCATGGGCTCAGCCCAATCCAATCCTACCAGCACACAAACATAAACCACA
Organism: Quercus glauca; assembly: GCA_023736055.1. NCBI lineage: Eukaryota > Viridiplantae > Streptophyta > Magnoliopsida > Fagales > Fagaceae > Quercus > Quercus glauca. Next base: position 21,020,480 of record CM043324.1, on the reverse strand, counting down.
CATCTAAATGCAGGTAAATATCATTCTAATGCACATGAGATGCAATGTATGACATTTTGAACACAATTAAGTGAAAATCCAACCCAAAAATTTAAGAAAAACTCATTAATTTTGAAAAACCCCAAAAAATTTTCAAAAACCCCAAAACCTAAGATTCAAAACATGAAATGCATGAATAATGAGGGAAAAAAAATGAGATCATACCACTTGATTTGAAGCAAGGAAGGCCGAAAATCACGTGGGTTAAAGGTTTGAGTGAGAAAAAGGAGGTTAGGGAGATGAACAACCGCGGACAGATCGAGAAAATGAAAACCGGATCGCGACAGAAGCTTATATAGGAGCTTCAGTAATTCTCAACAGCTGAGGTGTCGAGACAGGTATCGAGGTAGGTGTCGAGAAATGAACTTCGACAGCTACAGGTGTTGAGAAGGTATCGAGGAAGAGACACCAAAACCCAGAACAGAAGCTCGATCGATCGACAAGGTATCGAGAAGCTATCGAGGAGACAGGAACTTTCTCAATCGATCCACTAGGTGTCGAGGATGTGTCGAGATTGCGATAAGAAAAGGCTTGAGAAGCTCGACAGATAACAAGGTATCGAGAAGGTGTCAAGAAGGCGTCGAGCCAGTTTTTAAAAACAGTTTTTCGAGAAGTAAAAAACACAGACATGAATGCAATCCAAGCATGCACCTCAACCATGATCCAATCAACATAAAAGGCTCTCAAAATCATCTCTCAATGAAAATTTAAGCACATGGATCTCCCAAAAACACACACACACACTAAACAAGTCTAACTGATTTTATATTTCAAAAACAAGTCATGACAGTTTAGTGAGCGTACATTAGCACATGTAAAACCTTTGTGATGGCCAAATTACATTGTACCTGTACATGTATCAAAAGTAGCAAAGAATATTGCATGTTGTGTGTGAAAAAACATCACAAGATTGCATATGTGTATACATGTTATGATGATCTGAAATATAAGAAAATAACTTTAACTCACACACAATCATAACTGTTTGATGGGGACTATCACCTTCGAGGTACATCCTATAACTCCCACATCTCCTAGAATACACGCTTGCAATCATATTTAAAGCATTTTTAATCTTTTTTTCTTTTTATTTCTTTGCATATTTTCTTTTTAAGCATATCATGCATGGGCATATAAAAAGAGAGAAAAGAAACACCCATTGATATTTGACTTTCCAATTTTGCTATGCCGAAGTACACAAATGTCATTGACATCACACTTTTGCTATGCCGAAGCATACATATGTCATTAATGATTGGCGGGCAACAGTGGTGAGATGGTTATTTATGCCTTTCTCTTAAGATTTTCTAGTCCTACCCGTCAAAAAGAGTGATATGAGTGTTGAGTTTTAAAAATTAACTTAATCTTACTCATCACAAACAAGAGCCACAAAACAAGAGCCACAAAGCTCACTTACTTAATTGTGCATAGAGATGCTCATTTAAGCTACAAATGATACAAAGTTTAGAACACTTTGTTTCATTGGCCATCCAATGTACACAAGTACCAAAGTACAGTTAACACACAAAAACATGTTAACAAAGCAAAGCATAAAACTAGACTGACTCAGCAAAAAAAATGCAAAACACACAAGCAATGCAACAAACAAAAAAAACAAGAAGGGAGAAGAAAGTGATGAAATCACTTAGAGTTCTTTTTCTTCCACACCTTGGAAGAACCTTTCCTTTGATTAAACCCTTGAACCGGTGGTAAGGGGGAAGAATTGAAACCGTTCAAGTTCGAAAGGAACATGAGGGCTTTTAGAAGATCTCCAAGAGGAGCAAGAGAGGATTGAAGTTGATTTTGGCTTCCATATGCTATCATGTTGTTGCTCTTTTGAGTGGCTAGCCACTTATAGCAATTTGGTCGAGTATGACCGGCAGCTCCACAATGATGACAAAGATGCTGCTTCTTTTGTTTAGGCTTTTGAGAGTTAACCTTCTTAGCCCTAGGGTTTTTAGCATCTTTCTTATCCTGCTTAGGGGGTGCTCCTAAGATAGATTTATCCTTATCTAAGTTCTCACTAGCTAATTCAGTTTTAACATCAGTGTTCTCAACTTTAACAATATTAGCAGAAGGAATAAAAATAGTAGAACTAGTAGAAGCAAAATTAGAGAAAGAAATACCATACCCTAAACTTGTTCGATCCGAAGCAGATTTCTGATTGCTAAGCATCTCATCAAGTTTTGCACTTGAAGTCCTCTCCAATTGAGCTCTGACTTGAAACAGCTCTGCTTCAAGCTTCTTGGTCTTCTCAGCAAAGAAATTATTCTCAAATCTCAGCGCTCCAATAATTTGATTTGCCTCATCAAACTTTGTGGACAACTCTTCACAGTCAAGTTCCACATCACTGAGCTTCTTGGTGGTCAGCCTATACAATTTCTCATGCTTCTCAAAGAGCTTGTAAAGCTTTTCATAGGCTGAATGGATATCATCTTGATCATCCATCGTCTCACACTTGGTGTCCACCAATTCTTCTTCTTCTTCCACTTCTTCAATAATCCCTTCAGTAGGATTGACTATGGCAGTGAAGGCATTTAAGATTCCGTCATCCTCACTATCGAAATCATCTTCAGGCTCAGTATCACTCAGGGTTGCAGCAAGTGCCTTGCTCTTCCCAATGCTCTTGAAATATGTAGGACACTCATTCTTCATGTGTCCAAACCCATGACACCTAAAACACTTTGGTCTTGCCGGAACAGTGTACTGACCGACTTCCTTTGCATCCTTCTTCCCTTTGTCTTGGCTCCTGAACTGAGAAGAACTGGATTGCCTGCGGTCCTTGTCGAAGCTCCTCCCATTGGCATTCTTCATAAACTTCTTGAACTGCCTTATAATGTAGGACTTCATCTTGGAATCTTCATCATCGGAAAACTCATCTGTATCACTGCTCTTTGCCTTCAAGGCCATGCTCTTGCCTTTGCTTGACTTGCCAATTCTGGACAACCCTAGCTCGTAGGTCTGCAAGTTCCCAACCAGCTCAGTCAAAGGAATCTTGTCAATATCCTTTGATTCTTCTATTGTCGTAATCTTGGCATGGAATCTCTCAGGTAGAGATCTGAGCACCTTCCTTACAACCCTGAGTGATCAAGGATGGTTTTCCCAAGATTGAAGGCTGAGTTCACTATGTCCTTGAACTTGGCATAGAACTTATCAAACGACTCATCCTCCTCCATCTTAATCTCTTCAAAGCTTGTAGTGAGTCTCTGAAGTTTTGAATCTTTGATAGCCTTTGTTCCTTCATAGGTTGTCTGGAGGATAGTCCACGCCTCCTTAGCAGTTTTAGTTGAGGATATCTTCTTGAACTCCTCATTGGTGACCGCGTTAAATAAGGCATTCAACGCTCTACTGTTGAAATTTGCCACCTTAATCTTGGCTACATCCCAATCGACCGGCGCTTCTTTTAGCTTAGTCCAGCCAATCTCAACAGCTTGCCACACCTTCTCATCTAAAGACTGCAAAAAAGCTCTCATGCGTACTTTTCAGTAGGCATAGTTAGTCCCATCAAATAAAGGAGGTATAATTAACTATTGTTCTCTATCCATGACAAACAGGGGTCAATGGATCAACACAGCAAAGATTAAACCTAATCAGAATGTGCCTGCTCTGATACCACTTAAAAGACCACAAACTGAATGACCCCTTGTGATTAAACCAATTAATTAATTAGCCAAGTTATTAATTAATCAATTTATCATGCAATTACGTGGCAGCACAAATAAATCACCGAATAACTAAATATGCAGTGAAAAATAAATAACACGGTGATTTGTTCACGAATGGGGAAAACCCTAACGGCAAAAACCCCACCGGGTGATTTTCAGGTCACCACTCCCGAAACTCCACTATTATCAAATCAAGCGGTTACAAGTAAAGGAATCCCAAGTACCTTACCAACCTACAGTTGAACCCTTACCCCAATACCCAATTGGACTTGATCTGTAGTGACAGTTCCCACCTTTGATGCACGGCTCCCAAGTACGTGACTAACCAATGCGCGGATCCTAGTACGCTACTTCAAACACCAACTTAGAAAGATGCTTGTTCACAAAACCCTTTGGTGCAAATACACAGCAACTTCTTCAGAGAAGATGAACTAGGTCAAGAACTTCGTCTTTTGATCACAATTTGCTTGAACAGAGATTGCTCAATGTTTTTGCAACTTGTGTATATTGTGACGGCTCTTAAACCAATCCTTTTATATGTTTAGGGTTAGAAGAAAAGAAGGCCCAAAAACAAATTCACAGATCCCAAGAAATCAGATCAGAAAATCTGATTTTATAAATCTCGACAGATAGCAGGTGTCGAGGAGCTATCGAGCAGGTGTCAAGCTTTAATGAATTTGCATTTCAGCTTGATTTTCTTGGACAGACTTGATGACTTCAACACTTGATCTTGAAACCTTGTTTCTTGAAGTATTAAAAACACTTAGAACTACCCAATCACAAGTAGAGTGCGTTTTGTCAAAGGATTAGCCAATTTACATAAATAAGTATGACATATGTTCTTAACATGTGAAAACACATATGTCCTAACAAAATTGAAGACTAAAGTGTTTTAGCGAGTATCTCGCTAGTAAGCATCTCACGAAATGATGCATGTACCCTGCACATGATTGGAATGCGAAGAGTCAGGACAGGATGGAGATAGCTGGTTTTCGCAAGTATCTCACAGATAAGACCTTCCCGCGAGACACCCACGAAACATTCTGTACCTACACTATATATACCCACATTACCCATAAATGTTGAGGAGTGCTTCAAAGAAAAAAACCCTAGCCACAGACCTAGAGAGTTAGAGATTGTTATATCCACAATTTTCTACACAATTGCTTGTGGATTTTCCTCAATTCCTACCTCTCCATTTTCATACCATTGAGAGGTTGATAGCCCAAACACTTACCACACCCTTTCAGAGTGTCAAGTGAGGTTTTGGTGCTGCTGGGAAGCATTGGAAGAAGCCAGGCTTTGGCAAATGCAATCAGGCGTATTGCGGGATCCAGAGAGCTAGACAAGACACGGTTCCGAGAAGCCTTGTGGGAGTAGGAGCTTGGAGGGCTTAGGTGCGTCGGGTAGATCAGGCTTAGAGGGTCTCTTACTAACCCATGTATCCCAACTAATTGTCTAGTGGATCGATTACTGCTTGGAGGGCAGCAGAGAGGTTTTTCGCAGAGTTTTTCAGTTTTCTCTTCGATAACACATCGGTGTGTTATCTTGTGTTTGCATTATTCTTCCCTACTCTTTTACCTTTCATTTTTCTGCTGTGTTATAATGATTATGGGTTAGAGTAGTTTATTTGTTTATCCGCTCGCATTTACTCTATTTTGCACTTATTATTAAGTTAGAGTAAAATCAATCGAGTCGTAACTTTAATTTGGGGGTCTAAACAGTTCTTATGTTTTTAACACATTTTTTAGCTTTCAAAGAAGCAATAGGAATTGAGAGAGTTCGAGAGAAGTGAGATCCAAATCGCGCTGACACTATATATAGAAGCTCAATAATTCTCAACAGATCGAGAAGTATCGAGAGGTGTCGAGCTTTAAAGGGTCGATAGATGCAACTATCGAGCAGGTGTCCACAACAAAAGGAAGCTCGATGGATCGGGGAGTTATCGAGCAGCTATCAAGAAGACAGAAACTTTCTCGATGAAACGAGGAGCTATCGAGAAGCTGTCGAGATTACGATAAAAAGAAGCTGAAGAGCTCTATAGATAAACCAGGTGTCGAGGAGCTGTCGAGATTGCTTAAAAACAGTTTTTCAAGAAGAGAAAAACACAAACATGAATGCAATCAAGTATGCAACTCAACCAAGGATCCAATCAACATTTTAATCTCTCAAAAACATCTCTTAACAAAAAAATATTAAGCACATAGATCCCAAAACACACACACACACACTAAACAAGTCTAACCAATTTTATATTTCAAAAACAAGTTAAGACAGTTTAGTGAGTATAAATAGACTAGACACAAGTATTCCTTGTGATGGCCAAATCACATTGTACCTGCACATATATCAAAAGTAGTAAAGAATATTGCGTGTTGTGTGTGAAAAACATCGTAAAATTGCATTACTGTCTACATGTTATGACAATTTGAGATATAAGAAAATCACTTTAACTCACACACAGTCATAACTATTTGATGGGGACTATCACCTTTGAGGTACATCCTATAACTCCCACATCTCCTAGAATACACGCTCGCAATCATATATAAAGCATTTTGTTCTTTTTGCTTTTTATTTTCGTTGCATATATTTTTCCTTTGAGCAAATCATACATGGGCATATAAGAGAGAAAAAAGAAATACCCAATGATGTTAAGCATTTGACATTGCACTTTTACTATACCGAAGCATACTGATGTCATTTCATGATTGGCAGGCAACAGTGGTGAGATGGTTATTTATGTCTTTCTCTTAGGATTTTCTAGTCCTTCCCGTCAAAAAGAGTGATACAAATATTAAGTACAAGTAATTACTTAATCTTACTCATCACAAACACGAGCCACAAAGCTTACTTGCTTAGTGTGCATAGAGATGCTCATCTAAGCTACAGGAGATATAAAATTTAGAAAACTTTGTTTTAATGGCCATCCAAGGTACACAAGTACCAATGTACATAAACACACACTGTTTTTGTATTTTTCAATTTTTTTTTTTATGTGAAAAACAAAATAAAACAAAGCTGAAAACTAACGAACAAAAACATGTTAAACAAAACAAAGCAATGCATAAAACTAGATGCAAATGCATGAGGAAGGAGGAAGAGAAGAGGAGATCAATCCATGGAGATGACACCAATGTTTTGGTGAAGGAATTAAAACTGTTTGCTATCAAGAGGTTTGGTAAACAAATCAGCATTCTAATCATCAGTGTGAATCAACTCAAGAGTAAGAGTACCATCTTCGACAAGCTCCCTAATGAAGTGATGTCGAATCTCTATGTGTTTAGTTCATGAATGTTGAACCGGATTCTTAGAGATGTTAATGGCACTGGTATTGTCACAGTAGAACAAATACTGTAATCATAAAGGAGTTGTTGCATCCATAAAAGTTGGGTGCAACAGCTACCGGCAACGATGTACTCAGCTTCTGCAGTGGATAATAAGATGGAATTTTGTTTTTTGCTCATCCAGGAAACAAGATTATTACCCACATAGAAACAACCCCCCAATGTACTCTTTCTATCATCAACATTCCCAGCCCAATCAACGGCAAAATACCCAGTTAAGACATCATTTGTTTCCTTGCTGTACCACACACCAAAGTCGATAGTGGTTTTGACATACTTTATGATTCTTTTCAAAGCAATCATATGAGACTCTTCGGGATTAGCCTGATATCTAGCGCACACTTCCACATTGTAACTAATGTCAGGTCTACTAGCAGTAAGGTAAAGAAGACTACCTATCATACTTCTATAGAGAGATGAATCTACACTTTTACCTAACAAGTCAATAATGAGTTTAACATTTAGGCTCTCGGGTTTCTAACAGAACTAGCAAATTCCAAACCAAACTTCTTCACAAGATTTTTAGCATATTTAGATTGAGATAGGAATATACCTGAATCTTGTTGACGAATCTGCAATCCAAGGAAGTGTGTTAGCTCTCCAATCATGCTCATCTCAAACTCGACTTGCATGAGTTTTGAGAAGCTATGAGCAAGTTCATCCTTCATTGACCCAAAGATGATATCATCAATGTAGACAGCAACTATCAATTATCAACTCACCATCTTCCTTCTTTATGAAGAGAGTTTGATCTACTTTTCCTCTGGTGAACCCATGTGACACCAAGTATTGTGTGAGCCGATCATACCAAGCTCTAGGGGCTTGCTTTAACCCATAAAGTGCCTTCTTAAGGTACAACACACGATCTAGAAAGTGTGGATCAATGAAACCTTTTAGTTGAGCCACATAGGCATCTTCTTTAAGCAGCCCATTCAAGAATGCAGTCTTCACGTCCATTTGATAGAGCTTGAACCTCAAGTGACATGCCAGGGCTAGGATAATTCTAATGGACTCCATACGGGCTACTAGAGCAAATGTCTCATCATAGTCTACTCCTTCCATTTATGAGTATCCTTGAGCTACAAGACGAGCCTTGTTGCAAATCACATTACCTTCCTCATCAGTTTTATTTTGAAATATCCACTTTGTGCTGATGATGTGCTCACCCTCCGGTCTAGGTACCAAGGTCCAGACATCATTCCTCTAAAACTGAAGCAGTTTATCATGCACAGCTTCAACCCAGATTTCATCCTGAAAAGCTTTCTTAACTTTAGTGGGTTCAACCTGCGACAAGTAACAAGAATAAGACACAAAGTTAGCAACACATTTATCAACTATACGCTTCCTTAGTGTAAGTTCATTCATGTTTCCCACAATAACTTTAGGAGGATGGTTTAATTTGATCCTATAAGAAGGTCATTTCTCTTTATGGGTTTCAAAATCAGGTGAAGTACTGAATCTTCTACAACATTTGGAGTATCTAGAGTACTAGGAGATGCAGGCTCTTGTTCAACAATTTCTTGAACTTCCCTGGGCTCTACAGGAAGAATCTCTTTAGGGATTTCCTCACCAAATTTCTCAAAACCAAAATCTGAAGACTCATCAATAATAACATTTACTGTTTCCATTACCTTCATGGTTCTTTTGTTGTATACCCGATAAGCCTTACTTGTAGAGGAGTATCCTAGAAATATTTCTTCATCACTTGGGAGTCAAATTTTCCCACATTCTCTCTATCCTTAAGAATGAAACAAATACTTCCAAAGATTCTGAAATATTTAACATTTGGCTTCCTTCCCTTCCATAACTCATATGAAGTCTTCTTGGTACCAGGTCTAAAGTACACCCTATTAACCGTATGACAAGCAGTGTTGATGGCTTCTCCCCATAAGTTTCTAGCCACATCCTTGTTGTGCAATATGGCTCTAGCCGTCTCTTGAATAACCCTATTCTTCCTTTCCACTACACCATTCTACTAATGAGTAATAGGTGCAGAGAATTCTTGAGATATAACTGATCTTGTACAAAAGGACTTCATTTATGAGTTCTCAAATTCTTTACCATGATCGCTTCAAATTCAATCAATCTTTAGGCTCTTTTCATTTTGCAGTCTTGTGCACAAAGTTTCAATGTGATCAAAAGCATCAAACTTGGATCGTAAGAGAATGACCCAAGTATACCTAGTGAAGTCGTCTACCACAACCATGATGTATCTCTTTCCACCAAGAGACTCAGTTCTGGTTGGACCCACAAGATCTAGATGTAGTAGCTCCAATGGTCTGGATGTAGTAGATGTCTAAATGTCTGAATTTTTAGGTTTTTTCTATTTCCCAAGCTGACATGGTCCACACACCACATTGCTTGCTCTACTGAGCTTTGGTATCCCCAAAACTGACTCATGCTTAGATACAATCGAAAGATGTTTGTAACTAGCATGTCCCATCCTTTAGTGCCATAGATCTTCATTTGGTAAACGAATGTTATTGCACACAATATCAGCATCAGGAACCAAGCCATAACAATTGTCTAGAGTACGAACACCACTTATGAGCTTCTTTCTAGACTCACCCATGACAAGGCATTTTCCCTTAGAGAATAGTACCATGAAATCTTGATCACATAGTTGACTTATGCTCAACAAATTCACTCTCAGACCTTCTACATATAGAATATTAGCAATATCTGGTAGTCTAGGTAGAGATATGATTCTCTTTCCTTTAATCTGTAACTTGCTCCCATCACTAAAAGTGACATTACCACATTTCTTAGACTCGAAAACCTTAAAAAGAGAGCAGTCTCCAGTCATGTGTCTTGAGCAACCGCTGTCCAGGAACTACAAACATGTGTCCATAACCTTAAATGCGGACTTCAACATAAAGCACACTTCGTGCTTAGATGACAGATCAATGGGAATGGTGTTTTCTCTCATCTACCTTTTATGAGATAAACCTCTAACTTTCACTCTTCTCAGACAAACTCCTTTGCACATTTTCATTCTGAGACAGTCTAGTTTCTTTTTTGTCAAACTGAGATCTTTTCCAATAGTCATCATAATAGAATTCAAATAACTTTTAGACTTGCATTTTCTGATACACTCAAACAAGTAGAGATTAGAAAAACAAGATGTATTTGAAAACAAAGATCTCTTTAAGCCGGTTGCCGCCATGAAAACAGGGGTCAATGGATCACACAACAAAAATTAACCCTAATCAAAGTGTGCCTGCTCTGATACCACTTGATATGCCAAAAACGTATTGACCCCTGTGATGAATTAATTGATTAATTAGCCAAATTTATTAATTAATCAAATTAATATGCAAAGCGTGTGATAGCACAAACAAATCACCCATTAAACTAAGTATGTAGTGGAAAATAAATTGACACAATGATTTATTTACGAATAGGGAAAACCTACACACAAAAAACCTCACCAGGTGATTTTAAGGTCACCACTCTCGAGAATTCACTATTATCAAAATAAGCAGTTAAAAGTAAAGGAATTCCAATACCTTATACCAACCTACAGTTGAACCCTTACCCCAATACCCAATTGGACTTGTTCTGTAGTGAAAATCTCTCCTTTTCAATGCACGGCTCCTAGTACGTGACTAACCAATTGCGCAGATCCTAGTATGCGACTTAATCACCAACTTGAGAAGAATGTTGGCTGCAAAGTTCTTCAGTTCATCCAGACGATGAAGATCATGAAATTGCTTTGTCACAAAACCTTACAGTGTACAAATATAGCAGCTTCTTCAAGAACTAGGGCAAACTAGGTCTCCGGTCACAATTTTCATGGACAAGACTTTGCTTCACACTTGCGCAATTTGTGTAACCTTTGACGGCCCTTAAAATAATCTTTATATATGTTTAGGGTACTGAGAAAAGAAAGCCTAAACACATACTCACGGATTGGATGAAAAACAGTCCTGAAAAACTGAACTTCATAAACCTCAACAGATACCCTATCTATCGAGCTAGCTGTCGAGCCACAGGCTTCAGCAGCTTTTAAACCTCAATAGATGCTAGCTGTCAAGCTAGCTATCAAGCTTTAAATTCCTGCACTTCATTCCTTGATTCTTGGACAGACTTGCATGGTTTTAACACTTGAACTTGAAACTAGGTTTCTTGAAGCATTAAACCCATCTTAGATCTACCCAATTACAAGTAAAGTGCATTTTGTCAAAAGATTAGCCAACTACATAAAATAGTGACATATGTTCCTAACATTGAATCACATATGTCCTAACAAGAGGGCAAGGGCAAAAAATAAAAAAGCTAAAAATTAGGCTAACTTGATTGCTGCTTTGAGACAAAAATGATTGAAACTCAGCAACCTCTATCACTATGTTCCCTTAAGTCACTCACCAGAAGCATTTTTCGGATGACATATTCCACTATCTCAAAAAACTTAGACACCATACATTTGTTCTCTCCCTCTCTGGGGAGGAGGAGGTTTTGGTTTGGTTTCTTGTTGAGAATAGTTTCCAAATTCGAAAATACTCCTATAATCACTTTCTTGGTCTTCCCAGATCCTTTTTCCAAGCAAAAAAAAAAAGGTCTTGTCTTGAAAACCAAAATATAAAAACTAGTACTAAAAAGATGATAAGATTTAAGAACAATGATAAATAACTCATAACATATACCGTATAAAAGTTTAATTTACAATATGAGAATTTTAGAAAGAAATTGATATCAACAATTAAGCTTTGTGTCTATCCAAAGAATTGATAAACCAATGGAGGAAAAGTCGATAAGCGTTTTTATCTAATTAATGAAGTTTGGGGGGAAATCAAAAAACCAATAGCAGTCTAAGATCCTAGTCCCAAATTTTTTAAGGTTTAGGTCGGCTAGTCTAAGATCCATCAAACTAAAATATTCAGAACCAATTATTTTTTTGTAGATGAGCATTTTCAATCAACAAAAATAGGTAACTTGCAAGTTCATTTAGTATATAAGCAACATTTATAGCTAGTTTAAATGATGCTAACATTGCAAGCCATTAACGCAATTCAAATCCTTACACATGCACACACTGTTTCTTTCACTCTAAAGTTTTATTTTTCAGGAACACAATTCAAAATAATATTCAAACACACTTAAAAAAAACAATAATAATAACACTTTTGAGCACCTTTAATGCTTTATTTGTTCAATAAAGCTTCTGAAATTCTTAAAAGAAGATCCACCATCAGTTACACTCTTTTTAGCTATTTCCTTCAGCTTCAAGGCATTGATTTTTATACCATCATCAGAGAGCAGTGTTTCTATTTTCGTTTTGATTTCATGCCTCGTGATGAGCCCATTTTCATCCGGGTTCAACCCTAAACCAATCTTCCAAACATCACATATGTAACTCTTATTATGAAATTGATCTCCATAGTAAGGCCAACATAGAAATGGGACTCCCATGCTTATACCCTCTAAGGTTGAATTCCATCCACAATGGCTTAGAAAACATGCAATAGAAGGGTGAGCTAACACCTTCTCTTGAGGAGCCCATTCGACAATCTTTCCCCAATCAACGATCCTCGTTCTAATCCCATCCAAGAATTCAGAATTCAGTCCACCGATTACGTCTGACCGGACAACCCATAAAAATGGCTGGCTTATGAGTTCAAGACTGAGAGTTAGTTCATCAAATTGTTGCTGGCTGAAGGTTGCTATGCTGCCAAAGGCAACATAAATGACCGAACCCACGGCTTGTTTATCAAGCCAGCTTAGACAAGTTGAATCCTGAGGCAAAAAGCTTCCAGCATGACTACCCAATTGATTGCCCAAAAGTAAGGGGCCAACAGGTATGATCCCAGGAATTAAATTGCAGGCCGGTAAGTCAAGTTCATAGAATGAGTTGCAAAGAAGCCAATTGCATAGTCTAAGATAATGGTTCATTTTGAAAGCATAAGATTCAAAAAAACATTTTTGTGTCTTTGAGTCTCCTGGACAGCTCCAAGGCAAAACAGTGCTACTCCATGCTGGGATATCCTTTGACAACCAAATCAAGTTGTTTTCTATTGGAGTTCCTACAGAGTGGTTCAATTATTTTGTTTTATCAAAATTAAACAAGTACCAACTACCAATCATGTGTGTGTATATATATATTAACCACCAACCCATGTAATGCATGAGGAAGTTAAACAAAAATATATATATGATACATATTTAATTGTTAAATATTATAAAATAAAAGGCCAAATAATAAAATTTATGGAAAAGAACATACCATGATAAGATCCCCTCCAATTTTTTCCAATTTAATTAGAATTTGATTAGAGAAGATCGTGACTAATTTTATTAGGATTTTTTTTTGTGTTGGATTGGTTTTTAATAAATAAAATAAAATCAAAAAGATGGTGAGTGTTCAATAGTTCAACTACTATAGTGGGAAAATGAGGGTTTCAAAAACTTGGCAACCCTAGAGGAAAGCGACAAGTCAAAAGGCTTTCATTTTATAGGGGAAAAAACATTTTCTTCTTTTATGTTTGGGGTAGTTTACAATTTCCCCCGATATTTGAAACCAACTAATCTCCACTCTCTATTTTGCGAAAATAAGCAAATACCCCAATTTCGTCATTCCATGAATTAAATTTAACAAAATCTTTGGATTCCGGGAATATTCTAGAGTGCAAAGTTCAACATGCCCTCAACTAAATATAAAAGTAGCCCAGTCTCAAACCCAATTCAGGTGAACTTAACCCAACCTAGGTAAATTAAACCCATGGTAAAACAACACTAGTTCAAACCAGCCTCCATCGACCCAATTATCACCAAACACACCTAATGAAATCTGAAGGAAATCCACCTATGTGGACTTAACTATCCGTCAAGTGGACTACTCTATTAGTGAATTGGTGTTCTACTAGGTTATAACCTACAAAGTACAGACACTTCATTTGGGGTATCGTACTCGTGTCGGACACAGGACACACTTGGAAAACTTATCTTTTGTTTCTTTTTAGTATTAATCTTGAACAAGTCCGAATTTAGTAAGGATGTGGTGTAAAACCTATGTTTTACACCATCCAATAAGAGATCATCTTGTCAGATTTTTACTTAAAACTCAATACATCCTACCACATATAATAACATCTTAATTAACTCACAGTTAAGTTAGATTTTCAAATGGGTAATTAGAATTGATTGAGTGTGGTTGTGCATATTCTTTAATATGTAATATGATGATGTGGCATGTTAAAATTGGAGGGGTAAAATTTGGGTTTTACACAACATCCTTAGATTTAATCTCATCTTGAACACTATGTAGTTATGTTTTATTTTACTCTTTTAGATCTTATCCTTGGTTTTTATTCTAATTTCTAAACATCATATATTAGCCATGAATTCACTTTATTATCATTTATTGCTCTTAAATTGATATATATTTAATGCTTAACAATATTTAAAAATAAAAATAAAAATAAAAATATATTTAATAATTAATTAATATATGTATTCCCCTAGTATCCAAGTCCTAATTTTTCAAAAATTGTCATGTCACCATATCGTACCTATGCTTGTATCCATGTCCGTACTTCATAGGCAAAATTTGCCAAATAGCATGTTTTTAGAAAAAATTTAAGAAAGTAGCACACATACGAAGTTAATTAGTTAAGCACACTATTTTTGGAACTCGAGTTAAGCACACTAATTAACTTCAGCCACATACTATTCACCAAAAAAATTTCTAAAATGTTACTATTCAACAAATTTTGCCATACTTCATAGGTTATAATGAGTGGTAACAATTACTAAAATTGATCAGGTTGCAAGATGAATTTACAAAGTGTGGGACTCGTGTAAGGCTTCAAGTTAAACCAAGGCTCCACATTGCTGCTTCCAAAAAAAAAAAAGTTGTAGCCTTTTTATGCATATGCTTATAATTATATACAGCATAAATTACAAACTACACCCCTAAATTTTGAAAGTCTTTGGATTTTACACTCTAAAATTATATTTTATGTGCATTAGCAACTCCTTTATCCATATTTTTTGTTATAAGTGACATAAATTTGCCACGCGTGTTTAGTTTGTCTAATAAAATTAAGTCATGTCATTGTGTAGCTTGAAAAAACTTTAAATAAATAAAGTGATTTTAATTACTCCACAGTGGCTCAACAAAAGCTAGCACCGAGACTACAGACTACAAAAAGCGTGTGTCAAATCAGTGTGCGTAAGATACGGGTAGATGGGAATATGCGATCAGTGTCATAAAATTATAGAATTAGATCCCAACCAGGTTTTTAAATGGGTTCCTTGTTCGGTTGTTCGGAAAATGTGGGAAAATGAAGGAAAGTGAGTTTTCAATGAATAAATTATGGGCATTTAACTTCAACCCCATGCTACTCACCAACTACCAACCATGTCCTTTTTTTGTTTTTTGAAAAATTGCAGGATATGGGAGGGACACTTATCTTTTATTTCTTTTTAATATTAATCTTGAACACTTATCTAGTTATCTTTTATTTAATCTTTTAGATTTTATTCTTGGTTTTTATTCTAATTTCTAAACATCATATATCAGTCATGAATTCACTTTATTGTCCTTTATTTCTCTTAAATTGATATATGTTTAAATGTTTAACAATATTTAATAATTAATTTATATATGTATTCCCGCCTTATCCAAGTCCTAATTTTTCAAAAATTGCTATGTCACTATGTCGTACCTGTACCTGTATCCAAGTCCATACTTCATAGGTTACAATGAGTGGTATCAATTATACTAAAACTGATCAAGTTACAAGATGAAATCACAAAGGGTGGGACCTATGTAAGGCTTTAGGTTAAACCAAGGCTCCACATTGCTACTTCCACAAAAAAACAAAAAAAAACAAAAGTTTTAGCCTTTTTGTACCCATGCGTATAATTATATATAGGCTAAAGTACAAACTATACTCCTAAATTTTGAAAATTTTCGATTTTTACACCTTAAAATTTTATTCATAAACAGTCTCTTCATCTATATTTTCTGATAAATGTCACATAAATTTGTATAAAATGATGTCAAATCATTTTCGTAGCTTGAAAAACTCTAAATAAATAAAGTGATTTTAATTATCCTACAGTGGCTCAACAAAAGAGAGCACAGAGACTACAAACTACAAACAGCATGTCAAATCAATGTGCGTAAGATAAGGGTAGGTGGGAATATGCGATTAGTGTCATAAAAATTAGAGAATTAGACCCCAACTAGATTGTTTAAACGGGTTCCTTGTTTGGTTGTTGGGAAAATGTGGGAAAATGAAGGAAATTTAGTTTTGAATGAATAAATTTTGGGTTTTTAATCCTAGTTTGCATCTGAGAAAGCAAAGTAAAAGAAAAAAAAAATTACCAAAATAAACCAATTCTAAATATTTTATTTTATTTTATTTTTTAAACTAAGGATATTTGGCAGCTTAAAGCATAAAAACTAATATTTTAACCATTAGCTATGTTAGCTTTTTTTTTTTTTTTTTAATCCACTACTTAACTGAATGAATTATTTTGACATAATACTAAAAGGTTAGAAAATATATTGATACATTTGAAATGTTAATGACTAAATTCATAATTTACCCTAATCTTAATCATTAGCAAAAATATCGTCTTATTTAATATATATTTTATGATAATAGATGAATAATAACAATTTTAAATTTCTATTCCTTCAAAAAAAATTAGTAACAATTTCTGTGGGCTACTATATCTTATTCCTTATTTCTCCTTTCCTCTCCTGTTCCATATATTAAACACTGAAGATGCTTGATTATGAGTTATTCAATAAGCTCCCAACATGTAAAGAAAAATCTATTTGATAACATAAACTAGTTGAAATTGAAAATAGCAGCGAGCTAGATTTTACCTTTAATATCTATTATTCCCTCCTTAATAAGCTTCGGAATATGTAATGCAAATGCCAAGTTTGCTGGTCCAGCAGGCCAAACTGAAGCCCTTTTAATTCCCATCTTCTCAGCAACTTCTAGTGCCCACCCAACCGTTGTATCAGCAATGATACAACTGATCTGATCATCATCATCATTTGACTGGTTAATTTTCTCAATCAAGTCCTTCAAATGGCCTGGCATCACTTCTTCAATACTTTCCATCAGCTTAGGAGTATCATTTCGATCATCCCCAGGTTCTAGTCCATCTGGGATTGAGACCAGTCTTATTGGGCTTTTCTCTTCACTCTTCACTGCCATTGAATTTGAAGCTGTGAGTTTTGCATGTATGAACTCAGTGTTAACAAATGTGACATTGATCCCATGATCAACGATCTTGTGTGACAACTTCATTAGAGGAGCAACATGACCCTGTGCTGGAAATGGGATGACTAGCACATGTATTGGTTGCCTCTCCATGCACCTTGGCCACAGTTTATTAAAGCTTTGATCCTAAAACACATTTCTGTCGGTCATTTTGTTGATTTGCTCAATGTCAGCGTGTGGCTTGAATTATGCCACGTTGACAGCCCGACAGGTTTTGTCTTCTTTACTTTGTACGTAGTAGCAAAAGTTTATCATGGCGGACCATATAGAACTTTTTTCTTCTTCTTTTTTAAGTAAAGACGATAGACTTAGATAGCTTTTGGATACCGATGAAAGTGACCCTTTTGGCTTTTTTTTTTTTTTTTTTTTTTTTTTGAGAAGTCAGTTTTCACGTGCAGTGTACTGTTTAGTGGGTCTCGTGCACTATTTACCAAAACTCACAAACCTCTTTTTTTAACAAAATTTTCATTAAAAATGGGTTATACGGTACTATTCACACATTTAAAATTATTTTGTCATAGTATTTTCAGTTTTCAGTTTTCAACAAAATAAACGATATCCAAACGAATAATATTTGATGGTTTGAAATGGAGAGGAGTGTTAATTGAGAAAGATTTCATAACAAAGGAAAATCACACAGATGCTGCCTCTCCCATGAGTCATGGGACCCTTTCCCGTTTCTTTAGTTCATGTATATGTGTATATATATCAGTACCAATTGGATATGTAAATGTACTGTAAAAGAAAAAAACTTCTGCAACATACCTATTTATTATGATAGAGTTGATGAAAGCCTCTTGAAATTGACTACAAGATTTTATTATGACGGAGTGTTAGAGCATTTTAATATTAATTAATTAAAATAAATAAATATTACAACATAAATGTAAAGATGTGGAAGTGAATATGGAAGATGAGGAGTTAGAGTATTACCATCAGGTCTTTTATAAAAAATGTCATTTTGACACACCAAAAGCCTACTTTATTATTTTACCACATCATTTTACAACATCTCATTTATTAGATGTTTTATCCTTCAATTCTCTACATTAAAATAATATTTACTACACATTAAAATAATATATTAACTCCTCCCTATCATCATCAACAACAACAACAGCACAACCACCACTGCCGCAGCAACACCAACAGCCACCACTGGCGTAAACCTACATCCACCAACGCCACCTTACAAAAAAAAACAAAAAAATCCACAACAACCCACCACATTCACAAACCTACATACCAAATCCACCAAATCAAACAAACCCACATCCCAAACCCACCACCGGTACAAACCCACATCCACCGGCACAAACCTGCATCTTTGAACCAGACAAAGATCAGCATGGTGTGGTGGTGGTAAGTGGCGTGATGAGATCGGTATGGCGTGATGAGATCAAACCGGCATGGCGTGATGAGATCAAATCCACCAAATCAAACAAACCGGCGTGGCATGATGAGATCGGCTTGGCGTGGTGTGGTGGTCAATGGTGTGGCATGGTGAGGTCGGCGATGAGAGAACTAGACACAGAGAGAGAGAGAGAGAGAGAGAGAGAGAGAGAGAGAGAGAGATGTTACAGACAAAGAGAGAGATATTTGATGGGAGGAGAGAGAAAAGTAAATAAATAAACCAAAATATTTTTGGAATTGATGTCCGTACCATCTCATATTTGAGACAGTACTATAGCGTGTTGCAAAATTTTGACACATTTAAAACACCTCATAAGGCTTGAATAATGGTGTTTGGTGTGTCCAATGCCAAATATTTGGCATTTGACAAACCTGATGGTAATACTCTTAATGAAAATGTTTAATCCCACATTGAAAATGAGAGAGACTGTATTGTTCTTTTTAATTATGGTAATTAATGGGCTAATATGAATTGACTCAGATATTGGGTCAGATACGTGCACAAAGGGTGGTTACAAAGCTTAGCCAAGACTTGAATCTCCTAAAACTCATAACATAACTAAACTCAAACTCATATGCTTAAGCTTTTAGGTTAGCTGGTCCTATATATTATATTAATTACTCAACTAACTTAAACTCTAGCTATTTTCCTTTTGTTTTGCATGTTTAATGGGTGCTCAAGCTAGGCAAATTAATCTACCTGTTTAATGACCCTTAGTTACTATAAGCTTTCAAGGCAAGAATATTCTCGTTTCTCATGAAGGCATCTTTTCCATTTTAGTGCATTAGTAAAGTTTTAGCTACATTCATCAAAACTATCTTTGACTAATGGTACTATATGCAAAGATAGTTTTGATGAATGTCGCTAAAACTTTATTAATGCACTATCAATACTAATAGAACTATATTAGTACTTTATTAATGCACTATCATTATATTGGACCACCTAGAGCAGATGCTTTGTTAATTATCTGGGACAGTCTCATAACACCAATCTATCAATATAGAGCAGATGCTTTGTTAATTATCTGGGACAGTCTCATAACACCAATCTATCAATATAGAGCAGATGCTTTGTTAATTATCTGGGACAGTCTCATAACACCAATCTATCAATATATGTGCCAAAGAAGCCTTAGAGAGTGTTTGATTAAGCGAATTTTTTAATTCAAAACTCAGTTTTCAAGGCCCAAAACTTAAGAAAGATGCTACGTCTACAACAATTTTACAATATTTCTACAACAAAATCACAGGTGGTTAGTTGTTATTGGTTCAAATTTGAAACTAACACTAAAATTACTTTTTTGCCCCCACAATAACAATCAGTAATAACCTGCCACTTATGATATGTTGTAAAAATGTTGTAGACATATCATTCCTCAAAACTTAAAATTTGTGGGCCCTACCAATACAAGAGTTGTTTGGTTAATTGTCTTATTCAATTCCCCCTACTCATAACTATTTTGAGCTATGAGACTAGTCACACTCAAAAATCAAACCAAAGGCTCCCTTTTTCTTCCCACCATTTTTTTTTTTTTCTCTCAGCTTCTTCTTTCTTTCTTTTTCCCTAGAAAAAGCTGCATTCCCTTACCCACACGAATTATATGCACTAGGGGTGTGCAGAAAACCCACAGACCCGCCAAACCCGACCCGACCTAACCCGACCCGTTGGGTTGGGTCGGTTTTTAAGGCTTGATGGGTTGGCTTGGGTTACAAAAATAAAAATTATAGCGGGTCGGGTTGGGTTTGGGTCATAAAATTACAAACCCGCCAAACCCGACCCGACCCACCCACCCATATTTAATATATATTTAAAATATATTATATATTTAATAATTTTTTTAAAAAAAATCAGCTATAGGGCACTTATATTTATATATTTAAATATATATTATATATTTAATAATTTTTTTTAAAAAAAAAAAACCAGCTGTAGAGCAGCACTTCCTCAGTTCCTCCTACTAATACTAATTTTATATATATATATATATATATATATATATATATATATAATATTATATAATTAATAAATTTTTTTAAATAACCAGTTTTTCCTATCCTATATAAAAGTCAATTAATTCACACAAATCCTAATAAATTACTATTGTTGTTTAGTTATTAGTATTGTTTGCCTTAAAGAAGTTACATTGATACGAATCTTTAGGTTTTTTAAATATATTAATATTTATATTTTTTTCTACTCAATTTAATAATAATAATTTGTTAAACCCATGGGTTCAACCCGACCCATGTGGGTTGGGTTAGGTTAGGTTGAACTTATGTGATGGGTTGGGTTGGGTTGAATTTTTTTTGACCCACCATGGTGGGTTAGGTCAAAAAATCCTCTCAACCCGACCCATGCACACCCCTAATATGCACGGTGCATTTATCACTGTTTCTGTTGAAGGCTCTACTTGTGCTTTCTTTGGCATCCCTTTGAGAGGACTAGACCAAAGCAGTTCAGACTAGGACCAAAACTCGTCAACAGTTTAAACTCATGTAACTAGAATTACTCACGTAACTAGTAATTCTTTAAAGTATGTTATGGAATATGGACGCAACAGTAAATCGAAAATAGAAAGTTTAAAACTCTTGCAATTTGATGTTTCCAAAGGCATCCGACATCTAAAAAAACAAGGAGTGCCCGCATCAGACACCACAATCACAGAACTAAAATTATAATAAAGTAAATAATCTCTTGTGCCTCAATTGGAAGAGTACATATCAGACAGCCTAGCTGAAAGCCTGAAACATGTAGTGTGGAAATTTTGTATTAATCAAAGAAACAGGCATACTTTCAGTGATGTTTCCTTGGAAACAATTGTCAACAATGAAGTTTTAAGGAAAAACAAAGACTTAATGGTGTTGGGAATAATACACAAAGTAATAAAGGAAGAACAAAGATAACACAAAAGACAAACAAAAATAAATAACTTGGAGGCATAAAATTGTTATCCTTAAACAATATTTGCCCTCACACTCTTGTTGCTAAAGGATTATAGCAAATTTGTTCTCAGGATACAACCAAGTTGTTGGGTTCTACAGATAATAATTCTTGATAATAACTACAAGATTTCAAGTGAACACAAGCCTCTATTTATACCCATAGGGTTATATTTCATCAAAAAACACGTATAGAAAGTTAAAATGTTTCATAAAACTGTTCACAAGGCTTGAAACCTCTTCAAACTTTCTAAACAGTCACTAAAAAATTCTACAGAAAACTCAGTTATTTCAAGTTTTGATCGGTCGAGAGTTCCTTTCGATCAATCAAATAGCGATCGAATCAAGCAAAGACTCCAAGATAGATTTCCTTACCATTTCAATCGATTGAGCAAAAGTTTCGACCAATCGAAAATACTGAATTTCGAACTTTCACTTAAAAAATTCCAAAATTTGAATGTTCACTTTATCGACTTTATGAAACAATACTCTCAAAACTCAATCATCACTATTACAACCTATCCATATATATATATATATATATATATATATACACACAACAAATGGCACTCTAACATTCACAGTGTATATAATAGAAAAATGTGTAAAATTGACATAGTTTTGCCTAAAAATAATTCACATCAATCTGTATAAATTTACAAATTTGCTATAGTAACCGTGTAAATTTACACTGGCACTATTCATTTTACATTTAGTTGTTTATTCTTTCTTTACATTCCTCAAGGATGAAGGAAGAAAGTGAACGATGATTGTTATGTGTGAACTATGAAGAAAGAGAAACAATTAAAAAAATCAAGAAAATTTAATATTTTAATGAAATATAGTGTAAAATAGATAATCTGATTTGAAGTGTTATGAAAAGTAAGTATGAAAACAAAATTTTTTGCATGAGCTAATGCAAATGCTCTAAAATCCTTAATCTTTTGTCTTAAATACCAAAAATAATTGGAGAGCCCAACCCAAAACCCTATCCAAGTATGGATCTTGGAAGCTAGTGGGGCAACACAACTCAGTACTCGTTTTTGAAAGCTTAGAGTAAAAAAAAAGGTATAATGAAACAAAACTTAAAGCAAGTATGATGATTTGAAACAATGAGTGGAATAGCTGAGGATAATAAAATGAAGAATGTACAGATGGCTAATTTTCCTTGCTTCCATTTTAACATCCCTTGTCCCTTGTATATATATAGCTTTTGGGAATCACAGAAGTAGAAACAGAGGTTTTTATCTTTCTTTTGGGTGCAAACATGAGAGAGATAGGTGTTGTTAATTAGGTTCTCATTTTATGCTTAGTTAAAGAATTAGGCTGCTGTAATTACTTTTCAGATTAAGTAAGTTGGGCTTACCACAAACTGTGGTAGGCCTAGCCCAACCAACTAGTACTCTCATTTATTGGACCTTAGGGGCATATGATTGTATAAAATATAAATATATTTATGGTGCATTTGAATGACAGGATTTGAGTATATGGATTTTTATTTGAGTTATTAAAATTCAAATATCTTATTTGGATCATTTTAAAAGATCATTAGATTTGGATTTGACAAATCCAATAAGGATTTAAGAGATTTAAAATCATTGGATTAAAAATGGCATCTAAAATCAATGAATTTAAAATTAAGGTATTTAAAATTTATTGATTTAAAACTCAAATTTAAATCCAAATTCATATTTCCAAAAGCAACCTTAGTTCACTAATAGCCCAACCCGCAAAAATATGCCCTCAACAATTCTAGTCCCAAATTTTTAGGGTTAAGGGTTGGCTAATCTAAGATCCATCCAAACTAAAATATTCAAAACCAATCACTTCTTGTAAATGAGCATTAACAGTATACACCAACACCATGTGGTGTTTGTTTTACACAGTTCCACACACTGTTTTTATAACATGAAAACGTGTCTCGTTATAACACAATGTGTTTTGTAAAACAAGTTTTTTCCTAACAAAATAAAGTAACATTCTCAATAACCAAATGAATAAGCTGAGCTAATTTTTTTTTTTTTTTTTAAAAGGCCATTTATATATTTCAATAGACAATACATGGGAGGAACTCCGCACTGCATTTCGTCATTCAGCAGTACTTAAAACAAGGAAACACTTTAGGGATGCATAGGACTACACACTTTACCTTTTCCTAAGGAAACACTTTATTTATCCATTTCATCCATCTCAACATCATCATCATCTCGTAGATTTGGATCAAAACATTTGATTTTTGATTAACCAACCCTCCATTCTTCTCCACCTTATACACCAATCCACTCCCATTAGGCCCAGCATCTATATAAGGGATTCGGCCTTGATGCAATATAGCATTCTCAAGTCTCAACTCCTTGCCAAAAAAAATGTACGTGTTTATACTTTATTTTTGCAAAAGATTAAAGAATATGATCCTGCTAGTAGTTGAGAAAGGACTAAATTATCACTGTAAGGAAATACTTAATTCAATTTCTTTTTTTCCAACATCAAGGTTTTAAATAATTACATCTTTTCATATAAAATTGTATAATGCTTAATGAAATATTTTTTATTGGATATCTAAAAACTGTCTTTCATGAAGCAAATGGCATGGCAGATGAACTAGCAGAAAGGGGATAAGAGCACCAATGCAGTGTCAGAGAATATAATGAATGTCCAAATTTTGTTTATGTAAAATATGTGTGTGATATTTTACAACTAGGCACTCCTCGTGAGTGCCCAATTGACAATATTTGTAACAGTACTCCTTAGTTAATAAATAAATCCTCTATTTTATAAAATTAAAAAAAATATTTAAAAACTTTCCATATAATAAACTTATACCTTTCTCATCTTATAAAGATAACTTTTATCTCCTTGAAAAGTCCAACCCCATAAATATTACAATTTAATATATATATATATATATATAGAGAGAGAGAGAGAGAGAGAGAGAGAGAGAGAGAGGGCGCTAAAATGCAAATTCACCCTCTAAATTTTCCTGAAATTCATTTCAGTCCTTTAACTTTACTTTTTTTTCAATTGAGTTCTCTAAATTTCAAATTCATTCATTTCAGGAATTTCTTCAAATTCCATTAAAATTTGTCGTTAAATATGTAATTAACTATTGAAAATGGTTACCTTTTCCTTTATTTGGATATTTTAAAGGATAAAATACAGTTAACACTCCTAAGATTTGGGTTAATGCTAGTCATGTCCAAACTTTTCAAAATGGACCAACTTAGTCCCTAAACCCAACTTGGACCCAAAATTGTTACTTTTTTTTTTTTCCCTCTCTCTCTCACCGTGGTTAGGGATCAAGTTGGTGGGTTTTGAACCAAGCTAATATTAGCCCAAACCTTAGGGGTGTTAACTGTATGTTACTTAATTTTAAAAATTAAGTAAAGAGAGGTATTGTATTTACAATTTAAAATTTTTTGATATAAGTGGAACTTTTCCTCCAAACTTGTCCAATTTAGGGGAGTTTTTTTAGAATAAGTAATTTAGGAGAATTAAAAATGAGAAACGCTACGTCCACAATCTTTTTACAATAATTTCACAACAAATCCTAAGTAGTAAGTTATTACTAGTAGGCAAAAGGTAACAACTTGTCACATAAGATTTGTTGTGATAATGTTGTGAACCTAACATTATAGATTTTCTTTTCACTAATTGTTAAGTTGGCATAACAAAGAAAGAGAACGCCAAGAAAGAAGGAATCATCATAGCTATATCATAAGGCTTCAGGCTTCATGAGCCCACCCCCCGCGGCGGAAACAAGCACTAGATTTGGTCAGGATCTGCATTCTTGCAAGTTGCAACCGAGCACAAGTTAGATTTGGTCACAACCAAGCACAAGAAAACAAACCTAAACTTGAATGGAAAAAAGTGTCATATCTCCTTTCTGCCAATTTGTCAAAAAAGAATACATACCGTACCTGTCAATATATGTCACTTTTGGAGGGAGCCCAAACAGATTTGGTACTTTTAGAGACATGGCCAGTAACTTGGTACTTCTTCAAGTTTTTGCTTTGTTTTCGGTTTTATTTATGGCTCATTTTGGGTTGTAAGACATTGGTGGATGATACATGGAGATGAATATTTTTCATCCACTGAATCAACAGAAGTTGAATAGAAGACCAAATTTTTCCACTGTACTTAATTCAGAGTTAATTTTGTAAACCAAAACTACAAGAAATCACTTGCCACTAACCCTAAATTCACAAAGTTCTCTTTACATTTTGCCCTAAAGTAGGGTCCCAGATTTTTAGCCCTTTTCACACAAATTTCAAAGAACGCATCATTCACTAACAGCTTGTGGTTGAATTAATGCTTTTTATATCCACCCTCCAGTCCACCCCTCTTTTTACCCACTTTCAATACTCCTTCCTCTGTCTTCATGCCCCGTTATCTTTTCTTCTTCTTATTTACAAATAGGTTCTTATTTACAAATAGGTTCAGTTAATGTATACCCTTAGAACATATATTAATCATCAATTTTATGAAACTTTTTATTGAAAATTGATAAAGTTGTCAAAAAAGTTAGTTACTTTTTTTTATTTTTTCATAAAAATTTTCCTAAAACAATTTACTGGACATATGTTAGTAAAACTATTTACAAATCTATGATCATTCATTTCTCTTTTTTCAATTAAGTGTTTTTAGTCGGGGTTTAAGTAATAGCATCCTTTGTGATAGGTTGGAATCCCACCTCCACCTCTACCTCCCCCTCCTCCCTACTATCTACCTATCTCAAAAATATAAAGTAAAGTTCCTTCATACACCCAAAAAATAAAGAGGCTGATTTCTGCTGTCACTGGATACACAAGGGCATTGCATTTGACAAACTTCCAAGTAATTTAAAAAAAAAATAATAAATAAAATAAAATAAAAAAGGAGATAGTTGGGAATAATAAAAATAAGGATAAGCCTTGTACAATATTCTTCGACCATCACAAAGTACCCATTACTAATTTTAGTAGCTATTACAAATAGTAAGAATTAACTCAAAAAAAAATTCAGAATTAATTTAGGGGAAAAATGATGGAGAACACTGATTCAGTTCACAACATCTCCTCCTACATAATAAAATACAAATCCTTATTCATATACATAGACACGTTAAGTGTAACAAACTTTGGAAATGAGGGAAAACGGGAGCCACCATTTGCTTTTGCTAAAACTAACAGTCTTATCAACAATATGCAATGGTTATCCCAACCCCAATTGCAAAGGTGGTTCATCTCTGATTCATTCTCAAATGTTCAGCTGAAACAACGTAAGAATATGACTCAAAATCATAGCCCCTAAAAGTAATTCACCAAATAAACCATACGCTAAATAATACAACCTTTACTTTTACCTAGTACAAGGAGATATATTATTTTTCACATAGTTCCCTATGAAACAATAATATGATAAGAAAAAAAAAATGCAAAAAACAAATTATTTTATAATCAAGACAAAGAAATGAACAGTTATTCAAGCAAGTATTTTCCATGAAATCAATAAACTCTTTTTACATAAGGCAATTATGTACTTTCTCCATCTCCAACAGTTTCAACTGTGAGAGCAAGCATGACAAAAATTATAAAAAAGAAGTTTACTGTACATAAATGAGATACTCACTTATGGAATTCTTTTCTGAAGCAAGTTTCATTCCTCATCACTATCATAAACAACAGCCATTCGGCGATGGGATGTAGTCTTTCTTGGAGGAGAGTCCTCATCTGACTCAATCCCCTTGCGCTTGAGACTGCCTCCAAACTCCCTACCCTTCTGTTTTGGCTCCTGAAAATATCCAAAAAGCAGGATGAAGTATAAAAAGAAAAAAAAAACTTTATTTCATAACATTGCAGTATCTCCTTACATGGAATTTTTATAAAGAGGACAATGTATGCATTCCACACCATGACAATCTTAGGGATGATCACCCAAAAAGAGATCATATATGTATTACAAATTGCAATAAAGAAGGATTTTAAAAACTTAACCATCTGGCACAACCATTTCCTTTCAGAGTTAACATCATTGTACCACCTAGAGCAGATAATTTGTTAATTATATGACATTGGACAGTCTCATAACACCAATCTATCAACATCAGTGCCAAAGAACTATTAGCTGCCCCAGAAAAAACTGCATTCCCTAGCCACATGAATTATATGCACAGTGCATTTATCACTGTTTCTGTTAAAGGTTCTACTTGTATTTTCTTTGGCAGCCCTTTGAGAGGACTAGACCAAAGCAGTTCACACTAGGACCAAAACTCATCAAGAGTTGTTCAGTGCTGCTCGAGGATGCATGCTAAGGAATTTTCAGATTAGATGCAAAATGAAACATAACACCTAGTGTCTATTGACACGTCAAATCCCATTGAACAAATATCAAAAATACTCGCACAATCTATGGCCTAACTATCATACTGACAGACAGCCAGTTGTTCTAGTCAATTATAACAGCAAGCATGGAGAAATATTAGAGTCCCAAAACAATCAATGGTAATTCTTTAAAGTATGTTATGGACACAACAGTACATCTAAAATGGACAGTTTAAACTCAGGAAATTTGAAGCTTCCAAAGGCATCCGACATATCAAAAACAAAAAGTGCCCGCATCAGACAGCACGATCATAGAACAACAATTATTAAGTAAATAATCTCTTGTGCGGTTGTGCCTCAATTGGAAGAGTACATACCAGAGAGCCTAGCTGAAACACGTAGTATGGAAATTTTAGATTAATCAAAGAAACAGGCATACCTCAGCCTCCTCCTCCTCTTCCTCCTCCGATGCTTCATTCACTTCTGCCTCTTGTTCATCATGTTCTTCCTCTTCTTCCTCTTCTTCATACTCTTGCAACGGCTCCTCAGCTCTTTTACGTGGGGGAGACCTCTCGTCTTCCTCCCCATCACTTTCATACTCAGACTCCTCTCGTTCACTGTCAGAGAAATCCACTGGGCGTCGAGAAGATTTAGCAGTTGGCAGAGATGACTTGCGAGGGATGTCTTTTGGTCCCTGTGACTAGAACACCAAAAGCAAAACTTTGTCTTAGCAAAATAAATAATCACCTTTTCTTTGGGTGGGGGGAATCACTTAAGAGATCAAGTCATGAGACCTTTTTAGCATTTAGAATGCGTTTCTCAGCTCGAGCTTCAACTTCCAAATCTTCCTCAAAGCGGCGGCGAGAACGTCTTGAATCATAATAATCTGTCTCATCATCCTAAAAATTGGTGGACAATTAGGAGAATTGGTTCAGGCTTGGACAGACATATATAGAAAAATACTCTAGAATACTACAGGAAGATGAAGACTATAGGCTTTTCCATGCCTAAAACAATGTTAGTGGTCTCCAAGGTGAAAAGTACCAGTCAAGTAATAAAATTCCATAGATGAAAGGGGAAAAGGCAAGTGTTTAACTTTTTCATCTATTTCCCATTCATTGTAAGAGTAAGAGCTGACCTCATCAAGAGCATCCTCCAAGAATCCAGGAGAAAGTTGGCGCCTCCTGTCTACAGTTGGGGTATATTTCCGGTTCACTTTTTCCCTCTTCCGATTAAGAAGTACATTAGCTCTGATGTTTTGACTTTCAGCCTACAAACCATTAGAAAAATGGACAAATGAAATTCATGATTCTCAATATAAAGCACACACCACTACTTAATGCAATTAATTAGTAATTACCTTTTCTTTTTCCTCTTTTTCCCTCTCAGGATCAATGTCAGTGATGCAGTTCTTAACCTTATAAACCTTTTTATGCCTTGAGTCAACAAGAGCAGTCAGCAGTCTATGAGAATTTGATGACAAAGATGACGGCATAAACCTCATCTTTTTTAAAATCCTTCCTTGAGATTGGAGAATTCCCTGAAAGCAAGGCATTTAAGGATTCAAGAAACCATACAGTTCAAAACAGGACATGGAGAGAGCTGTGAACAATTTTAATGAAAAGTAAAAAATAAGTGATGACCCTACAAGAAATTACATACAAGGTCTTATATTACAATGGCCAAGCTTGGTGGGCAAGATTCAGGATTCAGAACTGGAACCCATAATCAACAGCATCTATTCGGTATTTGGTATGCATATATAGCATGATCTTGTTCTAAAAGGCTAAACTCTATTCCTGCTGATATACAGATGACCCTAAATTACCATATTCTTGTCCTGCACGTTCACTGCATTTAATTCTCTAAAAGAACATGAAAGGGCTTCTATAAAATCAACTTCATCATTTCTGCCCCCTAGCATCTAGTTGACAGAAACCCCAGTCCCTGGAATAAAATTTAAATCCTATAATAGTAAAAGCAGCCTAGAGGGGACATATTGCCAATAAACCCTAGCCCAAATGGGACTTTCTCCTCCAACAAGAATGGATAGAGGGTAAGGTCATGGGTCTAAAACCCAGTGGTTTTGTGCATAAATTACCAAACGGGGAAAAAAAACAATTAAGGAAGTAGGAAAAAAGGGGTAGAAATGATTAAAGATGTTATATTTATGGATCACACAAGATATCAATTAAATAAAAAACTATTAGACATATCAAACAGATATAAATTCACCTTTCCGTGTCTAAGAAAAAGATGTGATTGATCATGTTGTCCATCTTGCACGGATATGTCAAGAACTTCATTCCCAATTAATAACTGCAAACTGCCGTCTGACCATCTCACAAAGCGTGTATTGCTTTCGCGCTATAAAACACAAGGAAATGTTTAAACACTAAATTAAATCTGAGAAAAATGTTGAAGAGTCAAGTGCAAAATGAGCTCTTACAGTAATGTTGGACCAATTTCAAAACCTAAGGCTAAAGGGAAGATAAAAATGGGAAATAATTAACAAGAACAAAAAGTTCATAGGTTGAAGAACCGCTATGTAGAAGGTATAATAGGATGATCTACTCCAACACTGAATCATTATTAAGAAAGGTAGCTCTAAATTTATTTTTGCACACACACTTTAGAGTTTAGACTATTGAACATCAAGCGACTTTATAAAACAATAAATACAATTAATTTGTGTGTGTGGAAATAATCACAAAATCCAACACTTTGATCAACCCCATAGAAGAAATGACTCTGAGAAAAATCTTCTTTTACAACTTACAAGTTTCATGAGTACAGTGACATAATCAGAGGACCCCAAGGCTTTATCCCTGTGATCCTAACTAATTTGACTTCTGTGTTTCTTTCTATGACCAAATGTGTTTGACTACTCTGTTATGCATGCATGTGTATGTATAACAGATAACAATAAAAGATAAATACTTACAGATGTTGTGCCATCTGGATTTCTAACAGTCCTCCAGCGCACAATATTGTTCTCTAAGCGTATACGTTTCTTAGAACCAGATTCATCTGTCACAAAAATATCCTCTTCCACAAATGTTTTAGGATCAAATGGTTTTGGGTCAATGCCCATTATATTAGAAACTTTAATCATGTTCATCTGCAAACAGTTAAACAGCCGAATATTAAAATTTTGCACCAAGTCATGAAATTAAAATATTAATGATCCTTTTTCAGGTATCAAAGGATCTGAGGACAATGATAATGAAAACAATAACCATCAAGTTCCTCCCCCCACCCCCCCCCCCCCCCACCTTTTTTTAAATTATTAAGTTATGCACCCAGTAGGTCCTGAACCCATGATCTCACACTCTACATTGTAGTAGATGAGGTACCATTTGAGCTAGATCTCATTGGCAACCATCATCAAGTAAATTACTAAGCACAAAGCTTGCAAAAGAAAAGTAAGATGATCAAGTCATGCAGAACTTCTTTTTTTTGATAGGTTGCTAGCTAACAGTAAAAATTAAAAATGTTCCCCCACCTTACAATGAGACAAACTAAAAATGTACCAAACTGGAGCTGAAAATAAGACCCATTAATTGAAACTGTATGAAGTTCCAAAAAAATGAGAAAAATTACAGATCCAATGGTGAAGAGACATGCCTCATGGAAAAAACAAGCAAGGTGGGATAAAAGGAGGACTCAAAAGGAAAACCCTAAAGAGAAACCCCAAACCAAAAGAGGTGATTTTGATTTTGCGCAGCTATGACTCAAAACGCTTCCATGGAAACTGAGGGAAGTCGATCTTAAGGGCTGTGCTTACAGATTTTAGAAACTTCAGGACCCAGAAAACTTTTTTCTTTCACTATGCAGAACTTCTTAACCACAAATAAAATAAAGAATATAGTAAAATTTGTCCTCCATATACATTTTTATAACTCAAGTATGAATGTATAATTTATATGATGCCAATCGCAACATAAATTGAACAACTTTCACAGTTTCATACTAAATAGCCATGTTAAATGTTGTTTGCCCCAGGTCTTTTTTAAAATACAATTTCAAATCCCAAGCTCAACCTCAACATACAAAAGTGCAATCTACACGTGCCACCAACTAATTCAATAAGATACGTAGATGAGACCATAATTAATATCTGAAATGACTAGCAAAACAAGTAGACCATCTGAATTAATTTTAGCTTCAACTTCATTCCCTGTAAAGCAATATATAATGCATATGCCTTAAATAGGTATGCAAGCAACCTGTGAATCAAGCAAGATAGACAACTTAAGAAAACATAGTAGTAGCAAATAGAAGAAAGAATATACCCTCTCTGGACGAGCTGGAGGTGGACGTAAAGGAATCTCTAGCTCCAATGGTGGACCAACAGGCTTCTCTTTAATTCTAGACTCAATGTTTTCCTCTTCTGACTCATAACGAGCATCTTCATCAGGCACTAAATCCTCTGGTCTTGGACTCTTTCCGTAGGTCCCTTCCTCTTCCATGGGGTTCTAAGGCAAGAAAACACTTTCTATCATCACCAAGTACAAATCTTGGTCAATGATATATTCATTGCATCAATGATATACTCACAATTAAATCTTGCTCAATGTCATTGTGAGCTGCATACTCAGGAGCTTCTTCTTCATCATCAGACTCACCAAAAACATCCCGAACGGCTGAATTTGAAACATGGGTCTGATCTTTTCCTTCCCCAGGCGATCCGCTGTTAAGAAGGTAAGTTTCCCATTAATAGTAAAGATAGCTTGCTGCTTATTATAAAAAGAGCTCACATTAACATTAATATTCTTTTGTTTTGATTTGTCTGCAATGCCTAGTGCTTAGTGACCAAGCCATGCATGACCAGCCCATACCAGAAAATAGCACCCAATTCTTCAAGATAAAATTTAACGTGTTTGTGTTAGAGAAGTATTAGTATTATGCAAATTACCTTTGACTTCTACCCTGATCAACTTCCTCTTCGTCATTGTCAGGATAATGGTTTTCCTCGGATCTCTCGGATCCACTTTCAATCACATCGCGTCTCTTGCTTGTTACCACTCTTTGACCATAATCTTCCTTTTCATCACTGTCAGTCTCTTTTCCTCCAATTTCATCTCTTTGATCACCGACGTCTACTTCTTGAGAACTCTGATCTCTTTCACCCTCGCTTTCCCCCGGATCAGGTTCTACTTCAACCAACTCACCTTCACTCTCTACTTCAGCCTCCCCAGGCCCCTCCACTTCAATTTCGCCTTCAGGCTCCAGCCCACCCTCTGCTTCATCCTGAAAACAAAACCGTCCCATTTTCAGCAGGAAAAAAAAAAAAAAAAAAAAAAAAAACCCCATTTTTATTGGCATGTTACACACGCATGCGATGGGTCCTTAAGAAAAGCACCAAAATTATTGTTTTCTGTTCCGGGCTATATTTTTTTGCAAAGCTCAATCTTAAGGGCAAAGACACAAATTTATAAACTGAAACTGTAATTTTTCTTAGTTACATAAACTTCAATCACTTAGAACCAATTTTAACCACACCACACACAAACATTATTTATGATCAAGCACACTTAATCACTCTGATTTCGGAAACAAAATTTGTGCTTTTTAAAAAACCAGAATGCGTACACATAAACAAAACACAAACATGCTCCATTACAAAAATTCTCTAATCCCAAAAAACACACATAACCAAAATTTTAACACAATCACAAGAACTTCAAATTTCCACATGGATACCCTAGAGGCCTAGATCCAAAGCCATAGCTAGAATTTGCTTAAATTGATGAAAACCAAGCATTACGAGCATGAAATTGAATCTAAAATTTCAGCTTTACCTATAACTTTTATACATCAAAAAAGAGAAGAAGAAGAAGAATCTTACAGAGGCGTAATTGGGCGGAGGATTCGACTCGTGCTCGGAATCAATCTCTTCCTCCTCCTCCGATTGATCGCCGAACAGGTTCTGCATCATCTGGTGCCGCTTCTCCGTCCCCATCTCTCCCTCTCTCCCTCTCTCTCTCTGTGACTGTGTGACTGTTCGGAGCTCAGAACTCAGAGAGCGTAGTCTCTCTCTCTCTGCGATACAGCAGATCGGGGTTGAGCTCTCAATTATGTATTATTAATATCTTTTTTGCTTTGCTAGCGATTTATATCGACCACCCTAAAAGGAAAAATATTCTTGACGCGTCAGCGTTGGGTCTGAAAGGATGGGACCCAACGCACTGGAGTCCCACTCTTGTATTGATGTAATCTTAAGATATTTTGGGGCTCTGGTAGAGGCGTTTAATCAACCGTTTTCACTTTTTAACTTACGTGTATTTTTTTGAGAGAGGGACTATATTTATAATATTTTTATAATAAATTATAGATGATTAGTTATTATTGGTTCAAATTTAAATTTAGTACTGAGATTACTTTTTTAATCCAACAATAACAACCAACCACTTAAGACTTGTTGTAAAAATGTTATAAATATCTCATTTCTCTTTTCACAATACTTAAATAACGATATTAGAAATCTCTAATCAAACGGACATTTTTTATCAATAAAAAATTATATATTTTATTTGCAATATCATTGTTTTAAAAAAAAATTTTAATTCGTCGACACCTATCACCATTGGAATCCCTCTGATCTTCCTTTTTTTTTTGACAAAATGAAGGTGTTCATACCTCTTCAAGTATCTAACTATTCCTTTGGGTGTATGCAGTCTTTGAGTTCTACATGCATCAAGTTATTATAGGGAGGAATTCTATGGGGGTGACTCCGAAATGCTAGCAAGAGGTTTTGAATCCATAATTTTATGGATATCATGAGGCCTTTGAAACTACTAATGGTGTCCACTGCCCTCTTTGGAAAAACTCAAATTGTTGTTAGATCTTTGCGCGTCCACTACCCTTTTTGTCATCGGCACCCCTCCGATTTTCTTCTTCTTTGTTTGAAAACTCGGATTATATCTTTTGCATTTTACACTCCTCTTCAGACTAATAGTGTAGGATTCGAGTTGGTGTTAGAAACGCAATACGGTGACCACTAGAAATGTCATCACTTGTGAGAAAGAGAGAGTACAAAGTGAAGAGAGAAATTGTATTTGTGGAATACTTTAATATAAGGAAAGAGAGTGATTGAATAAAAAAATAGTTAGGGTAAGAAATTGAAACTTCAGACAATTATGGCAAAAATATTACTTTTGGCACATTATTTAAAATTAATTATGAGAATAGCATTTTTGGTAAGATTGTCTATTGGATAGATAAGTTCAAGTATTCAAATTGTTTTTCCAATAGAGAGTTTATCACAAGTTTTAAATTCCATTCTGATGCTTAATTCGGTGCACTTACCCCCTTATTTCGTTTTGGTCTAAATTTCGGTTTGTTTTGGACAAATTTCAGTTGTTCCAATCTCTAAATTCCAGCCTATTCCGAACTACGTTAGATTTTTTTAAATATTAAAGCTCAAATTCATCATTTCACTTATTTTATTCTCATATCATATTTTAAATTTTGTGTTGGTTAATTTGATATAATGAAATATGAATTTATAAATAAATAAATTATATATGTGTTTATATATATCCGATGCGTAATTTCGAAATGGTGTACCGAAACACTCCAATATCAAAATATTCCATTTCAATTGTCAATCCATAATGGAATTCAAAACCTTGGTTTATCATCCATGTTATTGATTTGGCAATGCTAAAAATATCACGATTCTAAGTGAAACTCATTACTCATCTCTTTTAAAAAATGAATTCAATAGAAATTTGATTTACTCCTTGTTAAGTGGAACTTATCTTACCAAGAATTTTGTAACTCAATTGGTCAACACATCTTCATGTTTTTAAAAGAGACATCCATAGTTCAAATCTCCAAAACAAAAAAAAAAAATATATATATATATATATATATATATTATCTATTTAAGATTGACCATTGAGAAATGAGGGGTGCCTCTTTAAAAAAATAAAATAAAAAAATAAAAAATAAATAAAAAAAAGGAACAAAACCCAAATAAATGTTTGTCCAAGAGATAAAGGGGAAACACACATGCAAAAGCACGAAAATTTATTGGATAGTTCGGGTTTATATTTTCTATAATCGAACTCTTAGGGGGTGTTTGGATTTCATGGTTCCATAACTCATAATTCTGTTTCCATCACCCATAACTTAAAAATGGTGGGACCTATGACTGAGAGGCTTGTTTGGATTTTGTTTCCAGTTATTGTTTCCAGTTATTGTTTCCATCACTCAAATCTTTGATTTTTAAGTAATGAGTTATGGAAACTGAAAACACATTTTAGGTGTTTTCAGTTTCCATAACTTTGTTTTCAATGGCATTTTCATAATTAAACATACATTGAGAGACCTACTAGTCAGGTCAGCCGCAACTTTTGACCCCTTTTTTTTTCTCACTGGGTTCGGTGAGGTGGTCTTCTTCTTCTTCTTTTTTTATTTTTCCTTTCACACGAGTCTTCTTCTTCTTCCATTTTTCTTTTCCCTTTCACGCTGCTGGTATGGTCTTCTTCATCTTCCTTTTTTTTTTTTTTTTTCCTTTTCACATTGGGTTTCTGGGTTTGGTTGCATTTTTTTTTCTTTTTTTTCCATTCATTTTCATTTGGTTTATGGGTTCTCTTCATTTTTTTTTTTTCCTTCTTGTTATTTCTTTCTTTCTTCACTTCTCATGATCTTTTCTCTAACACACAAACACAAACCCACAAACATGTGCATCCACACAAAAAAAACCAGCAGATATCAAAAAAAAAACACCCCATTGTGCTGCCGTACACGTCAGAGAGATGGGTGTTGTTCACCGGTGACGGTCCTGACGAGGCGAAGGAGCTTCTGAAATTTTTATGGGTTCAGGTTTATGTTTTGGGAGAGATGGGTGTTGCTGCTGCTATTATTGTTGTTGTTGATGTTGTTGTTACTGTTTTTGTTTTGTGGTTGAAGCTGATTTTGTTAACAGAAGGGTCTGACCACTTTACAGGAATGGGTCCCACAAAAAAGTAGAAAAATTGAGTGATGAGAAGGTGAGTGGAGTGTGCCAAATGGGTGGGTATAGAAAATTGGGGTATTTTAAATGATGAGTAACGAAAATTGAGTGAGAAGTAATGAGTGATGAAAAAAAAAATCCAAACAAGGCCTTAGTAACATAACTTTTTTTTCGTTGTATGTATCTATATTCGATGTTACTTTCATCATCACATATAGTGATAGTTATAGGTTGCTTTTTTGTGGATTTTTCAACTTGAACTTAATAGTAAGGATTTTGGATTTTTAAATGAGTCCAAAGTGCACTTGAGTTCACACTCTTAACCCATTAGGGTATAGGAATTATTTGAATTTTATACTTTTATCTTAAACTTGACTTGATTATTAATCTAAATCACTAAAATACCTCTATTTTAAGGGTGTGTTTGCCGATTAGCAAAAAGCAAAAGCATTTTGCCTTTTGTCTTTACGCAAAAAGTATGGTTTCTATAGTAAAAATTAAATGTGTCAATTTTTCTTTACGCAAAAAGTATGGTTTCTATAGTAAAATTAAATGTGTCTATATTTCTCTCTTGCAATATTGCTTAATTTAATGTCAAAGTGCTTACTAATACTAGAATTTTGTTAAATAGTATTTAAGTTTGGGCAATCTAGAAGCACCAAAAAAAGGGTCCTCCATGATAATATAGCCAGCACCGACACAAGTATATGTAGAGATTTAAGAGTTGTATTGAGAATGTATGGAACAAACTAGGTTGCCAAAACAACCTAAAGAAAGACCGTTTCAACATATACTTCTAGGGGTGGCAATTTTTACCCATATCCATGAACCCACCCATTACCCACCTTATTTGGATAAGTCTTAACCCAACCCATTTAATATTTGGGTTAAATGGGTAAAGACCCATTTGGTTATTTAATTAGATGGGTCTAAATGGATAAATCCACTAATACCCATTAAACCCATCTAAAATTTAAATAAACAACATAAAATCTAAATTTCTATAAAATGACCAAAATACCCCAGAAACTTAATAAATGACCAAAATACCCAAAAAACCTAAAAATTACCAAAATACCCCCAAAACCCAAAAAATGACCAAAATACCTCCTGAAACAAAAAAAAAATGACCAAAATACCCCTAAAACCCAACAAATGACCAAAATACCCCCAAAATCCAAAAAATGACCAAAATACCCCCAAAACCTAAAAAATGAACAAAATATCTCCAAAATCTCTAAAATGACCAAAATACTCCCAAAACCCAAAAAATGACCAAAATATCTCCGAAACCCAAAAAAAAACCAAAATACCCCCAAAATCTAAAAATTACCAAAAAAAATGACCAAAATACTCACCGAAACCCAAAAAATGACCAAAATACCTTCGAAACCCAAAAAAATGACCAAAATACCCCCAAAACCCAAAAAATGACCAAAATATCTCTGAAATCCAAAAAATGACCAAAATACCCCTAAAACCTAAAAATTACCAAAAAATGAGCAAAATACTCACCGAAACCTGAAAATGACCAAAATACCCTCAAAACCCAAAAAATGACCAAAATACTCCAGAAACCTAAAAAATGACCAAAATACCCTAAAACCCCACAAAATGACCAAAATACCTTCAAAATCTCTAAAATGAGCAAAATACCCCCCAAAACCTCTAAAATGTCCAAAATATCCCCTAAACCCAAAAAGTGACCAAAATACCCCCGAAATCTTAAAATGACCAAAATACCCCAAAAATCTTAAAATGACCAAAATACTCCCAAAATCCAAAAAATTACCAAAATACCTCCAAAACCCAAAAATTGACCAAAATACCCTCGAAACCTAAAAAATGACTAAAATACCTCAAAAACCTATAAAATGACTAAAATACCCTCGGAACCTGAAAAAATTACCAAATTACTCTGTAACCTAAATAATGACTGAAATACCTCCAAAACCCATAAAATTACCAAAATACCCCCTAAACTTAAAAAATGACCGAAATACCCTGAAACCTAAAAAATGACTAAAATACCCCCCTTAAAACCTAAAAAATGACCAAAATACCCCCAAAACATAAAAAATGACCAAAATACCCCCAAAACATAAAAAATGACCGAAATACACTCGAAACCTAAGAATTACCAAAATACACCCTAAACCTAAAAAATTACCAAAATACCCCCTAAACCTAAAAAATGACTGAAATACCCCTGAAACCTAAAAAATTACCAAAATACCCTGAAACCTAAAAAATGATCGAAATACCCCAAGACCTAAAAAATGACTAAAATAACCCCAAAACCTAAAACAATGACCAAAATACCACAAAAACCTAAAAAAATGATCGAAATACCCACAAAACCTAACAATTACCAAAATACACCCTAAACCTAAAAAATTACCAAAATACTCCCTAAACCTAAAAAATGACCAAAATACCTCCAAAACCTAAAAAATAACTGAAATACCCCCGAAACCTAAAAAAATTACCAAAATACCTTGAAACCTAAAAAATTATCGAAATACCCCAAAAACCTAAAAAATGACCAAAACAATCCCTAAACCTAAAAAAAATTATCAATAAAAACCTCTGAAACCCAAATTATGACGAAAATACCGCTAAACATGTAAGATGACCAAAATACACCAGAAACATCTAAAATTACTGAAATAGAGGTTTAGGGTATTTTGGACGTTTCGAGGATATTTTTGACAAATTAAAGGTTCTAAGAGTCTTTCAGTCATTTTATAGGTTTCAAGGGAATTTCAATAATTTTTTAGGTTTCGAGGAATTTTGGTAATTGTTTAGGTTTCGGGGTTATTTTGATCATCGTATAGATTCTAAGGGTATTTTAGTCATTTTATAGGTTACGAGGGCATTTATGTCATCTTTTAGTTTTAGGGTTATTTCAATAATTTTTAGATTTTTGGGTTATTTCGGTAAATTTCTAGGGTTCAGAAGTATTTTGGTAATTTTTTAGGTTTCGGGGGTATTTTGGTCATTTTTAGGTTTTGAGGGTATTTTGGTCATTTCTTGGGTTTCAGGGGTATTTTCGTATTTTTTGAGTTTCGGGGGTATTTTGGTCATTTTTAGGTTTTGAGGGTATTTTGATCATTTCTTGGGTTTCGGGGGTATTTTCGTATTTTTAGAGTTTCGGGGGTATTTTGGTCATTTTTTGGATTTTGGGGGGTATTTTGGTCAGTTTTAGGTTTCGGAGGTATTTTGGTCATTTTTTGAGTTTCGGGGGTATTTTGGTCATTTTTTGGGTTTTGGGGGGTATTTTGGTCATTTTTTAGGTTTTGGAAGTATTTTGGTCATTTTTAGGTTTCGGGGGTATTTTGGTTATTTTTTGGGTTTTGGGGGTACTTTGGTCATTTTTGGGTTTTGGAAGTATTTTGGTCATTTTTTGAGTTTCAGGGGGCATTTTGGTCATTTTTTAGGTTTTGGGGGGTATTTTGGAAATTTTTAGGTTTTTGGGGGTATTTTGGTCATTTTTTGGGTTTTGGGGGTATTTTGGTTATTTTTTAGGTTTTAGGGGTATTTTGGTCATTTTTAGGTTTCAGGGGTATTTTGGTCATTTTTTGGGTTTTAGGGGGTATTTTGGTCATTTTAGAGATTTAGGGGGTATTTTGGTCATTTTAGTGGTTTTTAAGCATATATGGTGATTTTAGAGATATCGAGGGTATTTTGGTCATTTTAGAGGTTTTATGGGTATTTTGTTCATTTTAGAGATTTTGGGGATAATTTTGGATGTCCAAGGGTATATTAGTAATTTTGGAAGTGTAGGGAGTATTTGTATCATTTTAGGTATTTAAGGGTATTTTGGTAATTTTGGAGGTCAATAGGGTATTTAAGTAGTTTTAGAGGTATTTGGGTCATATTGGGTTAAATGGGTGGGTTACTAATTAAATGGGTTGGGTTGGTAATGGATAATTAATTTATATATAAACGGGTCATAAATGGATAAATGGGTAATTACGCACCCAACCCATTTATGACTTAACCCATTTATGACCCAACCCGCCCATTTGCCACCCCTATATACTTCATAGTTTAAATCATGCTTAAATGATCCATACATGAGAATAATATTTTTCTCATTAATTTGTTATTGCTATCACTCATTATATTATTTTTTGCCTAGGAAAAAATGCAATGGTAATAGCCAATGGACAACCCATTGTTGTGAGTATCGGACTCGACTGCCTTAGAGAACCTAGCTTTAACCGCTAACCTTTCAAAATATAACATTTGTTGTGGCCACAAAGAGAACCCAAACAAGCTTATACCGTATTGAAGTCGAGAGTGACTTGACTACTATATGTAATGTGATGAAGAAGGGCACAGATCAATGCTGAAGCTGAGGGCACATTGTCTGTGGCATACTTAAGGAGAAACACTATTCAGAAGCATCGTTCCATTTAACCAAATGAAAGGCAAATTAGGCAATCCATCTTCTAACGAAACATGCATAGTTTGACGATGAGATGAAACCCCTCAAATGTATTGCAAATTAGGCTAGAACTAACAAGATGCAAGTTATAGACATGTAACTCTTTGTATTGTTTTCTGTATTAATATATTTGTTGAGTTTAACTTCAAAAAAAATTATATTGCCATCAACTATGCTTATTTGCATTTTTTTGTCTAAACTATTTTTGATTGGTATGCCTCTTTTTGTTTAATTGGATCTACACAATATATAAAAATACTGATAATTTCAATCATGTGATAAGAAGAAATTTTTTTTTTTTGGTTGGAAAGTTGAAGGTTTTGAATAAACTGAATATTTTGGCAACTAGGATGATACATTTTTTATTATATAAAATTTAATTATTATAACAAATGGGGAAAATGTATTCAAATCCTGGTTCTCCTTGTGGTGGAGACCATCTAATATTATTGAACCACAAAATTTTTAGCGAATCTCATTCAAAATATTGTATCTCATTCAAAATATTGTATTACATTCACAATAATCTCCTCCCCCCCCAAAAAAAGAAAAGAAAAGAAAAGAAAGAAAGATAGATTGATGTTATGATCATAAATATACACTTTTTAAAAAATTATTGGCAATAACAATATGTACCTACAAAAATCTACTTTCTTTTATAAGTCAAACTTACTTTAAAAGAATAAATACCAATCTCAAGTGTATGAAAACTACATTAAAACATAAACATAAAAATATATGATTCATAATTTATTATGACTCTTAAAAGAGATTATTCATATAGAAATATCATTAAATCTGTGAGAAATATTAGGCCAAACTAAACCCAAGAATATGCCAATAGTGGACTCAGTTCAGCCAATTGCCAAAGGCCATGTAGAGTTATACCCATTTGTCAAAGAGTTACATATTTTGACTTCGTATGTTTTGGCTATCTCTATGTATATAAAGAGGCAAGGGTTCATTTGTGTAGTGATAGAAAATTAATTAACGTGTGGTATTGTAAAGAGCAACACACATAGAGACATCGTTTCCTCTCTCTCATCAATTTCATCAAAACATTTAGGCCGTAGATTCTATGTGTTTTGTTATCACAACAAACACCACTGTTCAAGTGTCAATTAAAGACTTTGATTTTCAACAATATCATATATTTCTAATTTTAAGCAAGTTAAGCAACATTTATTTCAGATTTTTTTCCAAGTAATCCACTCCTGGCAGTTGACTACATAATTGAACTAAGTACATCACTACTTGTATTATTGAAAGTTTCCACACGATGACACCAGCAACCATTGCCACTAGATTTAAGGTCAACAAAGTGTTCGTTGTTTACATGCAATATTCTAAGTTGAAGTCAATGCAAGTAAAGTAGCAGTTGAATACAGAATATATAATGGTATCAAATAAAGATTTCTATTTAACTTTGAAAAAAAAGGATTTAAAATAGACATTAGAGGCCTTTTGCCTTTTGGCGCAATTTGACATTATATATATAGTCTGTAACATGATTTGTTCACAACTATTATTATTAAAAAAATTTAAATCAAAATATAATAATAATAATAATAATAATAATAAAGAAAGAAAGAAAAACCTTATTTTTTTTTTTTCATAAACAATGAATGTACTAAAGAGTTCTAAAGAGCATTCACAGCAGTGGAGCTAAATAGCTATAATGCTATTTTAGCTCCACAAAAATACCAAAACCAGCCATGCAGCAGTGGAGGTATCCTTATAATTTTTAGCTGATTTGCTACAGTGCACATCTATCTTTTTTATTCAGCTCCGGATTAAAATAACACTGCTGGGTATATTTTTTTCATTTCTTTTATTCTCATCTCACTGTGGTCTCTCTCAGTCTCACTCTCAACTCCCATCTGAAATTTCTCTCAAGCTCTCATCTCTCAAGCTCTCACCTCTTTGTTACCGCCGCCGGCCCTCCCCAACATCTCACCTGAAACTCAAGCCCCATCGCCCATATTGATTCCGACGAGGAAGCCCTCGAAGCCGCAAACGTTGAAACTCCGATGAAGCCTCAGTCGCACGCTGTCCCAGCCGCCGATTGCCTCAAACCCACGCTGTCCCTGCCGCCGATCGAAGCCCCAAGCCGCACGTCTCCGACCCACGCCTCCTCCTAGTCCTTCATCTCCAGCTCTGTGATTGGTTTTTTTTTTATTTTGTTTGTGATTGGTGATTTTGTTTGGTCTGTGATTGGTTTTTTTTTTTTTTTTTTCCTGCTGTGGACTGGTAGTGGTGGTGGTGGTGGTGGTGGTGATGGTGGTGGTTGTGGCTGTGGCTGTGGCTTAGGAAAAAGATTGGAGATTTGGGTTTTTTTTTTTTTTTTTTTTTTTTTTTTTTTTTTTTTTTTTTTTTTTTTTTTTTTTTTTTTTTTTCTCTCTCTGCTGTGGACTGGTGGTGGTGGTGGTGGTGGTTGTGGTTGTGGCTGATGGTAGAGGTGGTTGTGGTTGGTCCGTTGGTGTTGTGGATGTATTTTTGGACGGTGTGATATATTATTTTATTGTTGTGAAAATATTATTTTATTGTAGTGTTTATATTATTTTATTGAGTTAAAAGCTAAAATAGATTCACTGCTGTAGCATGTGTGTAGCTAAAATAAATAAAGTGGCTTTTCGTGTAGCTAAATAGCTAAAATTTTAGATTCACTGCTGTGAATGCTCTAACTCCTTACAACAAAAACCACAATTGTCTTTTCTTCTAAAATAATAAATAAAAGCATTGTATCTCTAACAGTAATCCATTTGCTGGATATGGACAACAATTTGTGGTCTCTCTACTAGTCATACTTAAGAAATTGTAACTTCAAATGCAAAATAAATAAATAAATAAAAAGGTTTTGTTTATGAAAAGAAAAAAAAGGCTTAAGGAGAATAAATTATATATTTTCAGGATCATATATCTTGAATA
Source organism: Quercus glauca (assembly GCA_023736055.1). NCBI lineage: Eukaryota > Viridiplantae > Streptophyta > Magnoliopsida > Fagales > Fagaceae > Quercus > Quercus glauca. The sequence goes on along the minus strand of CM043324.1, from coordinate 20,976,181 downwards.
CACTTTGCTTTAATGAGCTATGAAGAGTAATAAAAAAAATGATGCATTAGTCATTAGTATAAATACAAGATATTTTTTTTTTTTTAATTAGGGGGTCTTGAACTTAATTTTTTATATATTATTATATTTTTATTTTATTTTATACAAAAAATATAGGAAGGAGATGAGGGTTTTCAAAAGCCAATAGGGGCCATGGTCCCTTGGCCCTCTAAAAGGGGTGAACTCATCCTCCGGAACTGTGGGGCCCCAAATATTAACAAACCCGGCCCACTCCATAGCCGGCCCAAGGCCCGCGCCGAGGAGAGTATATAGGTCAAGGATAAAAGGGAAAAAGCCCAAGCCCTCAAGGGGCCTCGCCGAGGATGCCCACCTCCTCGGCGAACTGACGTTGATGAAGGGAAAATATCTCCCACCCATTAAATGCACTCCACCAACATTCTGGCCGCTTTGATAGTGAAGTGACCAGCGAACCCAGGTGCCTTGATCACTCCAACTAATAGAAAGTCTGCAAAGGCGGCTGAGAAATAACATAAAACCTGCAAAAGCAGGTGATGGGACAACCCCTCATACACAGAGTTTAGATAGCCGACGAATGGACGGTCAAGATTAACGAAAACAATACTATATAACCAAGAGGATTCCCAACATAAAGGGAGGATTTTTGAATATGAATCAGTCCTAAGAAAAAGGACAGAATATATATCAACTCTAAGAAAAATAGATTCTCGGATGAAGCCGATGATGAATACGCTTTACAAACACTTAACCAAAAATCATCAGAATCCTCACAAACCTTTATCCGAAGTCATTACAAAGATCCTTATTAACACCTAACTAGGATCATGGTCCTTATCCTCATAGAAAACACTTAGTAAAATGATTCTGTTATTACGCCCGTTGATTTCATATCACCCTTTGTTTGTATTGCTAATACCTAGCCCTTACACCCACATCTCTACAAATTTTTATTGTTAAAGGGCCACTACAATTTGGGTCCCTATAGGAACAAAAATTTAATTTTTGGGGGGACAAAACATTAAAAAACCCACATTTTTAAAATTCAAGAATGAAAATTGTATTAAGATTTAAGACCAAATATATTGGGAAAAAAAGAAATTAAGAACCAATGAGTGTTAAATAAATATAAACAAAAGAAAAGAGACAACATTTTTTTTTTAAAATTTTATAAAGAGACAACATAATTATTTCTCAATATATTTTGAATCAATCATCTATCAAATGGATTTGGGCATTTTTCAAAATCTCAAAAATAATATATGATTTCTTATCTACCAAAACAGCAATAAGTTATCTTTCGATGTATAAAATTAACTACTACTATAGAAAATCATCTTCACTTTTTAAAAACAAGCCTAGTTTTGATAATATTTCTGTTAACTTGTAATAGGTTGTGGGCTTTAGGCCCATCTTGTTTACTTGTACTACATACTTTGCCTCTTATATAAAGGCACTCTTGTATATTTTATTACTTGAAAAATACAATACATTCATTCCATATTTCTAACATGGTATCAATGCCACTACTTTAACCTTTTCTTGTGCCTTGCAGTCTTGTCTTTGTTGGTAATCTTCGCTGCCTCAACTTCTCTGGTCAGTAAGCTTTCTGCGTCCTCTCCCAACTACTCTGCCGCCGTCAAAGGTCCTTAAGGTTGAATCTCCACCGCCAGAAGTACTCTCCGCCGCCAAAGACCACTGCCTTCTCAGGTCTGTCCATTGTGATCTTTGATTACGACACTAGAAATACCTTTCTGTAGACCTTAAACCGATTTACTCAATGCCGCCAGAATCATCCCCATCTGACTGTTCACGTGTCGCCACGCACAAGTCAAAGTTTCAGCGAAGATCATCCATGCACCTCATGCGACTTCAGAGTTGCTCCAATCTTGACACCACCACAACCATCGGAATCGTCTTTCTCCAATCGACTTCATTGAAAAAGAATCGGCGTCAACGGAAGCTCCATGCGCCTTTACGCGTCGCCTAAAGTTTCTGCGTCATCATCTATGCGCGCCACACGCCACGCGCCTCACGCCTCACGCACCTCCACTACCGCTACAGACGTCACCCTGCCACATCGACACTAGCTAACATCATCTGCCACACCGCCTTTGTTGACATCAGCCGCCACGTCACTTGCCGACGTCATCTCCGCTTACGTCAGCGATAATTGACCTTGTCCGTGTGTTGACCGTGCGTTGACCGTTGACTTTGACCCAGTTTTTCGCGTAGATTCCATTTTTGCAATCCATTTTTTCATATTTTGCTTCTAAATGAAGAATAAGGATAGGTCTTCTTTTTATTGCAACAATCGTCGCCAACAATCTAACAAACATTTTTGCAATTTTTGCAAACATCTTGGCCATAATATTAAGACTTGCTATCAACGCAACAAATTAGCTATTTCCATTTTTGTTGCAACTGTTGCTAACACTGAGAGTATCCAATCAATGGCTTTTGTCTCTGCAAAGTCCAAGTCTTTTGGATCCACTATCACTATTTCCACAATTGACCTACAAAACATCATTGCTAATACTATTCGTATGGTTGGTAATGCATCTTATTCCTTTTCTCTCGCAGTTTCATTTGGTATGTCTCTTTCCTCTTGGCTTATGGATTTTGCTTGTTGCAACCACATGACACCTCACTCATTCTTATTTTCTCAGCTTGAACCTGCACCACACCCTCTTAATATTCGCACAGCTAATGGTTCCACAATGTTTGGTCATAATATAGGTTTTATCTCGACCTCTAACCTCTCGGTTCCTAGGGTCTTTAATGCTCCTAACCTTTTTTACAATTTATTTTCTATGGGACAATTAGCTGAATTGGGTTACCGCATTACCTTTGATTATTCTTAGTGTATTGTGCAGGATCCGAGGATGAGACAGGAACTTGGGACCGGTCCCAGAGTTGGGCGTATGTTTCCCATGGACAACCTTTGTCTTCCACCTGTTGCTCCTGTTTTCGTTGCTGCTGCAGCTACTGTAGTTTCTTTTATTTCTTCCCTTGCACTTTGGCATGCTCGACTTGATCACGCATCTTCCTCTCTGGTACAACACTTAGCTTCTAGAGGTTTGTTAGGTTCAGTGTCCACAAAAAAATTTGATTGTGTTTCATGTCAATTAGGACAAAAACTAGCTTTTCCTTTCAATACTAGTGAATCAAAAACCATTGATATCTTTGACCTAATTCATTCTGATGTCTGGGGACTTTCCTCTGTCTCTAGTATTGGTTGATTTTGATATTTTGTTGTCTTTGTTAATAATTATTCTTGTTATAAATGGATTTTTCATATGAAACATTATTCTGAATTATTGCAAGTATATTCTAATTTTGCAAAAATTGTTGAAACTCAATTTTCCAAACATATCAAAAAAATTCGATCTAATAATGCTCTTGAGTACACTTAATATGCTTTCCAAGTTGTTTTGCATTCCTATAGCACTGTTCATCAACTAACTTGTCCAGGTACCTTTCAGCAAAATGGTAGAGCCGAACGCAAATTTTGTCATATTCTTGACACTATTCGTGCTCTGCTTCTCTCTGCCAAAGTTTCTACTCCTTTTTGGGGCGAAACTGCTCTTCATGCTATTAATTGCATTCCCGGTCCTGTCATCCAAAATCAAACTCCATATGAGCATCTTTTTGGGTCACCTCCAGACTATCACCACTTTCGCTCCATCGATTCTACCTGTTTTGTTCTTTTTCAGTAACATGAACATAACAAACTTGAGCCTCGTTTTAGACTCTGTTGTTTTCTTGGCTATGGTAAAACTCAAAAGGGGTATCAGTGTTATGATCCTATCTCTCATTGTCTTCGTATCTTCCACAATGTTGTCTTTTGGGAATATCGCTCATTTGTTGAACTCTCTCACTTCTGTGCCTCTCTATCTACCTCATCTGTCTTAAAACTTTTTCCAGATAAGCCATACATTCCTTCTATTATTACTCATGATCCTCTTATAGACTTCTTTGTCCAACCACCAGATATTTTTGATACCTCTCCTAGATCACCCTCTAATGAATAGGTGGAAGATGAGCCACCCAACCCTGAGCTTGGGTCCCCTACTCCTGCTTTGCCTGAAGATCTTGCACAAGGCATTCTACCTTGTGACTCAACTCGGATAAGATTCATTCTTGCATATTTACTTTACTATCATTGTTATACTGCACTTGCTACCTACACGAGCCTCACATCTATTGTGAGGCCTCCACTGACCCTTTATGACAGATTGCAATAAAAGAGGAACTTGATGCATTATCTAAAAGCCATACTTGGGATTTGGTGTCTCTCCCCCCTGAGAAATTTGTGGTTGGTTGTAACTTGTAAGTAGATCTACAAGATCAAGACTCGCTCCAATAGGTCTATTGGGTGATATAAAGCTTGTCTTGTAGCAAAAAGTTTTACACAGAACTATGAGATTGATTATAAAGAGACCTTTGTTCCGGTTGCTTGAATCTCATCTGTTCATGCCCTCTTAGCTGTTGTCGTTGCCAGTAAATGGGATATTTTTCAGATGGATGTCAAAAATGCTTTCCTTAATGAGAATTTAAGTGAAGAAGTTTATATGTAATCTTTTCCTAGTCTTTCTGTTGAACCGAACAAGGTTTGTTACCTTCGATGTGCACTTTATAGCCTTAAACAAGTTCCATGAGCTTGGTTTGCCAAGTTCAGCTCTACCATTTCTCACTTGGGTTACATTGCTAGTCATTATAATTCTACCTTATTTCTTCGCTGCACCAACAAAGGCACCATTTTGCTTCTTCTATATGCGGATGATATTATCATAACTGGTGATGGTCTTAGTGACATTCAAAAACTCAAGGATTTTTTCAGTCAGCAGTTTGAGATGAAAGATCTTTGCCACTTCTTAGGTCTTGAAATCACTCATTCCACAGATGGTCTTTATATTAGTCAGGCTAAGTATGCTTCTGAACTTTTGTCTCGAGCTGGACTTACTGATAGCAAGACTGTTGACACTCTAGTTGAATCTAATGCACATCTGACTCTCTTAGGGAGGAAACCATTGTCTAATCCCTCTCTTTACAGACGATTGGTTGACAGCCTAGTTTATCTCACTATCACTCGTCCAGACATTTCCTATGCTGTTCACCAGGTGAGTCGGTATCTGTCTGCTCCACGATCGACTCACTATGCTGTTGTTCTGCGCATTCTTCGATACCTAAAGGGCATTCTCTTCCATGACATTTTCTACTCTGCTCAGTCTCCTCTTGTTCTTTGTGTATTCTCTAATGTTGATAGGATAGAAGATCCTACTGATCGTAAGTCCACCACTGGTTATTGCTTTCTTCTTGGTTCTTCTTTGATTTCCTGGCGAAGCAAGAAACAAACCCTTATGGTCCTCTCTAGTACTGAAGCAAAATATTGTGCCATTGCTGATACCACATCTGAGCTCCTTTGGTTACAATGGCTTCTTAAGAATTTAGGTGTGTCCATATCCTTTGCTACTCTTCTTTATTGTGACAATCAGAGTGCTATTCATATTGCTCACAATGATGTCTTTTATGAACGGACTAAACACATCAAGATTGATTGTTATTTTATCTGTTATCATCTTGTCTATAGTGTTCTTAAGCTGTTTTCAGTCTCCTCTAAAGATCAACTTGCAGATATCTTCACCAAGTCATATTCTAAGGGACGCCTTCGTGCTTTGGTTGACAATCTCAAGTTGGTCTCACACCCACCTTGAGTTTGAGGGGGGCTGTTAACGTGTAATAAGTTGTGGGCTTTAGACCCACCTTGTTTACTTGTATTACACACTTTACCTCTTATATAAAAACACTCTTGTATATTTTATTACATGAGAAATACGATACATTCATTCAGTATTTCTAATAATTTCAAACTTAAAATGCTTGTTTTGTAGTTGTAGAATTAACAATAAGAATAAGCATAAATACAATCACACCAAGAGAGTTTCATCTATAACATATTATCTTAATATTTATAGCATACTTAAAGTGAGCTACAAGGTGCAAGCACCTCGCATTACTCGTGATACTTACATATATGTACTTATATGGTGTATGCATGACGTGTAAGATATATCTTTTATCATACTAGTTGGTAACTTGTTTAATGCAAAAGAATGTTTGTCAAAAAATAATTTGCATTTAATAAAATTATAATTCAAATTAGATAATTTGAAAAAAGATTGAACGTACTTTAATTGTAGTTTATAAAAAACCAAACGTAATTTATAATAATTTGTTTAGTGTTAGAATGTTTTAGTCCAACAAAATTTGCAATAAATGAATCATAATTTTTTTTTTTTTTTTTTTGAGAATCAAATGAATCATAATTGGTTTGAACATACATGTAATAAGTTAACATTTGTTTTTTTTTTTTAGTAAGGAAAGTTACATTCATTTTAATTGGTTTGAACGTACATGTAACTAGTTAACATTTGTTGTTGTTTTTATTTTTTAAGGAAAGTTAACATTCATTATTGCTTTGAAAAGAGTAATAAGGAAAGTAAAATATTTCTAATATATTATTTACCAATTAGATTAAATATGATTTTAATAATTGATTCGAATGTACATTAGCCATTTAAATGATAGTCTAATAGTAATGATATCATTTTTAGGGCCTATTTGGTAGAGGAGTTTGAATATAATTATTTATAGTTTTTTGAGATATATGTAGGTGAAAAAGTGTGTAATATTGTTTAAAAATTGAAAATTAGTGTTTGAAATACCCTACAAAACGGGACCTATTGTACATTTGTGGCTTGAATTTTTAAAACTTCACATTTCCCACTCTACCTATTAAAAAAAAGGCACACCAGAGGACGCTCCTATACTCTCCTCCAAGCTGAAGAGTGAAGAAAAGGTAAAAGAAAAAAAAAAATTGACCGAGCAAAAGTAAAAAGTAAAATATTTTTATTTTTCAAACTTTATAAGACAATCTCTTTAAAAAGTCACCCAAAATTTCTTGTAAATCAACGGTTAGCACAAGTCCAATCCAATCAAAGTTATCAAACAAAATACAGTTCCACACACTACATTGCTCCCCATCCAAAACTTGGCCCCGCTGACACGTGGCAAAATTTGATTGGGCAACCACCTAATTCTCTCTCTACCCTCAACAACTCTTCACATGCCCCTTTGTATAGCAAGGCAAAACGCTTTCCTTATACCAAGAAACCAAACCCGCCTCAGCTTCGGATCCGAAGCACCCTGCTCGTCAACCGAACCAATTCAGCCTCGGTCCGAACCTGAGTTTTGTTCCTCAGTTCGTTGAAAATTTCGCACTATTTCGATCACTTTATCTCTCTCTCTGAGCTCACAAAGACACACCCATTTCTCTCTCTCTATATCGCTCTCTCGCTCTCTCTCTCTTCGATTCAAACCCTAGCGCTTTGCAATCACACACTCTCGGAGGATCGGTGCACAGCTTCAATGGAGTCCGCTCAGCGTCACTGTAAGTTCAAACCTCCCCTTTCCTCTCTCTAAAAACCCTAATTTTCTCTCTCTCTCTTTGGGGGACCATTTTCCATTTCGAAGAAAAAAAAAAACAAATCTATGCTAGGGTTTTGTGGTTTAGGCTTGGGCAGCTCTCTCGCAGCTCGTATTGTAGTTTTCGCTTCGCTTTGTTGATTTAATCACTGATTTTTGAGTTCGAATTGTGGTGTCGTGTTCTCGATCTTGTGCTTTTTTCGGGTTACAGCTGTGAGATTCTGGGAAAAATTTTGTGGCTCTAATTTCTGTTTGGGTGCTCTGAAAATGGAGGAAAAGGGAAAGGAATTGAAATTTGAGTATTGTGTATTTTGTTTGTTAGAAAATAAAACTTATAGTCTTGCTAAGCTTAGTTACACTTTTTGAAAGAGAAAAGTGTTTGTTTTTGGTGGCTTTTCCGGTTCTGAATTTCTAAAAGTTAGCATTAAATTATTTATTTGGCTTTTTGTGGTTCTTTCTCTGTGGCATACATTCACTGAATACAAATGGAGAAGATGGGTTATTGTGTCAGATTTGAGCTGGTGCATACATTTCATATTTGCTTCTGTTTGTGGGTGTTGGATGTTGGTGGTAGGAGGATTCTGACGACTTGGGTATCGAGGCATTAGCTACTTCTTGATGGTTGTATGGCCTGAATGTCATTTATTCTACTTTTTTCTTTTTAATTTTGATATGTCTTTCATATTTAATATGGGTGAAATGCACACGCCTTCCTGGTAATTAACATCTGGCACTTAGTCAGCAATTCTTTGATGATCCATAGCTTCAGATGTATACTTCATTTGCACTTGGACTCACTGGCAACAAGAGAATTTTTTAAGTAGACTAATGATGTGTGGCTTTTGTAAAGGTTGTATCCGTATTGAGTTTTAATGTAAAGAAAATGCCTGATTAGATGTGTTATGTACATGAAGATTATTTTCAACAGAATTTAGTGAAGATAGGAAAAATGAAAAAGAAAATTATAACAGGAAAAGGAAACTTTATATGAATGAGAAAATCATTTTGCATAAGCTTGTCAAGATTGAATGAGAAAATCATTAGTGTTCGAACAAGATACTAAAGGAAATTTATGACCTTGAGATGTCTATACCCATTGGCTCTAACTGTTCTAGTTGCTGTCAAGAGTTTACTAAAATGTGGTCAAAGTTCTTATGGGGTGATAAATAAATAAAAATTTCTTTTGGGGTGATAGGCATAGACAATCTTTAGGATGGCTAATTCAAGATAAGTGTGAACGTTAATGAAGCAAATGTGCTGTATGGTTAGACAGTGGAGGATGCTTTGGAGGTGGGATGGCATAATAAATTCAATTAGTGTGTGTGCCTGGATGGGATGTTTCAAATGTTGAGTTTGTGATCCAATTTGATTCTTGGTTTGGATGGAACACAGGTGTTTCTAAAAAGCAGATTTGTTCCATCAATTTTTTTTTATAGGTAAGAAAAATACTAATCCATTAAAGAAATGAAGTAGGTAAAGAGAATATGTACAGATTCATTCCATCATTCAAAGGGTGATAGAATTATCCTGACCTTTCCCAACTTAGATAGGAGGTTGTTGGGAGGGCCTTAATGGCAGTGGTTGATAACTTGTTTACTGCTGATAATTAAGTGAATCTAGAATGGCAAGCAGGTATGGTCAGATTACATTGTAGTTTGTTTTCACTTTATTATATTTTTAATAAGAAATATCAAGAGCCTTGTAGCTTAATTGGTTGACACCTCTTGGTATTTTTAATGGAGATATCCAGGGTTCAAATCCCCCCCCCCCCCCCCCCCCCCTCCAACTATTGAATTAAAAAAGAAGAAGATAATATGTTGTTGTTTTGTTCCATTACTGTTGAAAGTCTTTTTGCTACCATGGTGTATGTAGAGCCGTTGGCTGTGTAATCAAAGATAATCATAGATTTCTTTCAATGTTATGGTGATGTTTTTATGTCAATGAGGAAAATATCCTTGATGGTGTAAAGTTTTTGTGTGAAAGCACATTGAATCAAGGAAGAAAGACTTGGGAAGGGGGTGTGGCAAGGAAGAGGAAATGATGTTGGGCAGCCTTAAAATTAGAAATTAAGGAATGACTATGAACAATATTGGTGGGTTAGCACTTTTGTTAATTTTTATGAAGGGAAAATTAGAATTTAGTTTGTGAATAGAATAAAATTAGATTGGATTTGATTTTAGTTATGTGCTTAAATTGGAGGCATACAAAATAGGGTTTGTGGCCAGTGTGGTTGACTTTTTGAAACAAAATTGGACTTATGGATGGATTAAATGTGAATGAAGAGTTTGCACAACATTGTTGGCAATTACAATAAAATAGGGTAAGAGATGTTGGAAGGGAGGTGCATAATCGTGAGGGGGATCGGGGAGGATAAGAGATGTTGGCTGCCTTGTAAGAGTAAGGGGTTCACGGTTAGTGCATACTACCATCTTCTAGTTGGCCATAGTGAGCAGTTTTTCCCTTGGAAAAGCATTTGGAAGTAGAAGATTCCCTTTAGAGTGGCTTTCTTTGTATGGACCGCTGCCTTGGGGAAATGTCTGACAATTGACAATTTAAGGAAAAGAAAGGTTTGCATTTTGGATTGGTGTTATTTGTGCAAGTGTTATAGTGAAAGTGTTGACCATCTATTCCTGCATTGCCCGGTTTCTTTGGAGTTGTGGGATATGGTTTTTGGTTTATTTGGGGTTTGTTGGGTTATGCCAATATCTTTTGTTGGGCTTTTTGCTTGCTGGCAAGGTCGTTTTGGTCGCCATCGTAATGGAGATATATGGAAGGTTGTTCCTCATTGTTTGATGTGGTGTATTTGGAAGGAGAGAAATAGTAGGTGTTTTGAAGACAATGAGCATTCCATGCCTGATCTCAAGCTTCTATTTTTCCGAACCTTACTTGACTAGTTCTCTGTGTGGAGAAACCAACCTTTTTCTTCTATTTTGGATTTACTTTATTTTTTGAATGTTCGTTTTGGATTTATTCACCTCCGTATACTCCTTGTGTACTTGGGTGTCTGTCTCTTTTTGATATCAATGAATCTTTATTACTTATCAAAAATAAAATAAAATAGGGTAAATCACTTATCAAAAAAAAAAAAGGGTAAATTACATTTAAACCCTATAGGTTAGAGGTGGTTACAAATTAGACCCTACACTCTTACATGTTTCAAATTAACCCTATTCTTTAAAAAATTTTCAAGTGAAGCCATAAACCTATTATGTGTGAAGCCATTAATGGAAAATGCTTAATCAAAACAATGTTGTGTGGCTTGGAGTGAAGTGATGTTCACATGTAATTGGCATGTGTTCAAATATCCACACGACATTGTTTTATTTAAGCACTTTCCATTGACGATGCCACTGTAAATGGGTTTATGGTTTGAATTGAAACGATTTTTATAAAAAAACGGTTTAATTTTAGACTTCTGAAAATGTGGGCATAATGTGAAACTACCTAAAACTATGGGGTTTGAAATATAATTTTCCCAAAAAAATGCAGAGAGAGAGAGAGAGAGAGAGAGAGAGAGAGAGAGAAGGAGCTTTAGAGTTTCACTTGAGGGAAAAAGGGGACTTAGAGATAATCATTGGGATCTCAACATTGAGATTAGAGTAAAACTCTTTACCTATATATAAAAAAAAAAAAAGGAGATAAGTGTAGAACTTTGTGTTGATGTGTCATTAAGAAGCAAAAGTGACAAAGTGGAACTTTTTACTGTAAAAAATCTTGTTTAAACGAGGAAAAAACTTTCTAGTTACTAATTAAGACCCTTTCTTGATCAAAAGAATACTAAGACATTGTAAAATAGCAACAAATAAACATCAAACTTCAATAACCAAAAAAATGTAAGTACATAAAACTGCTAAAATACACATGCTATTGTAAATCCAAAGAGAATGGAAACAAGTAAATTCAACCGCATTTCACTAGAAATATTAAGGATGCCATTTCATTACATGACTAAGCATATAGAACTTGAACAAAAGAACATAAGACAAATAATTTTTTGCTCCTTTGTTGGGGCTTGTGTATTCAGTATTTAAGGGAATTTATTTTGGTAAAGTGAGATGACTTTTTGAAGAGTCACTTATATGCACAAACTTTCTTCTTCATCTTTGTCATCATTGCCATCTTCTCCTCCCCTTCTATCATCTGATATGGAGGAAAAAGGAGTATAATGAAGTACCTTTGATGACTTGTGACTTTTTTTTTTGTTGATAAGATGATGACTTGTGACTTGATATGACTTCTTGCGCAAATTATTGGTAAGTTTTATTCTGTCAAATCAGACCACTCAAGATGCATTGTTATGCTGGACTGTTTTTATGCAGGATAAGTTTTGAGGTGGGAGTGTGGCAGTTGGAAACTTGGAATGACTAAATGTACAAGAAAGAGGTGTGGCATTTTTTTTTTAATTTTAAAAACTTGATTGTATTTGTAGAAATTTCATACTGTTCTATGATGGAATTGTTGGATATGGTAATCTTGAACTTTATTCATATTTCTTTAGGTAAATTTTATCCTCGCAAAATTATAGTTGCTGAATATTTGTGGGCTGGATCATCTATGCCTGGCAACGAAGTTGGCGACAGGGTCCACAATTTCTTTGGCCAAGAGAACTTGTCGCAGGCCCAGCATCATTCACAGGCTATTCATGGGAACTGGCCTGGGTTAAATAACAATCTGTTGGCCGGAAACCAAAGACAGATTGGTGCGTCTTTTATTTCCAATTTAAAGAATTACAATGTACAGCAATCAGGTATTAACCTCTTGATTCATTATTTTCTATTGACTTGTATGGTATTGCATAGAGTATCTTCTAACAGCTGAATAAACTTCTGTTCCCATTCCCTTTTTGTACTACTATAAAATGTAGGATCTCATGATCTATGGTTAAGCTCTGTTACCTGCTATTAATCATACTGCTATGTCCTTTTGATTTTAGGAGAGTCTGAGAGGGGAGATGGAAGTCAGTCTTCACGAGTACCACATGGTTTCAACTTAACACAATCAAATCTGAGGCCTGAGTTTGGAAGAAATTTGTCTCAGAACCAACAGACAACTTTGAATGGCTATGTGCAAGGGCATCATATTTTCCAGACAAGGCAGAATGAAGCGAACTTTTTGGGAGTGGATACAGAACCTGATCGGAATAATTTGACATCAAGAGGCATATCTACTCTTGAGTCACATCGGGGGGGTCCTGAGCTTAGTAAGAAAAATTCATCAAGGCTGGAAGCTTCTGAATCTCCGGTTAATTTTGATTTTTTTGGCCAACAGCAAATGAGTGGCCAGCAGCCTGGCATGCTGCAATCTTTGCCGAGGCAGCAGCCGGGGATCAATGAAATGCAGCTACTACAGCAACAATTAATGCTCACACAAATGCAAGAACTTCAGAGGCAGCAACAACTTCAGCAACTAGAGGCAAGGCAGCAGAGTTCTATAAATCAGGTTTCCTCTCTCCCAAAACAGACAGCTGCCAACCATTCAGCAGCCCTAATCAATGGTATTCCTATAAATGAGGCATCTAATTATCCATGGCCACCGGAGCTTGTGGCTGGTCACCCAAACTGGCTGCAGCGTGGTGCATCTCCAGTTATGCAAGGATCTTCTACTGGAAATATGTTATCCCCGGAGCAAGGCCAGGCACTACGTCTGATGGGATCCGTTCCTCAACAGGTTGATCAATCTCTTTATGGGGTTCCCGTTTCTAGCACAAGAAGCACTCCAAATCAAAATTTTCATGTTCAAATGGATAAGCCTGCATTGCAGCAGGTATCAGCTGGTGGTAATTCCTTTTCAGGTCATCAATATGCTACATTTCCTGGTCAGGTTAGCATGCCAGATGAAACTCTGGTTTCCAGACAAGACTTTCAAGGGAAAAATATGTTTGGCCCTGCTACTGGTCAAGGTTTAAACAGTGGACTTAATTTAGAAAACTCGCAGCAAGTGAATCCCCAGCAAAGAAATGCATCTGTGCAAGAATTTGGTGGGAGGCAAGAGCTAGCTGGATCTTCAGAAACGTCACAAGAGAAAACACTGATGCAGGTTGCCCCTTCACAGAGCGTCTCTTCCCTAGATCCAACTGAAGAAAAGATTTTGTTTGGTTCTGATGACAATCTGTGGGATTCCTTTGGCAAGGGCACAGGGGGCTTAAATATGTTGGATGGTACAGATTATTTTAATGGACTTCCTTCACTGCAAAGTGGGAGTTGGAGTGCTCTTATGCAGTCTGCTGTAGCTGAAACTTCTAGTGCTGATATAGGGCTTCAGGAAGAGTGGAGTGGCCCAACGTTTGGGAACAGTGGACCTCCAGCTGGGACTCAGCAGTCCTTAACCCTTAATGATGGTAGCAAACAGCCAGTCTGGGCTGATAATAACTTGCAGACTGCTTCGACAATAAATTCTAGACCTTTTCCCCATGCTGATGATGCCAATAGGCCCACTACAAGTACAAATTTTTTTAAAGTTCCAGGAATTCAGCAATCAGGGCCCAAAAATTTACAGCAACAGGGTGATGGGTTGCAGAATAGTTCTTCTCATAGAACTATTCCACAGTTTCAGGAAGAAGGAAACAGATGGTTGGATCGTAGCCCTCTACAAAAGCATCTTGCTGAAGGTAGCCATCTTTTTGGAAATGCTGTTCAGTCTTCAGGTGTAGAAATAAATCCCAAGAGTAATTCAGGTTCTTGGACCCATCAGCAAAGCTTATCTTCTTACAATAGTGGTGGCCAGCCACACAATAGACCAAACGGTTGGAACTTTACTGAGTCTTTGTCACCTGATAGTGGTGCTTTGAAACATCATGATAATGAAAAATCATCTCAATTGATTCAGGCTAGTGATCATAAGGGGGCTACACATGAGGAAGTTGGTCATGGTGCTGTTATATGGAAGACTGATTCTGTTCCTAATTCATCTGTTGAACTAGAACAGGCAAAATCTGGAGGTAGCCTGCAGGTCTACAGGGAAGATTCAATTTCTAATAGTGTTACTGCAGCACCTAATTTAAGCACTTCAAGGGCCAACCAGGAAAGAAGCCAACAGCTTCAAAACAATCATAATCGTAATTTCTGGAAAGATGTTGATTCTCCAGGAAACTCTAAAGGAAGCGAGGTTCCGGGGAAATATCAACACCATCTCGATAAGAGCCCTCAGATTTTGGAGTCATCAGGAAATAATGGCTTGGATAAGGGAGCAGTTGAAACGCATGAAACGGAGAACTTGAGAAAAAGAGAGAACTCAAGTGATAGTTTTCGCTCTAACGTGTCTCATCATACTTCCAGTGGTGGTTTGAGAGAGAATGTTTGGTTAGATGCTAGTGATTCCCGAACTGGGGGCAAACAAAAGGTATCTATTCAGGCTAATCGAAAACCTGGTGCTCGCAGATTCCAGTATCATCCAATGGGGGATGTGGATGTTGATGCAGATCCTTTGTACGGCCCAAGAGGTAATGCGAATCCACAGGCCATGGCTCAGCAGGTTTCTCAAGGATTGAGAGCTCAAGAACAGGTGTATATTGGCCAGTCAAGATTTGCTGGTCACACGGATAGAAATTCTATGGAATTGGAGAAGGTGATCATTAGGCTTTACTTTTTTTTGATGAAATTGTGGCATTGGCAAAACTTTGGTTTTTTTGGCATTTTTCTATAACTAAATTATAATGTTTTGAATTCCTACGAATTATAGAAGATTACTTGACGCCTTTTCATTTAAAATTTCACAGGGCCGTTTACCTGGTTTTCAGGGTGACACAAAAGGCTTAGATGAGATGCCTTCGAAAAGTATGCATCCAGGGTATCTTCCTAATTCGTCTGCTCCCTTTGACAAGTCTGTGGGTAATTATTCCCCTAACAAGAGAGCTTCATCAAGGTAGTTGAATATTTAAAATTAGCTGTTCCTCTTGTTGCATTGGTATTTTATAAATTTAAAATTTTATGTTATTGGTTGAATTTTTTCTTTAGTTATTTTTTTTGATAAGTAATAAGATATATTGATATCAAAAGGGAAACACCCTAGTACACAGGGAGTGAACAAGGAGCCAAATAGATCAAACACAAAAATTGCAAGAATCTAGGAAAACAAAAAGAGAAGGGAAAGATTTGTTTTGCAAAGCAAACAACCAATCCAACAAAGTTCTAAAAAAGAAAAGCTTAAGGTCCGGAATAGATCACTCAGAATCTTCGAAACAACGACTATTCCTCTCCCTCCAAAGAAACCACATTAAGCCATGAGGAACGATGGACCATATATAACCATTTCGATGACGACCAAAGCTGCCTTGCCAGCACCCTAACAGCCCCAAAACAGTAAGAGGCATAACTCAAGATACTCCAAATAAACCCAAAACCATAGACCAGAGATCCATAGCAATGGGGCAATGGAGGAACAGATGGTCAACCGATTTAGCATTACTCTTGCACATGTAGCACCAATCCAAAATCCACACCTTCCTTTTTCGCAAATTATCAATCGTCAAGCATTTCCCTAAGGCAGCAGACCAGACAAAGAAAGCTACTCTAGAGGGAATCTTCTGCTTCCAAATACTTCTCCAAGAGAAACCGAGGATAGTAGGGCCAGCTAGAATTCTATAATAATCTTTCACCAAGAACCCCTTAGCTTTGTTAGGAATCCAACACATCTTGTCCTCACCAAACCCCCTAATAGAAGAACCATAAATGGTTTCCATGAAGCTTGATAAAGCCTCTAATTTTCGAACATGCACACCCCTAAAGAAACTCACATCCCAAAAAAGGACACCATTGGGGGATTTCATGAGCTCGGCCACACTAGCCTCCTTATTCCTGCAAAATCTGAATAGGTCAGGGTAGCTAACAGCAAGAGGATTCTCTCCACACCAATGGTCAAGCCAAAACTTCACCCTAGACCCATCACCAATTCATTAATTGTTTAGTAGCTTTTATATGTTAGATACTGTGATGATACATGTTTGCTGACAGCATTTTTGCATATTTTTTTCACTGTATGACTACTAATGTGTTTCTTGTTTACATTTTTATACTTCTCTTTCTGCTTTTTTCCCTGTTTTGAGTTGAATTATATCCTTTGGTTTTTTTGATGCACGCAGTCAAAATATGCTTGAGCTTCTTCATAAGGTGGATCAATCGAATGAACTCGGCATCAGAACACATAATAGCTCTTCTGACCAGTATATGTCTTCTGAGATGCCTGAAGCGGAAACTTCTGATGGATCTGTTGGTCATCTTCAGCAAAATCCGTCTTCTGCAACTCAAGGTTTTGGTTTACAGTTAGCCCCTCCATCTCAAAGGTTGCCAATTCCTGACCGTGCCTTGTCTTCCCAGAGCTCCTCACAAACAGTAATTGGTTCGGCTCATGTTGCTTCTGGGACTGGAGATAAGGGTAATGCATGGTTGTCTTCCGCAGCCTCTGTTCAATCTTTGCCATCTTCCTGTGAATCATCTCAGGGTGAATTTAGGAATAATGTTTCTGGTAGTTTAGGACAACCTAGCAATAAACCCTCACATTACAATGTTCAGGGAAATTTTTCTTCAGCTTTCACATCTGGTTCTCCTTTCTCAAGAAGTCATCTTCAGGGTCAGCACATGACTGTTGCAAGTGGACAAGTATTGGCGAATCAATCTGTGAACATATCTTTAGATAGGATTGCTTCCCAATCAAAACAGAGAGATGAATCTGGGGAGAGAGCTCAAGCTGTTCAATCTGCACTGCCATCGGCACCAGATATGTCTACAAGTACTCCACAAAATAACCTTACTTGTTCTACAGAGATGTCCCGGCCTAGTAGTGCAGACCAAACTCATTCAAGAGATCCAGGCCAACAAATCCCGGCTTTGGAAGCCATGCCAGTCTCTCTGCCTTCTGTTACACCTGGCATGTCTCAACCGGGTGCCTTTTCAAAAATGCAACCTAATGTCTGGAATAGCGTTTCTACCCAGCAACGATTATTAGGTGTTCATCCTTCCAAGGCTCCCGCAAATTTTTTTAGGACTCACTTTCAATCAGATAACAATTCTGGATCTCTAAAGCTTGATAGTCAAGATGCCCAGAAACGAGGGAATGGTCCATCTGGATTCGGTGCAAGTTCTATAAATTCTCAAGCCTTTGCTGGGAAAGAGCAGCCTATGAAAGGAAGCCCTGGGCAGCAAGTTTCAGCTGAAAATATTGACCCTGTTGAAAAGGCATCAAGTGTTTCACAGGGGAAGGAATCTGCTGTAAAGCGTGTTTCTGATTCATCTCATTCAAATGCTGCTGCTACCCAAAGAGAAATTGCAGATTTTGGCAGCACTTTAAACCAAAATAATGTTATGAATCAAAATTACTCCTTATTGCATCAAGTACAAGCCATGAAAGGTGTCGAGATCGATCCAAGTAATCGTAGTGTGAAGAGATTTAAAGGTCCAGATGGTGGTGTGGATGTGCAACAGGTAGCACCTAAAGGAGGACAGCAATTATCATATGGATACAATAGCATGACAAGAGATGCATCAGTTGATCATAGTGCAGGTCCATCTGGAGATTCTAAGATGCTAAGCTTTTCAGCTAAGCCAGGGGAAAGTCGGGATATGAATGCATCTTCTCAGGATATGCTTGCATTTAGTCAGAACAATTCTCATAATTTATCCAGTAATAATGCTACTGCTGTTCGAGCTGAGCATTCTCAGATTAGTCCTCAGATGGCACCATCATGGTTTGACCAGTATGGAACCTTTAAAAATGGACAAATGCTGCCAACATATGATGTGCGGAAAAAGGCTTTGGAGCAGCCTTTCATTATTGGAAAGCCATCTGACAGTTTGCTTGCTCATAATTCTGTGGAGCAAGTTAATGCTGCTGCTGATGCTAGTCATCCTGGTAACGTCCAGCAAAGTTCTACCTCCACATCAATGGCAATTGATCAGTTCTCATCCCCTCATTTATTGCCTCCTGATGTCCCTGATCAAAGCCTGGTTGTTGTGAGACCCAAGAAGCGTAAAAGTGCTACGTCCGAACTTATACCATGGCATAAGGAACTAACAGAGGGTCCCCAAAGGCTCCAGAATATCAGGTGTTTGGCCTATGTGGCTCTTCTAGTCTATTTACTTTTCTAATCCACTATCTATTGACTTACACATCTCTCTCTCTCTCTCTCTCTCTCATTCTGAATTTAAATTTTGGTCAGTTAATTCTCTCAAATTTATTTTTTTCCTTGATTGCTTCATTGTGTTAGCTTATATTTTGACATGCATGTTGGCCCCCACCCCCGGCTGATTTGTTTATTCTTTTTTAATTAACATTTGCAAAGTTCTACATTTTACAGCACGGCAGAATTAATCTGGGCCCAAGCAGCAAATCGGCTGATTGAGAAGGTCTGTTAGGCAGTCTCTCTGACTGTAGCCTGATATTAAGTTTTTCCTGTGTTTGTGGTTCTTTGAGAGTTCTAATTGCTTCATATTTGATGACAGGTGGAAGATGAAGCTGAAGTAGTTGAAGATGGACTACAGATGCTTAGGCTGAAAAGAAGGCTTATTTTGACAAAGCAGCTTATGCAGCAACTGCTTCGCCCTCCTCCAGCAGCCTTTCTATCTGCAGATGCTAGCTCACACTATGAGAGTGTGGCTTACTTTGTTGCTAGATCAGCCCTAGGGGATGCATGCAGTGCAACCTTTTGCTCTGGAGGGGATACCCTTGTGCCTCTTGACAGCAGAAACCTGTAAGAATTGGTCTAGAAGTCATTTGGAAGTTTTTATATGTGCCTATACTGGATAACATTTTTTATTTATGAATTTATATGATTCCATACTCAATAATATTAAGTTCTGAAATTTGCTTTTAGCCTATCCGAGAAGCTTAGAACATCTGGGAGAATTGATGATCGATACTTCGCGAAGGTTGTGGAAGACTTTATTGGCGAAGTGAGGAAGCTGGAAAATGATCTGTTGAGGTAGCTTTCTGGCCTTTTGTGTGTGTGTGTGTGTGTATGAGGGATTCATGGTTATCTTCTTTCAAAGTAAAAAGAATGTTTCTGTAATGAAGCAGCTTGGTATAAATTAATTCTCCTGGCAGAATCTGAGTAGTTTGGAATTTTGGATAAAGCTTTTCTGAGTATCATCCGTTGCACTTTTACTTTGCTTCCTAGCTTTATCCCCCATGGTGATAGATATTGAGGAGCATTTAACTTGAGCTCCAAGGAGATTGTGTTGTTTCTTGTTTGCAATGTGCTAATTTTGTCCCAAAATAGATTTTTAGCATATTGAAACTAGAAGGGAATGCATATGCCTTGTGCTCTTACATTGTTTAAGATAGAGACATTCTTGAATTGGGAGTAACTGAGGTAAGGATGTTCAGATGGCTGATGGAGAACAACATCTAACACCTTAAATATGTTAGAATGTATTTTCAGGGATTTCATTTTTAGATGCAAGCTTCTTGATTTTTGCCTTCAGTCAATGAATGAAGTTTGTTAATTACAACACCCAAAGAATGATCTCAATTACATTGCATTCTCCCAGAAAACTTCTACAATCAGTTTAATAACAATCTACAGGGTAAAGGGAGGTTTTTTTTAGTTTTTTTTTGGGGGAGGTTTGTGGGGGGTGGGGGTTTTGATTGTGCATATGGAGAATGCTAGATGCTTTTGGGCAATGAGCTCTAGCTTAGATGGCACTTCTTCCTTCCATAATGGTGGGATGGAGGGTAAGGTTACCCATTGAGTACATGTAATTTACCAATATAAGAAAAAAGAGAGAAGAAAATGCTTTTGTTGTTGTTGGTTTGTTTGTTATTTTTTTTATTTGTTGTCTGTTGCTGCTCTTATTATGGTATTTAGTGCATTTCTTTGTTTACTATCTATAGTATCTCTCTCTCTCTCTCTCTCTCTCTCTCTCTCTCTCATATTTTCTATTGCTTCCTCTTGATGATGCAGACTGGAGAATAAATTCTCAATATTAGACTTGAGAGTGGAATGCCAGGATCTGGAGAAGTTTTCTGTCATCAATCGTTTTGCTAAATTCCATGGCCGGGGGCAAGTTGATGGTGCCGAGACCTCAGCGTCCTCCGATACAGCTACAAATGCTCAGAAACCCCAAAGATATGTTACTGCACTCCCAATGCCTAGGAATCTCCCAGACAGGGTACAATGTCTTTCACTTTGATCATTAATTAATTGATTTTTTCCTCTTTCTTGATCAATTGTCTCCACGTCCCTCATGCTTCTCTGGTCCATTTTCTTTCAACTTATATAATGGCACATGCTTCAACAAAATAGAACCACAGGAGTGGGATTGTAGGAGAAGAATGGATAGTAGAATGTCTCCTTAAAATCGATGGAGGCTTTTAGATCTTTGCAATCTAGGCCATTGATGTCGTTCTTGTGAAATATAAGTTGCTCCTTATAGTTAAGAAAGAAACTTCCCGGTCATTTTTTCAGTAACTGGGGAGGACAGAAGCAGTCTGGTTTTCCAGCTCCTATCATTCCAGGTAATAATATGAATCGTTCCTAAGTTTTGGAGCATGAGTTTCCATTCAGAAATTGGGTTTCTGTTAAAAGTAGAAAAGTGGGGGAGAGTGGGCCGGGATTTCCAATTTTACTGCAAAGATTAGGCAGTTAAACTGTTATATATTTAATCTGACTTGTTCATACTACTACTTAAAAATAGTGATTCTTTTTGTCTGGAATTCAGCTTAAAATTATAGAAATGGTGGCCAAATGATCTGAATGGTTCATGAAAACCCTATTATCAGTAGTCTGGAGCTACCTCCATTTGGGTTAAGGTGCCCTATCTTGTTTAGATGTATTATTGTGCCCGACTTGCTTTAGTTTAAGAGACTGGTACCTCTTGGTGTTTTCAACGGAGATAGAATTCCTCTCTTCCCAATTGTTGTAACTAATTATACTTATATAAAAAAAAGGTGCTTAAGTTTAGATAATGGTGGTAGGAAATGCTGCTGTTAGATGTTTATTGGGGAACTCAACGATAAGCTGGAATGCCTTCCGAAAAAATAGGTTGAGACTTCTGGAAATTGGAAAACTAACAAATTGTTTATTTATTTATTTTTCTGAAGAACTACCAATTCTATATCTAATTTAAAATGAAAGCTTAAGTTTTTGTTGACTTTCTCTAAGACGTGAAACTAATAAAAGGTTTTGAAAAACCGCATTTTTCCATAACATCATTTTAATATAAACAAATTTTGGATTTTAAAGCTACAAAGTGTTGAATTATGTTAATTTAAACTAATTAGAATGGTATTCAGCAAAAAGAAGAAGAAAAAAAACCTAATTAGAAAGGTATATCAACGGCGTTATTAATGGAACACCTAGTAACTGGACCTAATTGCTTAGTACTGAAAATCTAGTTAAAAGTAGTGACAAGGTAGAAAGTACCCAAATGATTATTAGGGCAGTTTTCATTTACCTGGTTATCTTAATAAATTTTTTACCCAGCGCAATATTTTTTGGACTTCAAAATTTATTGAGAATCTGAGATGGTAAGTTAATTTGGAAAATCAATTCTCAAATAACTTGTTATCTCTCAAAGTTGTGGAAGAAGTTGCATTCGTTTCTATTTTTCAAGTTAGAAGACGAGAAAGGAATATATATATATATATATATATAGATGTATGTATGTATGGATTGAACTGTATTTGGCTTATTGCTTCGTTATGTATACGATCGATTTCCACGCAATTTTGAAACATTTCGAATAGATATGGGCCATACGGCACTGCCCTCTTGATAGTGTTTCCATTAATTTGAATTTTATCAGCTCAAATATATATATATATATATATATATATTTATTTATAATGATGAATAGCTCAAATATATTTTAAACCTCAGCTCGTTTTATTGAAATACATTGTGTTTGGGGCAAAATTGGTGGAACTAGAAATAACATTAAAACTTTTCTCAAAAAAAGAAAGAAAAGAAACAACATTAAACTGGTTTCAAATACTGCTACTGGTTCCGTCAGCCTTATTCTATAAAATCCATTTTATAAACAAATTGGACGTTTTGGCATATAATAGAAATGGAGCTTCAACAATTGTGCCACGAGCATCCGTTGGTCGTCTTCAATGAAAACGAGAGAATTTTTGGTTAAGATTGTTGTGATTGCCAAGAACCAGTATTGGGTCCTAGCTAAATTTAATATAAAATTGCAAATGGTTCTACCTTCAAAATCATATGCTGAAGTGCCCCACGAATTGCATCAGCCCTTGCACTCCAAAGTCAAAACATTCTCTTATTTTCTTTGACAAATAGATAATGTCTTGACAATGAAAAATATAGCAAATGCGAAGTTTGCAACTAATTTAATGAAAAATACACTTATGATTAATCCATTACAACTTTAACCTTCATAATATGTGTGCTTCTTTATTGCCCGCCATGTAACAGAGAACAATGAGCAAATGATAAGAATTTCATTTAAAAATACAATTACGTCCTCATACGCTCGAAATAATTCAAACTTGGTTTAGAAATAGCAGATAGAAGTATTTGGTTAAAGTTAATTCTTATTTATGTAACACATTCAAAATTCTTTTCATAAATTGAAGAAAAATAGGGACACGATTATGTGAATCGAATAAACCATTAGTCTTTTCACCATTTTTGCATGATGATAAGACGCCAATCTTGAGGGAGCTAGAAATTTTACCATGGTCATTTCAACTTCCCATTCTTTAATTTCTATCCGTGCAATACCAATCTTGAACCCCCAGACAAAATGTGAAAGCAGATCATGTCAAATGCAAATGGACTTAACGGGCAAAATAGTAAATAGCCAACATTATTGCTTGACTAAAGAGAACTCCGATCTAGAAGGAATTCTTCACCAATGAGAATCAGGTGATGAGGAAGGAAAACGCTTGGAATGAAAGACAGAGAGAGGGAGAAGCTGAAGAGGAGAAGATGTCTGTGTTTCGGAATTGGATGAGTAAAATAACAACTAAATGCTTGGTTTGTCATAAGTCCCCAAGTCCAATGTGGCAACGAGAAGAGCATATCTCACAGCAAACTAGACAATGTTCCACATGATGTGCATGTTTGCTATCTCATTTTGAAAATTTTAGTAGAAAATTATTTTTATGGTTCATGTATAATATTCTCATTATGTGTTATACTAATTGGGAAATTAATTTCTATTACACGTCATACGTAATAGATTATATTTGGGAAATTAATCTCAATTATATATTATGTCACTAAAATGAGGTAAGACTTAAAAGATATAAATTGTTGGTCAAATATTACATTGTCTCTTTATACTTTCCAAACTTGTAAAATATTAAGATAATCATAGATCAATAATTATTTTATTTATAAAATATTTAACCAAATAATAAATAACATCCAATTAATACGAGGTTCAGCAATTGCGTTAAGGATAATATAAATGTGCAATACGTGCGATTTTGAAAATGTCAAACCAATAAAAAAAATTAACAAAAAGGTACACATGTTAGTAATTAGTATATATAAATAAATGCATTTAACCATTAACACCAGATAATAAATTATTAACACTTTGACATAAATGCAAAGGTTTGATGACATAGAATACTAAATAAATAGAATTTCTAAAGAATGCTCTACTTGGCGGAATCTTAGACCACTATAACTAGATCTTTTGCTTTTTTAATATGAAAAATACTGAAGTTACTCTCAAATTTCAGCGAGTTGCCATGGCTAGCTGATTTGATATCAACTTCAATTCTATCTTCTTCTAAAAAAAGAAAAAAAAAAACTTCAATTCTATCTTTGTAATCAAACATGAACTTCAATAAGAACATCATCTTCTTGTTCTATTTGTAAAAACTTGAAGGTCTATCTTTGAACAGGCAAGCAAAATAAAAAATTGAACTAATTACACTCTCTTTGGGTCTATTAATGAAGGATGAAAATTGGCTAAGTCTACTTTTCTAGTCAATATATTGGGGGTAACTTTTGTCATGCATGCGTAATATGTGTAAGCTGACCCCAAAAAAGGAGATGGTATAAGGTGTTTTGGATGCATGCATATTTTTAGGGCCCACTCTCATGTGAGTGTGAAGATGCATGCATCCGAAACATCTTGTATTTTCTCCTAAAAAAGACGAGAAGAAAAGGGACCTTAGAGGACTCAACTTTACATGGTTAGAACTTTTGCTGTGCATGCGTATGTATAGTGGCCCCAAAAAAAGGACAAGAAGACCAGATAAAGTCACCAACAAAACAACTGATTCCCCTTTGTCACGGGCTATCTCTCTCTCTCTCCCTCCTTGTGTGTTTCTTTTCTGACAGTGTCTAAACCTCACTTTCCCACACCAAATCTGCCAGTACCAAAGATTATTGAAGACATTACAGTGGCTGAAGGAGAGGACTTTCTGAGCGGAGTCATCTCAAATAATCAATAAAGGCATGTCTCGATATCTAATTACTTTCCTACACTAGTTTATACTTGCTTTTTGAAAGGAAAGTGGAACTAGAAACAAGAATAAACTGGTTTAGTTGGTACCACTCAGGACCCAACCTTGTTCTATAAATTTCATTTCTAAACAAATTGGATGTTGTTTATGCATGTGATAGAGATGGAGCATCAAAAAATTTTCCACGAGCATCTGTTGGTCTTCAATGAAGATGAGAGAATTTATGGTGAAGTTTGTTATGGGTGCCAGAAGCCGATATTGGGT
Organism: Quercus glauca; assembly: GCA_023736055.1. NCBI lineage: Eukaryota > Viridiplantae > Streptophyta > Magnoliopsida > Fagales > Fagaceae > Quercus > Quercus glauca. The sequence goes on along the minus strand of CM043324.1, from coordinate 20,951,035 downwards.
TGTAGCTACAGTTGTATCAAATGCAAATGGTTCTACCTTCATAAATCATGTGTTAAAGTACCTCTTGAATTGTGCCATCCCTTGCACCCAAAACATGCTCTTATTCTTTTTGATGAATGGATATATCGTGACGACTATGAATATAGAAAATGCGAAGTTTGCAAAGAATTTCATTCGGGATACACTTATGGTTGCTCTCGTTGCAACTTTAACATTCACAACGGATGTGCTTCTTTACCACTTACCTTGGAATTTGAAGTCCATAACCACCCATTGACCTGCTTTTGGAAGTTGATCAAGTTCACTCGTGACCTTTGTGGCAAAGAAGGCAATGTTGTGCCCTATCTCTGTGCCCCATGCAATTTTTGAACACATAAAAATTGTGCTTCTTGCCTACGCAAGGTCAAAGTTATATGTCACCAGCATCCCCTTCATCTCATTTATTCTCTTGAAGGCCAATCTAACTTTCGATTTTGTCAGCTTTGTGTCCAAAAAGTTGACACAAACTATGGGCTTTACTATTGCTCGAGTTGCGATTTTGTGGCTCACCTCGATTGTGCTATGGACAAGAGAAACATGGACGAGTCCACTGAGTTAAAAACTATGTTGGATAATGAAGATAAAAAACTCAATGAGTCCATTGACTTAATAGCTTATAGAGTAAAAAAAATCAATATAAGGGAGGACGGAACTGAAATAGCTACAGAAATCGAACACTTCAGTCATGAGCATGACTTAAAGCTTGTTGATGAGGTTCAAAATAATGAAAAATGCGATGGGTGCACACGAGCCATTCTCCCTCTGTTTTATAGTTGTGTCAAGTGTAGTTTCTTTTTTCATAAATCTTGTGTTGAATTACATAGAAGAAAGCGACACCCACTTCATCGGCACCCACTCACTCTTCTGAAAAAAGCACCTTATAGGAGTAAGTTGTTTCGGTGTGATGCTTGTCACCAATCTTGCAATGGATTCACTTTCAATTGTGAGATATGCAAGTTTGATCTTGATATTCAATGTAGTTTGATCATAGACACCCTTATCCATTATGGTCATGAGCATTGTCTTAACCTCTCTAGCACAACATATGAACAAAAATGTAGTATTTGTGATCTTGGAAGATACCAAGTATTTCGTTGTACCACTTGCGAATTTACACTAGACTTCAAATGCGCTGCACTACCACATATTACAAGGTATAAATAACATGAACATTCCTTCATTCTCTGTTATATTGCTGAAGATAATTCTAGTGAATATTATTGTGATATTTGTGAAGAAGAACGAGACCCAAAACATTGGTTCTACTATTGTGCAAATTGCAATTATCTTGCTCATTTTGAATGTATTCTTGGAAGATATCTAAATTGCAAGTTTGGAAGTGCTTCCAAATTTGACTGCCACGAACACCCCCTTACTTTGGTTGAGGCAAACTAAAGAGCACCCTTCATGTCACAATTGCAGTGGTCCTTGCGTTGGGTTGATCTATCAATGTGCTGAGTGTGACTTCAACATCCATCCTTGGTGTTTGTGAAAGGTATGAAGATTTATTTTCTTTTGGTTCAACCTTGGTTCTTCCTTGTTAAGATGAATCTAAAACCTTAATTATCAGAGACTCACCACGCTTTGTTGGCGTGAAGTATGATGTATATTTATACTTGTATTGTGTAAGTATTGGAATATCAACAAACTCAAAAAAAAAAGAAAAAAAACTCTTCTTTGAGTGTTAATGCAACATGTTTTAGATGGATTTGCATGGATAAATAATTATTCAGCAAATTATTTTAAGTTTATCAGAGTGTTGTTTTGTAGCTCCTAAAACAATTTAGGAATTGTCACATTTATTAAGGTTGAATTGCAGGGCTACGAGCAGCTTATCATAATTACCATCTCTTTCCATTGGACCAGCTTCCGTTAACTTTTTTCTTTTGAAATTAATGTTCGGTTATAAGTTATGACCCAAAATTGGCAACCGTTAATTTCGTGTGTAATTATGATCAAAGTCTAATTCATGTCAAAGGATGAATAAGCTGATGAGCAAGGTCATGGTCATCAAGCTTTGAACAAACCTATGCAAGAATCATTGATTTTTTTATTTTTTATTTAATTCCTAAACATTGTGATGTCAATAAAAAAAAATTCCTTCAGTTTTAGGCTTGGAAAAATTGAGTTAACTCATTTTTGTTGACATTTGGATTAATATTCAACTCCACACCTGTTTACTTTGCCTTTATATATTCTTTCTTCATTTCAGATTATCTATTTTTTTCTTCACTTTCTAATTAAGACAAAAAGCCAAAAATACGGAACGCTAATAGCTAGTTACATTTTGTTGTGATATAAAATGAAGCAAAACTTATATTTTAAACCCTATAAATTAGGGATGTAACAAATTAAATAGTATAGGTTTAAAAGTAACAAATTAAACTCTTAACCCTACAATTTCAAAAATAATAAACCCTGCGATTTTGAAATGGAAAAATGACAATGATAGTTCTGTTAACTCTGAATTAATGAAATGATACACTGACGAATCATGCATCAGTTTCCACATTCTGGTGGCCAAATGAACAAAACAGTGAAGATCTAGCCCCCAAAGCATATATTTTGCTGTACAATGTTCCTCTACAAACAAGACATTTGATTCAATGTCCACATAAATTTTTACGAATTCCTGTTAGTAGCTTTCTTCTAGTTATATAACCAAACGCCAACTGTTTCATCTTCATTTGTCTTGGTTCTAGGCTTGGTTTTAATGGAACAGTAAAACATTGCTGGTGGGAAAAATAATCCATAGCCTGGAGACAACTCTATGGTAGGACTTCCTTCTCTTGCTACTTCTGCAAAGTGAAGAACAACATGCTTTACGATGCAAGAGATTCAGCGATGATTACAGTCACATTCCCGTTGTCTACAATGAATGTAGTGAAAACAGAACATCCTTCATGGTCTGGGGAGGTCGGATAAATTTAATCCAATAAGTCTTTTGCAAAGAGAATAGCTCATGTAAGGCTAAGATGCATTTCTTCCCCTATTACAGCAAATATTTCATCAACCCTGTGGAGGAAAAAAAAAAAGAATTTAAAAATGATGGTAACTTTTGTGCTAGTGACGCTCCAGATTACAGTAAAGAGATTTATCTATGTATACTCATGGTTTGATATGGTTTTTCTTCAACAATTTGGAAACAGTCAACTCAGCTAGTGGTATTTAGGTTTGTACTTTTCTATATTTCTAAGCAATTCCAGAGTGAAAATGTTACCCCCCTGCAATTTTTTTTTTTTTTTTGGCACAGGCAGGTGATGCAACTATCATTATTTGATATCCACTGGACTGTTGAGCCCAAGCTATCATCTCTTTTCGGAAAAATAGAGAGGTGAAAAATAAAGAGATATTGTGTTCTTGAACTCCAACTTTTACCTAAGAGTATCTATGTTCACCTCTGCAAGCCATGTTGTTATATAAACCTGCAACACAAGACAATTCACTAGTTCAGATAAGCACCAAAAAAAGAAAAAAAATCAGTTCAGATATATTCCAAGAAAAAAAAAGTATCTATATATTAACATATAAAAGCTGAAACTTGGAGAAAATTCAGTTCTAGAAACCCTAGAATTGTCAAAAGTATGTCATATGGCTATGCTAAGTTCAGTTCTTCTGCCATGTGGCATTTTTTCTTCAAATTTTTTAATAAAAATACTCAGTTAGTATTACAACTATTATGGTTATTATTAACATCTTATTAATTAATCTCATCAATATTTTATTAGACATCTCCCAGTGTTTAATCTCATTTGTTAGATAAAGTTGGATGTCGCTAAAGGGACCTCTATAACCTCAGTCCACGCTTTAAATCCAAAGCCTAGGTCTTTCTATCATACATGTATTACATGGCTAGTTGCATGCCTTTTAAATTATTTTGTTATACACAGTGTTGAATCCAGTACCTGCAAAACCTCAGGGTTTGGCTGGTTATTACTTCGTACAGTGGGTGCATCAGATTTCAAATCCATCAATTTTGGTGGGACTGGCTCACAAGTTTCTTGAGAAAAAAGGTTGCACATACTCAAATGATCAAATTCTCCTGGATAAAGCTGATCTGACCAATGCAACTCATTCACCTGTGGATCGTCACAACTAGTGGACAGTAACTCTAGTACCAGCAACCGCTGCCCAGACCAAACAATACTAGTTATCGATAAAGAAGAAATATAACTGAAAATGTTCAAATTAAACAAAATTTCCTTGTGGTCAAAGAAAAATACAACTACCTTCAAATTTAGTTCCATTATAAACATCTGAACAAGCTCCTCTGCCAATTGCTCTGAGATTGTTCAAGGATAAGAATCATCACATTATATGAATTAAGTAAAAAAAAGTATATCGATTTAGACATATATGAATATACTTAGAAGTGAGGCTTAAATTTTTCATGGATTTGACATTGTTACCTTAATTTTAATTTTTAAATAAGCAAGTCATTTTTTTGAAAACATTTAAGGGGCACAACCTAGTACACCAAAGTATGCAAGAGAAAACACCAGCAACAGAGTGCGAAAACAAACAGTAAGAAATTTTTTTCAAAAGACAAAGAATCAATAATCTAAAAAGATAAAACATGGAAAAGTAAACAACTAGCAAATGAATCCACCATCCATAATTAAATAGATCACATAAAAATCCCTTAAGTGCCAATAAACTCTGCTCCTCACCACCAAACATCCAGAGAGTTCTGACCAAATATCCATCCATTGATTTGACATTAGTTTTTCTTTAACTATTCATTAATTAAAAAGTTTTCATCATCCCAATTTCAGAGAAAAAATTGTTTCATAAATTTTTTTTGATAGGTAAAAATTGTTTCATAAATGAGATATGTCTGCATCAAGAAATAAAGATATAAAGTTCGGCCAAGTTTTCAAAATTGGTGTGTTTCAAACCTCCATGCAAAAATGATCTGAAAGTACAACTAAGTAACAAAATAGTTAAAAAGGATAAGTTAGGGATGATGTAGATTGGTACTGTCAACGATAGCTTGGAAATACCATACTGTAATGGGCATAGATGCATATTAATTTATACTGAAAAACAAGATCCAGTAATAAAAATTGCAATCAACATACCATGAGAAGAGATTGACCAAAATGCAAAGACTGGAATTCCACCACCATCTCCAGAGTCATTCTGATCTCCAGAAAAGCTAGAAAATTGTACAAGCGTACTGTTGCTTGGCCCTTTGAGAAAAGTTCTCATGGATTTGCTAGCATTGACCATTTGAGTTACAGCAACCACCTGTAGACAAACTTGTTAAATCAAACAGAATAGATACATCTTGTAAAATATTTGAATCACGTAATCTGAAATGCAGATAATAACAATATAGTTACCAAAATATCTCTTGAAATATTCCATTCTTTCTGAAGTCCAAAAGAAGCTAAATTAACACATGCTGACATGAATCACAAAAAATAGCGTACGTATTCTGTTTGTTTTGGCTTGTTCTTGGTACAACTTAATACAAAGGATTTTACCAAATCAAAGTAAACAATGAAAAGGTTGTACCCAATCCACAAAGCTCTGACTTTTGGGGGATTTGGGAAAGGTGATTGGTAGAAAGAAAAACTCAACTGATGCCTTTCCAATTAATTATATGATTTTATTTATTTTTTTAATAAAAAAAATCAACCATATTGTCAGGCTTCCAGCTAGACTGGAAAATTGCTTTTGCATTTAGGTGGCAAGCCAGATCAAGTGGCCAACACCAAAATTTTGACCACAAAATGAGAACCCCACTGAAATATATTGCTAGAGAGTAGATTCTTGGAAATTCTTTGAATGCTCTAAATGAAAAAGAAAAAGGATAATACAAATTTTCTTAGATGCTCAAGTATAATATTCTAGAACACACATTTCATACTTTTTGGATGATGAATACATTACCATGTCTTTGTATGATGATAAAAGTTTTCTCTGAAAAGTTTCCTGAAACAACAAGATTCAGTAAGTACCGACAGACACACAAAACTGGATTATAAAATACCATTAAAGATTTGAATGCATTATATCATAAAAGTAAGTTATCACAGGAAACACTTCTATGCATGATGGACTAAAGGTCCTCTTATAAGTTTAGTAGTAATATTAATTGCCAAATTCATCTTGTTGTTCTGTTTAAAAAACCACAGTTCATTATAGCAAATCTGCCAGAACCATGCAGAAAGTTCATTGCAGACAAATTGATCTTCAAAACAGAACACATCTAGTTATCTACAATGCATTACAATCTACATAAAATGTTATCAAGTAACATGATCTCCAGGCTTCATGGTAATTTTATAGTTTGTGTCATACTAGAAGCCAAGTTATGGGCAATCTTTATCCAAAACTTCAAACTTGGCTTCCAGAACTTCAATGAGCTGGTCATTATCAAATTTTCAGAAATTATTTGGAATATTCATCACCTAGTTTGCAGTCTCAACTTACATGATTAATGTAAATTAAAGACAGGCCAAATCTTTTTTCTGATAAGTGATTTGGCCAAATATTTTCAAAAATATTCCCCTAATCCAAGATTCAGATCAATTTACAAAAGTGAAGCATGAAAACTTTTCATCAGCTTTACCCAAAAAATTTGATAAAAATGATCTTTAGCCAAAGGTTCTGACAAAATCTCAATCTCTAGCACATGCAAAGAAATTAGAAATAGATTCAACTGATAATTACCTGCTGCTTAAACAATTTCCGACCCGCTTTCTTTCTTATATTGAGCATGTCACTTAGAACACCCAGCTCCATTGAAGGCATGTATCTGAATCAATTATCAATCCATATAAACCCTGAATTTCAGAACTCACATAAATCACCACAAAAAACCTTATTAATATACAAACTAATACTTCATTGTTGCCAATTTCAACCAAAGTCAATCCACAATAAAATGAAGCATAAAACCTTAACTAAGCCAAAGCAGACCAGGCATGGTTAAGCAAAGTTTCACATTATCTAGTATCAGAAAAATGACATACCCATAATCCAAGAGAACCAAAACTTAAAACCCAGGTTTTTTTCTTCCCAACATTTTCTCAGGAACCAACCAGAGCAGAACACTTTTTTTTTTTGATAAGTAAAATGATGATAATATTAACTTTAAACCAAATATACCTACCCAAAGTGCAAAAACATAAAGTTAAGTTACAAATTACAGCCTTTATTTTTGAATTGTATTCAATTCATTAATCTAAAAGTTTTTTCCCCCCTCATTCAGTCTATTAACATTTATTCATTTCTGAGGTAGTCATTTTGTCCGATCCACTCCGTTAAGTCCACCAAAACAATTCATTTTGGAGAGTAAAAAAAATACTAAAATTCACGGCGAGAATGGACAGAACTAAGCGGAATAACGAAATTGAACAAAAAAATCAAAGTTAAAGACTAATTTATTTATTTTTAAACGAAACTTTAAGATACTGAATTGTAAACGGTCAAATTTAAAGGTGCAAAGTTGTATTATAGGCAGAAAATCAATACCCAAAATCAAAACCCCACATTTTCTCAGCAAACAAACAGAGCATAACATCCAAACCCAAACACAACCCGGAAAACCACAAAATACCCACATCATAAAAATGAATACTGAACCAAAAAATGAACAAACAAAAAAAAACCCAAAAGAATAAAAGAAAAGAAAAAGTATAAGATAGATACCTCTGAGAGAGATGGGCATTGACGAGAGAGGTAGCGTGGGACTTTCCACTAGAAGAAGAAGAAACCCATTGTTTCCTACAAGAAACCAATTTGGACCACTGGTTTCGGAGGTTTCGCTGCGCGGCTGGCCTCCATAGCCTTGTCAGTGATGGTGGCATTGGTGAAGGGTTTTGATTTTGAAAACTTGGGTTTGGTGGCTTTGAATAAGAAACAGCAGTAGAAGAAGAAGAAGAAGAAGAAGAAGAAGGGGTTTGTGGGTCTAGGGTTTCCATTGTTGGGGTTTCAGGTTGGTCCGCCATTGATGAAGTTGATGCCAATGTGATAGAGGGGGGGGGGGGGGGGGGGGGGTCGGTGGGGGTTTTAACACGGAGGGTTTTTGATTCTGTACTACAAGTCGTTTTGTGTTAATTTCTATAAATACATTTTATTTTATTTTTAATTTTTGGTTTTTAGAATCCAATTTTTATAAATTCTACTTCGTGCTACTGCTACAAATAGTTTTTCCAATTCTATTAAAAAGTTGTAAATAAATATTTTGGAAGTTTTTAAAAATAAAATTACAATGTGGGTTTTTAAGTAGCTCAACTAATAAAGTTTCTTATCATAGAATAAGAAATTTAGGATTAAAAAAAATTATAGTCAAGTTACTTTTTTCAATATAAATAAAATGTTACATAACAATTTAAATAGAACACTAGCTTGATACATATAAAAATAAACATACTTAGATCCATATTAAAATTCATTTATAAGTTAAATATTATTGTTGGTCATTCCCATTTTTTGTCAACTCTTAAAAAAATCTTATTTGGTAGAACATGCAAATTGTTCATTCTTGTTTATTTTATTTTCAACAACAAAATTATTTTGTTACTTCTTGACTTCGTTATTGTGATACAATAAATTTTTTATTTTATTTTTTATAACTAGTGCACTTTTAAAATAAGATATGAACAATTGATCTTTATATAATATAGCATGTTTGCATAGCTTATTATTATGTTATGTGTCACGTACAATCTTAACTCAATACATTCCCCTCAAAAAAAAAAAAAAAAAAAAAAAAAATCTTAACTTAATACATTATAAATAAAAGTGTTAAATTTTTTATTTTTACATTATTTAGGCTGCATTTGTTTTGGCTTCAAACGATTTCAGAAAATCCTTTTACACCTTTTCGTGTGTTTGGTTGCGCATGGAAAATAGAGTTTTCCGGAAAATCATTTACTTTGACCTTAAAATAAGGCCTTTGACCTGGAAAATGAATGCAGCTTTTGTTTTACCTTCAAATCATTTCCGGGCTCACAGATGCGCAAAGAGAGAGAGAGAGAGAGAGAGAGAGAGAGAGAGAGAGAGAGAGAGAGAGCTAGATCGCACCCCAACCCCAGACGTGCCTGTGAGATCGCGATGTCGAGTTCGCACTGCTGAGATCGCACCACCACCGAGATCGCACCCCAGCACCGGCACCGCCATCTAGATCGTCACCACCCAAGACTGATCCACCTAAAACCGATCTCGTTCTCGACCCAAAACTCATCGACGCCGTCGTTCTCGACCTAAAGCTTATCAGCGGCGCTGATCTCGTAGTTTCAATCTCATCGCCCATTACCAATCTCGTCGTCTCGATCTCATTGCCCATGACCGATCTCGTCGCTCATGACCCATGACCGATCTCGTCGCTTATGACCCATGACCGATTTCTCTCTTTCCCTCAATTTTCGATCACTCTCTCTTCCTCCCTCTTTCAGTTTAACCAAATTTTTTAGTTTAATGCATTGTTTTGAGTAGATTTTTGTTTCTTTTAAGTGTATATATTGAAATTTTCTGTAATAAAATTTGTTTGAATGCTGAGAAAATAGCTGAAAAAATGTGAAAAATTTGTAGGAAAATAGTATTTTTAGAATGTTACCAAATACCGAAAATCGTTTTCCTGACTATTTTCCATTGCACAACCAAACACCCGGATTTTATTTTCCTTACGGGAATTAAATTTCCTCTGCATTTATTTTACACTCGGAATTCAATTTACATTGAACCAAACACAGCCTTACTTATTTAGAATATATTTGAACTAATAATTAATTTTTATTAAAAAATATGAATAGTTTTAAATAGATTAGAAATGGTTTCAAATGAGATTTAAATATAATGGGTTAGAAGTAGTTTTAGATGAACTTGTAATAGTTTTAAATAAGTTGAAAGTATTATATATTCAAAGTTTTACATAGAAGTATTTATAATTTTTAAGTTTAGATTATGAATTTATATGTTAAAACACTTGATACAAAATGAGATATGAAATGACACTTGGCACAAATCAAAGCCTATTTAAAATATAGAAATACTTGGCATCAAATTAGTGGGCAATTAAAAAGTCACATGACACAAAATTAGAGTTCAATTAGAATTAAATTTGAATTTTTTTAGCGTCAATTAAATTTGGATCCTTAATTGAACTTTTACTTAATATATATTGTTGTTAAAATTTAATATAATATATATGATTTTATTAAGAAAGTTAGATATTGATTCATTCTAGCATTTATAAAAAAAGTTAAGGGTGAAGAGGATAAAATTAAGGAAGACGAATTCGTTCAAAAAAGCCTGCCATAGGCGACGGTACTGAGATAATGGATGATCGAAACATAAGGACAAGACGACGGATTAATGTACCAGATGGAGAATATATATGACAGATGGATCCTCAATTGTGAATGGATTCTAGATAAAAGGACACAAGGGGGACAGATATCAAGGCCATGTGGCATCTATGTTGCTTAAGTGGTCTTTAAGGAACCCTAAACGAAAATATCTTGTACCCTACGATTAACCCTAGGCAATGGAATCCCAATATGGGAAGAATCTCGCAAAATACGTACATTTATGAGGATCTTCCCCACGAGAAAACATCTTCCTAGCCATGAAACGAAGGTCGGTTCTACACTACTATAAAAACTCAAAACCCTCAGAAAATAAGGTGTATATAATTTACCCTAGCTCTAGCACTCTAGAATTGTGAAAGTTTTCTAATTTAACTTTAGGATTATATTTGGCTGGTACCATACCGGTATTCTCTGTAAGATTTTCTTTTTCTTCTTTGTTGTGCAGATTTTGTCTAAAGCGCGTGGGGACCGCGTAGCTTACTGATCAATTTTCACCATCATCAAAGGGAATGTCATTTTATTTTAAATTTAGGGAAAAAAGATCCTCACTTTTTGAAGGTATACAAAGTACCATACTATCATATCATTTTAAAATTTAAATAACTTTATAGTTTATACAATTTTAGTTCTTCTGCTAATAAAACTAAATTTTAAAATATTTTCACAATAAATAGAATTCTCAACTTATTATAAATCAAAATAAATTAAAAAAATATTGGAATTTACTGGGCTAATACGACTCAAAACAAGTGTGATATTAAAATGTCATTTGATTTTGTCGTGTCACTAGACATTCAGGATTAAATTAAAAAAAAAATTCTTAAAAGTGAAATTAAAATTAAAATATAATTTAGTAAAAAAAGAGGGTAAAATACTATTTTGGTTTCTAACTTTAACGAAAATTTGTTTTTCGTTCTTAAACTTGAAAAAAGTTATTTTTCATCCTTAAACTTTATAAAGAGTTTTTTCAATAGTTTAAAGACAAAAATAAGATGAAAAAAGAACTTTTTTTCAATAGTTTAGCAAAAAAAAAAAAAAATTTTTTTAGTAAAGTTTAAAAACATAAATAAAACATTTTCAATAATTTAGGGATGAAAGATAAATTTTTCAATAGTTTAGGGACAAAAAATAAACTTCGTATAATTTAGAGATAAAAAATAAACTTTTAGTAAAATTTATTAATTTAGAACCCTAAAATAGTATTTTATCCAAAAAAAAAAAGAAAAGAAAAAAAAACTAAAAAAAGAAAGTGTAGAGAATTGGTCCCACATGGTTCCAATGATGACGTGGTGGTGGGAGACCTTTTTTTACATACTAGTCAGCTGAGCTGAGGCGCACGAGGTAGCCACCGAGCCACATTTCCACAGAGAGCAAGAGAGAGAAGAGATCGAAACGAATCGTATCGGAGATGTCATCGCACGGGAACTCAAACTCGGCCAACGATCCGCGTATGCCGTCGGCGGCGAAGCCATTCGTGGCTCCGATGGTGAACCCTCAAGATCTCCCCGTCGATTACTCCGGCTTCATCGCCGTCATCTTCGGCATCGCCGGCGTCATGTTCAGGGTCCCCTACTATCTCCTCTACCTTTCAATGTTGATCTTAATCTGTGCATAGATTTGAAATTCTTATGTTTATGGTTTTTTTTTGCAGTACAAGCTAAGCTCGTGGCTTGCTATCATTTTCTGCGCTCAATCGCTCACCAACTTGCGCAATTTCGAAACCGATCTCAAACAGGTCTCCATGGCCATGATGTAAGTTCACTTTTTCCTTTTCATTTCTCTATTACTCAAACTTTTTTTTTTGATGTGTTGTTTGTGTGAATCAACTTCATTTTCATGCTCATGAAACCATTAGGGATTCTAAGATTTCTTGATTAAACACATCGGAGATATGAGTATAAGCTGGATCTGTCAATTCTTGAAAATTTAGCATATGATAAGCGATTGAGATTTATATATTTTCAAATACATATTGTGCTAATTTTTAGTTTAAATGTGTGTGTGTTTTTTTTTTTTTTTTTGAGAGAGAGAGAGAGAGAGAGAGAGTTTTAACGAATGGTATTTGCTCGATCGAACCCTGGATCTCTTATTCGATGATAAGAGACTTTACGAGTTTACAAAATTATAAGAAGTGATAAAAAGGCATAAAATACGTCTAATAATAAAACTAGTAGTTAAAAAGCTATTAGTTTGATTGAGTGCGTGTGTGAGCGAGAGGGAGGGAAAAATTTAAGAAAAAGGACTAAAAAAGTATCCCATTGTATTCTGGTCAATATTGGATACGTATATGATACATATTCGGCTGCTAGTTTCAAGTATCTGTGCTTTTTAGTTTTTTTTTTTTTGCAATAGAAGATTTGAACAAATTGATACTACTCCATATGGTCCATGTAGTACAAGTGAAGACCCTTTAGATGCTAATGACGGGTATCATTAGATGTTGCTGACATTTGGTTATGAAAGCCTTGGAAATGGCTATTTTTGGTCTAGAATGAGCTGAATTTAGCTTATTCAAAGTTGCCAAAAGACTTGAAACGCCCAAGATTTTACTGCTAGAAGAGAGAACCGAAGTTGACATGAATAGCCTAAACCTCCACTTCTTGATGTCCTAGATATTTCAGATCAGCCCATAGTTAAATGGATAAAATCAGCACTCAATGTCTGATTTTACGCATTGTATTTCCTTGTCTGATTTCCTTATTTCTGTTAGCTCTTCCCTTTGATTTGTATGTATTCGCTTCAAGTGTAGTGGGTTTACTATATTTTTTTGATAATTAGTGTAGTGGGTTTACTATCGTAAACACATTGTATTGTTCTTTTCAATAAAACTGTTATTACCTATCCAAAAAAAAAAAAAAAAAAAACAGCACTCAATGGCCTTCTCTTAGGAGGAAGTGCCAATTTTGGGATATAGTAACCCTTTTTTACTAGGTTTTGGCAGACATGGAAATTTGAACTTACTTTTTGTGAAATTGTTGAGGATTCATTGGCCTTTTTATTCTATCTTTTTTTGTCTTGTTTTATGGTTGACCAGGTCCATTTCTGTGCCACTATTACAAAGAAGAAAATGTTCTATTGCAAATTCAAGTTATCTACTTGGCAAATTTCTTTCGGTAGTTGATTTTTGGATTGTGTTAATGACTTAATGGGTAGGGTTTGATGCAAATGGTCACTTTGGTTATTTACCTGGTGATTGTAATTTGCTGCAATCCTTTGGGCCTATATAGAGAGAGTAAAGTTGTTCCCACAAACATTAACAAATGTTTTAAAATGATTTGATTTCTTATATTTTGTATTTCATAGAATTAATAAGATACAAAGTATGATGAGTTGGTGCCCCATTAACATTGGTGAAACCTCACCTACTTTTGTATAAACTGATAAAATTACCTATAGATCAAAGGCATTCAAATAAATCTATTAAAAATATAAATGTACGTTTTCTAAATTTCGCATGAATTAGTAGCGCTTAATGGCTTTTTCTTTCTCCGCTTGAGTTTGAATGGTGGATAGCTGTGCATATATGGGCAAGATTTGAGTCCCCCCTTTTTTTTCCCATAGGAAAAAACATTTAAATTATTATTTTTCACTTTGTTATCTCTTCTTTAGGAATCCTTAACCTATTGAATATCTTAAAGTGTTAAAAGTTCCATCCAATATAGGTAAAAGGGGTGGTGCCCATCAAGACTGATAGGGCGTGCCACCCTATCATAGTTTCTCCCTTGTGATAGTCAGTGTCAAATGAGACACTATGAGTTCCTTGTAAACAAACAAATAAATAAAGGGTAACACAGCCATACCTTTTAAGAAGCCATATACAGCTGAAAAGGGGGACTAACTTATCACTTTGAGGCAGCATTTTTCTTTAGAGAAGGTTTGAAGATCTCCTCATCTTAGGATTCTACACAAAGTGTAGTAATTATATGTCTATTTTAAGTTTACATGTTTGTTGGATAAAAGGACACTGCATGACTAGTTTGCTAATCTGTTCCAGCTTTGTGTAATCTTACCTCTCGATGCAATTTTAGGGCTTCATTGTGTACAAACGATTGACATATAATTAGAGAAGAATATAATATCTGCAGCCAAAAAACAAATAAGCTAAACTACATGGGATTTCGGTAGTCATTAGATCCACTAAGTGTAGTGGAGCTCCAATCCAAATTGTTGGTTTAACTTCTATGGGAAAATTTTACATCAATGTCCAATTGTTGATCTTCAAACTCGTGAGAAGGATATTGATTCCCCTTATTTATTTATTATTATTTAGTTTAAGACTTTCAGTCCTCAACGTATTTGCCTTTTCTCACCTGTGCTTCAATATGATGTTGTTATTGGTTACTTATCTTACATCTATTATGTTGGAATTATGAACACCAGGTTTGCTATTATGGGATTAGTCACAAACTACTTTGGGCCTGCTCGACCAGGCAGAAAAGGTTAAGATTTCATGGTTCACATGTTCAAGACAAACTGTTTGAAGGCTCCATTCTTCTGATGGTGATTTTGTTGTTGTTCTGGGGTATACTGTTAATGAAATTTGTAATTTTGCTTGGACACCTTCTGTGACAATGTTACTCAAATTAAATGGACGCAGTTTTAGCTCTACCATAGAAGAAGCGCTTTACATAAGCCCCCTTCCCCCCCAAAACTCGACAAAACCTAATGACATTGGTGTACTAACTACCAAGACTAGTAGGCAGGTTGTAGCATTACCTACTTAATGATTCAAGTATCAATAGAATAATGAATGGTGAAAATGTAGTGTTGCATTTGCTATAGCACTTAAGAGTATTACATCATGCATGTTTGAAGTATGTTAATAGTCACCAAGAGCTTTTTTGCTCAATTGGTGCCTCTAGGTATTTCCAACGGAAACGTTTAACATTCAAATCCCCCCTCTCCCAACTATTGAATTATAAAGAAAGAAAAAAAAAAGTATTTGAACAGTCAGAAACCAATTACATAGTTCTCATGGAGGTCCACAGTGATCTTAGAGCTGGCCAACTTTTCTGAGCTTGGACAGTAGAGTTGAAGCCACCGTCACCAAATGCTCTGTTTTTATTCCCATAACATAGATGTTTTGCCTTCCGATATTGTTTCTTAAGGGAAAAAGCATGTTTTTCTCAAGTGCATCGATGTCCAAATTGACGTAGGACAGCAGGACAGGGATGTTTGTCTTCGATGAATTAAGGAAACGCTTAAGGGAAGACTTCTGCTTTGAAGGATAAGGGATGGGAAAAGAAATTAGAGGGCTTTTGATTCAAAATAGGCTAGCAAAGATTGAATTTTACAGGGGTTTGAGCCGTTGAGGGACTGGATACAGGAACCAAGTTACATGATTTTTCTGTGGAGCAGCTTGTGAAGGTTTTGTGGTGGTACTTGGTAGAGGTAGGTGAAACTCGAGGAATTTTGGGTTTCTAATAGAGCAGAGTGTAGGGTATGGAGGTTCAGGAAAACTCGACAGTACTATAGCAGGTCTGGTTTTAATTGATTAGGGAAGCTAATCAAAGATGGGTTGTTTTGGGTTCTTGCCATAGTTGTCAGCATCGTGTGACATGCGATTAATATTTTATGATACATATCATATTGTCTACAAAATGTTTTGTGTCGTAAGGGCATATTATAAGTGTTCATGAATTATATGATACATAGGCAGAGACGGAACTAGTAAGGGGTAGAGGGGGGGCGTTCCCCTCCCCCCCCCCCCCCCCCCCCCCCCCCACCCCACACACACACACAATTTAAAAAAAAAAAATAGTAATAGTATACACATTTAATGAATGGTTTAACAATTGAGCCCAAAATAATTATTTTTGGCCCCCCTCCTCCCAATAAGCTACAAATTGGCCCATGAAAATGATAAAACCCAACTGGCAAACAACTATACTACAACATCTGTGTTACTGTGTTGGCTGTTTCTTACTCTTTCTTCTTAGATCCAAGCTATTTTTTTTTATGAGTGTTAAGATTGACTATTTGAATTTTCGTGAAAAAGATTTGACTATTTTTGCTGAAAAGAAAAAAAAATGTGCAAAACAAGAAGAAGAAAGATAGATGAATACAAATTACAAACCAAGTTAATGTACTTGTAGTGAGTGAGAGTGGGTGCGTGGGTGGCCATTAATCAGTGTGTGGGATGGGATGGCAGGTATGTTTGGCTATTAATTTTTAACATAAAATATTTAATTTTTTTTTAACATACTACTTACCAGTTGGTTGTTTATTAGTATATTAGTTTAATTTTATGTGGGGTATTATAGAATTGAATAGTTGTATTAATAAATTGGTGCTAATGTGTAGTGTACAGTCATTAGTATTACAACTTTTTTTATATAAATTGATAAATTCATGTATCATTAATCTAAAGAAAATTAGGATTGAAAGGGAGATTGTTGCAAAGTTTAATACAAAATCAACTATAGATGATTTTTGTTATTTAAAAGAATGTTGAATTTTATTTTTAAATTATTAATTTAAAATGTATTAATAAACGGTTATTTTGTTTCTCCTCTCTTTTGTTGATATTTCCTAACATTAAATATGTGCTAATTTGTATTTTAAAGAATTTTTTTTTATTGAGGTTTTGCCCCCCCGCCCCTAAATTTTGATCCTAGTTCCGTCCCTGACTAACAAACAATAAAAGAATAGAACTATTACATTGGCAAGAGAAAGCAAATAAAATAATAGAACTATTACTAGCCCCCCTCAAATTTTTGGATTGGTCAAATTTTTGGATTGGTCCAAATAGTCTAAAAGAAACTAATCACTTAACCCTTTCTTTGGACCCATGGCCCCTTCATAGTCCAAATACAACACAAAAAAAAATCCACAAATCACCAATATTATAATTCAATAACTCATAACCAAAAAAATCTCATAGAAAAAAAAAATTCCCTTACAGGGGTGACAATAATTTATATAACTTTTTAATTGATTTATAAATTATGGGAAAGTCAATTACAATATTTAAAATTTTTTTCAAAAGATAAAATGCAAAATTCTTTTAGAAGCCAATATTGATGATGTAGCATTGCCAACTCTTAATATTAATATTCCAATTTTTTAAAATCCTCAAAGAAAGTTTTGAAAACTTTATTAATTAGTGTGATTTTTAGTTGCATTCAAAAGTATGGGTTTATCATATTGGTGAGTTGGTCAATGTGATAAAATCAACATATTTATTCTAATTATCCAAAATTTGGAGATTCAAAGTCCTCTTCTTCTTTTTTATTCTTCTTCGAAAAGGTTTGAATATCATATTGTAACTTTCAACTTTTTTGGTTCATATTATTTCCTTCTTGACTTAAATATTTATGGTAATAAAGTGCAATTGTTTTGTCTACCATGATTTTTTTTTTTAATAAACCATGTCACTTGAAATTTTTTTGGTTCATGCTTTCGTCCCCCCTAGGTTCAAATCCTGGTTCCGTCCCTGTACATAGGTGTATATTGATGAATTATATCATATCGTTGAATTGTATTAGTTAAAATTTGAGGTTATATATGATTTAAACAAGTTGTTAGATTTTTTTTTTTTGACACAAAATTATTAGAATACTTAATTGAGTCCAATAAAATAAAATGTCCATGAGTTTTTTCCCTCCTATTCTCTTTCTTCTACACAATTTGGGCTAAACACTTGACATTTCACTTTTATGTTAGCAAATTTATTTTTGTTATTATTGTTATAAGCCTAAGAAGCAAGAATGTTAGGAAAAAATATAAAGAAAAAATTATTAGAATACAAGATATAGAAAAAAAAGAAGAAAAAGATTCATGATACAATCTATGTTTTGACAATTATGGTTCTTATACTATCAATTTTTTGGAGAAGAAAATGGTAGCAAAATCAGGGCTGAATGGTTCAAAATTACTTGAAAATTGATAAAAACTTAAGGAGTAGAGAAGAGTATACATTTGACGCCTAGTTTTCATAAGCAATGACCACTTTTTTTTTTTTTTTTGGAATAAAGTAAATGACAAAGTTTGGTTACAATTAACACTAGAAAGATAACATATGTCACATGTAACAATACTTAAGTGACTGTATACAACCATTTTAAGTAAGTCATGTGCAATTCGTTTTCCTATTGTTGGTCGTAGCCAAACTTTGTCTTGTACCAAATAAACAAACATAATTTCCCCCCCAAAAATGACATGGGTTAATTTGCAATCCTAAATGTCTCCCTAAATTATGAGATGACATTTAACACAAACTATAAATTCTTGAAATCAACATGTTTATTTGAAATAAAATTTTAATTTTCATCCCATTATAAAAAAATTTATTAATTCCTAATTAGGGGTGCATGGCAATTCTTGTTCGCATGTCAGGTTCGTGTCGTGTCGATTAATAAGTATTTGACTATATGGGTCAATACCAACTGGACACGTTTATTAAACAGGTTAAGATTTTTCAACTCTAACCCAACCTATTTATTAAACGGGTTAGTCATATTGATCCATTTATCAGATTTTATCAAAGCAAAAAAAAAAAAAAAAAAAAATTTAGTATTAACCAAATGGATCTAAATTATGAAAAACAAATTTTTTTAATATAAAATTTAGAACTAATGAATAAATGCATCACAAATAATCATTTAAAATTAAAACTTATCTCAATATTACAAATAATCAATCACAATATGTTAAGGAAAATAAACCACAACAACTAATAAGTTTATATACCTAGGGTTTGAAGGGTATATTGGTAAAATATTGTTTAATTAACGGGTTAGATGGGTTCTATGGGTTAGACACTAACCCGACTCGTTTATTAAACAGGTTAGTCATGTCCATCCAAATATGACATGAACTCGTTAAGTCTCAACTCATAATCTGCTAATTTTGTGTTGAGTTGTGTCGTGTACGGCAGGTCATGTCAAATTTTGCTACAACTAATTCCTATTATTTGTAAATAAATATCTATCCAATTCCCAACTAATATTTTGATTTTGACAAGGATTTTGGATGCTACTGTAAACATTGCAACTTAATCTCAAATTAAGATATTGATTGCAAAAATTAATAGTTTAGCATGAATATTAAATGATCCATAGTTTCGGGCAGATAGTTATAATACACCATTTTTTATAACCATGAAATCTCTACTGTTAGAGGTTGCTGTTCATAACATTTGAATGACAACTATGAATGGTTTTTATTTTAACAACCATTAAGCTTCAATTCGAAGACTTAACAATAATATACCTGAAAGATGTTTGTAAAACTTAATGGAAGGAGTATGTTTCGGACGATGATTTTGCATGACCATTGGAATAACCATTGGGATTGCAAGAGATAAGACGTGTTGCTAACTTAAATTTTTTTTTAGCTAGATATAATATGCTGTTAATTTCGTAGTTTAAACCCTTTCGCTCTAGCACTTTGTGCATGAAAATGTGCCAATTAAGTTACAAGCTAGGAAGTATAGACACTTTATTTAAGGTGCCGTACCCATTTTGGACACTAGACACTTCTTGGACATTTTTCATGCATGTCCAAGCTTTGTCATTTTTTAAAAATTAAAAAAAAATAAAAGGCAGGACACAGTCGGGATATGAGAACAAGATGAATCGAATACCTCCTCACAAAACAAAGAGAACATTTACGCTCTAAATAATAATATTGTATTTGAAAATTAATAAATATCTTTATTTTTTATTTGTGTTATAATTGGTGAACATCATTTAATAGTAATAAATATGCTTTATTATCAATTATTTCTCATATTTTATAAAAACAATAAATGATTTTTTTAGATAGTTACAATATGCTACTAATCTTGCAGTTCAAACCCTTTCGCCCTAGCACTTTGTGCATGAAGATGTGCCAATTAAGCTACAAGTTAGGAAGCACAGACACTTTATTTGAGGTGCCGTATCCGTGTCGGACACTTGATACTTCTTGGACACTTCTACATGCGTGTTCTAGCTATGTCATTTTTTAAAATTTAAAAAAAATGCAGGACATAGTTGGGATATGAGAATTAGAGGAATTGAATACCTCCTCACAAAACAAAGAGAAGATTCACGCTCTAAATAATAATATTGCATTTGAAAATTAATAAATATCTTTGTTTTTGATTTGTATTGTAATTGATGAACATCATTTAATAGTAATAAATATGCTTTATTATCAATTATTACTCATATTTGATACAAACAATAAATGATTTTTTTTTTTTTTTTGGTGTGGAGAGAGTTTCTTTCACACTCTGAGTAATAATATTGCATTTTAAATTAATAAATATCTTTATTTTTTATTTGTATTATAATTGATGAGCATCATTTAATAGTAATAAATATGCTTTATTATCAATTATTACTCATATTTTATAAAAAGAGGAATGATTTTTTTTAGATAGTTACAATATGCTGCTAATCTCGCAGTTCAAACCCTTTCGTCCTAGCACTTTGTGCATGGAGAGGTGCCAATTAAGCTACAAGCTAGGATGCACAGACACTTTATTTGAGGTGCCGTACTTGTGTTGGACATTTGACACTTCTACATGCGTGTTCCAATTGTGTCATTTAAAAAAAAAAAAAAAGGCAGGACACAGTTGGGATACGAGAACAAGAGGAATTGAATACCTCTTCACAAAACAAAGAGAACATTCACACTTTAAATAATAATATTGCATTTGAAAATTAATAAATATCTTTATTTTTTATTTGTATTATAATTGATGAACATCATTTAATAGTAATAAATATGCTTTATTATCAATTATTACTCATATTTGATAAAAACAATAAATGATTTTTTTTTTTTTTTTGGTGTGGAGAGAGTTTCTTTCACACTCTGAGTAATAATATTGCATTTTAAATTAATAAATATCTTTATTTTTTATTTGTATTATAATTGATGAACATCATTTAATAGTCATAAATATGCTTTATTATCAATTATTACTCATATTTTATAAAAAGAGGAATGATTTTTTTTAGATAGTTACAATATGTTGCTAATCTCGCAGTTCAAACTCTTTTGTCCTAGCACTTTGTGCATGAAGATGTGCCAATTAAGCTACAAGCTAGGATGCACAGACACTTTATTTGAGGTGCCGTACTTGTGTTGGACATTTGACACTTCTACATGCATGTTCCAATTGTGTCATTTTTTAAAAATTAAAAAAAAAATGCAGGACACAGTTGGGAAACGAGAACAAGAGGAATCAAATACCTCTTCACAAAACAAAGAGAACATTCACACTCTGAATAATAATATTGCATTTGAAAATTAATAAATATCTTTATTTTTTGTTTGTATTATAATTGATGAACATCATTTAATAGTAATAAATATGCTGTTATTATCAATTATTACTCATATTTGATGAACATCATTTAATAGTAATAAATATGCTTTATTTTCAATTATTACTTATTTATAAAAACAATAAATGATTTTTTTTTGTGTACTCTTTTTTATTTTTTATTTATTTTTAAGATAATTATAATATGTTACTAATCTTGCAGTTCAAACCCTTTCGCCCTAGAACTTTATGCATGGAGATGTGCCAATTAAGTTACAAGCTAGGAAGCACAGACACTTTATTAGAGGTGTCGTACTTGTGTTGGACATTTGACACTTCTTGGACACTTCTACATGCGTGTCCCAATTGTGTCATTTTTAAAAAATTAAAAAAAAAAAATGCAGGAAACAGTCGGGATATGAGAACAAGAGGATATACCTCTTCACAAAACAAAGAGAACATTCACGCTCTAAATAATAATATTGCATTTGAAAATTAATAAATTTCTTTATTTTTGATTTGTATTATAATTGATGAACATTATTTAATAGTAATAAATATGCTTTATTATCAATCATTACTCATATTTCATAAAAACAATAAATGATTTTTTTTGTGTACTCAAAATTTTTTTTTTTAGATAGTTACAATATGCTGTTAATCTTGCAGTTCAAACCCTTTCGTCCTAGAACTTTATGCATGGAGATGTGCTAATTAAGCTACAAACTAGGAAGCATAAACACTTTATTTGAGGTGCCGTACCCATGTCGGCCACTTAATGCTTCTACATGCGTGTCCCAGTTGTGTCATTTTTTAAAATTAAAAAAAAAATGTAGGACACATTCAGGATATAAGAACAAGAGGAATCAAATACCTCTTCATAAAACAAAGAGAACATTCATGCTTTGAATAATAATATTGCATTTGAAAATTAATAAATATCTTTATTTTTGATTTGTATTATAATTGATGAACATCATTTAATGGTAATAAATATGCTTTATTATCAATTATTACTCATATTTTATAAAAACAAGAAATGATTTTTTTTTTTTTTGGTGTGGAGAGAGTCTCAACTAATGACGTCTGCTTTTGATGATAACTCTTTATTATCAGACTAAAACATCAATCAGTTTTTGGTGTAAGTGAAGATTGAACCTCAAATCTCTTATTTAACCATCAAAGATTTTACTAATTAAGCTAACTAAAACCCACAAAACAATAAATGATTAATAGTAATAAATTTGCTTTCTTATTAATTATTACTCTTAATTTGATAAAAAATAAATGATTAATAATAATAAATTTGTTTTATTATTAATTATTACTCTTAATTTGATATAAACAATAAATGATTAATAGCAATAAATTTGCTTGCTTATATATTATTACTCTTAATTTGATAAAAACAATAAATGATTAATATATATAGAAATACCACCGCACATCTTTGGTATGATGGTCACTGCACAAGTATAAGTACTTGTGGGGTGTGGGGGTAAGGGCCGGGGTTCAAGTCTTTGGGAGGGAGCTTCACACATATATACACTTAGATTATGTTAGAGTAAAAATTCTATCTTTATTTCTGAGGAGTTCTGATAGGAAAATATTATTTTGATCTCATTGTGGAGAATTATAATATTCTCATAGAGAACTATGTTATTTGTTTACCATTCTACTAAAAGTGCAAGTTAGATAAAGGATATTGGAATTTAAACTCAATATTCACTGCTAGAATTCTATATTAGTCTTGCCCCACTCTCCCTTAAATTGCTTCATCCTTCTTTAAAAGTTACCATAGCTTTTGAGTGAAGTTGTGGTATGCTTTGTATTAAAACTCCTTTTCCTCTCCCTTGTGTGTGTTTATTTCTCAAAAAAAAAAAAAAAAAAAAAAAATGAAAAAAGAAAAAAAGAATTCTATATTAATCTTCCACCAGAATTCAAACAAACACAATTGTACAGAGAGACTAAACAACACCATAAAACAAAGTCCCCAACCAAACTCCAATTCCAAAAGCATGGGAGCAACCAATGCTCATGTGTTACTTATATCGTACCCAACACAAGGGCATGTTGCACCATTCATGAAGTTGTCACACCTTCTAGTTCATCATGAGGTAAAGGTGACATTTGTGATAACAGAGTCTACACATGTACGAATGAAGAATGCATTGCCAGAGCTGGAAGAGAAGCAGCACTTGATGAGGCTAGTCTCACTCCCTGATGGTTTGGAATCTGACGATGATCGGAAAGATGAAAGGAAGCTTGGTTCGAGTATTGCTCAAGTCTTGCCTGGTCATATTGAGGACTTGATTAAGAAGGCTAACCAATTGGGTGGTGGTGATGATCAGATCACTTGTGTTATTACTGATGCAGCTTTTATGTGGGCTCTGGAGGTTGCTGAGAAGATGAGGCTCAAGCGGGCAGTGTTTTGGACATCCGAACCAGGACTCTTGGCCTCGTCACTTAACATTCCGAAACTTCTTGAGGCAGGCATCATTGACACAAATGGTTAGTCTGTGACAGTGTTTGTTGTGTGTTAATTTTGTTTCTTTTCATTTTTACTTCTGCTATCGGATCATTATATCTAGTTCTTCATATTTTGTTTTCCATTATGACTAAAATGTCCATGGCATAGCAAGATCGCAGTGCCTTAAGGCCTGTGAAGCTATGGAAAGACTGCCAATTATTGTTTATAACGTATGTGCTTTGTGATAAGATCACCACTAATAATATGATTTTCTAAGTCAAGAGCCATATAGTTTAACTGGCACCTCCTGCCTCTTGGAGATGTTCAGGGTTCAAATCTCCCCTCCCCTAACTATTGAATTATGGAAAAAAAAAAGAGAAAGATATGATTTTCAAAATTTCACTAGGGAGAATGAATCTGCAGGAACTCCGAGAAAGGATGGGAAAATACAATTGTCACCAAACGTACCAGCTTTAAGCACTGCTGAGTTCTTCTGGAACTTTCCAGAGAATCTAGAGATGCAAAAGACCATGTTTTCTTATGCCCTTGCCATCCAGCAAAAGATGAAGGTATCCAACTGGCTACTGTGCCACTGGTTTCACGACCTCCACCCTGCAGCAAGTGATTTACTCCCAAACATGTTACCTGTTGGTCCATTGCTGGCAAATGAGCATCCTGTTGGAAACCTTTGGAGAGAGGATTAACTTGCTTGAGCTGGCTCAATGAACAACCAGCTGGATCAGTCATTTATGTAGCCTTTGGCAGCACGTCACTAGTGTCCATTAGCCAGCACCAGTTTGATCAAATAGCACTTGGACTTGAACTTGCGGGTCGACCATTTCTGTGGGTGATAAAGTCAGATCTCACCAAAGGGTTCAACACCAAATACCCAGATGGTTTTGCTAATGGAAAAATTGTTCAGTGGGCACCTCAAGAAAAGGTGTTGGCTCATCCTTCTGTTGCCTGTTTCTTGACACATTGCGGTTGGAACTCAACCTTGGAGAGCTTAAGCAATGCAGTTCCTTTCCTATGCTGGCCTCACTTTGGAGATCAACATTATGTCCAGAGCTGCATATGTGATGGTTGGAAGGTTGGCTTACCATTAAAAAAAGATGACAATGGGATCATTACAGGCCATGAAATTAAGAAGAAGATTGACGAGTTGTTTTCTGATGATGACATAAGGGCAAATTCACTAAAGCTGAAGAACATGGCCAGAGAGAGTGTTGGGAAAGGGGGATCTTCTACAAAAAACTTGGAGTACTTTATTGAACAGATCAAGCATTAAAACGTCTCAAGGTGTGTTGGGCAAATCTTAGTGTCAAAACATGTCAAAATAAGGCTGTATCAATTAGGGCCAAAAGTTGTTTAAAAGACAGTTAATAGTGTCTTGATCTCCTCAAAGATGAGTAGTTATTGGATAATAAACATCTAAAGCTTCAAAATAAATACAAATATTAGATTTGTTTGAAAGTTGACATAGTGTTGCTTCAACTAAGCACAAGCAATTTTTTTTTATATTTTATTTGCAATCTAAATTCAGTTAAAAAAAAAAAAAGGTTTTTGCTATGTTTTAAGTTTTGTCCCTACTTTGTGCATATATATAAACCACTTGTTGCACAACTTTTAGAGGCAGAAAGGCAGATATGCCAGAGCTAAATAGAGAAATCATCTTTATGCTAGAGCTAAAACAAGAACCATTTGTGTGTTCCCATGCATCTAAAGCCTCAAACATTTGAAACCACAAAAACTTTTCCAGTGACTTTTCTAGTGAGTTCACTGTAGCAAATCTTCAAGAAGGTTCCTTGAAGTTCCAGATGTTCTCATTTGTGCGGATGATGAGTTGCTATAAGAATTTAGGTCTTTAGCGACCAAATTATCAACGAACAACCAAAAAGTTGCTACTAATAAGTACACATTATGTAGGCAGACCCTCTATAACATAACTAAAAATGACTAAAAATAAATAAATTTATTATTTTATTATTCTATTAATTTCTAATTGATCTAACTATTCAAAAAAAAAAAAGAGTACACATTAGCCATGACAACTTAAAATGTCCACAAAATAGTCTTCAATAAATGCCAAAAAACAAAAAAAAAATGTTCATAGTTGATACTTGATAGGTCTTTAATAAGATGGAGGATTTTTTTTTTCACTTGCAGGAAGTGGTGGGAAATATTGGCGACAACCATAAATTTTTTAACGATGACATTTGCGTTGCTAAAATAAGATTTATATTCGTGACAGACCTTGTTTTTGCTAGTGATGATCTTGCGTGTCATCATTGATATGTGGCCAAGATAAATATAGTATATGTGATTTCTATATTGGTGACGACATTTGTTGTCATTAAAAAGTGAATTTTAGTGACAACATTGCTTCTTGTCGCTAATAGTGAACTTTTAGGCGTTTGTAGAGGTTATAATAGATAGTCTAGATGTGCAAAGGTTTGGTAAGTAGACTAGGTCCTTAAGTTACAAAATCTGTTTTCCAAGATCATCTCTGAGCGGACTTTATGTGCTTGTGTAGTAACCCTATTTAGGGGTGCACATGAAACCCACCAACCCAATTTCTCGGTTGGTTTTCATAGGTTGAGAGTTGGGTTGGAATTTTATTTTGAGCATTAGGTTAGCTCAGGTTTGGGTTGATATTCTTTTCAACCCACCTAACCCAACCCAACTATTCATGTATATAAGTTTATTTTATTTCCCTTATTTTATTTTTTTAGTTTGTGTTAGATTATAGATTGACCCCCCAGTTAATTAACCAATGACCTAAGTTGATTAATTAGTCCAAATTTCATGCAAAACTAATTAAAGCACAATCAAATCACCAAACTAAATTAAATGTAGTGGAAAATAAGTTTGATAGGGCGATTTGATCACGATAGGGAAAACTATTGCAGGCAAAACCCCACCCAGTGAATTTTAGGTCATCACTACTGAAGAATCCACTAACATGAATAGAGTTTACAAGTACAAGGAATCTTACCCAATCTCGAAGTACTTACCTACAATAGAACCTACTGATCTATATGAAAACTTAGCTCTAATCCTCAATTGGACTACTTCTTGCAGAAGACTTCTCCTTCACACAAATCTCCTATTTTTGACTAACATCACATCAACCTATTTGATTGTTGTAGCTTTGTAATGTTCTTCAAATCACACCTTGATAAGCTGGTATCATCTTGGTACAAAACCCTAGGTGCACAAACGTTGCAATAACTCTTGTTATGCGTGTCTTTCTATATTATCATGATGACGATAAAATATATTTTATATACTATGGAACCCTAGTGCATGAATCTCTAGAAAGGCCAAGTCATTGTGGGCTAAAACAGAATTTTTTTAGTTCCAGTTTTCTTGAGGCTTGATGGATCGAGAGGTGTTGAGACATATATTGAGATTCATTTATTCTCAATAGATCAACAAGTATCGAGAACTATAGTTTCAGCATTTCTTGAGTAGTATTGTGTCTTCGATTTTTCCCACTTGTAGATAAAATGTGACGAACTTGAACTTAGATTGAATTACATAAAAAGTGCGTTTTGATCTCAGATATGTGTATAAATAAATATATGACCCTTATAGTGTTTGATTGATTTGGGTATTTTGAGAATTAGTTTTGATGAGCTTGGGAATTTGGAATATAATTAAGCATATTACATAGACTGTAATAATTTATTGAAAATAGTGTTTAAATAATTAATGAAATCCCAAGTTTTACAAGGAATAAAATATATATGCACAACCCATCAACCCGACCCATGTGTGTTAGGTTGGGAATTTCTCAACCCAATAAGGTCGGGTTGGGTTTAAAAGCCCTTCCAACCCAACCCAACCTAACCCATGCACACACTTAACCCTATTTTACAATTTGCATTTAATCTCATATGAGGGTAAAATGGTAGTTTCACATATAACGGTTAGAACTGTAATTTTAAAGAAGCCAGCCATTTCAGAACTATAATCTCGCCTTCTTAGAGGAGCTAGGCATTGTACTTCCTCCTACGATCACCCTTATCTCTCCAAGTGGGGCCTTCGGCCGCTCTTCGACTTGTCAGTTGGGTTTGGGGTCCCTTGGCGGGTTCTCTTCGCCTCTAACAAATCGCAGTAATTTTCCTTGCTTGATGAGGACTTTTATCTGCTGCTTTAGGTCATAACACTTGGAAGTGTCGTGCCCATGATCTTATTGGAAATGACAATACTTGTTTCTAGGCCTTTTATTTGGATCGCCCTTCAGCTTGTCGGCCAAGTCAATGCCGCGTTGTCTCTTATTTGCATGAGGACTTGGTTAAGTGGGGTATTTAGTGGGGTGAAGTTGATAGTCCTCCTGGGCGGAGGTCTTGATCTCTTATTGTTCTTTTGGTTACTCGTCTGGGCAGACTTTCTTCCTCTGTCGGGGCGGGGATAGTCTTGTCTTTCCTTTTTCTTTGGTCCGCCTCCTCGGAAAATCATAGCGTTCTCAGCATTCATATACTTCGTAGCCTTGTATAGCATGTTGGCCATTGTCTTCAGGTCGTTCTTGTAGATGGATAAGAGGAGCTTTCTCGAATGGAGTCCGTTGGTGAACGCGGTGACCAAAACTTTGTCGTCGGTCTTGTCAATCAAGAGGGTCTCCTTGTTGAAATGAGTCATGTATGACCTTAGGCTTTCGTCTTCCTGTTGCTTAATGTTCAACAGGTTTTTTGAGGACCTCTTGTACCTCTTCCCCCCGATAAAATGGGTGACAAAGTGTTCGCTCAACTCGTTGAAGGTAGAGACGATGTTGGGGCTCAGTTTGCTGAACCATACCCTTGCTGGTCCCTTAAGCGTAGTGGGGAATGGCCTACACATAATCTCATCCGGAATCCTTTGTAGGTGCATGAGGGTCTTGAATGACTCCAGATGGTTGAGTGGGTCCTGTGACCCATCGTACGCTTTCGCCTATGACATCCAAAACTTGGCTGGGAGGGGGAAATAAATTATCTGCGCTATGAAAGGTGAGTCTGTCCGTTGAACTAGCTTGTTCAGGTTGGTGGATACCCGTCCCCTCATGGCGTTCATCATCATGTCCATCTTCTCCTTCATCATCTGCATGTCTTGAGCCATGTGCATTATGCTGATTTCTAGTTCCAACAGGTGGTTGGTGTCTTCCTGCCTGTCTCGTTTGCTGGGGATGTTGCTTTCTTCCTAATCCTTCCTCTTCTGTTAGTCTTCTGTTGGGAGGTGGCTACCGTGCTATTCCTTGTTGTCCCATCCGTCGCGCTGATCTTCTGACCATCGCTCATTCCTTTGGTTTAGCTTCAACTCCAACTCCTGGTTGCACTAGGTGAGCCATTCAACTGTTGCTACTAGGGTTTACACTTATCTTCCCAAGGCATTGGAGGGGTTCCTTGTCTCCTGGTTGATGGTAGCCATTGATCGCATTTGGACCATGCAACTCTTTTTCTTAGAAGCGGTGATATGACCAATCACTCATCCCCATAGACGGTGCCAACTGATGATGCACAAAAATTGTCAGTGAGCTGATTATCCTTGATCGCTCCAATGGGTACCTAAAGAACAAGAAACCAAGAACCTAACGAAGAGTACGGGTGGGGTGCCAACCAAAGACCCTTTGAAGGTTAAGTCAGTGAATGAGAAATCTCCAAGAATTCTATAGTGAGAGAGTTAGGGATTTTTTGCGTACCTTGGAAAGGAGGAGACCTATGGTTTATATAGTGATGCGTAGGAGACCTAGATCCTGAAAAGATAGAGTTTTTCCTTACAGGGAGGAGGTGGAGTTAATGACACCGAGATCTTGAGGACACCTTCCATACTGGGAAGGCAAAAGTCGTGGGGTAGGGTCTTTGTTCGATCCGTCGGTATGCCCATCCTTCTGTTGATGTGATCCGTCCGCTTAGTATGGAAGTGTATCCGTTAGCTTAACATGAGTTCGTCTGCTCAGCCATCAGCTTCTGCTAGTGTAGGGCTTAAGGTTCTAGACAGACCTTCCTTGAGACCGACAACTCCTTTTGGGGATCGTCGGCTTTACTATTTGCTAACGGGCTCTTATTGTTTAAGAATTAATTTTTTATTTCAAAAATACCCTTATCAGTATCCCAAAGTTTATTGAGTACGAAATCATAGATATTGAAGGCAATATCTAGTTGCTATTAACAATTCTAACTTGTTTACGTTACTAAAAAAGATTTTGCTTTGCATGTTGATACCTAATTGAGCAACTCATAATCAATCATCTTCAGTATTTAATATTTGGTATAAGAAATGTGAAAAAGGATAAGAATGTACCATCCACATAATTAGTGACATATACTTGTTTAATTTTGATAAAAAAAAAAGGTTGAACCGCCCTATAGGAACTCTAATAAAAGGCAACTTGATCTAGTTGTCAAAGGAAATCCCAGCATGGATTAGCACCGAGTTGCCTTGGAGCTTTTCAGGAGACTCAAAGATGCAAAACATTATTTTTGAATATTATTCTTCAAGAGTGACCCATTATGTGAAACAATGCAACTGGCTTCTCAGCAACTCATTTCATGAACTTGACTCACTGGCCTGAGATTTAATTCTTGGGATCATACCTGTTGGCCCATTACTTTTGGGCAATTAATTGAGCAATTATGTTGGAAGCCTTTGGCCTCAAAATTCAACTTGTCTAAGATGGCTTGATAAACAACCTGTAAGTTCAGTCATTTATGTTGCTTTTGGTAGCTTAGGAACCTTCAGGCAGCAATAGTTTGATGAACTAGCTCTTGGTCTTGAACTCATAGGCAAGCCATTTTTGTGGGTTGTTGGATCAGACATAACAGATGGAGCACTTGCTGAATTCTTGCTTGTGTTTAGAACAAGACTAAATGATCGTGGAATGATTGTTGAATGGGCACCTCAAGAGAAGGTGTTAGACCATTCTTCTATTGCAAGTTTTGTAAGCCATTGTGGATGGAATTCAACCTTGGAGGGTATAAGCATGGGAGTCCGATTTCTATGCTGGCCTTTCTTTATAGACCAATTACATAATAGGAGTTACATATGTGATGTTTAAATGATTGGTTTAGGGTTGACCCCAGATGAAAATGGGCTTATCACGAGGACTGCTCTCTGATGATGGTATAAAAACAAATGCACTGAAGCTAAAGAAAATGGCCAAAACGAGTGTAATTGAAGGTGGATCCTCTTTGAAGAATTTCAAAAGTTTTATTGAACAATTAAAGCATTAAGGATATTATAAAGTGTTACTGTTATATTGTTTCTACGTGTGTCTAAGCACGTCCTTATTAAGATATTATTTTGAATCGTGTTCCTTAAAAATGAAGCTTTCGATTGAAAGAAATAGTATGCATGTGCGAGTGTTACTTAAACCGGTATCATCTTGGTACAAAACCCTAGGTGCACAAATGTCGCAACAACTCCTTCTTATGCGTGTGTCTTTCTATATCTATGATGAAGACGGTAAAATATCTTTTATACGCTATGGAACCCTAGTGCATGAATCTCTAGAAATGCCAAGTCATTAAGGGCTAAAATAGAAAATTTTTGTTCAGTTTTCCCAAGGCTCTTTGGATCAAGAGGTGTTGAGACATGTATTGAGATTCATTTATTCTCAATAGTTTGACAAGTGGCCAGAATTGCAGTTTTAACATTTCTTGAGTAGCATTGTGTTTTCGATTTATCCCAGTTGTAGATAAAATGTGAAAAACTTAAACTTAGAATGAATTACATAAAAAAGTGCGTTTTGATCTTAGATATGCCAATACATAAAAATATGACCCTTACTGTTTGATTGATTTTGGTATTTTGAGAATTATTTTTGGAATTTGGAATATAATTTAAGCATATTACATGGATTGTAATAATTTATTGAAAATAATGTTTAAATAATTAATGAAATCCCAACTTTTATAAGGCATAAAATATATGTGCATAACCCATCAACTTGACACATGTGAGTTAGGTTAGAAAATTCTCAACCCGACAAGGTCAACTTGGGTTGAAAAACCGCTCCAACTCAACCTAACTCAACCCATGCACACCCTTAGGTCTTGTTTGGGAGGAGGGAATGGAAATGAATGAAAAGAATAATTTTAGAATATTCTTCCCTTCCCTTGTTTGGGAGTTTTAATGGAGGGAATGAAGAGTCCATTCTCTTGTTTGGGAGTTTAAGTGGGAGGGAATGAAATGAGTAGGAGAGAATACTCATTCCTCTTTATTCCCTTAAAACCTCAAATTGTCATTCCCCTCGAAATTGGGAGGAATGGGAAGGAATGAAATTAGATTTAATGATTTTTTTACTAAAACTCCCAAAATAACCCTTTATATTCAACCCTTTATTTTAAAATAGGGGTCTAATAGTAATATTGTCATAAAATGATTCAATTCCATTCCTTCCATGTTACTCCCGAACAAGATTACTTACATTCCATTCATTTTCATTCCTTTCCATTCCTTTATTTTAAAACATCCAATCAAGGTTACTTAATTCCATTCCATTCCTTTATTTTAAAACATCCAATCAAGGTTACTTAATTCCATTCCATTCCATTCTTTTCCATTCCTTTCTCTTACTTAAATACATTCCATTCCATTCAATTCCTTTCCATTCCTTTATGATCATTCCATTTCATTCCCTTATGAACTTCCAAACGAAGCCTTAACCCTATTTTACAACTCGCATTTAACCTCATATGAGGGTAAAACGGTAGTTTCACATCTAACGGTTGAATTATAAATTTAGACTTTGGATTTCTAATTACTTCTCACAAAATAAATCTTGAAGCTTAACGATCAAAATGATATGCCATGAGCTCCAATCGAATCATTGGATTGAAAGATATTGTGAAATCAAATTTCAATGGCTGAATGCATTTGCATGATTTAGTCTAATCATGTGTAATTATGAAAAATTGATTTTGATTGGTTCCATAAGGAATAAATTTAAAATTAATGACGTGTCACAATCTTTTTGGATTTGACTTAAAATAATCATGAGGGAGCGCACATTGGACAATTTATATTGTCAAACATTAATAATCCCTAATTGATTGGTTAAATAATATTTTAAAAGGGATACTGGATGATTTGGCAATAATTAAGCGTTATTATTACTAAAGTCAATGTAATTTGGCCTGAAATTGGCAAGAGTCCTAGTTTTACCTCAATTTTTATCCAAAAAAAGAATAAAAATGTAGGCTAGCATTGACTCTGCTACTCCATTTGCTAGTCGGTAGACATAGGGCAATATCCAAGTGTCGAAACCAGCTGACTCAAAATTTCAAATTCTAGCTCCTTTTTTTCCCTTCAACTTCAAAATTTGAATTCAAAGCTCCCAAAATCCGAGTTAGCCAGGGGCGGCGCCACCTTAAGGTCAAGGTGGTCTTGAATTTTTTTTTTAATATATAATAATTTAAAATTTTTTATTTGTCTACCCTTCAAAAAAAAAAAAAAAAAATTTGGGAACACCCTCAGTTTTTTTTTTTTAATATTTTTTTTATGCCTATAAAATTAAATTTTGCTCCATAATTTGTTCTATATTCAGTTTATGAATGATTACTTAGTTGTGTACATTGAAAGAGATGCAGCTTGTAGCATTGATAACGAGACTATCATGCACCGATTTCAAAATATGAAAACTCGTAGAAGGTAATTGTAAACTTTATGTATTTGCGTGTTTTTTTTTAATTTTTGTTGTTGTCAATATATGAATTTCTCTTTTTATTAGATTGTATAATTTATGCTCTTACGCTTTGTTTGTTTCAAAGTAAAATATTTACAAATGTAAAATATTTTCAGTAAAATATTTTCATTTTACCGTGTTTGATTGTCAACATGAAATTTCAGTGAAAATTATTTTTCAATTGTATGCTTCACTGTAAAATAAATTTTTTTTTTCATACTTCTCAAAACTCAACTGGTGCATAGACCTTCAACAAAAAAATAAATAATAGTTGGTGCACAAACCTATGTAGTGTGCACAGACCTTCAATAAAAAAAAAAAAAAAAAACTGGTGCACAAACTTGTTCAGTGTGTACAGACCTTCAACAAAGAGAAAATGGTGCACAGACCCCCCCCCCCCCCCCCCCAACAAAAAAACTCCACATTGGAAGGAAAAACAACCACCAACCATTCAAAAAACAGCCACCAACCAACAAACCACCGTTGACCACTCAAATGACAACCACCATCAACCAAAAATCTAGATCGAAAAAACCCAAAAAAAAAAAAAAAAAACGGAAAAACCAGCCAAAAGACAACCACCATCAACCAAGAAAAACCTTCATGAACTCAGATCAAAAACCCAAGAAAGAAAGAACATAATCTGAAAATCTAAGCCCAACGGAGGCAAGATCGGGTAGCCACTAAAAACTTAAGACCGTCGTCAGATCCAAGGCGGTGCAAGAGAGAAGAGAAGAAGGATTTGTGCAGACATGATGAGGTTGGTAGTGCTGATGATGGCGATTAGGGTCGGTCAGTGGGTGGGCAACGGTATGAGATGGGTGGAGATGAGAGGGTGGTGGCCTTGTGACTTGTGAGTGAGAAAGCTGAGAGATGGAGAGAGGAAGAGTTGAGAAAGTTAAGAGAGCAGAAGTTGATAAAGTGTCGGGTGTGAGAGAGGAGAAGAAATTGTAAAATGTTTTCCCGACTTTTCAAGTGTAAAATATTTATTGTTTTTGCCTCTGATTTTTCCTTTGACTAAAAATATTTTATATTTGACTAATTATTTTACTGTAAAACAAACATGGTAAAATGTGAAAATATTTACATCAAAACAAACAGAGCGTTAAGGAACACCCTGAGAAAAATTCCTAGAGCTGCCACTGGAGTTAGCCCACCTACCCCCTTTCTAGGGGTAATTCTTACATGCTCCGGGAGCAATGCTCCCTCCTCTCACATGAAGGGTGGGCCTTATGGTGGGACCCATGCGTGGGACCCACCCTTCATGTGAGAGGAGGGAGCATTACTCCTGGAGCACCTAAAGTTTTTTCCCTTCCTAGAGTCTTCTTATGCTCTTTCAATATAAGGGGGATTCATAGTTCAAGGCACCCTTCTCTTCTAGAGCTCGAGTGGAAGAAAAAAAAATAATGGTCATTGTGCATCCAACCTTCCTAGTCTTGGATTGCGACTAAGTATTTCATTGCTCCTATTTTATGGTTCTAGAGAACTTCCCCCCCTTTTGTTGTTAATTTAATTTTATGCAGGTTAGTTTTGTTATGTTTTAGTGCTATTATGATAGAATAAAAACATATTTTGTGGTGATGTTATCATGGTAACTAGGATCAAAGTATGTTAGTGATGTTCTTGTGAGATTAATTTGTTCATATGTAGTTCATGAGATAAAATTAATCATGGTTAATCTTTAATTCCCATTAATTACATGCAATAACATGTTTATTTTTTCATTCTCTCGTAATTTTTTATATCATAGGTCCATGATCATCACTAATCACAAACAATCACATGTTTTTCTTTTAAATTTCAAATTATGTTCTTATGGCATGTTCATCATCCCCTTCTTTTCAATCTTGACATGCGCTTGTTTGCATATAGCACATTATTTATTTGGGGATGTGACATGTTAATTGGCCACCATAGTCTAGTAGACTAATTTTATCTGGCGGTGAAAACCTTTCCACCTTGTAACTTAGCATTCAAAGTTAGATTACGGGTTCTTAGATTAAGCTTTTATCCAAGTATCATCTTTTTAGAATGTAACTAGAATTAAAGCCATGTAACTTTTCTTTTAGATTATATCTAGGACTGCAACCATGCAATGTTTTAAGTTGTACTCAAATTGATGTACATTTTTATCAAACCAATGAAATGAGACATTTTATTTATTTATATATGGTTTTCTTAATTTTCCAATAAAATAAATGGCAACTCCATACAAAACCTTTGATTTAGGAGGAAATATATATTAAGTCGAATCACCACCATGAGGGACACGAACAAGATCTCAACCATTTATGTGGGTTTGGCCCAAGGTAGAGGTGGGCTGAGGTCTCGGTCGTGGTCTCTCACAGCTTGCGTTGTGGAATGCACATTTGTGTGGGTTCAAAGTACACATATCTCGACCTTACTTCGCTTCCAATTGAATAGTTAATATAACATATAAGGACACTACTTATTCCAAAAGTTTAAATCTATGAGTTTGGGCCTAACTATATATAATTAACTACTCATTCTTATCATTATTATTCAGCGTGAGACAATACTCATACTTACATACTCAACAATAATTATACTTTAAGTCAATGTCAATAAAGATTGCATTGTACCAATGTTAATTGGAGTTGAGGATCAGCACTGCCATCTGTTCAGTTCGTGAGGGGTTGGAAAACTGGTGATGACCCAAAAGATGAAAGGAAGCTAGGTGGGATTATTGCTCAGTAGAGTCATGCCTGGTTAACTGGAGGACTCGATAAGAAGACCAATCAAAATGATGTTGGATCAGATTGCACTCATCATTGCTGATTTTGGTATCTTGTTTTTTCACATTTTCTATTTTATAATAATTAATGAGAGTAAATTACACTGATCTCTCTTGAGTTTTTCAGAATTTAGACTCACCTCCCATCTAGTCTGCAATAAAATGCTCACCTCTCTTAAAATACAAATTATTTACACTAACATGACTAACCTCCCTTAGATGACTGAAAAGAAAGTTTTAAAAATGATGAATTTCGTATTCTACAAAAATGATGAATTTCGTATTCTACCCTTAACTTAAACTGCCATCCTCACACTCTCTAATAGAGGATTTGAATTTGTTTTTCTGAGATTTTTAGCTCATTTTTTTAGTCATCAAGAAGAGGCGAGTGTCTTATTTCAAAATAGAGGAGAGGTGAGTGTAATGACATAAAACCTTAGGGAGGTCAGTGCAATTTTTCCTGCCATATGGGTTAATTAAAGTTGTGTTTTTACAAAAAGTGTATAACAAGATTTAGCCTATTTCAAAGATTTGCTTAAGCCAGCAAATCCGTAATTACTTCACTCATATAAATGTGTCAAGGCACAAGGTTATACTGAAGGTCTAAATAATATTGTACACATAACTTTTACTTTTGCAGAATTTGAGATCAAAACCTCATTCTTAATATATATATATATATATATATATTATTTATTATTTGTTTTTTTGGGAGAGACTGATTCATGGGCTTAAGGGCATACTACTGATACAAATATGTATATGTTGGTGTATGAAGGCAGTAAGTGACCAGCACATATTATGGGCAAGCGAACACATCTACTACACAAGGCCATGTAGAGCCTCTCATGAAGTTGTATCCGGGGAAAAAAAAGTGAGGAACAAAATGGAAATTGGCCCAAAATGTTGGACCAAACGTATATTTACACCTTAAAAAAATTACAATAAGTGTTTTAATAAAACATACAATATGCATCTAAGTTTCAATTGACTTTAAAAAAATTACAATAAGTGTTTTAATAAAACATACAATATGCATTTAAGTTTTAGTTGATAAAGACAACAATTTATTTGTTATTATCAAATTTTTAAGGTAAAATAACAGTAAGTGTTTTAACAAAACATGCAACATGCATCTAAGTTTCAGTTGATGAAGACAATAATTTATTTGTTTTTATCAATTTCTTTAGATTAAATAATAATAAGTGTTTTAATAAAGCATGCAACATGCATCTAAGTTTCAGTTGATAAAGACAACAATTTATTTGTTTTTATTAACTTTTTTAGATTAAATAATGATAAGTGTTTTAACAAAGCATGCAACATGCATTTTAGATAAAATAACAATAAATGTTTTAACAAAAAGTGTGTTTCAATTGATAGAGACAACAACTTATTTGTTCTTGTTAATTTCTTTAAGTAAAATAACTATAAGTTTTTTTTAACAAAGCATGCATCATGCATCTAAGTTTTAGAAATTTAAATCCCACTCCAACTAAAAATCTATTATCATTATTTTAATACATATATTCACCCATGGACTTTCCATAGAATCCCTTTTGCACCTCACATTTTTGTTTTTTTTTTTTTTATTTTTTGTTTTTTTCAAGTTACAACTTATGCATATGTATTTTGTATTGGATAGATATACATGTTGTATAGATTTATAGAAGTTGATAAATTTATATGATACTCTCTCTCACAATGGAACAATTTTTTTCCTAATAAACAACTATTGTCATTAATTATTAAATTATTATTTTTTAATTGTTAGGATATATTTTCTTAAATTAAGGGATAAAATTGACAACATTTTAATCTACGCAAAATTTTATCAAATTTATATTCTATTCAAACTAAAAATCTATTATAAATTTTTTTAAACTTCCCTCGAAACAAAAAACAATTCTAAACTGAAAAACTGGAACCCCTGCAACCTCCCGCACTTTATTTCCCCTCAAGTAGCATCTTAGGCTTTATTAATTATTTAAGAATATTATTTTATTAATTGTAGCCCCTCCCCCTTCCGATTTCACGTTTGTGAGAAAGAGCTATAAAAATCCAACCAATACCTCTTAAAATGCGTGAGCCCGAAATCCCTTTGAAAATTTGTGTCATGGACAGCCAGGGCAGGCAACCGCATGTGCTGGTCATACCATTTCCTGCGCAGGGTCATGTTGCCCCTCTAATGAAGTTGTCACACAAGATTGTTGATCATGGGATCAAGGTCACATTTGTTAACACTGAGTTTATACATGCAAAAGTCAAAGCTTCAATGGTAGTGAAGAGTGAAGAGAAGAGCCCAATAAGGCTAGTTTCAATCCCAGATGGGCTAGAACCTGGGGATGATCGAAAAGATGTTCTTAAGGTGACACAAAGTATGCTGAAAGTTATGCCAGTCCATTTGAAGGACTTGATTGAGAAAATTAATCAGTCAAATGATGATGATCAGATTAGTTGTATCATTGCTGATACAACGGTTGGGTGGGCACTAGAAGTTGCTGAGAAGATGGGAATTAAAAGGGCGGCAGTTTGGCCTGGTGGACCAGGAAACTTGGCTTTTTTACTTCATGTCCCGAAGCTTATTGAGGATGGAATAATAGATACTAAAGGTAAAAATCTTGCTGGTATTAATAATTCTAACTTGTCTATGTTATTAAAAATGATTTTGATTTACATATATATATATATATATATATATATATATTTTTTTTTTGAAACTATTTTGATATACATATTGAAACCTTATTGAGCAACTCATAATCAAGCATCTTCAGTATTTTAATATTTGGTATAAGAAAGGTGAAAAAGGATAAGAATGTACCGGCCACATAATTAGTGACATATACTTGTTTAATTTTGAGACAAAAAAAAAATTAATAATTGAATCACCCTGTAGGAACTCCAATAAAAGACAACTTGATCTGGTTGTCAAAGGAAATCCTAGCATGCAGTAGCACTGAGTTGCCTTGGAGCGTTCCAGGAGACTCAAAGCTACAAAACATTATTTTTGAATATTATGCTTCGAGAGTGAACCATTATGTCAAACAATGCAATTGGCTTCTCTGCAACTCATTCCATGAACTTGACTCAGCGGTCTGCGATTTAATTCCTGGGATCATACCTGTTGGCCCATTACTTTTGGGCAATCAATTGAGCAATTATGTTGGAAGCTTTTGGCCTCAGAATTCAACTTGTCTAAGCTGGCTTGATAAACAACCTGTGGGTTCAGTCATTTATGTTGCCTTTGGCAGCATAGCAACCTTTAGCCAGAAACAATTTGATGAACTAGTACATGGTCTTGAACTCATAGGCCAAACTTTTTTGTGGGTTGTTCGATCAGATATAACAGATGGACCACTTGCTAAATTCTTGCATGTGTTTAGAACAAGACTAAATGATCGTGGAATGATTGTTGAATGGGCACCTCAAGAGAAGGTGTTAGACCACCCTTCTATTGCATGTTTTGTAAGCCATTGTGGATGGAATTCAACCTTGGAGGGTATAAGCATGGGAGTCCGATTTCTATGTTGGCCTTTCTTTTCAGACCAATTCCATAATAGGAGTTACATATGTGATGTTTGGAAGATTGGTTTAGGGTTGACCCCAGATGAAAATGGGCTCATGACGAGGCATGAAATCAAAACAAAAATAGAAACACTACTCTCTGATGATGGTATAAAAAGAAATTCATTGGAGCTAAAGAAAATGGCCAAAACGAGTGTAACTGAAGGTGGATCCTCTTCTAAGAATTTCGAAAGCTTTATTTAACAATTAAAGCATTAAGGATGTTATAAAGTGTTACTGTTATATTGTTTCTAAGTGTTTTCAAGTATGTCCTTATTAAGATATTATTTTGAATCATGTTCCATAAAAATGAAGCTTTAGATTGAAAGAAATATTGTGTGTGTGTACCAACCTATGTAAGGGTTTGAATTTCCTTAATGGATTGCAAAGTTAGCATCATTAGTTGAATAAGCTTTTAGTGTTTCTTAGGCTAAACTAGCTTCTTTTTCTTTATGGCAAGAGTCTTATAACTCAATTATTTGATATCTCTTGTAATATTATTTTTTCTCATATCAAGTGAGAGCAAGGGCTGAGATATATAATAATGTCAATATGGAGTCTTTTGATTGTTGGTCAGTTAATTTTGTTGCAACGCGTACGGTCAAACTAATTAGCCATTTGTTAGCTAAATGGTTTTTATTTATTTTTATAGATGTGGTAGAATTTTAACCTATAATGTCTATTTCATAATGATTACTCTTAATCATAAGACCGAGACATGAATTGATTTTTGGTGTAGGGGGTTTAAATCCCAAGTTTTTTTTATTGGCGTAAATGCACTTTTGGTCTCTACATTTTGCACCTTTTTTTTTTTTTTTTTTTAATTTTGGTTCCTATATTTTATTTTTACTAATTTTAGCTCCTAAACTAATTAACGTGTAACATTTAAGTCCTTACCATCAGCCAACTAACAGGGAAAGCTGATGTGGCTAATGAATTGAATTAAAAATCATTTAAAAACATTAAAAATCCACCGTGGCCAAGTCTGCAATGCGCGTGGCCTTCCTGCCCAATTTACTTCACATGTGTTTATCACGTGAGTCAACCACCCACTAAACATGGCGCGTATACACTAAAAATCTCCAAATCAGCCATGAATTCCTAGAATCACCATCAACCTCTCTTTGAAACCACCATCATCCAACTCTATCACTTGAAATCACCATCATCAACCATCATCAACTAGCTCTGTCACTTGAAGCCACCATCACCATCAACCATCGCTCAAAACCCATCTTTGCCACTTGAAAACAATATATATTTTTTCTCTCTCTCTCTTTGTATGTGAAAAGGTATTTGCTCTATTTGTCTATGTCCTTATTTATAACTTTACAATATGCTTGTTGGTTGGTTCTGGTAGTAGGGGCCACAATGTTTTTGTATGCCTTTTGTATGCTTTTGTATGTTACTTTTGATTGTGGTCCATGTGTTCCTTATGTTCTCTGTGTTCTCTATGTACCCCTGTTGAAGAGAGTTTGGTAAGCCTAACAGTATTGTATGAGGGTTTTTTGTGTAATTTGATAACTATGCATGTCTATTTTAGTACGACATAACTACTGAAGTCAGTGCTGTGTTGTGAAAAATTATTTGATTAGTGTTGTGTTGGTAAATACTTTATTGAGTGTTGTGTTGTCTGCATGCAGAATGAAATATTTTATTAGGTGTTGTGTTGGTGAATGAGTGTTGTATTGTTTTTGCATTGTTTAATTGGTATTGAGGGTATGTTGCATTGAAATATAACTTGCATTATTTAATTGGCATTGAGGGTATGTTGCATGCAGAGTGAACTACTTCATTTAGTGATGTGTTGGTAAATGAGCAGTGTTTTCTTAAATAAGAGTTGTTTTGTTCTTTTTCTTTAACTAGCATT
Source organism: Quercus glauca (assembly GCA_023736055.1). Classification (NCBI taxonomy): domain Eukaryota; kingdom Viridiplantae; phylum Streptophyta; class Magnoliopsida; order Fagales; family Fagaceae; genus Quercus; species Quercus glauca. Next base: position 20,909,088 of record CM043324.1, on the reverse strand, counting down.
GTTTAATTGGTTTTGAGTGTATGGCATGCAAAATGGATGATCTATTCAGTATATTTGTGCATCATGGTGGCTATTTTACTGAGAACCCTAAAAAATATGTGGGAGGTGAAGTAGATGTAGTTGATAATTGTGACCCTGATAAGTGGTCCAAGGTTGAGATAAATGGTATATGTGGGACTTTGGGTGCACATTTGTTAGTAGGTTGTGGTATACAATGCCTGGTATGGACCAAGAAAGGGCAAACTTCCATTTGGTTGTTGATGATGATGATGCCATGTACATGATAGAATTCGTGAAGGGTCATGAAGAGATTCATGCGTATGTGGAGCACCCAATAGATAATCCTATACTAGTTGATGAAGGAGAGGATGTTAGTGAGGGTGTGCAACCATTGGTAGTGGAGCAAGGCCTTATGGGTTATTATAGTGATTACAGTGATGATGATGACCATGATGGGGGTGAATTTTACCATTTTTATGATAGTGATGACATGTATGCTAATGATCAAACTTTTAACAATAAGGATGAGTCAACTGAGGTGGATGCTGAACAGGTGTATGTTAGGAGAGTAGGTGCAGAACCTGTTATTGAGGAGGTTAATGCTGATGTTCCCATTGAGATTGTTGCTTCCCATGTGGGTTCAAGGAGAGTAGGTAAAGAACCTATCATCGAGCACCCACCTAAGGTCTTTATTGTAAGTGATGGCAGTGATAGTGGGGGAAGTGGTGGTGGGGGAAGTGGGCTAGATGATGAGGTAGAGTTGAACCATGGTGTTTGGGACTTTGTTGAAGATAGTAGCGACAATTGAGATGGTAAGAATGATGATGATGTTGTTGAACCAGGCCAAATGGGTGTCGGTGTAATGAACTCTGATTATGAGAGTGAGGAATTGTATAGTTTGGTGGAATCATCATCTGATGATATGCTTGGGTATGACAGTGATGATATTTCTGAGGATGATAGAAGTACGCATGTGGGAAATGGTATGGGACAAAAAAATGAGGAAGTGAAGAAGTTCCCTGTGTTTGAGCTAGTGGCTAAGGCAGAGCATATTTCTTTTGAAAAAGATATGCTGTTTACAACACCTAAGCAATTCAAGGAAGCTATTACAGAATATGCAGTTCATGGTGGATGGGGGATCATATTTGTAAAAAGTGACCTGCAAAGGGTAAGAGCTGCTTGCTAGGAAAACTGCAAGTTTGTTGCTTATCTAACAAAGGTGACAAGGGAGAAGAGCTACCAACTAAGGACATTGACTCTGGAACATACATGCTCTAGAAGTTTTAAGATCCCTAGGTGTACTTCATCATACATTGGGAAGAAGTTGATGAAGAAGGTGAAAAGACAGCCTAACATCAAGTTGAGAGACATCCAAGATGCTGTCCATGAGAAGTATACCCTAAACATAAGTGCAGGAAAAGCAAGTAGGGCTAGGGATAAGGCTAGAGAAAATGTGGATGGGGCTTATACACAACAGTACAACCAACTGTGGGAGTACTATGAGGAATTAAGGAGGTCTAGTCCTGGCAGTACAATAATTTAAAGGTACATACCTTCAATGATGGTGATTTAGCAATTGAGATGGACTTGTGTGTGGAGTGCCTTATTTTAAGAGGCTATACATATGTTTGGAGGGATGCAAGAAGGGGTTTCTGGCTGGATGCAAGCCATTCATTGGTTTGGATGCCTGCTATTTGAAAACCAAGTTAGGATGGCGATTGATTACTGCAGTATGCAGAGATCCTAATGAAGAGCATTTCCTACTTGCATATGCAGTGATAGAGGCTGAAACCAAGGACTCTTGGACTTGGTTCATCAACCTGTTACTTGCAGACATAGGTCAGAATAGGAGATTGGTGTTTATGTTAGACTAACAAAAGGCGTGTAGTTAATTCTCCATTTGGTTGTTTTAATCTGTATTTAGTCATTGTACTTTTGGTCCACTAACTTCACATACTTGCCTGTGATATGTTTGTGACAGGGGTTGGTGCAAACATTCATTGACAACTGGCCACAGTATGAACACAGGATTTGCTGTAGGCACCTCTATAACAACTTCCGAAAGAACCAACCTGGTGTTTTGATCAAAGATACGTTTTGGAGGGTAGCCAAGGCAACTTACAAACAAGAGTTTGATAGGGTGATGGATGAGTTGAAGGAGATTGATGCTGATGCACACAATTGGTTGGATGCTCACTCAACAACAAAATGGGTCAGACACATGTTTAGTGAGGATGGCTTGATTGACACCATACTAAACAATATGTGTGAGAGCTTCAACAACAGGATTCTTAAATTCATATCTAAGCCCATAATTAGCATGGTATGAGTATTTATGATCACCTACAGTTAATTATAGTGATTGTTTGGTATTGTTTTTGGCAGTTGTTGCAATTAATATCTAATGTTTCATTGTACTTGTATGTGATTGTAGCTTAAGTGTATTAGGCTATATTTGATGACTGGGTTCCACCAGAATACAGAGAAGGGTGTAAGGCTAGAGTCAAATATTTGTGCCAAGGTGATGAAGAGGTTGCACAAGGAAAAGCTGGTAGCCAATAGGTGGTTAACTTGCTGGGCAGGGCAGACATAGTTTGAAGTGAAAAATGGTCTGCAGAGTTTCACTGTTGACTTGGCCACATCACACTGCAGTTGTAGGAAGTGGAACATAACTGGCATACCATGTGCTTATGCAATCACTTGCATATTTTTTAACAGACAAGATGCTGAGCAGTATGTTCACCTCCTGTTACCATGTCTCTACATGCAAAGCATGCAACGAGCCAATCATAGCACTAATCAATAGGCTGAATATGTGGAGACTAAGTGGTGTGACCCTAGTTTAGCCCCCTATCAAAAGAAGACCACTTGGCAGGCCTAAGAAGAAGAGAGCAAGGGAACCTAATGAGCCAACAAGTAAGAGAGCTGGCATCTCTAAGCATTGCAAGGCTTGTGGTAAGTTAGGGCACAATAGGAGAAGTTGCAAGGGTGAGATTGGAGGAAACTCTTCACTGCCAGGCACCACAAATAGGACTAGCACATATAATAAGGTAATAAAGTGACATTAGGGTGAAATAGTTGCTGTTCAATACTCACTATTAATGTTTGTGAATTTCTTGTTTGTATACCAATAGAAGCATAAGTGCCCTATCATAGGCCAGGACAGCCTTAGCCATACCATTTGCACCACACTAGGCCAGCATGCATAGCTTCAGTCCAAGTGCGCCACCACAATTTAGCATGCATAGCCCATCCACTCTAAGTGCACCATACCAGTTCAAACCAAGTGCTCCATCCCAGTCCAAGACAAGGCCAGCCACTCAGTTTGCACCATATCAGACCAATATGCCCCAATCCAATCCATTTGAAGCAAGTAGTGGCGCATTCACCCACTTTTATACATAGCAACTTAGCTTCAGACCAAGTGCACCACACCAGTCAGGTGCACATCACAACTCTAATAGCAGCAACCTAACTTTAAGGTAGAAAAAGAAAAAGGGTGGTCACATCAGAGACTCTGAAGGCTTCTAAGAATGCATCTAGATACATGGAAGCAATCAAACATGCTGGGAGTCAATCATTTGTGCAGGGTCAAAGGAAATGAAGAGAGCAAGAAGTTGATTTTTCCTTTTGTTGATGAAGGTCACTTGTTTAATGTATTTTTGGTGATAGGGTTAACTATGGAAGAATGCCCTATTTTTGGGGTTAACTGTGGCAGTTAGTGTTGTAGTTGAACAACGCCAATGTGTTTTGTGCAATTCTGGTCGATAGCAGGTGTTGTTTTGTTTAAAAATGAATCCTTTGTCTTGCTTGAATACTCATACCAATGAGTAGCAGTCAATGATAAGTTGAAGATGTATTTCTATTCAATTTGTGTTGTTTAGTTTAATATTGAATCTTGTGTCTTTTTTTGGAATACACAACAATAGTATAGTTGACCCTTGTGTGAACTTTATTGTAAGTGATGGCAATGAGGCAGATATTGTAAGTGATGGCAATGATAGTAGGTGTTGAACATATATATATATCTTGGCATACTTTTGGTACTCACATCAATGAGAGGTAGTTAATGTATTTGTATTCAAAACAGATCTTGTTCTGGTTAATATTGAGTTTGTTATTTTCAGTAGTTAATGAATTTGTAATGCAGTTATTTTCTGCAATAGGTGTATTCATTTCATTCACATTGTGGAATCCATAGGTAGATGTATTCAAATCAGAATTTACATTTACATGGGCACAAAAAGTGTATTCATTTCATAGGGAAGTGGGTTACATTGCTAATAACTGGCAGGAGCACAAAATTACCAGGAGCTAATACATGGCTAAACACATCTCATACAAAAATTGTACACACTGCCAGCCCAACATAAACTAACACTGCCTTACATACATTACCACTACCACTACTAGCCCTAATAATGCCCATAACAATCACTACCTTACATACATTTAAAGTGCCAGCCTTACTAATGCCTTGTTAACAATATTGATTACAATAGCAGCATCAGCAACAACAGCACATAGTATCAGAAGCAGCAGCACACAACATCAGCAGTAGCAGCACACACCAGTAGCAGCACTTGTTGCTTGCACACAACACACAGCAAATGGTGCTCAAACACAGCAACAATTTACTCACCCCTATCTCATTAACACTGCCAACCCTACATACATTAACACTACCAACACTGCATACATTACCTAACCAAACACAGAACTACACACATCACCACTAACAATGCCATAGCTACAACTAAAAACTTCTCCCTCTTCTTGTAGCTTGCAACCTCAGCCTCAAGTGTGATGATCCTCTGCCTTTGCTGTGGGATAAGCACCTTACCACGATCACATATCTCATCATCACGCCATTGGAAGAACCTACACTTACGCCCCACCTGAAATGCAAATAATGCTCAGAAAATGAAAACCCATAAACTATTGTAGCAACAAATTGAAACAAAATACTTAAATTAATTAATGTAGTAAAGCCCACTTAAACAATTTACCCAGTAGTTTGGACAAACGTAGAATCTTTTGTCAGGATTGTCTGATGTCCATGACACAACTAGGATAGGTTTTTGATTATAGTAGCACCTCATTTGTGCTCTCCTCCTTACGTTGGAACTTGTTGAAGAGCTTGCTTTCATTTTGGTCTAGGCTTCGAGGAATAGCTGTGTGGGTGGAGGTGAGGAATGTTTTTTGTTGTTAGGGTTTCTGGTATTGATTTGGGGGATTTTGGGTTTTCTGGTACTGATTTGGGAGATTAATGTGGTAGTGGTGGTCACGTGAAGAACGTGTGCGAAGTAAATCGGGCGGGAAGGCCATGTGGCATGGAAGACTTGGCCACGGTGGATCTTTAATGTTTTTGAAAGATTTTTAATTCTCTTTGTTAGCCACATTAGCTTTCCTCATTAGTTGGCTGACAGTAAGGACTTAAATGTCACACGTTAATTGGTTTAGCGACTAAAAGTGGTAAAACTAAATGTAGGGACCAAAATAGAAAAAAGGTGAAAAATGTAGAGATCAAAAGTGCATTTACGCCTTTTTTATTTGATGACAAGAAATTTTACAATTTGAGTTAACTAAAACCTACTCTCAATGTGTCTTTTGTTGTAATAAATTTGGGCAATTAATTTTCTTAAGCTGTTTGCAACCAAATAGGAATGCCCAAGAATTTAAGAGAATTCCTAAGATCGTTGAAAATTACATTGAACCTAACACAACTTAGAACTAATATCTAGCTATTAAAAATTCAACTTGTTTGTGTTATTAAAAATTATTCTGCTTTAGATGTTGCAACTCATAATTATAAACACATTTAGTATTTAATATTTGGTGTCAAAGAAGAAAGGGAAAAAAAGTATAAGAAGATAAAGTCCACAAAATTTGTGTCATCTAGTCATTTTACATTTTCTATTTTATAATAATTAATGAGAAAAATTACACTGGTCTCCCTTGAGTTTTTTTTTTTTTTTTTGGAAATTATAATCAACTCCCATCTAGTTTGGAATAAAACACTCACCTCCCTTAAAATGCAAACTATTTACACTAACCTCTCTTGGATGATTAAAATAAAAGTTGGTGTAAATGCACTTTTAGTCCTTACATTTTGACCCTATTTCTATTTTGGTCCCTACATTTTATTTTACCGCTTTTAGTCCCTAAATGAAAAACGCATTCAATTTTAGTCACTACCATTACTTACTTAACGGAAATATCATATGTGGCAAACAGAGTGCATTGTTAGCACTGTAAATGCTGACGTGGCTGTTAAAAATAATATTAAAAAAAATTTATTTAGCATCCACGTCAACATATAATTTAAAAAATTAATTTCTCAATTTAACAAAATAAAAAACAGAATTAAAAACAAAAAATAACATGAATTGTGATTTGAATTTATCTCAAACAAAAACAACAAGAACACAAACCCAGAAAATTTAAAATCCAAAAAATTAACATTCAGACCCACATGAACACAAAATTAAATATGAACAAGTCCAAAAAATCAAACCCCCACACAACTTCAAAACATCAAAATTGAGTTTAGATTTCACTTTTGATGGGGAACTAAAAATTGAACCATCTCCAATTCGTCCATAGGAGTCATCCAGAGCTAAAGACCTACCCAATAGAAGAAAGCTGTCCATAGGCTTAAGGGTCATCTGTCTGCAAAGAACACGGACGACCCCCCAACACTTGGGAAATTTTCCCAAGTGGGAATTTGTCTATAACAACTTGTAGTTCGGACCACGTGTTACTATTTTAAAACATGAGCAAACCCTTGTTCATCGCTACAACTTCCTACTCAGTACTTAACTTCCAATGGAAGTTATAGAAGATAAGACTGATTATTCTAACTTCTATAACAATTGTGGAAGTTAAGTCTGAACCTTCTAGACCTCCACAAATATTGGAGAAGTTACTAAACAAGTAATTGCTAAAAGGCCTACTATATAAGGACTCATCCACATCAAAAAGAGGGTAAGCTTTCACTATTCCAAAAAGTGAGGAATTCCTGAGTTTCCAGGGAACAAAAAACTAACTTAAGCGTCGGAGGGTTCTTGGCCGGTCCACTCCGGTCGCCTTTGATCTTTTGTCTTTTTCTTTTCAGGCCTTCCAAGCCATCACCAGACCATCGAAGCCCGGAGCATTTAGCCTATTGATTTTCTGTGCATTATCAGTTGGCGCCGTCTGTGGGGAAGTTTAATTTCGAGTTTTGCAGTTTATCTTTCTCTGACAAAAGGCTGTAAGGTTCGGACAAGATCAAGGGCCACTAACCCAAGACACCAGGAGAGTAGGGATGCTTCTAGCAATCCCCACCGAGATCGCCAATCAGTGCCTGTCACACAACCAAGAGTTGACTAGAGAGATTAATTTGAGGCAACGTCGTGAAGGATATGCTGAAGGACAAGCCCAGAGTCAAGAAGATAAAGGAGGAAATGCTGAACCTGAGAGTCAATCAAAGGGCACCACTTCTCGAAGGGTGCCACACTTGGAGAAGGAGATGGATCAGATGAGAAAGGTCATGGATGAGATGTGAGAGAACATGAGAAAGGCAAATCCCGTAGAGGAATTGGTTCATCAAAAATATTCCCCTTTCACGGCTTCCATCAATGGTCATCCCTTACCACCGAAGTTCAAAATGCATTCCTTGGATTCATATGATCGAATGCGCGACCCTTTCGATCATATTGCTACTTTCAAGACTACAATGCATCTCCAAGGGGTTCCAGACGAGATTATGTGCAGAGCCTTCCCTACCACCCTTAAAGGATCAGCGCGAGTGTGGTTCAGCAAGATACTCTCAAGCATAGTGAGTTCTTTTGAAGAGTTGAGTAAGTTGTTTGTCAATAATTTCATTGGAGGACAAAGGCACAAGCGCTCCTTATCCAGCTTGTTAACTATTGAACAAGGAGAAAATGAAAACTTGCGATCCTTTATTACTCTCTTCAATAGAGAAGCCTTCATAGTAAACGAGATGGACGACAAACTGTTATTGGCTGCCTTCCATAACGGAGTCAATTCAGATTTGTTCATCCATAAGCTATATGAAAAAGAGCCTTAAACCATGGCTGAACTCGTTCATTCAGCCCAGAATTTCATGAATGCAGAGGATGCAATCATAGCCAAGAAGAGGAAGAGGGCTGAATGGATGGAAGCAGATCACCCACGTCATCCTGAACAAGGTCCTCGACCAAAGAAGGCCAGGGTAGGAGAGAAGAAGGATCGAGATAGCAGGAAGGCAGGCTCATCCTCAAGAAGAAGTCAGCACTACACACCCTTGAATGCTCCACTCAATCAAGTACTTATGCAAATCAAGGATGACCCATTATTGAAGTGGCTAGAGAAAATGAAGGGAGACCCCAATAAGCGCAATAAGAACAAGTATTGCGCTTCCATAGAGATCATGGGCATGATACGGACGAGTGCTATGACTTGAAGCAACAAATAGAGAATCTTTTCAGATAGGGTAAGTTGAGACATTTTGTTGGAAGAGATCACAAAGACGAGAAGTTGAAGGGTAAAGTAGAAGAGTCGTCGCGACCCCCGCTTGGAGAAAAAAGGGTTATTATAGGAGGTATTACAACAGGGTAGTCTTTCAAGTCAAGGAAGACGTATCTCAAAGTGGTGCAAAATGTCCAACTTTTTGGATGATCACCAAGGACGAGCGGGACGAACGAGCCAGCTATTACGTTCACAGACGAGGATGCAGGAAGAATCCACCACTCACATGACGATGCAATCGTTAACACTTTACTCATCGCAGACTATACAACTAGAAGAGTGTTGGTGGATAATGGAAGTTCGGCAGACATATTGTATTACCCTGCCTTCCAGCAAATGAGGCTTGAACGAGATCAACTTTGTCCAGTATGTATACCCTTGGTGGGATTTGGAGGAATGAGAGTGCAACCTGTAGGCACCATTACATTACCTGTAGTGGTGGGATCATACCCACAGCAGATAACCAAGGAAGTGAATTTCCTTGTGGTGGATTGTTCTTCTTTTTATAATGCCATCATTGGAAGACCAACTTTGAACAGTTGGAAGGTAGTAACATCTACCTATCACCTATCAGTCAAATTCCCTACAGAGTACGGTATAGGGCAAGTGCAAGGAGATCAGTTAACAGTAAGAGAATGTTATCTAGCCATGTTGGCTACTGATGAGCATATGCAAGCAATGAGCATTGAGGAGAGAAAGATTGTTGCAGAACCCACTGAAGTACTGGAAGACATCCCTTTGGAGGAAGGTAATCCCGAAAAATTTACTCGAATTGGAACAAGTATAAAAGAGGAGATGAAGCGAGATCTCATCCAGTTCTTTAGAAAGAGCATCGATGTTTTTGCATGGAGTCATGAAGACATGCCAGGAATCGACCCAAGTGTTGTCACTCATCGGTTGAATGTGCACCCATCTTCCAAGCCTGTTCATCAGAAGAAAAGAGTCTTCACCCCTGAGTGAGACAATGCTATCAAGGAAGAAGTCTAGAAGTTAACCACAACACAATTTATTCGAGAAGTCTATTACCTAGACTGGTTAGCTAATGTGGTAATGGTCAAGAAGGCGAATGGCCAGTGGAGGATGTGTGTAGACTTCACTTATTTAAACAGAGCCTGCCCTAAGGATAGTTATCCTTTGCCAAGCATTGATCAGTTGGTGGACTCAACAGCAGGACATCAGTTACTGAGCTTTATGGACGCCTTCTCAAGATACAATCAGATCAAGATGGACGAGGCACATCAAGAGAAAACATCCTTCATTACCAGTCAAGGTTTATTCTGTTATAAAGTGATGCCCTTTGGTTTGAAGAATGCTGGGGCAACTTATCAAAGGTTAGTTAATCACATGTTTCATCCATAGATAGGAAGGAATGTAGAAGTATATGTTGATGATATGTTGGTGAAGAGTTTGGACGAGGAGAGACATCTTGACGATTTACAAAAGACCTTTGATACCCTTAGACGATACCAAATGAAGTTGAATCCTAGTAAATGTGCATTCAGAGTTTCATCTGGGAAGGTTTTAGGATTCATGGTTTCACAAAGGGGAATTGAAGCAAATCTAGATAAGATCCAAGCCATATTGGACATGGAACTACCAAAGAATATCAAAGAAGTCTAGTCCCTTACTGGACGAGTTGCAGCTTTAAACAGGTTTGTTTCAAAAGCTACAGATAAATGCCTACCTTTCTTTAAAGTTCTTAGGAAGGCATTTGAATGGACGGACGAATGCCAAAAGGCCTTCCAGGATCTCAAAGTCTACCTTACCACAGCTCCGCTGCTAAGTCCATCCATACTAGGTGAGGAGTTATACCTATACTTAGCAGTATCCCCGCATGCGGTAAGTTCAGCGTTGATAAGGGAAGAAGGGAAGGTGCAGAAGCCTGTATATTATATAAGTCGGGCACTGAGGGGAGCAGAAGGACGATATCCATTGATGGAAAAATTGGCTTTTGCATTAATAACAGCTTCTAGGAAGTTAAGGAATTACTTCCAAGCTCATGTAATTACTGTTATGACTGATCATCCACTTAAAAAGGCAATGAACAAGATGGAAGCCGCAGGTCGATTGATCCAATGGGCTGTCGAGTTTCGTGAGTTTGACATCATGTACCAACCAAGAAATGCAATAAAAGCTCAAGCTCTAGCAGATTTCATTGCAGAGTTCATCCCAAGCCATGGTGACTTAGACGAGATGGAAGGCAATCAACATGGGTTGTCTATGTGGATGGATCGTCTCCACTACATGCAGGAGGAGTATGAGTTGTTTTGAAGTCCCTAGAAGGAGATGAGTTGAAGCACAAGGTTCGTCTATAGTATCAAACAACTAACAATGAAGCTGAATATGAAGCCTTCCTTAAAGGGCTAGAATTGGCTAAGTCCTTAGGGGTAGAGTCAATACTCGTCCAAGGAGATTCTCAGTTGGTTATAGGTCAAGTGAATGGAACGTATGAAGCTAAAGAAGAACGGATGAAGAAATATCTTAACAAGGTGAGATGCCTTGTAAAGAAATTCAAAGAGGCTAACTTCGTCCAAGTCCCAAGGGAAGAGAACATAGAAGCAGACGCTTTAGCAAAAGAAGTATCAGTGAATGAAATGACGGACAAGTTTGATGAAGTCAAATACATGCCAAGCATAGATCTTCCAGAAGTACAGCAGATTGGAGGTGAAGAAAATTGGATGACCCCAATAGTCAACTATCTGAAAGAAGGAAGGCTTCCAGAAGGAAGAGACGAGGCCAGACAGCTAAGGATCAGATCAGCCAAGTACATCCTTATGGATGAGGTGTTGTACAAAATAGGCTTTTCCCAACCTTACCTGAGGTGCTTAGCTCCAGACGAAGCAAACTATGTATTAAGAGAAGTTCATGAAGGGGCATGTGGCAACCATTCAGGAGCTAGATCACTTGTCCATAAGGTCGTCCGTGCAGGTTACTATTGGCCAACCATTCAAGCTGATGCCAAAGAATATGTCAAGGAATGCAATCAGTGTCAACGATTCAGCAACATCCCTAGACAATCGTCTGAGCACCTTACCCCAATGATGGCCCCATGGCCTTTCGTACAGTGGGGTTTGGATATTTTGGGACCTTTCCCAATTGGAACCTGACAGATGAAGTACTTAGTAGTGGAAATTGATTACTTCACCAAGTGGGTGGAAGTTGAACCCTTGGCCAAAATTACACAGCAGAACATCAAGAACTTTGTCTGGAAGAGCATTGTATGTAGGTTTGGGGTACCTAGGATACTGTTGTCTGACAATGGACGACAATTTGATAACACACCTTTTAGGGAATCTTGTGAACAACTTGGAATCAACAATCATTACTCCTCACCCTCCCACCCACAAGCAAACGGACAAGCAGAAGTAGGAAACCGATCATTGCTAAAAATCATCAAGACTCGGCTTAAGGGGACAAAAGGGATATGGCCAGACAAGCTACCAGGTGTTTTATGGGTTTATAGGACAACTGTGAGGACCCCCACAGGGGAAACTCCCTTCAAACTAGCCTATGGAAGTGAAGCAGTCATACCTGCGGAAGTGCACATGGCTAACTACAGGGTGATGAAGTATCAGGACGAGGGAAATGAAGAACAACTCCGTCTTAACCTTGATCTTATTAACGAGGTAAAGATGGATGCAGAGCAGAGAACAACAAGATACAAAAGTCTTATGGCTAGGCAATATGATGCGTTGGTGAAACACAAGCGCTTCAACATTGGAGACCTCGTCCTTAAAAGGGTCTCCTTGACAACCAAAAACCTGGCTCATGGAAAGTTAGGGCCTAATTGGGAAGGACCTTATAGGGTTATCAGCTGCAAAAGGCAGGGGTCATATTACTTGGAAGACCTAGATGGACGGAAACTAGGGCACCCTTGGAATGTTGAACATCTGAGGAGGTATTAACAATAAAGGGTCAACCTGGACGAGCTTCACCATGGACGAGCGCTGTGGACGAAGTGGAAGTAAAGTGTTGTTTTTCTCGTGTTTGCTTATATTTATTACTGCTACTGTGCGTTTTAAATATGAAGTCCTTAAAAAGCGCATTAGTTTCTAACTTTTAAGCTATCTATGGACGAAGTTGAAATAGATAAAGTTATGTACTTAGTCTGTAAGTATTTTTCAATTTCCTAAGGCACCAGCTTTTAAGCATGTGCCATGCTTGTGGACGGTGTTTACGTATGTACATCTAGTTAGGCACTAGCTTTTAAGCATGTGCCATGCTTGTGGATGGTGTTTACGTATGTACATCTAGTTTGGATTTTCGATGTATTTAATGTTGTGAGAATCTCTTATTTTGTGTGATTTCTTTCAAACTAGTCTGCAAGAAGGCAAAAGGCCGAAGATGAATAAAATCTCTGGATGCAGGGGTATAACGTCTATAAGCTTTCCTAAGAATAAGGATAAAGCAAAGAAAAATAAACCTAAGGTATATCCGTCTAAGTGCTTGATGAGGTAAAGCCTAAAGTACATTCGTCTAACTAATGGATGAGAAAGAACATGCAATAAAAGTGTAAAGTCCATGGATTAATTCAACAAGCCAAACAATCCGATCCATAGACGAGTAAGTGCTGGAAGAATCTTTTACCCAAGATGAATAGATGATTGTCTTATGCTTGGACGAATAACAAGACAAGCCAAGTTTAACGCATGGCCGAATCAAGCTAACAAAAAGAAACGCCATTCATAGATGAGCTGTACTAATGAATGGTAGATGCTGAACATGAAAGGTTTATTTTAACATGGACGATGTAAATAAAAATTTGTTCATGTACTCAAGATGAGGTAAAATATCCTCACAAGTGGACAAACCACACCACCACAGAAATGATATGGACGAATACGAACAAATCCTGTTCATAAAACCTAAAACATGTTCAAACACTGAAAAATGAAAATGGAAACAGATTCATTCATAAAAACTAAAGAAGGGTAGATGACCACCGTCCAAAAACCCTTGAGTTATGTAAAGCCAATAAAGGCAATTGTATATATAACTCGTCCATAAACTTGAATGAGAGAATTGTACTTTAATGGATGCAAAAAAAGAAAAAAAAAGAAAAAGAAAAAAAAAGGGGTAAAGCCCAAAACAACAGGCGCTTCCAATAAACTAAAGTAATAAAGGTTTTTTACTACGATAAACCGTTACTTTGGCTCATCCCCGTTAGCAACAGTGGCATCCTAGATAACTTCGTTGGAAGCATTGTCCACCACTTTGACGTCCTCAGAACTCGTCGGAAGCAAAGAACTTTCTGTGGCGAGAGGAATTTTGAGGGAATCAAAGTCCAGGTCAGGATAAGCCTCCTTAGCATCAGCAAGGAAGTCCTCATAGCCTACTACGTAATGACTATCTAGACGATTCTTGTACTCATCTGACTTCTTGAAAGCTACAATGGCTTCTTCACGAGCTTTCTCCAAGGACGAGTTGAACGCTGAAATTTGTCCCTCCAAATGAGCAATGTGGGTTTCCTTTTCAGCAGAATCTGCTCTGAGTTCCTTAACCTCGCTTTTCAGTTTCGTCTCTATTCCATGCAAATGATTGAGATCCTCAGTCAATCTAATCACCTCCTCCTTTTTCAAAAGGACTTCCTTATTCATCTCTTTATTCTTCTCCTTAGCCGTCTTAGCCTCCTCACATAACTCCTTAGCCTGGCTAGACGCTGTGTAAAACTTTGACATAACCTACAAATGGACGAAAGAAAGTTAGGAATTTTATTCAAAATTGAAGGGAGTAAAACAAATGTGAATGAAATTTACATACCTTAAAAAGATCATGAATGGTAGAACGTTCAAAGTCCCTTACTGACATATTGTAACACGAATTCACTTCATTGTCAGTGATAATTCCTTTGAATGTCTTCCATGCATAACCCTCATCCAACACCAAGTTAGGAGGTTGCTTAGATAGCTCTGAAGGATGAGTCTTGCGAGAAGTTTCAGCTGGAGGGGGAGGATCAACCTAGACGGGTGGAACGGTTTGGACAGGCACCACGTTAACCACTGGGTCATCCAAATCTACCGTCAGAGGAGTGAATTTTGGGACCTTAGGAAGAGGAGTCTTGCTAGGCTTTTGCTTTTTCTTCTTAAGACCTCGATGACTTGGAAGATCACCAAGGTCCACCGAGCTGGATATAGTCTTCCTCTTCCCTGTCTGGACAACAGATTTTTGGACGACTGGGCCAGTAGTATCATCCTAGACTTGGAGGTCCTCGTCACCATTGGTCATGGCCTTTTCCATGTTTTCCTTCATGGTGGCCATTCCTATGACGTAGAAAACAATTAAAAAAAAAAAAGGGGGGGGGGGGAAAGAGGAAAGTAATATGGACGATACTTACTTCAACGAGTAGTTTCTTCGTGCCTAAGGTTTTCTGCAGAAGGTATTGGGCCAAGTCCCCAAGCAGCTAGATGACATAAAGTCACTAGGCTGTGGAAGGACCTCTCTGGGACGGCATGAGCTTTATCAATATGATCTAAATAAAATTTGTTCAAACGAGGACAGATGACAGCTGCATCAATACAAAAACAAGACAGAGGGTTAGACGAGTAAATAATTAAAAACAAAGAAGTCAAAAAATAAGAAATATGGAAGAAAAACATACCCTTAGGACACAGACAACCTAGGGGGCTGGTAAAAGGAGGGAAGGGGGCACTACTCTCATCAACTGGGTCCCCAGCCTAATTTCCGAAAATAATAAAAAACTTAGTTTTCCAAAGCCTGTCAGAAGAGCTGCGACCCTTTATTAAACTAAAATTAGAGCCCCTAGATGAGAACTGGTAAAAACCAGTAGATTTCTTTATCTCTGAGGGCTTATAACAATAAAGGAACTTGTCCACTGTGATTGAACAATTCCCTTCCAATGCCTCATGCCATAACACTTGCATGGCAACTACTATCCTCCAACCATTGGGGTTGAGATGGTTAGGTCCAGTATCCAACCTATGGAGAAGGCCTCTACAAAAAGAATTTAAAGGAAACCTAAGACCTGCTAAAAGGTAAGACGTATATACACCTAAGCCAGAAGAAGGAGAACAACACCATTCCCCTTCATCGGGTAGACGAGGCTTAAATTCCCTAGGAATCTGGTACTTATCTACAAGAGTTTTTAACTGACCTCGTCTAAAGTGGACGCTACCTCAGGGGCACAACTATAGATTACGTTCTCCTCCTCTTCCTCTTCTTCCTCCTCCTCTTCCACTTCATCCTGAAGAGGACTGGGTGGTCTTCTGGACGAACTCGCCCTCGTCCCAGAAGCCGTCCTTCGTTGTATTTCTTGGAATTCCTCTAAAGAAATACCAGGAACCCTAGACGAATAATGCTTATCTGAGGAGCTATTACTACTACTACTTGTACTACCCTCACCACTCTCATAACTATCTCCACTTCCAGAAGAGATGTCCTGATACTCGTCTATCTCTCTCTCTTGGCTATTACTAGACTCAGACATAATTGTTTGGAATAAGGATTAAGACGAAAACCTAATGAAGGGAAAAGGAAAATACCTGACGAGACTAGAAGACGGAGACTAGACGAGGCTCTTGGACGAGATGGCAGAGAAAAAATTATGAGAAAGGTGAGGGGTAAGAGAGACAATGTACATATTTATAGGGCCCAGAGGTGAAGTCAAAGAAACGACATGGACCAATCAGAAAATGACGTGTGGCGCTTTCTTTGAAAAATGGAATCGACACGATAGGCCACCATTGCGACTCTGACGCATGGCACAATCTAGAACAATCCATTTTAACAAGGATGAGAATTGACGCATGACATAGTATTCAACCACTAAAATAGTGGCATGTGTTAAAGATAATAGTAAAATGTACAGTGCTTTAGACGACCCTTGGACAAGGAGGCAACTGATGGGGAGCTAAAAATCGAACCATCTCCAATTCGTCCATAGGAGTCGTCCAGAGCTAAAGACCTACCCAACAAAAGAAAGTCGTCCATAGGCTTAAGGGTCGTTCGTCTGCAAAGAACACGGACGACCCCCCAACACTTGGGAAATTTTCCCAAGTGGGAATTTGTCTATAACAACTTGTAGTTCAGACCATGTGTTACTATTTTAAAACATGAGCAAACCCTTGTTCATCGCTACAACTTCCTACTCATTACTTAACTTCCAATGGCAATTATAGAAGATAAGACTGATTATTCTAACTTCTATAGCAGTTGTGAAACTTAAGTCTGAACCTTCTAAATCTCCACAAATATTGGGGAAGTTACTAAACAAGTAACCGCTAAAAGGCTTACTATATAAGGACTCATCCACATCAAAAAGAGGGTAAGTTTTCACTATTCCAAAAAGTGAGGAATTCTTGAGTTTCCAGAGAATAAAAAACTAACTTAAGCGTCAGAGGGTTCTTGGCCGGTCCACTCCGGTCACCTTATCTTTTGTCTTTTTCTTTTCAAGCATTCCAAGCCATCACCAGACCACCAAAGCCTGGAACATTCAACCTACTGGTTTTCTGTGCATTATCAACTTTCAAACCACACAGCTACACTTTTCTTCTTTGTTTTTTTTTTTTTTTTTCATTATTTTTCGGAAGAACACTGAACTTTTCTTCCATTTTCTTATGCTTTTTGAGAAACCAAACACAAACCAAGAAGATCACACGAACAAAGAAAAATCAAACCATCCACAAATATCAAACCTAGAAAACAAACCCATAAATTTCAGAACTAGAAAAATTCGAAACAAACAAACACCATTAGATCCTTGCAACTTCCCAATACAAACAAACAAACCCCATATGATGCTGAGAAGCCAAGCCCATATAAAACTAATACAGTGATTGAAGATCTGATATTTCAAACCTGAGAATTTGAGTCTTTGAGTGGATTTGTCGAAGTCGTAGATTTTGGCGTGGTGCATAAGACATAAAATTTGGGGATGTGCTGGGTTTACTAATGATATTGAACTGGGTTTGTGTTTTTGTTGTTTTTGTCCAAGATAAATTCAGATCTCAATTCAAAATAAATCTTGAAGCTTAACGATCAAAATGATATGCCATGAGCTCCAATTGAACCATTGGATTGAAAGATATTGTGATATCAAATTTCAATGGCTGAATGCATTTGCATGATTTAATCTAATCACGTGTAATTATGAAAAATTGATTTTTATTTGTTCCATAAGGAAAAAATTTAAAATTAATGATGTGTCACAATCTTTTTGGATTTGACTTAAAATAATCACGAGGGAGCACACATTGGACAATTTATATTGTCAAACATTAATAATCCCTAATTGATTGGTTAAATAATATTTTAAAAGGGATATTTGATAATTAGGCAATAATTAAGGGTTATTATTACTAAAGTCAATGTAATTTGGCCTGAAATTGGCAAGAATCCCAGTTTGACCTCAATTTTCATCCAAAAAAAGAATAAAAACATAGGCTAGCATTGGCTCTTCTACTCCATCTGCTGATCGATAGACATAGGGCAATATCCAAGTGCCGAAACCAGTTGACTCAAAATTTCAAATTCTAGCTCTTTTTTCCCTCCAACTTCAAATTTTGAATTCAAAGCTCCCAAAATCCGAGTTAGCCCACCTACCCATTGTTTTAAAAGCGGACCGGATCGATTGGTTCAATCGGGAACCGGGAGCCAGTCCGGTTTAGTAAAAACCCCTAAAACTGGTGAAAATCAGTCAAAAACCGGGTTGACCCGGAAATTTTGAAAAAAACGGTTTGGCTCTTGGTTCGGTTTTTAAAACCATGCACCTTCCCCTTTTGTAGAGTCTTCTTATTCTCTTTAAATATATGGGGGATTCATAGTTCAAGGCACTCCACTCTTCTAGAGCTCTAGTGGAAGAAAAAAAATAATGGTCATTGTGCATCTAACCTTCCCAGTCTTGGATTGCGACTAAGTATTTCATTGCTCCTATTTTATGGTTCTAGAGAACTCCCTACCCCCCCCCCCCCCTCCCCACCCCTCCCCAGCCTTGTTGTTTATTTAATTTTATGCAGGTTAGTGTTGTTATGTTTTAGTGCTATTATGATAGAATAAAAACATATTTTGTGGTGATGTTATCATGGTAACTAGGATCAAAGCATGTTAGTGATGTTCTTGTGATATTAATTTGTTCATATGTAGTTCATGAGATAAAATTAATCATGGTTAATCTTTGATTCCCATTAATTACATGCAAAACATGTTTATTTTTCCATTCTCTCATAATTTTTTATATCAGAGGTCCATGATCATCACTAATCACAAACAATCACATGTCTTTCTTTTAAATTTCAAATCATGTTCTTATGGCATGTTCATCATCCCCTTCTTTTCAATCTTGACATGCACTTGTTTGCTTATAGCACATTATTTATTTGGGGATGTGACATGTTAATTGGCCACCATAGTCTGGTGAATCGATTTTATCTGGCGGTGAACACCTTCTCACCCTGTAACTTAGCATTCGAACTTAGATTACAGGTTCTTAGATTAAGGCTTTATCCAAGTATCATCTTTTTAGAATGTTACTAGAATCAAAACCATGTAAATTTTCTCTTAAGATTATATCTAGGACTGCAACCATGTAATGTTTTAAGTTGTATTCAAATTGATGTACATTTTTATCAAACCAATGAAATGAGACATTTTATTTATATATCTATGGTTTTCTTAATTCTCCAATAAAATAAGTGGTAATTTCATTCAAAACCCTTGATTTAGAAGGAAATATATATTAAGTTGAATTACCACCATGAGGGACACGAACAAGATCTCAACCATTCATGTTGGTTTGGCCCAAGGTAGAAGTGGGCTGAGGTCGCAGTCGTGGTCTCTCACAGCTTGTGTTGTGGAATGCACATTTGTGTGGGTTCAAAGTACACATATCTCGACATTCTTTTCCAATTGAATAGTTAATATAACATATAAGGATACTACTTATTTCAAATGTTTAAACCTATAAGTTTGGGCCTAACTATACATAATTAACTACTCATTCTTATTATTATTATTCAGTGTGAGACTTTATTCACACTTACATACTCAACAATAATTATACTCTAAGACAATGTCAATGAAGATTGCATTGTACCCATGTTAATTGGAATTGAGGATTAGCACTGCCATCTGTTCAGTTCGTGAGGGGTTGGAGACAGGTGATGACCCAAAAGATGAAAGGAAGCTAGGTGGGATTATTGCTCAGTAGAGTCATGCCTGGTTAACTGGAGGACTTGATAAGAAGACCAATCAAAATGATATTGATTCAGATTGCTCTCATCATTGCTGATTTTGGTATCTTGTTTTTTCACATTTTCTATTTTATAATAGTTAATGAGAGTAAATTGCACTGATCTCTCTTGAGTTTTTTCAGAAATTAGACTCACCTCCCGTCTAGTCTGGAATAAAATACTTACCTCTAACCTCCCTTAGATGACTGAAAAAAAAGTTTTAAAAATGATGAATTTCGTATTCTACCCTTAACTTAAACTGCCATCCTCACACTCTCTAATAGAGGATTTGAATTTGTTTTTCTGAGATTTTTAGCTTATTTTTTTAGTCATCAAGAAGAGGTGAGTGTCTTATTTCAAAATAGAGGAGAGGTGAGTGTAATGACATAAAACCTTAGGGAGGTCAGTGCAATTTTTCCTGCCATATGGGTTAATTAAAGTTGTGTTTTTACAAAGAGTGTATAACAAGATTTAACCTATTTCAAAGATTTGCTTAAGCCAGCAAATCCGTAATTACTTCACTCATATAAATGAGTGTCAAGGCACAAGGTTATACTGAAGGTCTAAATAATATTGTACACATTACTTTTACTTTTGCAGAATTTGAGATCAAAACCTCATTCTTAATATATATATATGTATATATATACATATTTTGGGAGAGACTGATTCATGGGCTTAAGAGCATACTACTGATATAAATATGTATATGTTGGTGTATGAAGGCAGTATGTGACCACCACATATTATGGGCAAGCGAACACATGTGCTAGCAATAGCATACCCTGCACAAGGCCATGTAGAGCCTCTCATGAAGTTGTAGCCGGGAAAAAAAAAGTGAGGACCATAATGGGAATTGGCTCAAAATGTAGCATTAAAAGTGTATTTACACCTTAAAAAAAAATAACAATATGTTTTAATAAAACATACAATATGCATCTAAGTTTCAGTTGATTAAGACAACAATTTATTTGTTTTTATCAATTTTCTAAGGTAAAATAACAATAAGTGTTTTAACAAAACATGTAACATGCATCTAAGTTTCAGTTGATAAAGACAACAATTTATTTGTTTTTGTCAATTTCTTTAGATTAAATAACAATAAGTGTTTTAACAAAGCATGCAACATGCATTTTAGATAAAATAACAATAAGTGTTTTAACAAAAAGGTGTGTTTCAATTGATAGAGACAACAACTTTTTTGTTCTTGTTAATTTTTTTAAGTAAAATAACTGTAAGTTTTTTTTTTTAACAATGTTTCAATTGATAGAGACAACAACTTTTTTGTTCTTGTTAATTTTTTTAAGTAAAATAACTATAAGTTTTTTTTTTTTAACAAAGCATGCAACGTGCATCTAAATTTCAGTAGATAGAGACCAATTTATTTGTTTTTAATCATTTTTTTTTGGGTTAAAGTAACAATAAGTGTTTTACGACATGCAACACACATCTAAGTTCTAGAAATTTAAATCCCACTCCAACTAAAAATCTATTATCATTATTTTAATACATATATTCACCAATTGACTTTCCATAGAATCCCTTTTGCATCTCATATTTTTGTTTTTTGTTTTTTTCAAGTTACAACTTATGCATATGTATTTGTATTGGATAGATATACAAGTTGTATAGATTTATTGAAGTTGAAAAATTTATATGATACTCTCTCTCACATTGGAACAATTTTTTTCCTAATAAACAACTATTGTCATTAATTATTAAATTATTATTTTTTAATTGTTAGGACATATTTCCTTAAATTATGGGATAAAATTATCAATAGTTTAATCTACGCAAAATTTTATCCTTTGAATTTTAGGGTAAAATATCATTTTCGTCCCTAAATTTTTATAAAAGTTTGTTTTTGGTCCTTAAACTAAGTTCATTTTTGGTCCCTAAACTTTGCAAAATATTCTACTTTTCGTCATTCCGTATATGTCTGTTAGTTTAGGTCCTATGTGGCTTATCGGAATGTTGATGTGGTATTTAACATTGACGAAACTAATTTATTTTTAAACTTATAAACACATGGCGCACAATGATTGGCCCACATAGATTAAACAGTTCTACTGGTGAGACAAATTTACCTTTACACCCACACAACCCAATCAAAACCTCAACTGTCTTAAAAAAAATCCCCAAAGCTAAAACGCTGAAAACTCCAACGCCACAATCTCACAAGCCAGTCCACGGCTTCAATCGACGACCCTAACCGGCGACGCCAAATCGGAAACAAAGTACCGGCGATGGAGTGTTTAAAGGCAACTCCCGCTGCTGACTAAGAGAAATCCACATGAAAGTTTTGACCAAGACACAGCTCATTAAACTCAAATCCACCAACAAATTTCAAACAATACAAGAAGAAATGTGACAAAATCAAATACTGATTTAGTATGAACTATCAACTTCACTAAACTTGAAAAAAGAAAAATAATAAACCCATGCACCCATATCAAATTTTTGTCATATCATGGGCTCATCTTCAAAACAAAACAACAATCGGAGTAAATTTCAAGGTAAAAAAAAAAAAAAAAAAAAATCAAATGAACAAAAACAAAAGATTGACAAAACAAAATTTTCTAACAAACCTCCAAGAGCAACTTTCGGCCAACTCAAAGAAGCCAAGAATCCCTCAAAGATTTCTCTTTTACTCCACACCAAACCAAACAAGTCAATATTTAAAATCACTAGTGAACTTTCAACAATGCAGGAGAGGTTTCTTCTTTAGAAACTTTCAATTAAGCAAAAAATTTGTCTTTTGTTTGTGTATATAACAAGAAGGTTCAAAGTCTTTCTGTTGCTTCAGTAACGGCTAGCTTCAACGACAGAAGAAGGCTTCCGTTGAACACTCCTTTGTCGCCGATTGAGGCTGTTGGGGTTTCAAGCTTTTCAGATTTGGGGATTTTTGAGACTGGGTTATGTGGGTCAGTGGGTGTGAGCGTTTGAGGGTAAATTTGTCTCACCAGAACTTTTTAGTCCATGTGTTTATAAGTTTAAAAATAAATTAGTTTGCTCAGTGTCAAATACCACATAAGCATTTCATTAAGACCTAAACTAACAGATATATAAGGACGAAAGGTAGAACATTTTGTAAAGTTTCAGGACAAAAATGAATTTTTGAAAGTTTGGGGACCAAAAAAAAACTTCTGTGAAAGTTATAGATGAAAATGATATTTTACCCTAAATTTTATTAAATTTATATTTTGTTTAAACTAAAAGTCTATTATAATTTTTATTTTAACTTCCTTCCCCTGAAAAAAAAAAAATTCTAAACTTAAAATCAGTGGCAGTTCTAAAAATTTTTCTCAAGGTGGTCTTTAAGAAGCATAAATTACACAATCTAATAAAAGGAGAAATTCATATATTGACAACAACAACAATAAGAAAACATGTAAATACATAAAATTTACAATTGTCTTCTACGAGTTTTCATATTTTGAAATTGTTACATGATAGTTTCATTATCAATATTACAAACTACATTTATTTCAATGTATACAACTAAGTAATCATTCATTCATTAAATGTAGAACAAATTATGGGGCAAAATTTAATTTTATTGGCATAAAAAAAATTGAGGGTATTCCAAAATTTTTTTTTTGAAGAGTAAACAAATAAAAAATTTTAAATTATTATATATAAATTTTTTTTTTCAGGTCAACGTGGCGCCTCCCCTACTTAAAATCGGGAATCCCACACAACCTCCCATCCTTTATCCCCTAAAGTCGCATCTTAGGTTTTATTAATTATTTATAAATATTATTTTATTAATTGTAGCCCCTCCCCCTTCCGATTTCACGTTTGTGAGAAAGAGCTATAAAAATCCAACCAATACCTCTTAAAATGCGTGAGCCCGAAATCCCTTTGAAAATTTGTGTCATGGACAGCCAGGGCAGGCAACCGCATGTGCTGGTCATACCATTTCCTGCGCAGGGTCATGTTGCCCCTCTAATGAAGTTGTCACACAAGATTGTTGATCATGGGATCAAGGTCACATTTGTTAACACTGAGTTTATACATGCAAAAGTCAAAGCTTCAATGGTAGTGAAGAGTGAAGAGAAGAAGAGCCCAATAAGGCTAGTCTCAATCCCAGATGGGATAGAACCTGGGGATGATCGAAAAGATTTTCTTAAGCTGACACAAAGTATGCTGAAAGTTATGCCAGTCCATTTGAAGGACTTGATTGAGAAAATTAATCAGTCAAATGATGATGATCAGATCAGTTGTGTCATTGCTAGTATAGGGGTTGGGTGGGCACTAGAAGTTGCTGAGAAGATGGGAATTAAAAGGGCGGCAGTTTGGCCTGGTGGACCAGGAAACTTGGCTTTTTTACTTCATGTCCCGAAGCTTATTGAGGATGGAATAATAGATACTAAAGGTAAAAATCTTGCTGCTATTAATAATTCTAACTTGTTTATGTTATTAAAAAAGATTTTGATTTACATGTTGAAACCTTATTGAGCAACTCATAATCAAACATCTTCAGCATTTAATATTTGGTATAAGAAAGGTGAAAAAGGATAAGAATGTACCGGCCACATAATTAGTGACATATACTTGTTTAGTTTTGAGAAAAAAATAAAAAAATAATAGTTGAATCACCCTGTAGGAGCTCCAATAAAAGACAACTTGATCTGGTTGTCAAAGGAAATCCCAGCATGCAGTAGCACCGAGTTGCCTTGGAGCTTTCCAGGAGACTCAAAGCTACAAAACATTATTTTTGAATATGCTTCAAGAGTGAACCATTATGTCAAACAATGCAACTGGCTTCTCTGCAACTCATTCCATGAACTTGACTCAGCGGTCTGCAATTTAATTCCTGGGATCATACCTGTTGGCCCATTACTTTTGGGCAATCAATTGAGCAATTAAGTTGGAAGCTTTTGGCCTCAGAATTCAACTTGTCTAAGCTGGCTTGATAAACAACCTGTGGGTTCAGTCATTTATGTTGCCTTTGGCAGCATAGCAAACTTTAGCGAGAAACAATTTGATGAACTAGCACTTGGTCTTGAACTCATAGGCCAGCCATTTTTGTGGGTTGTCCGATCAGATATAACAGATGGACCACTTGCTGAATTCTTGCACGTGTTTAGAACAAGAGTAAATGATCGTGGAATGATTGTTGAATGGGCACCTCAAGAGAAGGTGTTAGACCATCCTTCTATTGCATGTTTTGTAAGCCATTGTGGATGGAATTCAACCTTGGAGGGTATAAGCATGGGAGTCCGATTTCTATGTTGGCCTTTTTTTACAGACCAATTCCATAACAGGAGTTACATATGTGATGTTTGGAAGATTGGTTTAGGGTTGACCCCAGATGAAAATGGGCTCATCACGAGGCATGAAATCAAAACAAAAATAGAAACACTGTTCTCCGATGATGGTATAAAAAGAAATGCACTGCAGCTAAAGAAAATGGCCAAAACGAGTGTAACTAAAGGTGGATCCTCTTCTAAGAATTTCGAAAGCTTTATTGAACAATTAAAGCATTAAGGATGTTATAGAGTGCTTTCAAGTATGTCCTTATTAAGATATTATTTTGAATCGTTTTCCATAAAAATGAAGCTTTAGATTGAAAGAAATAGTGTGTGTGTGCGCACCAACCTATGTAAGGATTTGGATTTCCTTAATGGATTGCAAAGTTAGCATCATTAGTTGAACAAGCTTTTAATGCTTCTTAGGCTAAACTAGCTTCTTTTTCTTTATGGCAAGAGTCTTGTAGCTCAATTATTTGATATCTGTTGTAATATTATTTTTTCTCATATCAAGTGAGAGTGGGGGGTGAGATATATAATAATGTCAATGTGGAGTCTTTTGATAGTTGGTCAGTTAATTTTGTTTCAACACGTACGGTCAAACTAATTAGCCATTTGTTAGCTAAATGGTTTTTATTTATTTTTGTAGATGTGGTAGAATTTTAACCTATGATGTTTGTTTCATAATGATTACTTTTAATCATAAGACTAAGACATGAATTGATTAATGGTGTAGAGAGTTCGAATCCCAAATTTTTTATTTGATGAGAAGAGATTTTACAATTTGAGTTAACTAAAACCTACTCTCAATATGACTTTTGATGTATTAAATATGGGCGCGCAATTAATTTTCTTAAGCTGTTTGCAACCAAAAAGGAATGTCCGAGAATTGAAGAGAATTCATGGGATCGTTGAAAATTACCTGAACCTAACACAACTTAGATCTAATATCTAGCTAGCTATTAACAATTCAACTTGCTTCTGTTATTAAAAATTATTCTACTTTAGATGTTGCAACTCATAATTAAGCATATTTAGTATTTAATATTTGGTGTCAAAGAAGAAAGGGAAAAAAAAGGATAAGAAGATAAAGTCCACAAAATTTTTGTCATCTAGTCATTTGACATTTTCTATTTTATAATAATTAATGAGAAAAAATTAAACTGGTTTCCCTTGAGTTTTTTTGGAAATTACAACCAACTCCCATCTAGTTTGGAATAAAACACTCACCTCTCTTAAAATGATAACTATTTACACTAACCTCTCTTGGATGATTAAAAAAAAGTTTTAAAAATCTTGAATTTCATATTTTACCCTTCACTTAAACTGCCATCCTTACGCCGTCTAGTAAGGAATTTGAATTTTCGAGATTTTTAGCTCATTCTTTTCAGTCATCTTGAAGAGGTGAGTGTCTTGTTTCAAACTAAAGGAGAGGTGAGTGCAATGACATAAAACCGTAGGGAGGTCAGTGCAATTTTCCTTGCCACATGGTCTAATTAAAATTGTGTTATTTACAAAAAATGTGTAACAAGATTTAACCTATTTCAAAGATTTGCTTAATCGAACACGACCGTACTTACCTCATATAAATGAGTGTTAAGGCACAAGTTTATACTAAATGTTTAATACTGTGTACACATAACTCTCACTTTCGTAGAGTTTGAGATCAAGACCTCATCTCTAATTTTTTTGGAGATACTGATTCGCGGGCATAAGGGTATTCTCTCTCTCTCTCTCTCTCTCTCTCTCTCTATATATATATATATATATATATATATATATATATATATATATTGGTTTATGAAGGCTGTGAGTGACTACTACATATCATGGGCAGGCGAGCACATGTGCTAGCAATAGCATACCCTGCACAAGGCCATGTAGGGCCTCTCATGAAGTTGTCACAACAGATTGCTGATCATGGTATTAAGGTCACATTTGTGAATAGTCCATACACGTACACTCGAGTTTTGGCAACAATGTTAGGAAAGGAAGATTGGTAGCACCAGATTGATATTGTATCAGGATATCAATCCCAGATAGGCTTGGACCAAGGGATGACCAAAAGGACGAGAAAAATTAGTGAATCTATATATGTTAAGGGTTATGCCTAGAAAGTTGGAGGATCTGATTACGAAAATCAATATAGAAAGGTGACTTATGTCATTGCTGATGGAGTTGTTGCATGGGCACTGGAAGTTGCACATAAGATGTGTGAGAGTGCCTTTTTTTCTTCAGCACTAGGGCCCAAGAATCCTGGGCCGCGTGAGATGTTCTTGGTGGATTGGGATTGATTCTCCGCAGCTAAAGGGCTGTTTTAAAAATCGGTTGGTGCACAAAACATACTTCCTTCAATACAAATAGCTAACAAAACAAGAACATTTGCATTGAATGACATTTATGCAGTAAAGAAAAATGCAAGTGACAAATGGAAAATATAACGTAAGAACAAGCTAGGGATCCTCTAATTATGTGAGGTATATTTCATTGATTTCATTAAGTTGTGATTACAATGCTCACTTAAGACGTGATGCAAGGTTCAACTGAGCTCATAAGTTACAGACTTTAATAGCTATTCAAACTTCAAAGACTTGCAAAATTTGAACTTGTTGAATCCGAGCATGTTCAGTAGTGGCTGTCCTGGGATACCGGGGATGGTTCCTCTGTTTTCCCCTTAAATTACAGAGTCTTTTCTGCAACTCTCTAAGTTTTAGAAAGCAATGGTGAATGCTTAAAATGGTCTGATCGTTCTGAAAATGAGTCAATGCCCCCATAGCATGGATCCCTTCCTCCTTTTATAGCACAACTTCGGTCCCCTGGTGAACTAATGATTTCCCCGTTTTGCCCTTTGAAGCCTGTACCGTGCTTGGTTGCTTCAGGATCATGTTGTTTCCCTTTTCTTCATAGTTCCTTGCTTTTTGTTTCGACCAGATGAAAGTCCCTCAACTCCCTTCTATTTCCAGATTTCCCGTTGGCTGGCCTAAGGCCCTTTTGGCTTTTCTTCACAGTGCTCCAGCCTTTTCCAGTTGTACTCTTCCTTGTCTCTTTCTCCAAATGGTTGAAACCAGGTTCCTGCGTTTTGCTCTGTACCTCCACTGCGTGTCTGGGTCACAAGGTCCGCGTGCCCTTTGTCCCTTGTCTTTCTTTAATTTTTCTGTTATGATCCTCCTTCGCTCGTCCAAGTATCCTCTACCTCTGGGAGGCTTCTGGGACTCCAGCCCAGTTCTTCCTTTTGGACTTTGTCTAGTTCGCTGGTTGGGCCTTTCCTCTGGATCCCAGCCTTCTGGGCCTTTTCTTTCTTTTTTTCTTTTATTGTGAGAGCCTACCCTTTATTTATTTTCTTCCTTTTTTTGCGTGAAACGGGCCCAATGTCTTTTCTATCTCTTTGGGCCTACTTGTGGGCTGTTTAATTCTTTTTTTGAACCTCAACATTTAGCCCCCCGAGCTCATGGGTTGCTTGCAGCCCATGCGTGAGTTTTCTGCAGGATTCTCTCTTGTTTTGATCTTTCCACGAGGATCCTGATCTTTCATTTCTTCGGTATCTTGGCTCCTTTGTTTCTTTTTTTTTTTTTTTTTTTTTTTTTTTTTTTTTTTTTTTGTAACTCCTCCCCTTTTCGTGGTACGTGGCAGTTGAGTTGAAATAAAACTCCCACCACCTACTTTTACGTTTCCCATAACACTCATTAATAACCGCTGATAACTTCTTCCCTTTTAAATTTAATTTCTGGCAACTGGCGCGTCTTTCCACACATTGTGTCCTCTAACCGTTCTTATTCCTTCATTCTAGCATTTTCCCATTACTTTTTTTTTTCGTCTAGCTGAGTCTTCTGCTCCAAGCCTTTTTCTTTTCTTTTGATCAGTCTCGCCGCCATCTTCTTTCTCCTTTCCAGATACCTACTACTTCAATGGCTTCTTCCTCTTCTCAAAAAAGAAAGGAGCAGACTCCTAGTCCCTTTGAGGGCGAGGGCTCCTCTAGTTCTGCGCAAGATGAGTCCATCGCTGTGCGCCCTGCTTTTCCCTTGCGAGACCCCTGGTACACTCCTAGCTTATTCTTTCCTCGGGTGTCTCATGGCGAGGCCCCTCCATCCCCTCACACTTGGGTTTTCTCTGGTCAAGCGGGTTTCGTTGGTTCTGCACAAGTTCCAGACCCTAGGGAGATTTTTGATCTCCAAATCAGGCGAGGACTTCGGGAAGCGGTCCCCATCTTCTTCGATTTTGTCGCTGGAAAGATTCAAGGCTGGCCCATTTGAGTGGATAATGAGCTTTCTGACAAAGAGTTTGTGGGTCGCTTGGAGCATGCCGGCGTCCTGAAGGCAGTGGCTATTTCCAGGAATCTTGAGGGTTTCAGAGATGCCGAAGGCCTTAGGCATTTGGTGCACCACTAGTAACCTGCTCTGCACACTTTTTCCTTTTCTATTGGCAAACTGACTGTTACCTTAGAGGATGTGGTCAACAATTTTCTCCTTCCGGTGCTTGGGGATGAAAACCCTTTTGACATTAAGCTTTCTGACGAGGTTCTCGAAGTGGAAGAAAAATTATTTGCTCACTTTGGTGGACGTACTGCTTCTTCTGGTGGGAAACCGGCCAGGATGGGCAGGTGGGTTATGACTCTTTTGCGTGAGAAGGATAAGGAAGTCAGGCGTGCCGGGTTCCTTGCATTCTGGCTTAGCAAGTTCTTGTTCAGCGATTTCCCCGGGTACGGAATCAAGTCCACTCTCTTTCCTTTGGCGATTAAGTTAGCTTAGGGCGCTCAATATCCTCTAGCCCCCATGTTTTTGGGCCATGTTTACTCTCAATGGGACCAACTTCATGGGGATGAGGATGAGGGTGATTCTTGTTATGTTATCACTTCTTCGCTTCATTGCGCCATTCTCCAGGTATTTATGTGGGATCGTTCTTCAGTTACATTGGCAAAATGTAGGAATTTAAAATTTGTGAAAGATAAGTTTCAGGGTTCCCCTGATGTGATAAAAGGGCTTTGTGGCAGCTCCACTGACAGCCACCCTATTATTTTCCGTTGGTTGAGTCTAAAAGGTGGCAATCTTAACTTGGTTGAGTTGTTTGATCAAGCAGGCCATTTGAATTGGCGCTCCCCTCGGGAGTTTGGTCCTAGTTTTGTTTGCGATTTTGTGTTATCTCCCTTTCTGACTTCTACAGGGAATACTTTTGATTTACGTCGTAGTGATGAAGGTAGCTTAGCCTACTTGGCTTGCATTAGTCCTTCCTAGCTTCCTGTGCTTTCCTCGACTGGCCCACGGTACACCCATTACTCGGCGCAACGAGTACTTCGACAGTTTGGTTTTGATCAGGATATTCTCCTAGTGTTTAATGACATAGTTCCTTCTCTTCCTTCATTGGATCCCTTCATGAGGCTTCAGGCCTTTTCTTATTGGTCACGACGGAGCCCTCAGTTTGTAGTGCCTAACTCTCAGAGAGGAGTTTTTGCCTTTAGTGGCTACGCTGGTTATTGGAGGAGGGTTCAAAAGTCCTTAGCTGATTATGCTGGTTTTGAGACGATTGGGAGAGTGCCTAACCCTGACATCTCTTCTGCCCCAACATCCAACAGGCGCCTGTCCCTGCCTACTACTAGTATTGTTTCTGCTGCTGTGAGCAGCAAAACTGGTTTTGCAGAATGGCATGCTTCCAGAGAAGGCTGGGTGACTTATGCGCAGGATTTCCCAGAGAACTGGTTGGGGTGTGACCTTGTTGTTGGTGCTTCTGCTGGGGTACCAATTAAGAAAGGGGCAGTGGAGGCCATAAGTGCCAGTACTCCCATTGGCATGAGTAAAGGGAAAACAATTAAACAGGAAAAGTTGAAGGAGGCCGCGGCTGAAGAGAGTGTAGAGGATGTTGGCCCTAAGTCAAAGAAGAAGAAGAAGACTGGGAAATCCAAGAAACAGTTGATACTTGCTGAGGAGAAGGAAGTGGAGCAACTTTTGGCCACAAAGGGCCGGGTGAAGACTAAGGTAGAGTCTTTTTTTCCCCAAGCTCCTGTGAGTCCTTCAGTTCATGGTTCCTTGGGACCCTCTGGACGTACCCGTAGTAGACAACAGAGACCTGGAGACCCTGTTGAAAGAGAGAGAAGGGTAAGGCCTCTTTCCTCATTTGCTCTTTTAAGTTGCAGCTTTGTTGTTTCTCCCTTTTTCTTTTTTTTTTTTTGAACTAATGAGTGATTGTTTTTTTTCTTGTTGTGCAGTCCAAGCGTAAGCTAGATCCCAGGAAGGGTAGAAGCCAATCTTCTGGTGAAGATGTGGTATGGTTTTCCTTATCTGTGTCTTTTGCTGCTTCTTCATATTCATTTCACAAGTGTTATATACCCGTGCTGCCCTGTTGCTCATCCCCTTTCTTTTTCTTTTTTTTTTTTGTTCCACCTCTCTTTTGTTTTAGGTTGAGGTTCCTCCCCCTGTGGTTGGTGAGACTTTGGAGGAGGAGATAGCTGAAGCTGCATCCCAGAGTAAGGAGGAGGAGGCTCCTAGCGATGGCATAGCTGAGGGAACTGGGCAACCAATGCAGGATGTCCAGGCTGCCCAAGATCCTGAGGCTCCCAAGCTTCTCGCGTCCCCAGGTTCTCACTTTGAACAGATTCCCAGTCCTGTCAAGACCATGTTACCTCAGACTGGGTTAAGTACAAGGACCTTGGGAGGCGCATCATCATCCAGGCAAACAGGTGAGCCTTTCTTTTCTTTTATATAGCCTTTTATCTTTATCTCTTTTGCACCCTTTTTTTTTTTTTTTTTTTTTTTTTTTTTTGAGTCCTTCCTCTTTCCAGGCCAAGCCACTACAAGATCTGCCTCCGGTGCTGCTACTTCTTTGGAATCGGAGGATTCTGAAGGTGGGGTGTTGACTGTCCTTATTGCATTCTTTCTCTCTTTCTGCCCCCCCCCCCCCCTTTTTTTGTTTTGTTTTGTTTGTTTGTTTGTTTGTTTTTTTTTTTTTTTTTTTTTTGGCGAAGCCCCCTGCGTCCCTGCCTTCTTTTAGCCATTTTGTTGGGGCTTCCTCACCTTTTCTTCAACTTGCCCTGTATTCTTTTCCAGAATCTTTCAAGAAGTCAGAGGAGCAAGAGGAGGGAACTCCGCCCCAAGAGGCTGATATTGGTTTCTCCTTTGCCATTTTTTGTTCCCCCCCCCTTTTTTTTTAGAAGCTAAGTCCCCCCCTCTTTTTTTGCAGGAGTTGATATCAAAAATCCTGAAATCGTGGTTCCTGAGGGAGGTGTAGGATCTGCTCAGGTCGCTGATCCTTATGCTGTTCAGGGGGTTGAAGGTTCCTTTGGGACCCCAGGCGATGATGCAGCAAAGGGGAAGGCTCCAGAGGTGGTTGTTTCAGACCCTGCTTCAAGGCTCCCCACCTTTTTGGCTCGCTTTGATCTTCTGGAGTTCAACAGCCTCCCTGCTAGTCATTTCTGCCGCTTCGGGTCCTCCTATGGCAGCTTCTTGCGGTTCTTTGTGCCTGTGGAAGGTTTACCATTGCTAGAAGGGCTGCTTAAAAGCCATGGGGACTTTACCCTTGGTTTCAGAGGAGGAGTATTTTTGGGGAACATTCTGATGGAGCTGCTGTGTGCCGTGTTGATTTCTCTGAGAGATTCTTCGCCGGACTCTCTTTCTGAGGAAAAGCTCTTGGGGATCTCTTGGAAGCCAAGTTCAACTTGTCCTTTTTGCTGGAGTACCTGCGATCATTAGCCCAAGCGCTTTTTCAGAGGCAAGCTTCTAAAAGTATTGATGCTGAGATTGCTACTGCTGAGGAAGCTTTAGCTCGTGCTCACAAGACTTTGCAAGATCTGAAAGTCAAAAGGCAGAGGGTTCTTTCTTCAGCTGTCCTTGCTCTTCCCTCGAGTGGCTCCTTGTTGGCTGGCCTCCTTTCTTAGCTTTCTTTCCTTTTTTTTTTAGCTGTTCGGATATGTATGAACAATTTGGGATTGTATGGATTTTCTATTTCTTTGGTTGGACAATGCTTCTGGTTCTTTTTTTTTTTTTTGTTTAGATCTGCACTTGTGCTTTGAGACTGCTTTTATGTGCTTGTGCTTTAGTATGGCTTCTAAGTGTTGCTTTTAATCCTTTTCAAATGGCATGTGGATCTTCTTTTCTTGTCTTCTCTTTTTTTTTTTGCTGAGTCCTGGTCTGTGATTCCCACAAGTTTTGTTGCAGGTTCCAACTAGGTACCCACTCTTTTTCTTCTTGATTGCGCAAATACTGAACTGGGTACATTTGGTAACATATTATTATATTCTTTTTGTCCCAGCTCATGAACTTGGCAGGTTTTTTTTTTTTGTCAAGTACTGGGCTAGGTATCCTCAGTTTATGCTTGAGATCCTAGACCATGTATTTGAAACTTAGCTGCTTTGCAGCTATCTGTGGGGTGATCCTGGGTTATGCATAAAAAGATTTCCCCAGGCATTCTCCCCCCTTTTTTTTTTGGTTGCGCAAGTACTGAGCTGGGTACGTTTGGCAATGTATTCTTACTTGTCCCAGCTCATGAATCTTGGCAAGTTTTTTTTTTTTTTTTTTTTTTGGTACTGGGCTAGATATCCTCAGTATATGCCTGAGATCCCAGACCATGTATTTAAATTCAACCGTTTGTAGTTATCTGTGGGGTGATCTTGGGTTATGCAAGAAGATTTCCTCAGGTATCCTCCCCTGATTTCGTCCGTGTTAGGAGTTTTGTGGTACTTAGGATTTAATAACTGAGAAAAAGAAGAAATTTCATTGAATTTTAAAACATAAATGTCATTCAAGGAACACAGCAAATCTAACTAAGATAGTAAGGATCATAGAATGTCCTTCTACCTCAAGTTTCGAACAAAATTACTTAAATAATAATATATGAAAGAAGGAAAAACACTTAGCAGGTTGGAGCGTTTTGGCAAAAGGATTCCAGTGTACTGAGACCTCTCCCTTCTCATGCGTAGTATTGTTTCAGCCACTTCCCCTTTATGGGCTCTGTCAGGATTGTCCCATCTTCCTTTGTAAGGTAGTAGTACCCACTATCATGGGCTTCCCTGATGATGTAGGGTCCTTCCCACTTTGGGGCAAATTTGGAGGGTCCTGGTAGGTTTCTTCTTACATGCTCTGCTGTCCTTAGTACCAACTGCCCTTTAGTGAAAGTCCTCGGGCGTACTGCTTGTGCATATGCTCTTGTCATCCTTTGCTGGTACCTTTGGCTTCTTCTCTTGGCTAGCTCTCTTTCTTCCTCTACCCCTTCTAGGTCTGCTAACCTCCTTTCATTGTTTGCGTCCTTGGTGTCCTCCTGACTTTCCTCAAGTACTATTCTTGGTGTGGGAACAATTAATTCTACTGGGCTGATGGCTTTGTTGGGATTTGTGCCATAGAATCCTATTGTATGTTGCTATGTACTTTATTATGTATGACATTATGAATGACATGATGTATGACTTAATATTGTTATTAATAAAGTTGTTTTATTATTATCTGAAATAATGGTAACATGAATATTCGGACATTATCATATAGTCCATGAGATGCATAGTATGTGATTTATGTGAAAAGTCACGGAAGATATAAATCACAAGTTCTTTGTAAACTCAGAATTATAGTTCGTAGTCGGTGATGAAATTGGGTATTTCATCTGCGAAGACTATAACATATCAACTACGATGATTTGTCTTGATCATGGAAGTGGAGACTTCTAGTTGATGTGTTAATATATTTTAAGAGTTAAGACATATTGAACTGGACCGCTTTGAGATTTATTATTTTCCTAAAGACTGTCAAATGAATAATAAATCTCACGACTTACATTTGCATGAACTCTTAATCCTGAGAGAATAATGGACCTGATCATAAGGTGTAGGTTGCTTTGATATATCAGGAGTGAGATCTAAGGTAACGGTCAAAACCTCAATATGTTGGGCAGCCACATTTAGTGTTGATGGAACATATATTCTCAAGATGGAATTCATAGTCTCTTCACGGAGATACAAAATATTCCCTTGAGATAAGTTTAATGGATTTGTTATTCAGATGAGTTAGGCCTAACCACTTTAGTAAGACTAAAGTATATATTTATGAAATTGGATTTCATAAATATATGATGAATAACATTAAAGGATTAAACCGGGTACTCAAGGATTAAGATGTAGTAATTCACAAAGTGGCAGTCTTCATTCAAGACTTTGTGTTACTACGAATATTTAATGAAGGGGTTGCATGTATAATAAAGTCTTGGGATATAATTAATTGATAAGGCCTAGAGTGCAACTATATTTATATAGTGGTATTAAATGTAGTTAATGGTAACTTTGGACTTGTCAAGAGTTGACAGAAAAGCCCAGGGCCCATTGGAGCTAGTGTCTTATTGGTCCCTTTTGGTCCCACTCCAAGCCACACACTTAAGCCCAATTGGTAAGGCCCAAAAGGCCAGCCCAATTAGATAATTGGTTAGATACAAAAGGGAAAAACGTTCAGAATTGAAAGGTGAAGAAAACATCATTGTGAAGTGGTGTGTATGTGAGTGTTTGTCACTCTTAAATCAATCCTTTTGTTACCAATTGAGAGACCACACATCTTGGGCATCTAGTGGAATTGGAGTGAAGATTGAAAGTCTTCTCAAGAATTTCTGATCTTCGGTTTTTGAATTTCACCGCTTCAAGGTACATTCTCTTGTTCTCTAATTCAGAAACTTATATGGCACATGTTATCAATTGTGAATGAAGTAGATCCGTTTAAACTTATTTTTCCGCTGCGTTCATGCATATTTCCATCAAATGGTATCAGAGCGGTCTTCAATTTCCAATCTGTATAACATGTTTTATGAGTTTTGGAATTAGAGATAATAGTTTCAATATGTTAGAAGATTATATATGTATTTAATTTTCTGCATGGTTGTTGAAACATTTGATAAAAACTGATATTGATGTTATGATGTTGTTTAAATTTGAATTTAAGAATGTTAAATTGAATTTTAAGGCTATAGCATCAATGGAATTCAGTTTTGATATCAAATTCTGTCAATCATGTTCATATGGTATTTGTTTGTTCATAGAAAACCATTGAAACTGTTCAGAGTTTCCCTTCAAAAACTGAAAACACGGGTTTTTCGCGGGAAGCACTTAGTCGCGAGATACCCGCGAGACAGTAGCGAAAGTTTCTGTTTGATTTTTGAGTTTTTACTATTATGCATTAACTCAATTTCGCGGGAAGCACTTAGTCGCGAGATACCCACGAGACAGTAGCGAAAGTTTTTGTTTGGATTTTGTGTTTTCGCTATTTTTTCTTACGCCTTTTCGCGAGAAGAGCTTAGTAGCGATATACTCGCGAAAATGCCACTGAAGGGAATTTTGAAGTTTTTCTATGTGTTTTCAATTGTTTAAAGTGCAAGGCTATGTGTAATTAAATTATGCATATTTTAAAACTAAAAACCTTTCCTTTAAAACATCTAGTGGGAGAGAGATACAAGAGTTGGATCTCACGGCCTCCATTGTCGGTTCATAGCAGTATGGAATAAATACTTTGTCTTTGCTTCGAGCTTAGCATTCCATGCGGAGAGTATTTATTTCATGGTACTACAAGATTGAATTTCTTGGTTTATAGTGGTTTGATCAAACACCTTGTCTTAGCCTCGAGCTTTGCATTCCATGCGGAGGGTGTTTTGTATCATGGTACTATAAAATAAGCCTGTTAAGGGGATGAAATGTGGCTACACATGATTCTAGACAGTGGTATACACTAGACTAAATATTATAGTATCCTCTATGCTGAGTTCTTACTATCATTATTTAAAGGCCAAATGTATAACGACATATTATTAGTGTTTGATAAGAGTTATCATGATAGCACTAATGATGAGAATAGTTCTCAATCAATCATAGTATTTTATATTCACTCTATGCTGAGGGATATTGAATATGGGATTGGGTTGTCGTTGCATATAATATATTATGGTTTTTATTAAGGTTCCATACTATATGTTGATATGCTAAATTGATAAAGTCCAGTTTATTTATCATATTCATGTTTATTGTTTTCAGATTTGAACATG
Source organism: Quercus glauca (assembly GCA_023736055.1). Taxonomy (NCBI): domain Eukaryota; kingdom Viridiplantae; phylum Streptophyta; class Magnoliopsida; order Fagales; family Fagaceae; genus Quercus; species Quercus glauca. The sequence continues at coordinate 20,872,148 of CM043324.1, read as the reverse complement.
GCATCATTTAGCCCACTTGTTACCATTCTTAATCAAAACAAACTGACTGGATCCAATTATGTTGACTGGAAAAGAAATTTGGACATAGTTCTCACTGCTGAAGAGCACAAATATGTGCTTACTAAACCATGTCCTAGCTTTCCTTCATTAGATGCTCCTCTTGAGGAAAAACAGCGATGTGATCGTTGGCAGAAATCTAATGAGATGGCCAAGTGCTACATCCTAGCATCTATCTCAAATGTTCTACATCATCAAATGCAAGATGTAGAACTAGCTTCAGACATCATGCTAAGTCTGAAGGAGATGTTTGGTGAGCAAGGCCATTCAGCAAGGCAAGAAACCATGAGATAAATTTATAATACCAAAATGGCTGAAGGTAGTTCAGTGAGGGAACATTGTCTTACAATGATTTCCAATCTGAATATATTGGAAGTTTTAGGTGCCGATATTGATGGAGAATCCCAAGTGGATATGATACTCCAGTCACTACCGGAATCATTCAAGGAATTCAGACTCAATTATAATATGAACAAAAAGATTTACTCTTTGTCTAAATTAATGAATGAGTTGGTAGCGGCGGAAGGCATTCTTGGTACTTCCAATGTTGAAGCCAATGTTGGTGAAGCTTCTACTTCTCAACCTAAGTCGAAAGGCAAGGGTAAGAAGAAGAAGAAGAAGGACTTCACCAAGCAAGAGGGTAAACAAATTGTCTTAGGGGTTGCTGACAAAGGAAAGAAGTTCAAAGGAAAATGTTTCCATTGTGGTGAGAAAGGACATTGGAAGAGGAATTGTCCAGTATTCAAGGCTGCCAAGAATAAAGGTATGAATAATACATTCCTTCTTGAAATATGTTTGGTACAGAATCCCACGGATTCCTGGTGTGTGGATTCAGGTTGTACTAATCATATCTGTAATTCCTTGCAGGGGTTCCAGGAGACCAGAAAGCTTAAAGAAGGGGAGTTGTTTCTTACTTTGGTTGATGGGAGCAAGATTCCAATTGTAGCTGTTGGTGTTTTTAATTTGTGTTTTGAATCTAGAGTTTTAATATTAGAAGACTGTTTATATGTACCTAATGTTCGTAGGAATTTAATTTCTGCTACTTACTTAGGTAAACATGGATATTGTGTTATCCTAAAAGACAATGTTGTAATAAAGAAGGATAAAGTGTTTATCTGTTCTGGCAATATTGTGGATGGTCTTTATATTTTAACTCCTGATAAGCATGAATTATATAATTCTGAATTAGATAATGACTCTCATGTAAAATCATTAAAGAGAAAATTTCCTTCTACTAGTGATGTATATCTTTGGCACTTGCGTTTAGGTCATATTAATTCAAATAGGATTCAAAGACTGATCAAAGATGGACTCTTAGAGCCCATGGACTTTGATGAATTTCCAGTTTGTGAATCTTGTTTGAAAGGTAAAATGACCAAACCACCTTTTAATGCAAAAGGTAGAAGAGCCCAAGATTTGCTAGAGCTAGTGCATTCTGATGTTTGTGGTCCTATGTCAATCCAGGTAAGAGGAGGGTATGAGTATTTCATTACTTTCACTGATGATTACTCAAGATATGGTTATGTGTACCTAATGAAACGAAAGTCCGAAACCTTTGAAAAGTTCAAAGAGTTTAGGGCTGAAGTTGAGAATCAATTAGGTAAACACATAAAAGCCATTCGATCTGATCGAGGTGGTGAATACCTTCTTAGGGATTTTAAGGATTACTTAACTAAGAATGGAATTGTATCCCAATTGACTGCACCTAGAACTCCACAACAAAATGGTGTAGCAGAAAGAAGAAATAGGACTCTTTTAGAAATGGTTAGGTCCATGATGAGTTATTCAACTCTACCTATTTCTTTTTGGGGATATGCCTTAAACACTGCAATGTATCTTCTGAATTTAGTACCTTCGAAGTCTGTTCCTAAAACACCTGTGGAGTTGTGCAATGGGCGTAAGCCTAGTATGAGACATCTCCATATTTGGGGTTGTCCAGCATATGTGTTAAAAGGAAAGTCTGACAAGTTACAGTCTAAAACAGAAGTGGTTTTCTTTGTTGGGTATCCAAAAGGAACTGTTGGAGGTTTATTCTATAGTCATAAAGATAATAAAGTGTTTGTTAGCACAAATGCAAAATTCTTAGAAAATGACTATATGAATAATTATACTCCTAGAAGTAGAGTTGTTTTGGCTGAAATGAATGAACTTATAAATAAACAACCAATAGATGAAACTAGGGATGATGTGGCTGTATTAGATACACCACAAGCTACTACTCATGACAAGTCTAGTACTCAGGTGCCTCGTCGTAGTGGGAGAATTGTTCGGCCTCCTATAAGATTCATAGGTTTGGGAGAAACTTATGAAGCTATCTCAAAAGAGGTTGAATCGGATCCCTACACATATGATGAAGCAATGAATGATATAGATGCACATCATTGGGTCCAAGCTATGAAATCTGAATTAGATTCCATGTATTCCAATCAAGTTTGGGATCTTGTAAAGGCGCCTAACGGCATTAAACCTGTTGGTTGCAAATGGGTTTACAAGAGGAATAGAGGGATAGATGGAAAGGTTGAAACCTTTAAAGCAAGGCTAGTGGCGAAAGGTTGAAACCTTTGTGCCCATGTTCTGCAGGCTGCCAAACTTTGTTCCCTTAGCGCAAAGTCACCTTTCACCTGAGAGACCACAAGATTGGAATCTCCCAGTACCCTCATGTGTTTTATCCCAATACTGAGTGCTACAGTTAGCAGGGTTAAGTATGCCTCGTACTCGGCTGCATTATTGGAGCAGGAGAAACCAAGCTTGAAGGATAGAGGTATGGTGTCCCCATTTTCACAGCTCAGTACAATTCCTACCCCATTTGAGGTTGCTGTAGCTGACCCATCGAATCTCATTGTCCATTTCTTTCCCGGGATTTCTGCTACTGCTACCTAACCTGGGATCTCTTCGCTTAGTGAGCTTTCCTCCTTCCCTGGGAACTGTGCCAGGAGGTCGGCTATGGCTTGACTTTTGACGGCCTTGGGGGTCCTGAGGCCTATGTCATATTGAGAAAGCAGGACCAGCCACTGTGCTATTCTCCCTGTTAGGAGGGGCTGATGCAAGAGTGCTTTTATGGGATGTGACTTAGTCACTAAAAGGATTTAGTGGGCTGAGAAATACCTCTTCAGCCTCTGGGATGCGTAAGTAACCACTAGGCAAGCCTTTTCTATCCTGGGATACTTGGTTTTGGCATCCTTGAGTGTTCTGCTCACATAGTAAACAGGTTGCTCGTTCCCACCATCATCCTCTTGCGCCAGCAGGGCTCCTATTGCTTGAGCATTTGATGCCAAGTATAATAGCAAGGGTCACCCACGTACTGGTGCCTGGAGAGTGGGCAGATGATTCATGATCTGTTGGACCCTTTGGAAGGCTTCCTGCTGTTCTGCTCCCCAGGTGAACTCAGTTCCTTTCTTTAATAGCTTAGATAAGCCCCCTGTGACTGAAGCCAGTCCTGGCACGAATCTCCTGATGTAGGAGACCCTTCCCAGGAAGCTTTTGAGCTCCCTTACTGTCGTTGGTCTTTTCATAGTAGCGATGGCTGCAGCTTTGGCCGGATCTACACTTATGCCTCTATGATGTACCAGGAACCCGAGGAACTTTCCTACAGATACTCCAAAGGCACATTTCATGGGGTTCATGCGTAGCTTGTATTCTCTGTATCTTTTGAAAACTCGTTCAAGTACCTGAAGGTGCCCTGTCCTAGTTTTTGACTTGACCACAATATCATCCACATAGTCTTCCATTTCCTCATGCATCATATCGTGGAAGATGGCTGTCATGGTTCGCTGGTATGTGGCTCCTGCATTTTTGAGGCCAAAGGGCATCACAGTGTAATAAAAATTCCCGATTGGTGTCCTGAATGCTGTCTTCTCGGCATCCTTGGCAGCCATACGAATCTGGTTGTACCCACTATACCCGTCCATGAATGAGAACATGGAACTTCCCGCAGCTGAATCCATAAGGAGGTCAATATTAGGCAGATGGAACTCATCTTTGGGACATGCTTTATTCAGGTTGCGAAAGTCTACATAGCAACGGATCTGGTCGTTCTTTTTCTTCACAGGTACTATGTTAGAAAGCCATCTGGGGTGCTGAATGGGTCTAATAAAGCCAGCTGCTAGCAGCTTCTTGACCTCTTGAGTTATCTGGGCTTCTATATCAGTGTGAAAGACCCTAGCTAGTTGGATCACTGGTTTAACTCTTGGGTCCACATTGAGGGCATGGACCACCAATCCAGGATCCAAACCAGGCATCTCATCATAGGTCCATGCAAACACATCTGCGTATTCTTTGAACAAAGCCACGAGTGACCCCCTTTCTTGTGTTGTCAACTGACTACTGATGAAAACAGGCTTCTGGGATCTCAGTTTAGTCCCCAAGTTTACTTCCTGTAATTCTTCCTCAGGCTGGATTTGTGTCTCTTTGACTGGTTCCTCTGGGACTTCCTCCTGGGCTATCATACATTCTGGTGGTCCGGGACCTTCCTGCACGATGCACTCAGGTCCTGCGCACCTTCACAAACGATATATTAATCTTCCCCCGGGTTCTCGCACTACTACACACTGATGGTACGTGGATGGTATAAGGCAGTGCTTATGGAGCCATGGCCATCCCAGGAGTACATGGTAGGATACTTCTGAATTGATTACGTGAAATCTGGTCAAGGCCACTATTGGCCCCACCCTTAGGGCTAACTGTATATATCCTTCGGTTGATTCTGCTAATCCTCCAAATCCAGTTATCTCCATGGGAGCCCCCAGGATCCTCCTCCAGTTAGGCCCACGGCTTCCAAGGTACTCAGGGCTATGAGGTTGAGTGATGCCCCTGTGTCTACCAGTGCTCTTCTGATTTGGACACCATTTATGGTGGCTATTAGGTAAAGAGGTCTACAGTGGTCTGGCTCCATGTCTTCATCAGTGAAGGTTATGGCATTGGTTGTCTCCAGGAAAGCTCAACTGGCATGTGATTCTGCCGTGAAACATTCCATTCATGAATCTGCTGCTATAGTCATGAGGGATTCCATGGCCACCCTTCTTGCTTCTGGTACAAATCCCAGCTGATTGAATAGTGATCTGAACTTGGGATTCTTCTGGAGGGTCCTGACTGTGTTTGGGTGGAAAGATCCTCCTGGCTCTTCTGCTTCCACCGGGTTCCCATGGATTGCCACAGCTACCACCCCCTTTCCTTTATGGTTTGGCAGTGGGTTTCTTTGTACTTCTGGTTCTTTCTGGGTGAGCTCCAGGGTTCCTTCTCTTAGCTTCCTGTGAAAGAGCCTGCGGAGGGTCCAGCAGTCCTTGGTGGAATGCTTAACATAATTATGAATCCTGCAAAATAAAGGATTCTTCCTTTCTTCTTCGGTTGGTAGCCTGGACACGGAGAATGGCCTAACCACTCCATCCCCGATCCATTTGTCCAGGACGTGGTTTAATTCTTCTACAGTACATGGGATCACCGGTGGTTCCTCGAACATTTTTCCATCAGGCCTCTTCCTTTTTTCTCTCACCGATGCTGTCATGGCTTGGGATGCTGGCGCCCTCTTCGCCCTCATAGTTTGTGCTGTCCTTCTTGTTCTCTGTAACAGGTCAGTAAACTGTGTGATACATAAATTTTCGAGGTTGAGTCTGTAATCAAAAAACATGTTAGAGATGCAAGTCTCCACGAGCTCCTTTTCTTCATGGTCCCCATAACAGTCTAGGGACACATCTTCAAATCTTTTGATGAACTGGACAGGATCCTCTCCAGGCCTCTGCCTCACCATCTGAAGGCTTTGGAAAGTTACCTTGTCCTCACCAGGGTAATATTTTGCACAAAATCTTTCCATCATTTCGTCCCAGGTCTTAATGGACCCAGGTCTCAGTGTAGTGTACCAAGTGTACGCTCTGTCCATTAGGGACTTAGCAAACTCTCTTAGGCATAGCTCCCGGTCTCCTGCGTAGGGGCCCATAGTGTGGACAAACCTACTCGCGTGTTCTACTGCACTTCCATTCCTTCCATCGAAAGGATGGAACTTTGGTGGCTCATATCCCTTGGGATATGGCTTGCCAAGGAGTTTTGGTGGGAATGGGGGATCCTGAGAAAATTGCTTGGGGGTCCTGGAAAGTTTTTCCCTTTCTTGGTCCAGGAGGGCACTGACGTCTGCCAGTGTTAGGTATTGGGGGTTAGTTCCTCCTCCCACTACTGACCCTCCTTCTAGCTGGGTTCTGTCTTGGTTACCCACATGGGGGGCATTGTCTCTGATTTCTTGCGTCTTGCCTTCTTTGAGAAGGTGAACTTCTTGTTGCAACTCCTTCAACATCGCGGTCATTTGAGCCATAGGGTCTAGCTCTTGCCTTGCATTCCTCTGTTCTGATACGGCTTCGTGCTCTGCTAGGGGCACCTTGCCTCTTTGTCTGGAGGCCACTTCATTTTCTCCCACGGGCTCAGAAGCTGTGGGTGGCACGTTTGCACCTTTACTGTTCCTTTGTCTTGGAGGCATGTTCTGCGAAGGGATTGCTTCTTCCCTTTTCTTTACCCAGTCCCTAGTGGAGTCGCCAAAATGTGAGAGTGCCTTTTTTTCTTCAGCACTAGGGCCCAAGAATCCTGGGCCGCGTGAAATGTTCTTGGTGGACTGGGATCGATTCTTCGCAGCTAAAGGGCTGTTTTAAGAATCGGTTAGTGCACAAAACATACTTCCTTCAATACAAATAGCTAACAAAACAAGAACATTTGCATTGAATGACATTTATGCAGTAAAGAAAAATGCAAGTGACAAATGGAAAATATAACGTAAGAACAAGCTGGGAATCCTCTAATTATGTGAGGTATATTTCATTGATTTCATTAAGTTGTGATGACAATGCTCACTTAAGACGTGATGCAAGGTTCAACTGAGCTCATAAGTTACAGACTTTAATAGCTATTCAAGCTTCAAAGACTTGCAAAATTTGAACTTGTTGAATCCGAGCATGTTCAGTAATGGCTGTCCTGGGATACCGGGGATGGTTCCTCTGTTTTCCCCTTAAATTACAGAGTCTTTTTTGCAACTCTCTAAGACTTTAGAAAGCAATGGTGAATGCTTAAAATGGTCTGATCGTTCTGAAAATGAGTCAATGCCCCCATAGCATGGATCCCTTCCTCCTTTTATAGCACAACTTCGGTCCCCTGGTGAACTAATGATTTCCCCATTTTGCCCTTCGAAGCCTGTACCGTGCTTGGTTGCTTCAGGATCATGTCGTTTCCCTTTTCTTCATAGTTCCTTGCTTTTTGTTTCGACCAGATGAAAGTCCCTCAACTTCCTTCTATTTCCAGATTTCCCGTTGGCTGGCCTGAGGCCCTTTTGGCTTTTCTTCACAGTGCTCCAGCCTTTTCCAGTTGTACTCTTCCTTGTCTCTTTCTCCAAATGGTTGAAACCAGGTTCCTGCGTTTTGCTCTGTACCTCCACTACGTGTCTGGGTCACAAGGTCCGCGTGCCCTTTGTCTCTTGGCTTTCTTTAATTTTTCTGTTATGATCCTCCTTCGCGCATCCAAGGATCCTCTACCTCTGGGAGGCTTCTGGGACTCCAGCCCAGTTCTTCCTTCTGGGCTTTGTCTGGTTCGCTGGTTGGGCCTTTCCTCTGGATCCCAGCCTTCTGGGCCTTTTCTTTGTTTCTTTCTTTTATTGTGAGAGCCTACCCTTTATTTATTTTCTTCTTTTTTTTTGCGTGAAACGGGCCCAATGTCTTTTCTATCTCTTTGGGCCTACTTGTGGGCTGTTTAATTCTTTTTTTGAACCTCAACAAGATGTAATAATTGATCAACATATTAAACGGGCCATGTTTTGGCCTACTGCTGTATGAAGTTTCGCCTTGGGACTCCATATTCAGGAGCTCATTGAGTGAGTCTTTAGTTTATAAGTCTCGCTAGTACTTACAAAAGTTAGGTTATTTTGTAAGTGCTAGTGTTGTAAATCTTATCTTCTCACTCCCTTCTTCTCCTATTTTTGATATTATTCATAACGGTAAGAGTCAAATATATTGTTAGCTTTCCCATAGTCTAAAAATCATATAAATGTTATATTTATTATCTTGTTATATCTCCAAATAATCTTCTAACTAAAAATTAAATAGTGTTATGAAGTAAATAATAATAATAGTAAAAACTAAAACACACAAAACAAAAAATCAAAACTGCTCGGTTTTAGTCTTTAAGCATTATTGTTCTAAATTAGTATATTACGTCTAATATTTTTCAAACATATTGCCAAATTCCAAGTAAAAAAAGAAAAGAAAAAAAAAAAAAAAACCACAAAGAATCAATTAGTTGAAAGGAATCACATTTAATTCTTAACTAAATTAATGCAGGCATAAAACTGGTCTGGATAATCCTGAAAAAAAAGAAGTGTTAATTGGCTAGCACTAGAAATATTCTCTGTGCCAGCAAAACCCAAATAAATTTTAAATTCTGCAATGCCAAATAACCTTCATGTCCAATTCCTTTTCAAATTACAAGTTACACCCCTAAAGTTTGTGGATGTTTGGATTCTACACCTTAAAGTTTTAGAATTTGAATTTTACCCCTTAAAGTTTAGGGTTGTTTGGATTTTATACCCTGCCGTTTTAGAATTTGAATTTTACTTCATAAAGTTTGGGAGTGTTTGGATATCACATTCTGACATTCCAAATTCTGAACGTCATGATATAAAATCCAAACACTTCTAAACTTTAGTAAATCAATTAATCCAAACACCCCTAAAATTTAGGGGATAAAATTTAAATTCTAAAACGTCTGTGTGTAAAATCCAAATACTTCCAAATTTTAGAAGGCAAAATCCAAATTCTTAAACTTCAAGGTGTAAAATTTAAACATCCCCAAACTTTAGGGGAGTAATTTATAATTTACCCTAAATTTTTTTAATATTATTTTAATGGCCACATTAGCACCTAATGTGCCAGTAGTGTCATTCCGTTTGTGACATAGCGTATTTCCGTTAGTGAGATGAGGATAGGGACTAAAATGAGAATGATTTTTTGATTTTAGGGATCATATCCTGGGAAAAATAGGTGAGGACCAAAATGAGAATTGACCCAAAATGTAGAACCAAAAGTAAATTTACGCCTTAAAATAAGTATTTTAATAAAACATGAAACATGCAACTTTTAGTTGATAAAGACAACAATTTATTTGTTCTTATTAATTTCTTTAGATAAAATATTAATAAGTGTTTAACAAGACATGTGTTGATGGTCATTTTTGGAAAGGAAAGAAGAAGGCCCAGCAACACGAGTAGAAAAGAGTTGATAAATAGATAGAAAAACCATTAAGTCCAAGCGGCAGGAATAATGAATCACAGGCCCATGTGATAAACAAATGAGCTTTGAGGAAGCAAACGAGCTTAAAGAAGCCCGGAAAGAGAGAAGTAGCAAACCCATGGGCAGTATATGATATAGAAAAGTGAGAATGGGCCACAGCAGGCCCGAAGTAATGCAAGCAAAGAAAGTAAGGGGTTGATGGCAAGCCCATGAGCCCCAAGGATGAGGATAAGGTAATTGGGCCGGGGAAGCCCAATGAAGTTAGTAAAAGCCCATGGGAATGCAGAGTCAGGAAAAGAGCCAAGGAAGCCCAAGGAAAGCAAATGGGCCAAGGATGCCCAAGAGAAAACAAATTGGACATAGGAGCCCACAAGCAATGTAATAGAAAACCAATGGCCATAGTGAGTCACTGGGGAAAGAATAAACAGTAGGCCAAAGGGGGGCTCAACAGGACTGGGTCAAGTAAACGTCATAGCAGGAATGACAAAATAATATGGCAAGAAATGATAGCAGTCAAGGAGTGGACTGAAAGAAGGCAAAGCCCAACATCAAATAAAGCCTAGCCCCTAAGGGGAGTGGGAAATTAGAAAACAGCTTGCATAAGAAGTCAAGGATGGGCGGCAGACTATGCAGGCAAGCCTCCAGACCGTGACAAACACATGAGCAGTAGACAGATTTTGGATGTACATGGAGGGGAGGCATGCGCAAGGCCCAAACATCACCAGCCTGTACCCAGCCAATACAGGACACGGTGAGGTCATAGGTCAGAGGTAAGAGGGCATGGTTTGGCGGTGGGGAGAGAGGAAAAACCTATTCTAAGGTTCCTACTCAGGCTCTTTTTGGGGAAATGTCCTGTTGGGATGACATTCCACCTAAAAGAAGCAAGACTGAGTTGAATCACTAGGTGCATGCCATGAAGGATAGGGAGAGAGAGCACACACCGTAGTAGGAAAGGGTGCCACGGCAAACAAACAAACAAAAATGTCCTCTTTGTCTGGTAACAGGGAGTGGCACACAGATGGCCCAGTGGTGGTCGGCAAGTACACCAAGACCAGGCAAAAGTGGTTAAGGGCTAAAATAGTAAAACCCGGTCACGGCAGGCACTATAAAGGAGGCCTTTGCCATGTACAGGGGGGACAACGATTACGGTAACAGGAACCTTTAAGAAAAAACCAGGAAATAGAAAAACAAGTAGGGAGGAAAGAAAGAAAAAAAAAAGAAAGATAAGAGGAAAATTAAGAAGGAAGAAAAGAAAAACAGAGAGTTAGATCGGCAGGCATGCACCAATAGGTTGATTCCCTCTCTCCCTTTCAAAGTCTTACTCTTTGCCAAAAGCAAAAGGATTCTTTTGGGCACTAACCATTTAGGTCCGCTTCCCTCAAAGTGATTAATTTCCACAGCAAGATTCCCTAGGGAGGTTATTCATGTTGAGAAGAAGCGTTCTTCCCTCTCTGGTCTTGTTCCTGCGGACCAAATTTGATTTGATTTCTTTCATTTTTGATTAACCCATACATTGCCACTTATTCCCTTTGTTTCCTTTATAAAAGCAATTGTTATTATTGTGATTATCTTTCTTAATTAGGGATTATTTGGTTATTTTTTGATTGAGTAGCCGAGGTACTCTCTCTTTTGCTATTATTATTATGTTTGCCATGACTCATCTAAAATAACTCTGCTTGTTGTAAGTGTGCTCTTGGCAAACAAGGCATAGTTTGCGCACAAGCCAGTCCAAATTGAGTTGCAGTTGGACCAGTCTCAACTCCCTTACTCAGAATATTTGGGCCCAGTACCGCAGGAGGCAGCCCAGCCCCAATATAACAAAAAAGGCCCGCTGCAACATGCAACATGCTTTTAGATAAAATAACAATAAGTGTTTTAACAAAACATATGTTTCAGTTGATAGAGACAACAACTTCTTTGTTCTTATCAATTTCTTTAGAAAAAACAACTATAGGGTTTTTAACAAAACATGTAGCATGCATTTATGTTTCAGTTAATAGTGACAACAACTTATTTGTTCTTATCATTTTTTTTTTGACAAAGTAACAATAAGTGTTTTAACACATGCAACATGTATTTAAGTTTCAAAAATTTAAATCTTACTCCAACTAAAAAATCTATTATTAAAATTTCAAAACTTATATATACATATACATATATATATATATATATATATATATTCACCAATGTTCTTTCCATAGAATCCCTTTTGCACCCCACATTTTTGTTTTTGTTTTTGTTTTTTTTTTGTTTTTTGTTTTGTTTTGTTTTTTTTTTTTTTTTTTTTTTTTTTTTTTTTTTTTTTCAAGTTACAACTTATGCATATGTATTTGTATTGGATTGATATATATATTGTGTATATTCATAGAATTTGATCAATTTATATGATACTCTCTCTCTCATTGGTACAATTTTTTTTTCCTAATAAACAACTATTGTCATTAATTATTAAATTATTATTTTTTAATTGTTAGGATATATTTTCTCAAATTAAGGGATAAAATTGACAATAGTTTAATCTACATAAAAATTTATAATTTAAATTTTAACAAATTATATTCTATTCAAACTAAAGTCTATTATAAATTGGGCAAGGATTTGCTGCAAGCTAAGTTGCAGCAACTTCTGCAAAATGTACACATGTCAAGTGGTCATTTGGTCAAAAATTCAATCTTAACATAGAAGTTTTCATTTAAATATAAGCTTGGATAGGTGTCTATCTGAGACATTGTCACGTGTGCACTATTATAGGAGTTGCTACAACTTAGTTTACATCATATCCTTACCCTTATAAATTTATTTTTACTTCCTTCCCTTGAAAAAATAAAAAAATTCTAGTCTAAAATCCGAAATTCCACACAACCCCCACATTTTATTTCCCCTCAAGTTGCATCTTAGGTTGTATTTGTTAGGTTCTAAGGTTTTAGGATTTTATGTATTTAGAACTCTAATTTGTAATGTTGGCAAACCATGATCAAAACATTGTATTTAGTCTTGTTTAGGCTTGCTCAAAGTTGGTAAAATATTGTAAAGTTGGAATCGAGTGACTGCAGATGCATTGGGGCATTTCGGCCTGGCTCGATCGATCGAAGGTTAGACTCGATCGATCGAAAGTCAGCCCAGATGCGTTTTCTGCAGAATTTCCAACTCATCCCAAACTCTTTAAACGTTTAGGGTTTTATGTTTTTGCCCTAGGTATATAAGGCAAACCCTAGCCACGTTTTTCAGAGTTGCACAAGTTGTATTGTTGCTCATACATTGCGGTTTTGTGTAAATCTCTTGTGAGATCTAGAGGAGCTTTCCTTTACACGAAGCTTAGGGTTTTCAAGATTGAGATCACTTCAACATCTTGATGATCAACTTGGTTGCTGCCTTTGAAGCTTAAAGAATATCAAGCGTGGGTGCTTGTAGCTGATCAAGGGATTCAAAGAAAGAAGTAGTCCGTGGACTCGGAGCTTGCGCGTGGTCGTGTCAGGAAGTTTTACTGGTGGGTAGCATTAGGAAGTCAAGTGGGGAGCTTGTAAGTCCTTTTGTAAGAACTTCAATTCTTTCTTAGTGGATTCCGTTTTGCCTTGAGGATCGGTGGGTAAAATCCTCCCCAGGTTTTTCCGTGTGGTTTCCTGGGTGATCATATCATGTGTTATTTATTTTCCGCTGCATTATATGTTTTATATGCTTGATATGATTTTGTGATTGTTTTAACATAGAACTGTTTAATTTGACTAAGTAAAAACTTGGCTAATTAATCTAGGCTACGCAATCTGGTTATAGTTTAAGGGGTCTAAACCGTTCAGTATTAATTATTTTAAAATATTATTTTATTAATTGTTAGTATATATTTTCTCGAATCAAGGATAATTTTTGAAAAGTCAACAGAGGCCATTAGCGCCCCCGCCCCACCACCAAACCCCCCCCTTCCTTTATGCCGATTTCACATTTGCGAGAAGGAGCTATAAAAATCCAACCAGTAGCTTTTAAAATGCGTGAGCCCGAAATCCCATTTTTCAGTCTTCAGTTTTTTAGCCCTTTTGACATTTGGACTTCCTGCTTTGAAAATTTGTGGCTAAGGTGTAATGGATAGCCAGGGCAGGCAACCACATGTGCTCGTCATACCAGCTCCGGCACAGAGTCATGTTGCCTCTCTAATGAAGTTGTCACACAAGATTGTCGAACATGGGATCAAGGTCACATTTGTTAACACTGAATTCATACACGCAAAAGTCACAGCATCGATGCCAATTAAGAGTGAAGAGAAGAGTCCAATAAGGCTGCTAGTCTCAATCCCAGATGGGCTAGAATCTGGGAATGATCGAAATGATGTTCTTAAGGTGACACAAAGTATGCTGAAAGTTATGCCAGTCCATTTGAAGGACTTGATTGAGAAAATTCGTCAGTCAAATGATGATGATCAGATCAGTTGTGTCATTGCTGGTATATCGATTGGGTGGGCACAGGAGTTGCTGAGAAGATGGGAATTAAAAGGGTGGCAGTTTGGCCTGGGGGACTAGGAGACCTGGCCTTCGTACTTCATATCCCGAAACTTATTCAGGATGGAATGATAGATACTAAAGGTAATATCTAGATGCTATTAACAATTCTAACTTGTTTATGTTACTAAAAAAGATTTTTCTTTACATGTTGATACCTTATTGAGCAACCCATAATCAAGCATCTTTAGTATTTAATCTTAGGTATAAGAAAGGTGAAAAAGGTTAAGAATGCACCGTCCACATAATTAGTGACATATACTTGTTTAATTTTGAGAAAAAAAAAAGTTGAATCACCCCGTAGGAACTCCAGTAAAAGACAACTTGATCTGGTTGTGAAATGAAATCCCAGCATGGAGTAGCACCGAGTTGCCTTGGAGCTTTTCTGGAGACTTAAAGAAGCAAAACTTTATTTTTGAATATTATACTTTGAGAGCAAACCATTACGTCAAAAAATGCAACTGGCTTCTTTGCAACTTGATAGGCCAAAAACGTATTGACCTCTTGTGATGAATTAATTGATTAATTAGCCAAGTTTATTAATTAATCAAATTAACATGCAAACGTGCGGTAGCACAAACAAATCACCAATAACTAAAGCATGCAGTGGAAAATAAATTGACATGGTGATTTGTTTACGAATGGAGAAAACTTACATGGCAAAAACCCCACTAGGTGATTTTAAGGTCATCACTCCCAAGAATCCACTATTATCACAACAAGCGGTTACAAGTAAAGGAATCTCAGTACATTATCCCAACCTACAGTTAAACCCTTACTCCAATACCCAATTGGACTTGTTCTGTAGTGACAATCTCTCCTTGTAATGCACGGCTCCTAATACATGACTAACTAATTGCGCAGATCCCAGTACGCGACTTCAATCACCAACTAGAGAAGGTTGTTGGCTGCAAAGTTCTTCAGTTCATCACAAGATGAAGATCCAGAAAATGCTTGGTTACAAAACCCTACGGTGCACAAAAACAACAACTTCTTCACAAGAAAGATGAACTATAGCAAATTCTGTCTCTGGTAACAATTTGCTTGAACTAACTTTGCTTAACACTGCAACTTGTGTCTCTGTTTTCTGCCCTTAAAATAATCCTTATATATGTCTAGGATTGTGAGAAAAGAAAGCCCAAACATATAATCACGGATTGGAATCAAAACAGAATTGAAACTTTGTTTTTCATAAACCTTGACAGATGCCCTATTTGTTGAGTTGCTATCGAGTCACGGGCTTCAACAGCTCTACAGGTCTCGATAGATAGCTAGCTATTGAGTTTTAATGAACAGCACGTTCTGCACTTGAATCTTGGACAGACTTGCATGGCTTTAACACTTGATCTTGAAACAAATTTCTTGAAGTATTAAACACATCCTAAATCTACCCAAATACAAGTAAAATGCATTTTGTCAAAGAATTAGTCAATTACATAAAATAGTGATATATATATGTTCCTAACAAGTGAATCACATATGTCCTAACAATCTCTCACATTTGGCAATCCATGACAAAACTACAACAAACAAATGAACATATGAGAGAAGTCATAAATCACTCAACTCATATTCACTTGTTGAATACAATAAAATCTATCCTAACACAAACTCTTGAAAAACTTTGTAAGAAGAGAGTTTATGGCAAGTAGACTTTGACAACCTGTATTTTTGAAACACTTTAAATAAAACTCATCAAGGCATCTTTGTGTGAAACAAAAATAATAGATTGCATACAAGATATAAGAAACATGTGTATAAAGATAGAAAAGAAACAACACATGAAAGGATAGGTGAAAAGAAAAACATATATCAATATAAAAAGAATATAAGTACAATGTATGTCAAAACGGTTACAAGACCAATATACAAGATATGATATATCTGAAATAGAAAGAAAAGAAGAAAAATGCATCAAGTCCTCACTACATCCCTCAAAGTACGCACTCCCCCTAACAAAAATCTCCTATACTAACCCTCCCCCTAAGTATGACTATTCTCATAAACAAAACTACTCTTCCTTTTTGTCACGAGTGACAAAGGGTAAGTATCAAGTAGACATCTCATTAGAACTAGAAGAGCTAGCATCTCCATCTCCATCATCATCATCGTCGTTGGAGTTGTCATCCTTGGATGCCTCGGGAGGAGGAGAGGGAGACTCCACAAATCCCACCAAGGTGAGCCTGCCGTCTAGCAATACGGTCGACACGGGTGTTCACTTACCCCAACTCATCACTGAGAGTGTCGAGGTGAGCATCCATGCGTTGAAGCTGCGCCATGATCGCGTCAAGGATCACACCTCCCGCAAAAGTAGAAGGAGCGGAGGTGGATGGAGCTGAAGGAGTGGGAGGAGCTACCGTACTGGACTGCCTCGAACAAAACTATGCCTCGCTCCGTTTAACGGTAGCAGTGTCAATGGCACACATAACGGAGAAGTGGTCGAAAACGGGAAAGGGAATAGAAAAATGGCGTAAAATCCGCGTGATAGCAGAAGGGAAGATGAGATTATCACAGGTCGCCGTATCCCTATATACATCTATGATAGAAAGAATGAAATGAGAGGGAAAAATCTATAGTGAGATGCTCTAACAAAGAAAGCAAAAATAGACTCAGTGATAGAGTTATAATGAGAAGGAGGATGCAAATCAAAAGTCATCATCATGTTCATGAATCTAGGACCTTTAGCAAAGGTTGAACATAGAGTAAACTGACGATCACCCCAATCAGAAGGGCGCTTGCAAAAAGTAGAAATCATCTTGTCTTTGGACACAGTCCTCAAATGCTCATAACCGGGGTAGTTAAGATGCTCTACCCTCAGGACACGGAGCACATCGGATACCAACTCCGGTGTGACCACTATGCGCGTACCTTAAATGCAAGTATGAAAAAGAGGTACTGAATAATCAAGTCCTTGCATGTTGGAGTAAAACTCCTGGATCAGCACAGATGGACAGGTTACCGAGATGTCACACAGTGACTCCCAACCCCTACTGTGAATGACAGTGAGTAAGTCAGTGTCGGAGAAGTTCGACAAAATAACTCGGTGTTTTGAATGAACATCTCGTCGAGAAAAGTTCTCCGAGAAGTCCTTTCAAGCATCCTCATCACAGAACTGAACAGAAGAGGGGGGTAGGATCAGAAGAAGACGATACCCCGGAACGAAGAGGGTTCCGTGACTGAGCAAACTTACGTTTCAGTGCCATAATGCATTAACGTAAACTAGAGAGAGAGGGGGGGGGGGGGGGGAAAGAAAGAAACACTCAGAAAAGTCCCAAAAACAGTTCAAATATATAAAAATATATTGAATGTAAATGACGTATGCATGAGTATGTGACGTGCAAAGATAATTGCATCATGGGGTTAGCCCAATCCAATCCTATCAGCACACACACAGTTAACATATATAACACACATCTAAATGCATGAAAATATAGTTATAATGCACATGAAATGCAATGCATGAAGTTTTTAAGATCAAATCTTCAAAACCCATCCCAAAAATTATGCAAAAACCTCTTTGATTTTGAAAAACCCTAAAATTTTTCAAAAAATCCCAAAAACTTAGGTTAAAAAGCATGAAATGCATGAATATGAGGGATTAAGACATTTACCAAGTGGAGAAAAACTTGATCTAGGTCGAAAACACCTTGAGGAAGAGGTTTGAAGTGAGTGAGGGAGGTTTGGAAGGTGAAAGGACACGGACAAATCAAGAGAGATTGAGCGAAATGAAGTCCGAATCACGCTGAAACCTTATATAGAAGCTCAGTAAATCTTAACAAATAGAGGTGTCGAGAGGTGTTGAGATTTAAAAGCTTCGACAGATGCAGCTATCGAGAGGTGTCCACAGCAAAATAAGCTCTATGGATCGAGGAGCTATCGAGGGGACATGAACTTTCTTGATTGATCCACCTAGCTATCAAGTGGTGTCGAGATTGTGATAAAAAGCAATTGAAGAGCTTGACAGATAGGTTGGGTATTGAGAGGTGTCGAGGAGCTGTCGAGATTGCTTAAAAAAAGTTTTTCAAGAAGAGAAAAACACAGACATGAGTGCAATCAAACATGCAACTCAACCAAAGATTCAACCAACATTTTGAACTCTCAAAATCATATCTCAATCATAAAAAATTAAGCACATTGATCCCAAAAACACACATACACACTAAACAAGTCTAACCAATTTTATATTTCAAAAACAAGTCAAGACAGTTTAGTGAGCATACATTAACACATGTAAACCTTGTGATGGCCAAATCACATTGTACTTGCACATGTATCAAAAGTAGTAAAGAATATTACGTGTTGTGAGTGAAAAATATCGCAAGATTGCATAAGTGTATACATGTTATGAAGATTTGAGATATGAGAAATTCACTTTAACTCACACACAATCATAACTGTTTGATGGAGACTATCACCTTCGAGGTACATCCCATAACTCCTACATCTCCTAGAATACACACTTGCAATCATATATAAAGCATTTTTATTCTTTTTGCTTTTTATTTTTCTTTGCATATTTTTCTTTTTAAGCAAATCATGCATGGGCATATAAGAGAGAGAAAAGAAATACCCAATGATGTTAAGCATTTGACATTCCAATTTTGCTATGCCGAAGCATACAAATGTTATTGACATTGCACTTTTGCTATGCCGAAACATACAGATGCCATTTCATGATTGGCGGGCAACAGTGATGAGATAGTTATTTATGCCTTTCTCTTAATATTTTTTAGTCATTCCCGTCAAAAAGAGTGATATGAGTGTTAAGTGCAAGAGATTACTTAATCTTACTCATCATAAACACGAGCCACAAAGCTCACTTGCTTAGTTATGCATAGAGATGCTCATCTAAGCGACAAGAGATACAAAGTTTAGAAAACTTTGTTTCAATGGCCATTTAAGGTACACAAGTACCAATGTACACAAACACACATTGTTTTTGTATTTTTTCTGATTTTTCAAATTTTTTTTTATTTTTATATGAAAAACAAAATAAACAAAACTAAAAACAAACAAAAACATGTTAAACAAAGTAAAGCATAAAACTAGACTGACTCAAAACAATAAAGCAAAACACACAAGTAATGCAAACAAAAACAAGAAAGGGAGAAAGAGAAAAAGTGACATAATCACTTAGAGCCCTTTTCTTTTCACACCTTGGAAGAACCTTTCCGTCTAGCAAAACCTTGATCCGACAGTGAGGGAGAAGAATTAAAATCGTTCAAGTTTGAAAGGAACATGAAGGCTTTGAGAAGATCTCTAAGAGGAGCAAACGAGGATGGAAGCTGATTTTGATCTCCCGACGCAATCATGCTATTGCTTTTTTGAGTGGCTAACCACTTATAGCAATTTGGTCGAGTATGACCGGTTGCTCCACAGTGATGACAAAGATGCTGCTTCTTTTGTTTAGGCTTTTGAGAGTTAGCCTTCTTAGTTCTAGGGTTTTTAGCTTCTTTCTTATCTTGCTTAGGGGGTGCTCCTAAGATAGAATTACCCTTGTCTATGTTCTCACTAGCTAAATCAATTTTGACATTAGCGTTCTCAATTTCAACATTATTATTAGGAGGAACAAAAATAGTAGTACTAGTAGAAGCAATATTAGAAGGAGAAAAATCATACCTTAAACTGGTTCGATCGGAAGCAGATTTCTGAAGACCTAGCATTTCATCGAGCTTAGCACTTGAAGTCCTTTCTAGCTGAGTTCTGACTTGGAACAGTTCTGCCTCAAGCTTCTTGATCTTCTTAGCCAAGAAGTTATTCTCAAATCTCAGTGCTCCAATAGTCTGATTGGCTTCATCAAAGTTTGTGGAAAGCTCTTCACGCTCAAGCTCCACATCACTAAGCTTCTTGGTGGTCAACCTATACAACTTCTCATGCTTTTTTGAGACTTGTATAACTTTGCATAGGCTGTATGGATGTCATCTTGTTCATCCATCTTCTTAAACTTGGACTCCACCAATTCCTCTTCTTCATCCATATCTTCAACAATTCCCTCAGTAAGATTGACAGTGGCAGTGAAGGCATTCAAAATTTTATCATCCTCATTATTGGTATCATCTTCAGCCTTAGTGTCGCTCAATGTAGCAGCAAATGCCTTGCTCTTCCCAATGGTCTTGAGATATGTGGGGCACTCTTGTTTCATATGACCGAAACCTTGACACCCAAAACACTTTGGTCCTGAAGGAACAGTGTACTAACCACCATCCTTAGCATCTTTCTTCCCTTTGTCTTAGCTTTTGAACTGAGAAGAACTGGATTGCCTACAGTCCTTGTTGAAGCCCTTCCCATTGGCATTCTTCATGAACTTCTTGAATTGCCTTGTAATGTAGAACTTCATCTTAGAATCCTCATCATCTGAAGATTCATCAGTATCACTGCTCTTGGCCTTCAATGCCATGTTCTTTCCTTTACTCGATTTACCAATTCTGGTTAAACCTTACTCATAGGTCTACAGATTACCAACTAGCTCTGTCAAAGGAATCTTATCAATATCTTTTGATTCCTCGATCGTGGTGATCTTGGCATGGAATCTCTCGGGTAAAGATCTGAGCACCTTTCTTACAATCTTGGGTTCAGGAATGGTTTCCCCAAAATTAAAAGCTGAGTTCACTATGTCCTTGAACTTGGCATAGAACTCATTGAACGACTCATCCTCCTCCATCTTAATCTCTTCGAAACTAGTAGTGAGCCTTTGAAGCTTCATGTCTTTGATAGCCTTTGTTCCCTCATAGGTTGTCTGGAGAATGATCTATGCTTCCTTCGCAATTTCAGTGGAGGATATCTTCTTGAACTCATCATTGGTGACCGCACTAAATAAGGCATTCAATGCCCTGTTGTTGAAATTTGCCGCCTTGATCTTAGCATCATCCCAATCAGTCGGCGTTGCCTTTGGCTTGGTCTAGCCTATCTCCACAGCTTGCCACACATTCTCATCTAGAGACTGCAAGAAATCTCTCATGCGTATTTTCTAATATGCATAGTTAGTACCATCAAACAATGAAGGTATAATAAGAGATTGTCCTCTATCCATGACAAACAGGGGTCAATGGATCACACATAAAGATTAACCCTAATCAGAGTGTGCCTGCTCTGATACCACTTGATAGACTAAAAACGTATTAATCCCTTGTGATGAATTAATTGATTAATTAGCCAAGTTTATTAATTAATCAAATTAACATGCAAACGCATGGTAGCACAAACAAATCACCAATAACTAAAGTATGCGGTGGAAAATAAATTGACACAATGATTTGTTTACGAATGGGGAAAACCTACAAGGCAAAAATTAAACTGGGTGATTTTAAGGTCACCACTCCCGAGAATCCACTATTATCACAACAAGCGGTTACAAGTAAAGGAATCCCTGTACCTTATACTAACCTACAGTTGAACCCTTACCCTAATACCCAATTGGACTTGTTCTGTAGTGAAAATTTCTCCTTGTAATGCACGACTCCCAGTACGTGACTAACCAATTGCGCGGATCCCAATACGCGACTTCAATCACCAACTAGAGAAGGCTGTTTGCTGCAAAGTTCTTCAGTTCATCACATGATGAAGATCTAGAAGATGCTTGGTTACAAAATCCTATGATGCACAAACACAGCAACTTCTTCACAAGAAAGATGAATTAGGGAAAATTCTGTCTCTGGTCACAATTTGCTTGAACTAACTTTGCTTAACACTTGTGTAACTTATCTCTGTTTTCTGCCCTTAAAATAATCCTTATATATGTCTAGGGTTGTAAGAAAAGAAAGCCCAAACATATAATCACGGATTAGAATCAAAACAGAACTAAAACTCTGTTTTTCATAAACCTCGACAGATGGCTTATCTGTCAAGCTGTTGTCGAGCCACGGGTTTTAACAGCTCTATAGGTCTCGATAGATAGCTAGCTGTCAAGCTTTAATGAACAGCACTTTCTTCACTTGAATCTTGGACAGACTTGCATGACTTTAACACTTGACCTTGAAACAAGTTTCTTGAAGTATTAAATACATGCTAGATCTACCCAAATACAAGTAACGTGCGTTTTGTCAAAGGATTAGCCAATTATATAAAATAGTGACATATGTTCCTAACAAGTGAATCACATATGTCCTAACACAACTCATTCCATGAACTTGATACACCGGCCTGCGATTTAATTCCTGGGATCATACCTGTTGGCCCATTACTTTTGGGCAATCAATTGAGCAATTATGTTGGAAGCTTTTGGCCTCAGAATTCAGCTTGTCTAAGCTGGCTTGATAAACAACCTGTGGGTTCAGACCTTCAGCCGGCAACAGTTTGATGAGCTAGCACTTGGTCTTGAACTCATAAGCCAACCTTTTTTGTGGGTTGTCCGATCAAATATAACAGATGGACCACTTCCTGAATTCTTGCATATGTTTAGAACAAGACTAAATGATCATGGAATGATTGTTGAATGGGCACCTCAAGAGAAGGTGTTAGACCATCCTTCTATGGCATGTTTTGTAAGCCATTGTGGATGGAATTCAACCTTGGAGGGCATAAGCATGGGAGTCCCATTTTTATGTTGGCCTTTCTTTGCAGATCAATTCCATAATAAGAGTTACATATGTGATGCTTGGAAGATTGGTTTGGGGTTGACCCCAGATGAAAATGGGCTCATCACAAGGCATGAAATCAAAAAAAAAAAGAAAAAAAAAAGAAAAAAAAAAGAAAAAAGAAACACTGCTCTCTGATGATGGTATAAAAAAAAATGCACTAAAGCTAAAGAAAATGGCCAAAAAGATTGTAACTGAAGGTGGATCATCTTTTAAGAATTTCAAAAGCTTTATTGAACAATTAAAGCATTAAGGATGTTATAAAGTGTTACTGTTAAATTGTTCCTAAGTGTTTTCAAGTATGTCTTTATTAAGATATTATTTTGAATTGTGTTCCATAAAAATGAAGCTTAGATTGAAAATAGTGTGCGTGCGCACCAACCTACATAAGGATTTGAATTTCCTTAATAAATTGCAAAGTTAGCATCATTAGTACTTTGAACAAGCTTTTAATGCTTCTTAGGCTAAATTAGCTTCTTATATAATGTCAATATGGAGTCTTTTGATAGTTGGTCGGTTAATTTTGTTTCTACAAGGGCAAACTAACTAGACATTTGTTAGCTTAATGGTATTTATTTTTTAATTTTAAAAAAAGGTTTTTATTTATTTATTTATTTTTATAGATTTGATAGAATTTTAACCTATGATTAGGGGTGTCAATGTTTGACCCAACCAGCAAACATGACACGAACTCGACACGGGTTTTTTCGGGTTAGGGTTGGCCTTTAATGGATTTAGGTCATAAATGGGTTAACCCGAAAGCGACACAATAAGAAATGGGTCATAAACGGGTCAACCCGCGTAACCCGCAATAGACACGTTTGACACGCCAATTTATTTGTGTCAATTCGAAATGACCCACTTAACACAACCCGTTTAACTCATATAACAAATAAATATTTATTTTATTTTAGATTTGTCAAATACCTTTTATTTCCAACATAAATTTTAAATTTGAAAAGAAAAGTGAGTAATTACAAAAATTTACAAGGGATATAATTGGAAATTGAAACTTTACAGACCCTAGAACTACTAGTACTTTTTTTTTTTTTTTTTTTGCCATAGAACTTATACAAATGAAATTGGATGAGCTTGTGAAATATGTTATGAATTTGGATATCAACAAAGAATCTGTGGATGATAATTGTGGTCATAGCCAAGATTAGTCTATTGTTTGCTCAAATTTTTTCAATATTGATACTTAGCATTTGGCAAGTTCTAAGAATATTATATTTTTGTTGAACTATGTTATTTTATTTTTGTGAAACTTTTTTTATTTTGAATTGGGGTTGAAGTGTACACACTTCTTTTAGAGTGTAAATAACTTATTTCTAGTTGAATGTCATATTTTTGTTGAACTATATTATTTTGAATGTGGGTTGAAAACTTGAAGTGTATGCACTGCTTTTTGGGATGTAAAAAAAATTATTTCTAGATGGATGTTATATTTAATATTATGCAGGTTGAAATGGGTTGTGTTATATTCGTGTTAACCCAACACGATTTGTTTATTAAGCGTGTCAAATGGGTTGGGTCAGATCAACCCGCCTTATTAATAGTTCGGGTTAGGGTTGAAGGATCATGACACGATTATTAAATGGGTCGGGTTAGGGTTGAGCCATTTAGTCGAATACCTCTACCTCGACACGACACGAACCCAACATGCTAACCCGAATTGACACCCCTACCTATGATGGCTGTTTCACGATGATTTCTTTTTATCATAAGACCAAGACATCAATTGATTTTTGGTGTAGGGGGTTTGAATCCCAATTTTTTTATTTAATGACAAGAGACTTTACGATTTGAGTTAACTAAAACCCGCCCTCAATGTGCCTTTTGTTGTAATAATTTTGGGCAATTAATTTTCTTAAGCTATTTGCAACCAAACAGGAATGCTAGAGAATTTAAGAGAATTCTTGGGATTGTTGAAAATTACCTTGAACCTAACACAACATAGATCTAATATCTAGCTATATTAACAATTCAACTTGTTTCTGTTATTAAAAAATATTTTGCTTTAGATGTTGTAACTCATAATTAAGCATATTTAGTATTTAATATTTGGAGTCAAAGAAGAGAGAGAAAAAAGGATAAGAAGATAAAGTCCACTATATATATATATATTATTGTACAATTTTAAAGTACTTGCAAGTGCACAAATCGTATTGAAGTATAGTTAATTTGACAAGAACGAGGTCGAACCCACAGGTACTTGTATAAACATAGAAAAATTAATCAAACTTTAACCAAATTAATCCTAATCTAGTTTAATAAAAATTAGATTTTTTTGAAACTATAGAGAGCTAAGAAAATAATCAAACTAAGTATAGATATTATTAATGCAGTAAAAAGATGTAAACAATCAAGAGAAAAAAAAATTAAAGTTTTGGAATCCACCTTGTTAATTCATATCAGCATATATTCATGATCATTAATTTTTCTTAATCCACTACATGATAATCTAGAATTCAATCTTGTTACCATGGAAGATATTCTCATTAAAATCGCTATTTTAAAAATCTAAAGCATGCTCTTCTTTTCTTCCTAGGTTTAAAATCAAATCATCAATTATATCTATGGGTGGGAAGACCACACAAGAATGTTTGTGTAATAGTGGTACACTCATGCATTGGGCTCAAGCTTATAAGGCATGGGTGGGGTGCTTCTTTCTTCGATGTGGGACTTAGGCAAACTCGTTCCCATCAAAGGTATTGTTCGCTTTGGGCATGTTTTTGCAACGTCCGACCCTTTGGGTGGCATGCTTATACAACGTCTACACGGTTTTGTTATCCCGAAGGGCACGCCTTTACCACTACTACACATGTAGTAGTGGAAAACTTATGCCTTGAGCTCATGCTTATAAGGCATAGGTGGGGTGCTTCTTTCTTCGATGTGGGACTTGCGCAATGCTTGCCCACATCGCTAGATGAACAAAGCCGTGAGGACATTGCATAAGCATGCCACCCCAAAGGGGTCGGATGTTGCAAAAGCATGCCCAAAGCGGACAAACATGATTGAGGGTGGATTCTTCCCCCACAATATCCATTGACAAACAAATCACAAAAGATATCAATTTTAAAATAAAACATTTACAAATCAAGCATTCAATTAATTAAGATAAATCCAAAATATAAGAAAAACATGATTAAACTCATATTAAGAATCCCATCCTAGTAAATTGATATGAAGAAAGTTAAAGAACAATTATTGTGCGAAAAATAAATCACATAAATACTACTTATAATCTTTAACAAGGTTTCATCCTCAACTCTAATTGAAAAATTTAGCTACTCATGTTCATTGAAATAAAACACAAAAATAAAATACTAAGTATTAAATTAGACAAATAAAATAAAGAAATAGTCATGGTGCTAGCATGGAGAAAGAGCTACAGAGGAAGCTCCACATGTGGCTGCCTTTTCCTCTCCTAATGTTCTGCTTTACATGTTACAGCCCAAGCCCTTTTTTTTTCTCTCCTATTTCATGAATTGACCAAGAGGCTTATTTTAGCTACAAAGTTGGTTATAGTTTTAAGTTACAACCTTACTCAATATCTTTTTATTGAACGTGAATTTTGATAAATCTGTCATTGAATTATATCTTCTTATATCCTTTATACTTGCAAAATTTCTAGAAAATTAAAAATCAATAGCTATATATGTCATCAATAAATTGTTTAAATTGCAAGTTTTTATAATTCAAAATTATGCATAAAATATAAGACCAAGGCACTAATTAGTTTTTGGTGTAGGCGAAAATTAAACTTCAGATCTCTTATTCAACCATCAGAGTTTTTACTAATTAAACTAACTGGAGCCCACAT
The DNA here is from genome assembly GCA_023736055.1 of Quercus glauca. NCBI lineage: Eukaryota > Viridiplantae > Streptophyta > Magnoliopsida > Fagales > Fagaceae > Quercus > Quercus glauca. The sequence continues at coordinate 20,845,954 of CM043324.1, read as the reverse complement.
TTGACATATATATTAAGAGCTTAAAGAATATACAATTCAACAGTTAAAATTTTAAAATATATAGTAACGTTTATTTTACTAAGCAAAGTTGTAGTTTTAGATTATAACTAATTTTATAACTAAAATTTTTCTTATAAAAAGAGAGTTGCGTGATCACTATGCTATAATCCTAATGCAAGTAGAACAAGGAATTAATTCATATTTCCAAGCCACGTACATGCAAGGGAATTAATTCATCCACGTTGGATCCTGGGCTTCTTATTTTTTCTTTCTTAGTTTTCGGTCTTTTCCTGAATTCATCCACGTTGGATCCTGGGCTTCTTATTTTTTCTTTCTTAGTTTTCGGTCTTTTCCTGAATTCATCCACGTTGGATCCTGGGCTGGATGTTTTACTTTGGGCTGAATCTCTACATCATGCTTCATACTTGGGTCTTAAGTTAGCTTGACAATTCGCCTTCGCCTAGCCCTACTATGTATGTAAAAGCCTTTATTACCTATAAAACAATTAAACAAAGAGTACTTATAATTAGCCACAAAATAGTAAAAGTGAGGCTAAAAAATGCAAATATGAGACTAGTTTATTCAGTTATTGTATATATTTTATACACATCACACACGTGTGTGTATGTGTATAACAATCATATTCCTTAAAACAGGGAAGTAGTTTTTCTTCCCTAAAAAGACTGTGATAGTTATTTATTAGTAAATGTAAATCATGTAATAACTTTTAAAAGTAATTTATTTAAAAAATACAAATCTTTTTTTTTTTTTTGAGAAACCGGTAAGGAAATTTTATTAAGCTAAATCAAACAATAAAACATCATCCAAATCACGAGGAAGGCCCTTCCATCCACACATCAGTATCTGCAGATACAACTGCTCGATATGTAAGGGTAGATACAAATCTACTATATGCACATAACAATTATTAGCATCTTTAATAGGCCAAAATTGGGTTTTACCCATTTCAGCAAAACTTTCTAGCAAAATGCCCCATGTTTGAAACTATTTGGGAATATGCCCTTGTTTTGAAACTCGATTTTTAGAAAATTGAGTTTCAAATGTAAAACTCGATTTTTGGACAATCGAGTTATAGCGAAGTTGTACTTAGGATTTTTTTTTTTGGAACTCGAGTTCCACATGAATTTTTTCAAGGAACTCGAGTTCTTTGAATGGAACTCGAGTTCCAAAATTTTTTATTTATTTATTTATTTATTTTTAATTTTTAGTTCCCTATAACTCGATTGTCCAAAAATCGAGTTTTAAATTGAAACTCGATTTTTAGAAAATCGAGTTTCAAAACAGGGGTATTTCCCTAAATAATTTCAGACATGGGGTATTTTGCTGAAAAGTTTATGAGAAATGGGTATTTTGCCATTTTGGCCATCTTTAACATGTGTTAAATGAGACTACCAACTGATCTTAACAAACATACATGTGCTAATTAATCAATGCATGTGCCAGAAACAACCAACTCCAACACTATTTGACCAAATCATATGAAATAACAGTAATTTGAATCTAACTCGAGTTAGCGAACATGTGTCTATAGTCCCCAAGAGGCTTTTGTGCAAATTTGGAAGCAAACTGGGGTCTTTAGGCTGATTTGCACTTTTGGTGCCTAGGAAGTGTCAAAATCAAGCCCTAGAATACTGAACGGAGGTCTGGTCTCTAGCCTAAGTGTCAATCAACCCTCAAAGATGTGAAAGTGCCTCCCTATAGTTTCGAGGCATGGAGTGTTATATTTTACCCACTTGCCACAATAGTTGTATTGTATCCCAATTCCATGAGTTGTATATCATAATAATATGTTAAAAGAACTTTCTTAGTTTAAGGTATAATTAGTTGAAGGCCCAAACGTTGCACGAGTATGGTCATGAATTTATAAATTTATTCATAGAAACATTAAAATAAATTAGACAATATAAAGAGTGAGAGAATTATAGATATAACTGATATTCATTATAATTTAAATTCTATATATTAGGAGTTATTATAAAATGCTATACCTACAATCCCAATCTAATCCAATAAGTACTAGTTAGGGTTATGTTATTAGGATTGTGTTTGGTATAAATTTAAATGCATTTTCTATTTCATAAAAAAGTTGTGATAGTAGATAATTACATGATATAAACATAAGGGGTATAATATTATATAACGATATTGAGAACAATCTATTTTGAGTGTTAAGAAAAAAAAATTATCTATAAAATATTTAATTTAAAAGCTGAAGCGTTGTATTTATTGTTGCTATGTTTATGTTGATCATCAACAATGTAACATTTTGGTCAATTTAATCTAGTTCAGTCCACTTTGGTTCATGTTTTCTTGTTAAATCAGTGGTGGTGGTGTTCAATATACATGGATGAAAGACACATGTACGACCAGACTCTTTGACAAAACCACCACGTCGACCACTAAGCCCAAAACCACTACTTCCTTGAAATGGATAAACGGTTTTGTAAGTAGTTTTGCTTACTCTTCAGAAACCTAGCCCTCAAACTATTATCATACACACCCTACAAAAATAATAACATTAAAAATATGGCTATTGAACTAATTTGTTTATTACATTTTTAAAATTAGTTTGGGAACTTTGGGTTCCATTTGGAGGCTCAAAATAAGCAATTTATTATTATTATTATTATTATAAAAAATTTCCTTTATAGTACAGGATCTTTAGTATGCTGCAATCTTGGTTGTAGCAAATCCTACATAATGGTGATGTGTCAAGCCATTGAATAGACACCTGTCTAGAATTTGTCTTTAAAATGTGGTCACATGCTTCGAGATTTGTACAATGTGGCAAGTTATTTTCATGGGTTCCATTTTTACTTTATTATATTTGATCTCCACCATTGATTTTCTTCGAAACAAAATAAATACAATGACTTATGCAGGATCGCAGCAAATCCTAGCCCAATTTATAATATCCCTAACTTCATTCATTCAAATACTTGTTTATTCTCTTCTTGAAGTGTTACTAATTACATTCATTGCTACATTATTTGTAGGTTTTTTTGTAGTAAAATTTGTTACAGTTTTAACATTTAAAAAAAATAAAAAAGCATATTACAAGAAAAAAAAAAAAAGAATGAATTTTTAATATAAAAAATTATGATATTAAACACTAGTTAAAAATTATTTAAGTAATAACAAAAATGACTCATTTAAATATATTGCCTTAGGCCTTCATATTTGTTGGGTCGCCCCTGGATCATGATTCTATAAAATCCTAAGATTGAGGATCCCACATGTATTTCACTTTAGTAGAGATCCTAGTGAAATCCAAGACTTTTTAAGGATGTAGGATCTTGAGATTTAAAATCTAAAGATCCAGATCGTGGTACTAATAACCATGGTTGTATTGAATTTCATTTGCATAGGTTGTATATCATAAATTCATAATAGTTTAAAAGAAGTTTCATAGTTTAAGGTATAACTGGTTCAAAGGTTTTTTATTTTTTTATTATTTATTTATTTATTTATTTTAACAGAACTGGTTCAAGGCTTGTTGGACTGTTTTGGGCATGAATTTATAAATTATATAAATTTATTTATAGAAACGTTGAAATTTGTCGAATAAGAGTAAGAGAATCAGAACTTCTTGTTATTTAGAAATATTAAATTCTATAATAAGGAGTTAAAACACTAAACCTATGTTGGACCCATGCAGTTCCATAGGTCTATGTTTAGTATAAACCTACGTTCGCTTTTTTTCAACATAAGGGGTATAATATCATATTACAATGTTGAGAGACTTTTCTATTTTTGAGAAATAAGAATAAAAAAGAAAAAATTATTATTATTATTTTAATTTTGCTTTATATTGAGATAAATAAAAAAGAGAAAATTTGATAAACACAAAACATGATCCTTTGATTCAATAAAACTACTCTACCTAACTCATTTAAATTTTATCACTATTAGTAAAAAGATAATAGTTGTAAAACTATCATAAATTTACCTTTACATGTAGCAATTAACTTGTACCTGTCAGGTGGATATTCTCTCTAATAATTGACACAACTATGATATTTAAGATAAGACTCAATTTCTAATATATAGTATATGATTTAAGTATAAATTGTCTACTTTGCTTTTATGAGCAAAATGTTAAATGTAAGGTTGAATTTAGGGTGAGTTTGGTTCAGCTTTTTGAAGTTGGGCTCTTTGAAAAAGTTGAGTTTTCAAAAAGTGCATAATGAAAAAGCTGAGTTTCAAAAAGCTGAGTGTTTGGTAAAACTGTTAAAAAGTGCTTTTTGAAAAAGCTGAGCGTTTGGCTAACACTTATAAAAGTTGTAGTTTGAGGGATAAATTACCAAAAAGGACAACGTATATATAATAGAGTTTATTTCATACTTTTTATTATTTTTTTTTATGTGAGTTTATTTCATACTTATTAAATCTTGGGAATGTTAACATTAATATTCTGGAAAATTTTATTAATTCAAATTAATATATTAGATAGCTTTATCTTCCATTCAAGGGTAGTTATTTTTGCTGTGCAAAGTGTACTTTCTAAAAACTATCCTTCGTCTGTTGTTGTTACCATAAATTGGTCACTTAGTAGCAAATTTCATAGATAAATATCATAGTAGAATGTGCCACCTAATGAAATTTGGTTTGTGGTTGATGTGATATTGCTTCCACCTTTTCCTTAACCCAAATCCACTATTTTGGAACAAGATGGTTAATTTTACTATTTCTTGTACTGCCACATGCAGTTTCTGTAGTTCCTACATCAGTTATTTAAAGTTCCAGTCATATATTTTTCCTTTTCTTATGTTTTCTTGGAAAATAAATAAAGATTAAACATTTCTTCAAGTAACTGCCTAAACAATTGCTTAACTCAACTTTAGGCCAATATGAGATAAGCAATTGTGTAGAAAAGTGCAGTGATGTGTTGATCCAGTATCTTGTGCAGCACAGTACCTCCCAAGGCATGCTTTCCAAAATTAAAGCAAAGGCAACAACACTTTCATAGTCGTAACTCTAGAAAGGCAATAAGAAGAACTTGCAATATTCAGACATCACTATGATAGTGGTAACGCATAAAATATAGTTTCTAGAACATGAAGAAATTACAATATTCAAACACAAAAGTAAGATGCATTTGTAACTCTGGAATGGCAACTTACAAATCTTGTCAGATTCCTCTGAGAATTTCGTACAATTATTATTTTATACCTTTAACAATAAATCCTATTCTGGAATATCTTAGGCCACAAGGATATAAACAAGGATATTTGATGCCTTCTGTCAAAATGAAGGAATACATTTCTTTTTATTATAGAAAATTGTAGTATTCCTCATATTCAAAAATGAGAAAACAAATCACAATATGACAGTAATAGTAGTAAGAAAGCAATGAAATATGGGTGACATTACTTGCTAAAAAGAAGAATATTGGAAGTTTGAATTTGGCAAACGATGGGGTCCAATTCCTATATTATCAATATCATGTGCTGGATCATTAAATTGTTATTGCAGTAATACAACCCAAAGCTTAAATTCACTTTTGCGCAGTAAATTGAATATGCAGTAGCAATTCTTGTACGAGTATTAATTGAATAAGCTCCCTTACAATTTGTCATTGCCAATAACAGGTACTTCCTCGTATTTAGAACTGTCTCTAAACCTCTTGGGAAGAATGCAGCGGCCTTTAAATAGCACACCAAATAGCAGACCACCACAACAAATCACAACCATGGTAATCCCCAAATTCTTTTTCCTAATGGATTTTTTTGGCTTGGGTACTGGTCATTGAATTTGAAGACAGTTGAAGACGTTCAAAGTAAAGAGGATCTGACTTTGATCGCCTGCTTTCAATAGTTCCCTTAGCAACACAGTAGCATAAAAAACGAAATGAAAAACAGAGAAGCAACACAGTAGCATAAGTATTGTGAAAATTCAGCAAACATTCTCTGTAAAACCTATAGATGGGTAGCTTCATCTATGAGTAATTAAGTAGCAAAAATTCAGCAATGATCATAAGTGCAATGATCAAAAATTCAGCAACACAGTAGCTTCATCTCTGAAATTTCAGCAAAAATTCAGCAAGCATAAGTAGCTTCATCTGGATACTTCAGCAATGATCATTCAGCAAACATTCATTATGAGTAATTAAGCTAACAAATATGAATCAATGATGGCATCATGAACCACAAAAGAAAGAAAAAAAAAATGGGTAAAACCTAAAACAAAAACAAACCCATCTCCAAAATCATGGAAAATCCAGCATACTCCATATTATTAAATCAATGATGGTATCAAGAACCACAGAAAAAAAAAATAATAATCATCCCTATAATAATAATAAATTTTTAAAAAAATCTGTAAAACCCAAAACAAAAACAAACCCATCTTCAAGCATGAACACAGTGACACACACAAACACAAACACGAACACGCACAGTGAGAGAGAGAGTTTTGAGAGAGAGAAATGAAAGATAAAGAAAAGGGAGGGGGTGTTGAGTTGAGATGAGAGTTCTCAGGGGAGAGGACTTGACAGAGCATCCACAAAATAAAAAAATAAAAAATTACGAAGCATCTACCCACAAATTTTTTTCACTACCCAGCAACAGAACAAATACATCTTTAGCAAGAACAAAAGCATGCAAGATCCTTAAATTTTTTTGGTAGCAGATCAGCGGTGTTTTTGGTAGCAGATAGGTAAAAAAAAAAATTCAGATCAAATTTTGGTAGGTAAAAAAATGTTGGTACCTGGCGGTTTTTGGTAGCAGGTCGGCCTTGCTTCGTGTTTTGTTGATCAAAACTCTCCTTTCAAAACATATTTCTCAGATCAGATTACACAAATTAAATTATAAAAAAAAAAAAAATTTACAGAAGAAGCCCGCTGAAGAAGACGAAGAAAGAAGAAGAAGAGGAAGAAGATTTTCAAGACAAAAGAAAAGAGGGACTTACGCAGAGCTGAGAGGAGCCGATCTCTTTGTGAGGGAGCTGCGCAGAGAGTGATGAGATGAGAGGGCAATTTCTCTGAAGGGTAAAAGACAGATGAGGGAGATGAGGGAGCTGCGTATTCTGAAGTGTTTAACCCCTTGCCCTTTAGTCAAGGGCAATTTTGTAACCTCACTCTCCCAACGGATATAAAATAAAAGCTGAGACTCAGCTTTTAATTTATGGAGCTATCCCTATCCATTTTGGAAACGTGCATTTACTGAAGGAATACAAAAGCCAACTTTTCAGAAAAGTTGGCTTTTATTCTCAACAAACGCACATAAACCACCAGCGTTTTTGAAAAGTCAACTTTTAGGCTTGAAAAGTTGAACCAAACGGGTACTTAATCAACCATCTTGTTGGCTTTATTCTGTGACAATTTGCTTGTAATTTAAGCACTTAGTAACCCTGTTTTAGGTGAGAAACTTGTAAGGGTAGTGAGTGAGAGAGTGTGAAGAAATGCTCAAGATTGTGCAAAGAAACAGAATCTCGCGATTGGATCTCGCGGGTGACTCGCGGCTTGCAAGTCGCCAGAAGTTGCACACGGGCCAAGCATGTTAGAAGCTGAAGAGTCGCGCCAGTTGTTGCACTACAGGACAAAAGTCCTAGGCTGGCCAGGCCGTTAGCTCGCGGCTTGAACTCGCGACTAAACCCAGTCGAGAGGTCAAGTCGCCAAAATGCCCTGTTTGGGAAAATCTAACGTTTCACATTCCATTCTCATTCCAGTATAAATACCATTCATTCCCATGATTTGTAGTGAGCTTCCAGAGAGAATTTTGTGAGAAAAACCTAGTGAAATACAAGATTGATTCATCCACAATCTTAACCTTAGAGACTCTAATAATTCCTTTACTCTCTTCCTCTCCATTGTCATACCCTTGAGAGGTCTTTAGCTAAATCCTTATCTCACCACACCCACGTCTGTGAGAAGGTTTATTTGGTGCTTTTGGGAAGCAGTTAGGAAGGAACCAATCTATATTGGTTGATGCTATGGTCTAGTAGCGGAATTCGGTAAGCTAAAGAAGAAATAGGTTCGGCGTAACCTTGTTGGAGCAAGAAGCTTGGAGGGCTTAGGTACTTGGGTAGGTTAGGCTTAGAGGATCTTCTGCTGTTCATGTATCCCAACTACATTCTTTAGTGGATTATTTGACCGCTTGGAGGGCAGTGGAGAGGTTTTATGCCGAGGGCTTCGGTTTCCTCTTCGATAACACATTGTGTGTTGTCCGTGTGTTTACATCTTCCTTCCTTTATCTTTGCCTTATATTTACTGCTGTGGATGTGTTTATATTTGGCTTAGATTGTTTATCAATTCTGTTATAAGTTTGTTATCATGTTCCGCACATTAATTGTTTGATATAAAGCTTGAATTAGTAATTTTGTAATTGGGGTCTAAACGTTCAAGGGTGGTTTATACCCTTTTTGAACATTCAATTGATATCAGAGCGGGTACACTTGCTGTGGTTTAAATACTTAAGTGTGATCCTTGACCCCTTGGTGTATTTTGAAAAGTGTCTTGGTTAAAATCAACATGAAGGATAGTAAAGATGTTTGTGAAAAAGACTCTATGAGCATTTTTGAAGACTGTTCTAGTAATGTGTTTTTAGAGTTATTTAAATCAAAGAAACATGCTAGAATCTTCTGTCACATGCTGAAATCCCTAGTTCATAGAAACCATGATATTCATAATAGCTTATGTGAGTCAAAGTCCTTAGTCTATAAGTATGAGAGGAGAAATAGACACTTGTGTGATAAACTTGATTGTATAAAAAGAAAACTTCACTCATCCTTGAATGAAATAAAGGAAAATGAGTCCTGCTTCGAGGGTCAAAAATGTCTCTCTCATGCATGTCTTTTTGTTCATAACGCTTTGAAAGTATTTAATTCATGTTTGTGGTACCTTGACAGCGGTCGTTCAAAGCCTATGACTGGAGATAAGTCTCTGTTCAAAACTCTTAAAGAGAAGGAAGATGACTTTGTGACATTTGGAGACGGTAGTCATTCACAAGTTCTTGGAAAGGGAACGGTGGACATTCGGGGACTGCCACTGTTGACTGATGTACTGTATATTAAGGGATTAAAAGTGAACTTGCTGAGTATTACTCAGATCTGTGATGACGACTTCTTAGTTCAATTCTCATAGAAAGGATGTCTAATCTTGAATGAAGAAGGTGTTCAAGTTCTGAAGGGACTTAGGACCACCGATAATTGTTATGGGGTGATTCCCAAACCAAGCATAGCATGTCGGAGTGCCCGGGTAAATCTCTTGGAGTTGTGGCATCAACGACTTGGACATGCTAATTACAAACAAGTGGCAAAAGTCTCGAAGCTTGAAGCAGTGGTTGGTTTACCAAAGTTTGGGAAAATTGAGAAGAATGTTTGTGGTTCATGTCAATTAGGAAAACAAACAAAGTCAAGCCATCCGAAAGTGAATGTGGTTGCAACCTCTCGCCCTTTATAATTACTGCATGTGGATCTAATGGGTCCAACAAGAACAGAAAGCATGGGTGGAAAGCGTTATATTATGGTGGTGGTTGACGACTTCTCAAGGTATTCTTGGGTGGATTTTCTTAGAGAGAAATCAGAGGCATGCGACAAGATGGAGAAATTGTGTAAGAGACTGATTAATGAAAAAGGAGTACCTATAGTCAAGATCAGAAGTGACCGCGGGAAGGAGTTTGAAAATGCGAATTTTGAAGCATTTTGCAATGAACACGACATCAAGAAGGAATTCTCAGCTCCAAAGACTTCACAACAAAATGGAGTAGTTGAAAGGAAGAATCAGGTGATTCAAGAAATGGCTTGAGCAATGTTACTCAACAAAAACCTTCCACAAAAGTTTTGGGCTGAAGCGGTGAATACTTCATGTCATATTGGGAATAGGATTTACTTCCGAGCATGAACGAAGAAGACATCATATGAAATTTGGAGAGAAAAGAAACCGAACGTGAAATATTTCCGAATATTTGGGAGCAAATGCTATATTCTTAATGATAGAGAGAATCTTGAAAATTTTGATGCTAAGAGTGATGAAGGGATATTTCTAGGCTACTCATTAAATAGCCGAGCATATAGAGTGTTCAACAAACGCACTAAGACAGTGATGGAATCAATAAATATGGTCATCGATGACACCATATCTAAAAAGGATATTGATGATGGTGAAGGATTTGACCTGAAGAAGGGGGAGGTTGAGGACAACATGTCACAAGATGATGATATTGAGAAAGAATCACCAGAAAAAGAGTCCACACTGCCTATACCAAGAAGGTAGACTAGATCAACACAAGGGCCTCCTAGCCCTCTCACCCTTCTGAAAGTTCAACCTTCGATCTCTCGAGATGAAGAACCTTCTACCTCTAAGAGACCTTCATCAAGGGTAATTCTCAATCATCCATCAAGTAATATCATTTGTTAGGTTCTAAGGTGTTAGGATTTTATGTATTTAGAACTCTAATTTGTAATGTTGGCAAACCATGATCAAAACAATATGTTTAGTCTTGTTTAGGCTTGCTCAAAGTTGATTAATTATTGTAAAGTTGGAATCGAGTGGCTGCAGAAGTATTTGTAACTTTCGGCCTGGCTCGATCGATCGAAAATTAGACTCGATCGATCGAAAGTCGGCCAGAACGTTTTTCTGCAGAATTCCAACTCAGCCAAAACTCTATTTAAACGTCTTGGGGTTCAAGTAAAACTCTTATATATATAAGGGAAACTCTAGAACGTTTTTGAGACTTTGTAGAGAGAGATTAGAGTGCCTCTTGTGCCTCCTTTTATTAGGGTTTTGTACCCAAATCTCTCTAAGTCTTTGTTGCTCATATTTGCTGTTTATGTGAATCTCTTGTGAGATCTTTGAGGAGCTTTCCTTCACATAAACTTAGGGTTTTCAAGGTAGATATTATCTACATCTTGATGATCAACAAGGTTGCTGCCATTGAAGCTTAAAGAATATTAAGCGTGGGTGCTTGTAGCTGATAGAGGAATTCAAAGAAAGAAGTAGTCCGTGAACTCAGAGCCTGTGCGTGGTCGTGTCAGGAAGTTACTACTGGTGGGTAGCATTAGGAAGTCAAGCGGGGAGCTTGTAAGTCCTTTTGTAAGAACTTCAATTCTTTCTTAGTGGATTCTGTTTTGCCTTGAGGATCGGTGGGTCAAATCCTCCCCAGGTTTTTTATCGGTTTGGTTTTCCTGGGTGATCATATCTTGTGTTATTTATTATTCCGCTGCTATATATTCTTGATATGATTGTTTGATTGCTTTAACCTAGATTTGCTTAATTTGACTAAGTAACAACTTGGCTAATTAACTAGGCTACGCAATCTGGTTGTTTGTAAGGAGTCTAAACCCAACAAGTGGTATCAGAGCAGGTAGCTCTTCTTGTTTTAGATCTTTTGATCTAAGAGCTGATCCTTGACCCCTGTTGTCATGGATAATTTGAAGTGTCTTTCTGATCATGTTTCTGCTCATGCTTCTGCTGATTTTGTTGATGCCTGTGATGTTTTGAATAAAAAGGACACTATTGTTTCTGTTGATTTTTTTGATGCTTTTGAAACTCTTCGTAAGGAATTATCTAAATCTTAGAAAATTTCTAAGAAATTCAAGGAAGAGTTAAAATTGGCTAATCTTGAAAAAGAGGAATTACTTGTTAGACTAGATGAATCTAATAAAAAGAATGAATTTTTGAGAAATCAAATTTCCTCTCAAGATGAGAAGATGAAAATCTTGGAACAAGAGTTAGTTGAATCTAAAGCTAAAATTGAAAATTTGACTAATACCAAGCCTGCTGTTGATAACAGTAGTGTTTCTGTTTCTCTTAAGCCTAAAACTGAAAAAAGTTTATATCCCTCCTTTTAAGAGGAATAATAAAGAAAAGGCTTATTATGCTAGGTTAGACAAAGGTAAAAGTTCTGATGTAGACGCTGAAGTTTCTAAACTTAAGTCTAAACCTACTGTTATAGAACATAATAAATCTGTTTTTGTGCCTACCTGTCACCTTTGTGGTGTTGTTGGTCATATTAGACCAAATTGTTCTTTGTTGAGGCAAAAACTGAAATCTGAGACTAGACTTACTGTTAGGAATACTGATGTTCCTAAATTTGTTCCTGTTTGTCACTTTTGTGGTGTCCGTGGTCACATTAGTCCTAATTGTCATAAATTGAAACCTAAGCATTCTGTATGTCAATCTAGGATATGTGATGATATTTCTCATGCCATAAGTCCATATAAATTGTTTCATATTCTTTTGAAGAATTTGAGCTTGTTGGCTTGTGAAAGGAATTTGCAGGATTCAGTCTCTCTCAGAAGATTGGTGTAATTCCTCAAATACACTCTGCTTCTCATGGTTTTTCACCTACAAAGCCGAAGCCTCGTGCTTTATGGGTGAGAAAAGATCCTTTAAGGTGAGTGTTGCTGACTTGTCCCTGTTTTAATTCTTTCTATTGTTTGTGGACATGTCTTGTTTCTGTTTTTGGTTGTTTTGTTTTTTCTAGTTTTTTTTATTAAAAAAAAAATCCAAAAACATTGAAAATTTTCAAAAAGACAAAAATATTTTATTTTTTGTCTTGTTTTATTTTTCTTGAGGATTACATGAGTTTTAATATCTCTCTTGATTTAGAACATGCTTGACATTGTGGTGAAACTTGAATAGCATGTGTTATAAATGTGCAAAGCTATTTTTGATTTTATGTACTAGTTTGTACATGTACTCATGGGTTAATTAAGAAATTGATATTTCTTGTTTGTGTACCATCTATAGCTTAGTTAAGCACTGTCATGCATTGCATTTGCATTGATCATTTAGCACAATGTGTGTTTTTTGTTTTTGGTCATAAATTTGTTTTCAAAATCTCAACAAGTGGTTATAACGTTTGTTAAAACCAAAAAGATTTTTGTGTTTTGTATTATAGATCTTGGATTTATAATCAAGGATTGGCCATATTATTTTTACATAACATGTTTATGTACCTTGTTTAGCTTGGATGAGCTTACTTTATTGCACTTTACTAGTTGAAGCTTTATAGTGCATGTTGTGTGGGAAAGATGTTTGTGGTTATTAATCGCTTTGTCTTGATCTTGAAGTCATATGTTATTTGACTGTCGGACTTGATTCTTTTGAGAAAGGCATAAATAACCATCTCACCACTGTTCACTAGCCAATCATGAACACCTTAGTGTATATCATAAGATTTTGTGCTCGAGAAAGTGTAGCACATGCACAAAAAGAACATAAGGTGTAGCCTCAATTAAATTAAAATTGGTGTGTACTATTAGGCTTGATGCCAATTCACTTAATTCAAACCGGTGTGTACTATTAGGCTTGATGCCAATTCACATAAATAAGAGGCAAAAATTCAAGAAACTTACATGATTGCAAGCTTTTGTTCTAGGAGATGTGAGAGTTATAGGATGTAACTCTTTAGGTGATAGTCTCTTTTAAATTCTATGTGATGAATTTTGTAGACTTTGTGATTGATTGCTATTCACATATCACCTCACATGTATCTCAAGCTTTTGCTAGTTGCACACACTACACAAGTTACTCTTTGTTAAACTTGATACATTATATTGTGTGTGATTTTGTTGTGGCCATCCAAGATTAAAAGTTCCTTGATTTTAATGCAAAATGTGTTTCAAGTTTGAAAAATTTGAAAATATCTTGAGATTTGTGCACAGCGTATTTGTTGCTTAAGAAAATTCAATGGGAAAATGATTGAAACTTGTTTTTTGAGAAAATTGGGTTTAAATTTTGGGTTTTTGAAAAAGCATTCCATCTCATACTCATGCATTTTGTTTTCGTTGTTTAATGCTTTGAGGAGTTGTTTTCAAAATTAGGTTTGTGTTTTTCAAAATTGTGTTTTTTCTCAAAAATTTTGTGAGCCTCTGCCCAGTTCGATCGATCCATTCTGATTTTCGATCGATCGAAAAAGTGCTTTAATTTGTTTAAAAATGACTGTTTCATTCGATCGATCGAATGTATTTTTCGATCAATCGAAAGTCGCGAATCAGGTTTTTAAAAAGGGTTTGTTCTTGATCCGAATTTGGGCTTTTGTGAAATTGAGTTGAATTTGATGAAATTGGCTTGTTGTTTGGTTGTAATTAAGCATTATATTCTGTGAGTTGTGTTATGTGATGCTCAATTCATCAATTTGTTTAAAAATTCAACAAGTGGTTTTCAAATTTTTGGGGTTTTTGTTAGAAACTCTATGCTCAAACCAATTTTGTCAATTTGATCTCAATTGAACTTAATATTTTACTGCATTAGTACATGCATCATGGCATTGTATTTGTTCATGCATCATATAGATTTTTATTCTATATTGTTTTTGTGCTAATTTGCAGTCTGCCCTTGGTTTGTGTTTAAGATTCACATGCATTGCATTGATTTCTGTATCCATCTTGCAGTTTTGCAGTCATATCTCTCATTGTTTTCACACATAGCATGCATACACTTTGCTAAATTGGGTACTCAACTTGATTTAAAAATTGATTAATTAATTTTTGAGTTTTGTACATTCTAGTATATGCTATTTCTTATGTGTGAACTGTAGAAAATATTTTCCTTAAGAGATATGATGGATAATCAATGTGCAAATATTTTCTCTACTTATGCAACTGTTTATGGGTCACATAATGCCATGTTTGCATTTTATTGAAAGAGAGAATATTTTTTCTTCATGTGTATCCTCACCTTAGTTTTTAACTTTAGTCCTGCTGGTGAGGATGTTCCTGATCCTGCTGGTGCTGCTGTTGCTGTTCCCCACTCCCTTTATTTTTCCCTAAAACTGTTTTTCCCACAACTTGTTTTGTTTTTCCTATTTTTATAGGGGGAGAAAAGTTTTTTTTTTTTTAATCTGTGTTGTTCATAGGGGGAGTTGCCTCTATTTTCTATAGAGTTGAATTGTTTTGTGTTCCCCTTGATTCTCTTTTTTTCTCTTATCCTTTATTGCGTATGTTGACTGTTTACTCTTTGTATGAGTTATCTTTGTCAATACGTGACAAAAAGGGGGAGAAATTATTGATTTATGGGAATCATGTTTGTCTTGTTTAGGGGGAGTTGAAATTAATTTTGAAAGGGAAGAAAATAAAAACTTTTTGTTGTATCTAACTTAGGGGGAGAGTTAGGTTACTTATGTTTTTATTTATGTTTCTTATTTCACTTCTTATTGATTTATACTTATGAGTTCTTCATTGGTATATGTCTTTATTTTGTGCTATGTGAAATCAAGAATTTATTTTTGTTGATTTACTGTTTTTCTGTCACACATGCGTTTATGCGTTTGTTGAGTGTTTCAGGATTATATAGGTTGATTCAATTGAGCTGCTGTCTACACTTGCAACTGATGGATAGTAGTTAGGATTGAATTTGAGTTTATGAGCATTTTTTTGTGAAAGGTTGTTTACTTGTAAACTTTGAGCTTTTAATTTGTGTTTTGTCACGGATTGCCAAAGGGGGAGTTTGTTAGGTTTTAAGGTGTTAGGATTTTATGTATTTAGAACTCTAATTTGTAATGTTGGCAAACTATGATCAAAACAATATGTTTAGTCTTGTTTAGGCTTGCTCAAAGTTGATTAATTATTGTAAAGTTGGAATCGAGTGGCTGCAGAAGTATTTGTAACTTTCGGCCTGGCTCGATTGATCGAAAATTAGACTCAATCGATCGAAAGTCGGCCAGAACGTTTTTCTGCAGAATTCCAAGTCAGCCAAAACTCTATTTAAACGTCTTGGGGTTCAAGTAAAACTCTTATATATATAAGGGAAACCCTAGAACGTTTTTGAGACTTTGTAGAGAGAGATTAGAGTGCCTCTTGTGCTTCCTTTTATTAGGGTTTTGTACTCAAACCTCTCTAAGTCTTTGTTGCTCATATTTGCTGTTTATGTGAATCTCTTGTGAGATCTTTGAGGAGCTTTCCTTCACATAAACTTAGGGTTTTCAAGGTAGATATTATCTACATCTTGATGATCAACAAGATTGCTGTCATTGAAGCTTAAAGAATATCAAGCGTGGGTGCTTGTAGCTGATAGAGGAATTCAAAGAAAGAAGTAGTCCGTGGACTCGGAGCCTGCGCGTGGTCGTGTCAGGAAGTTACTACTGGTGGGTAGCATTAGGAAGTCAAGCGGGGAGCTTGTAAGCCCTTTTGTAAGAATTTCAATTCTTTCTTAGTGGATTCTGTTTTGCCATGAGGATCGGTGGGTCAAATCCTCCCCAGGTTTTTTACTGGTTTGGTTTTCCTGGGTGATCATATCTTGTGTTATTTATTATTCCGCTGCTATATATTCTTGATATGATTGTTTGATTGCTTTAACCTAGATTTGCTTAATTTGACTAAGTAACAACTTGGCTAATTAACTAGGCTACGCAATCTGGTTGTTTGTAAGGGGTCTAAACCCAACATCATTGGTGATGTAAATGAGGGACTTCGGTTGAGAAAAGGACCAAAATACAGTGCGAATCATGTGACATACAATTCTTATCTTGCTCAATTCGAACCCAAGAAGGTAGAGGAAGCTCTTAGAGACGAGAACTAGATAGAGTCTATGCATCAAGAGCTACATCAGTTTGTTAGAAATGATATATGGGAGTTGGTTCCAAGGCCCAAAGACACCGATGTGATCGGCACCAAGTGGATCTTCAAGAACAAAACTGATGAAGATGGCGAGGTTGTCTGAAACAAGTCTAGGTTGGTAGCTCAAGGATATACTCAAGTGGAAGGCATAGACTTTGATGATTCGTTTGCACTAGTAGCAAGACTAGAGTCGATTCGAATTCTATTGTCCATAGCATGTGTTATGGATTTCAAACTATACCAAATAGATGTGAAAAGTGCCTTTCTGAATGGTTTTCTAAATGAAGAAGTATTCGTTGAGCAACCAAAGGGATTTCAAGATCCTCACTTTCCGGATCATGTGCTAAGGTTGAAGAAAGCACTGTATGGGTTGAAGTAAGCACTAAGAGCATGGTATGATCGTCTCACAACATACTTGTTGGATCGTGGATTCAAAAGAGGCCAAGCTGATCGAACTTTGTTTGTCAAAAGAGATGAAAAATCTCTCCTTGTCGCTCAAGTGTACGTGGATGACATTGTTTTTGGATCTACAATTGATCAACTAGCTCATGAATTCTCAGAAGAAATGAAATGGGAATTTGAAATAAGCATGGTAGGAGAGTTGAACTACTTCCTAGGGATTCAAGTAAAACAATGGGGAGATGGAATATTTATCTCTCAAGAGAAATATGCCAAAAATCTTGTCAAAAGATTTGGCTTGGATTCGAAGAAACACACTTCTACTCCCATGAGTTCATCATCGAAACTGAGCATAGATGCAAATGGTGTTGACGTTGATCCAACACTATATCGAAGCATGATTGGCAGTCTTCTCTATCTCACAGCTAGTAGGCCAAATATTGCATTCAGTGTCGGGGTCTGTGCTCGATTTCAAGCTGATCTTAAAGAGTCCCACTTAACAGCAGTCAAGCGAATCATTCGCTATGTGAATGGCACGCCTGAATATGGGATTTGGTATTCTAAAGATTTGAATGAGTGTTTGGCGGGATATTCAGATGTAGACTGGGCTGGATGCATTGATGATAGAAAAAGCACTTCTGGTGGTTGTTTCTATCTTGGAAATAACTTGGTCTCATGGATGAGCAAAAAGCAAAATTCAGTCTTCCTTTCAACTGCTGAAGCTAAATATATTGCAGCAGGAAGTTGTTGTGCCTAACTGTTATGGATGAGAAAACTACTACATGACTATGGAATTTCTCAAGACACCATGTGTGTGTTCTGTGACAACACCAGTGCAATAAATCTGTCAAAGAATCCAGTTCAGCACTCCAAATCAAAGCATATTGAGATCCGGTATCATTTCATTCGAGACTTGGTAGTGGACAAGATAGTATGTCTGGAATTCATCAATACAGAAAATCAGAAGGCTGACATATTCACTAAACCTCTTGATGGCCATAGATTTGAATCCTTGCATAAGACCATTGGTGTCAGTATCATTCCCTAAACTCTATCTTCCAAATGTGCTTTGTGTAGAATGTTCTACATTTTGTTTGTGTTTAGCACTTCTTCATATGATTCCTTTTGTTTGTGAGTTTTTGATTAAATTTTTTTTACTTTGCTGATTTTGTTTTGATCAATCTTTACTTTTCATGTGTCAAAAATTCAAAAACACATAAAAAATAGAAAATCCAAAAAGTTTGATCAACTTTGTTGAGTTTTGTCTCAAATCATATTTTGCCCTGTACCTTTGTACTAATGGCCTTGTGCATCTACGAGCTTAGCTTGTTCATTTTGCACTCATATCACTGTGGGAGAAATTTTGAAATTTATGTGACTGTTGTAAATAGATCTTCAACTTTGTCATGAATGATTAGTGAATGGTTTTGTTGATCTTGAGACATGTATAGACTCATGCCTATATATCTTCCCACTCTTTATTTTGGTTTTTGCTTAAAAGAGCTCTCTAAATGTAAATCTCCAAATGAAAAGAGATATAGAGCTGCAAAAGCCTGTCGCACATACTAGTATTTGACTAGGAAAAAGGGAAAGTGACCAAAATAAAATGTTTGATGCCCAAAAAGCCAAAGGCTAACTTATAAATTGAAATATCAAAAATTTCTAGCATCTATCTCACAATGAGATTTTCTTTGCTCAAAAATTGCAAATGTTATGTTGAATATGGAGCCAAATGAAAAGCTTCAAAGAATGTAATCAAGTTCTTGTGGGAGGTCATATATGCATGTTTCTATAATTGAGATAGGTCACATTATCTAGTGCTAATTGTGTATGCCTTGATTGAATTGATCATTGAAGCTTCACATTGGACTAAGGACTATTCTATTTTTGATATCCACACACAACACACAAGTCTATGTTCAATGAATGCCATATTCATTTGTGTGATTGTACTTGATTAAATGTGTTTTCACATACTCAATCTCTGTTTGATCAAACACAAAAAGATTTTTGAGTGTTTTAGTTGTTTTTGGAAAGTATTATTGTTTTTACAAAAATATCAAAAATTTAAAAAACTGTTTCCCCTGTTTTGGTGACTAAGTCGCGGGTTAGCCCTGTCGCAAGCCCCAGTCACGAGCCCACTCAGAGAT
Organism: Quercus glauca; assembly: GCA_023736055.1. Classification (NCBI taxonomy): domain Eukaryota; kingdom Viridiplantae; phylum Streptophyta; class Magnoliopsida; order Fagales; family Fagaceae; genus Quercus; species Quercus glauca. The sequence continues at coordinate 20,826,884 of CM043324.1, read as the reverse complement.
TTTTCGCGGCTTACTGGTGAGTCAGTATCCCAGTCGCGAAAAAGACTTAGAAAATTTTTCAAAATTTGAGTTTTTGCATTTTTCGCGGCTTAGTTTGGCGACTTGTTCGCGGGTGGAAGGTCTAATCGCGAGGTTACTCAGAGATTTTCGCGGCTCAGCTTACGACTCCTTCGCGGGTAGATCTTCCAGTCGCGAAAAACATTTAAAGAAAATTTCAAATTTCTTACCTTCACAGTGTTTCGCGGCTTACCCTGGTGACTTTATGGCGACTTGATCTAGTCGCGAAAAACGCGTGTTTTGTGTTTTAGAGTCTGATTTCAAAAACTTTTCAGTTTTCCCTCGAAATCAAGTGACTGTTCATTGTCTTCCCCATTTCTCTCTCTGAAACTCATTGAGAAACTCTTTGAAAACCTCCATTTCTGCATCATTCTCACTTCAATCTTCAAGAAAAAGGTATGGGTTTTCCTGTTTTCACCTTATTATTCATGATTTGAACATTATTTTCTTGGATCTATGTGTGGGGTCCTCGTTTGAGTTTTGAATGGATCTTTACTATTGGTATATTTTTTTTCCAATATGGGTGTCTGATTCTGTGATGATACTGTTCAGAATCTTTGGGTGTGCTCTATTTTACTCTGTTATGTGAGTTCCTTTGGTTATTGTTCACACACACACACTCCCATTGTCATGTTTAGATCCTAAATCCCAAGTTCTTAGGTTTTTTTTTTTTTCCTAAATGCTCATAAATTGATTCTAACCCTATGCTAATATTGGTTGGTATTTTTCTGTTGGGTGTTTTCTTTTCTTTTGATAATCCTTAATGCAGAGTGGATATGTCACCATTTAAAAGAGCAGCTGTGAAAGGGGGCAACATCAAAGGTAAGGAGCCTATCATTGATGTCGATGAATCATCACCTCGACCAAAGAGGACCCGTTCACCATCAAGTGTATTCAACCCAAACAAGTTCAGATCGTATGCGGCCTTTCAGACATATGAGAAGTATTTCAGAGCTGCTACACCATTACTTGAAAGGGGTGTTGATCAACCTTCATTGTTCGATACCGACATTCCTAAATGGTTTGCTTTCAAAGACTGGAATTATCTTCTCTCTGATCTTGATGATGCTTATGAGGATCTGGTCAAAGAATTTTATGCAAATGCCATTGTTGAAGGTGATGAGCTTAGATGTTGGGTTAGGAGAAAAAGCTTCTCAGTCTCTCCCGCATATTTGGCCAAGATTCTTCACATAAATCGACCGATCTTTGAACATTCACCAGTTTATGATGATCTGTGTCCAGATGAGGACCTTCTTCGGGATGCTCTTGGAAAAGACTTGGAATTCTCACCAAATGGAAACTCAGTCAGTGTTTCTTCTCTTCCTCCAAAATTGAGGGTGCTCACAATCATCATGTTTAACAACCTGTACCCTCTATCAAGCATCGGGTACATGAACCTCGGTCGGGCCTTGTTCCTTCATGATCTAATCTCTGATGTTGAGATTGACATTTGTGCACATATCTTTCATGTTCTGTGCAAGATGGTTCAGCGAACTGAATCTCGAATATGCATTCCTTTTTGCTGCCTTATTTCAAGAATTTTGAAGCTCAAAGGGATTCACCCATTTGAAGATGAAACTCCTTACCCCAAACCTAGCCCAATCAATATGCGCACGTTTAACGCAAGTATTGGTCATAGTAAGAAGGGAGTCAAAACTGAAGCCTCAGTATCTCACAGTGGTTCGCGCTCTAGCTTATCCTCCATCGACAAGATGCTAGCCAACATTATGGCACCTGTCCAAGAATTGAGCACCAAAGTGTCAGGACTCACATCCATTTTGCACCATAATAACATTCGGTGGGACATGAAGTTCACCTCTCTCTAAACTCAATTGGATCAGATTCAACGAAAGCTAGAAGAAGATGAGGACTAGCTATTTCATGACAAAAAGGGGGAGAAGATTTGAGTACTGAGTAAAATAATAGGGGGAGAAAGAGCAAAATCAAAGGGGGAGCTTTATATTTTGTGCCCTATATTTTGTTATGTTTTATGTTATATTTAGTCTGTCTAAAAACTTTTGATGTTTATTCAATCTATTGTGTTATGTTGCGTTTGTACCCATGTTGCTTTTGTAAGTTTTAAGGGTTTGTTTCCTTGCTCTTATGCGTTTTTGTTGGCTTTTATGGTTTGTACCATGCAATGCAATTTCTTTGCTTTGTAGCTTGGCTTTGTGCCTTATGTACTTGATGTTAAATGCTATGCATTTCAATTCAGTACATTACTCTTGTGCCCTTGTAGGATTGTTCCTAGATGCATATATGTTTGTATGCATTGGTTGAGTGTTGGACTTGCAAATGATACTCTTCAATTGAGCTTATCACCTTGTCTGTCCGTATGTTCATTCCTTGTGTGAATGAGCATAGTAATCACTTTTGTATAGTGATTGCTTGGTTGATCAAGCCATGATTTATTGCTTTATTGCTTAAGTCCATTTTTACTTGATCATGCTTCTATTGCTCCATATGTTTTTCAAGTTTTCTGCATACAATGATATTATTGTGTTGTTGTGTTTCAGGATTTACTTGTTCATATGTTTAAGAGCGTTTCAGAATCTAGAGTTAGGTGTGAGTGAGCTTTGTTCAACTGTTCCTAACTCACGCTTTAAGTCTAGAGTCTGTTGTAGGGTTTTGTCACGGAATAGCCAAAGGGGGAGATTGTAAGGTTGAATTTAATCAACCATCTTGTTGGCTTTATTCCATGACAATTTGCTTGTAATTTAAGCACTTAGTAACCCTGTATTTAGGTGGGAAACTTGTAAGGGTAGTGAGTGAGAGAGTGTGAAGAAATGCTCAAGATTGTGCAAAGAAACAGAATCTCGTGACTGGATCTCGCGGGTGACTCGCGGCTTGTAAGTTGCCAGAAGTTGCACGTGTGCCAAGCATGTCAAAAGCTAAAGAGTCGCGCCAGCTGTTGCACTACAGGACAAAAGTTACAGGCTGGCTAGGCCATTAGCTCGCGGCTTGAACTCGCGACTAAACCCAGTTGTGAGGTCAAGTCGCCAAAATGCCCTGTTTGGGAAAATCTGACATTTCACATTCCATTCTCATTCCAGTATAAATACCACTCATTCCCACAATTTGTAGTGAGCTTCTAGAGAGAATTTTGTGAGAGAAACCCTAGTGAAATACAAGATTGATTCATCCACAATCTTAACCTTAGAAACTCTACAAATTTCTCTACTCTCTTCCTCTCCAATGTCATACCCTTGAGAGGTCTTTAGCCAAATCCTTATCTCCTCACACCCACGTCTGTGAGAAGGTTTATTTGGTGCTTTTGGGAAGCAGTTAGGAAGGAACCAATCTACATTGGTTGATGCTATGGTCTAGTAGTGGAATCCGGTAAGCTAAAGAAGAAATAGGTTCGGCGTAATCTCGTTGGAGCAAGATGTTTGGAGGGCTTAGGTACTTGGGTAGATTAGGCTTGGAGGGTCTTCTGCTGTTCATGTATCCCAACTACATTCTTTAGTGGATTATTTGACCGCTTGGAGGGAGGCGGAGAGGTTTTACGCCGAGGGCTTCGGTTTCCTCTTCGATAACACATCGTGTGTTGTCCGTGTGTTTGCATCTTCCTTCCTTTATCTTTGCCTTATATTTACTGCTGTAGATGTGTTTATATTTGGCTTAAATTGTTTATCAATTCTGTTATAAGCTTGTTATCATGTTCCGCACATTAATTGTTTGATATAAAGCTTTAATTGGTAATTTTGTAATTGGGGTCTAAACGTTCAAGGGTGGTTTATATAGAAGAGGAAAAACAAAGTAACAAATTTTCCCTCCAATAATAACAAACTAACTAACACACATGCTAATTACATGCTTAAGACTTTGTACATAAATGCTAAGCTACTTGTTGTTTACATCATCTGTTATTGCTCTGCTGGTCTTGTCATTTGTTGATTTCTTCTTCTTTTCTTTCTTCTTGTCTCTGTCAATCTCTTTGCTACTTTGACACCCCCCCCTCAAGTGGAAGAAGGGCATGTATATTGACCATGTTCAACTTGGACACAAGCAAAGAGAACTGCTGTGCATTCAATGCCTTTGTTAGTAAGTTTGCAATTTGAGAATTGGTCCTAATGTGTAGCAACTTGATAAAACCTTCCAAGACCTTATGTCTCACAAGGTGACAGTCAATTTCAATATGTTTAGTTCTTTCATGAAAGACAGGATTGGCAGTTATGTGGAGTGCTGCTTGACTAGTACAGAACAATACAGTTGCTTGAGGATGCTTAACTTGAATGTCACTGAGTAGATAAAGAAGCCAAAAGATTTCACAAACTGCTATTGCCATAGACTTGTACTCTAATTTTGTTGAGGATTGAGACACAGTCTGTTGCTTCTTAGATTTCCATGAAATTAGGGAATCTCCAAGGAAAACACAAAAACTAGTTACTGATCTTCTAGTGTCAGGGCAGGTAGCCGAATCTGCATTTGCAAAGGCCATTAGGTGCATCCTTGATTTGCTTGAGAAGAACAAACCTTGTCCTAGAGTTGCTTTGAGGTATTACAAAATCCTCTTGGCTGCATTTAAGTGTGGTTCCCTAAGGTGTCTCATGAATTGGCTTAATCTGTGCATAACAAAGGTTATATCAGGCTTAGTTATGGTCTGATAGAGGAGACTTCCTATTAACCTTATGTAGGAACTAGGATTTTTTAATTTTGTCCCTTCATACTTGCTGAGCTTGAGATTTTGATCCATTAGTGTCTTTGCAAATTTACACCCTAATATACCTGCATCATTCAAGACCTCAAATGTGTATTTCCTTTGACACAAGCTAATGCCATCTGCTGTCCTTACCACTTCAAGGCCTAAGAAAAACTTCAAATCACCAAGGTCCTTTAGCTTGAATTGGTAGTCTAATAGAGCCTTCCAAGTCTTCTACAGCTTGCTTATTATCACTAGCAATGAGTATGTCATCAACATTGACTAGTAAAGTAATGAAAGAGCTAGAAATTTTCTTGGTAAATAGAGAGTAATTAGCTTTGGATTGTGTGAACCCGAAGAGAATTAAAGTAGTGGACAATTTTGAAAACCACTATCTTGAGGCTTGCTTTAGTCCATATAAGGACTTAGTAAGCTTACATACTAGCCCCCCTTGCTGTGGAAGCCTGGTGAAAGGTCCATGTCCACTTCTTCCTTTAAATCACCATGCAAAAAAGCATTGTTGACATCAAGTTGACAAAGAAACTAGCCTTTCATAGTAGCAACTGTAAGAATACATTTAACAAAAACAAGTTTGGCAATAGGGGAAAAAGTTTCAAGATAGTCAAGACCTTCCTTTTGAGTGAAGCCTGTAAACTTGTGATTTCCAACTAGCCTTTGTTGTCTTTAATTCCATGGCAAATTTGATTGTAATTTCTTCAATCATTTCTTTGTATTTATGTGGGTTTATTTGTAAGGGATGAGTGTGAGAGATTGGTTAAGAATCAAGCTTTAAAGATGAATTAGTGCAGTTCGTGACTAGCTCGCGAGAAAGTAACCCACGAAAAGGCCACGTGTGAAGCACATGACTAGAAACTAAAGAGTCATGCCAGCTTGTCATTTCACGAGTACTTTGCAAGAAAGGCCATCTCACGAGGTACTCACGAAACATTCTGTTTGGCAAAAAGATAAGTTGCTTTACCAAATTCTTTACCTACACTATAAATACCCTCATTATCCACGAATTGTAAGGAGTGCATTTTTGAGAGAAAACCCTAGCAAATACACTTGAGAGTTAGAGATTGTTATACCCACAATCATCTACACATTTTCTCTTGGTTTTCCTCTACTCCTACCTCTCCATCTCTACATCCTTGAAAGGTTCTTAGCCCAAACACTTACCGCACCTAATTTGAGTGTTGAGTGAAGTTTTGGTGCTGTTGGGAACCATTGGAAGGAGCCATTTAGTGGCGGATGCAATCGGGTTGAATTGCAGGATTCGAAAAGTTAGTGAAGACAAGACTCCAAGAAGTCCATTGGTAGCAGGAGCTTGGAGGGCTTAAGTACATGGGGAAGACTAGGCATGAAGGGTCTTTTGTTATTTGTGTACTCCAACTATATTCACTAGTGGATCAATTTCGACTTGGAGGGTCGCAGAGAGGTTTTTTGCCGAGTTCTTCAGTTTCCTTTTCGATAACACATCTTGGTGTTATCTTGTGTTTGCATCTCTTTTCCCTACTCTTTAAGCTTTACTTTTATTTGTTCATTGTGATTGGATATGGCTTAGAATAGTGTTATCGGTTCATTGAGCATATTTACTCTTGTTCCGCACTTTGTTAAGTTAGAGTAAAAACAATCTAGCTGTAATTTTTAATTTGGGGTCTAAACAAGCTCTAGTGTTTCACACTAATTTGAGCTTTCAAAGCCCTTTGCCACAAATTTGGCTTTATACCTCTCCGCTATACCATCAGACCTATATTTCACCTTGTACACCCATTTACAACCAATAGGTTTTTCATTGGGTGGAATAGGAGTGAGGGTCCAAGTATTATTAGCTTTAAAGGCTGAAATCTCAACTGCCATAGCCTCTATCCACTTAGGATCCTAAACTACTTGGTGATAAAACTTGGGTTTCACAATTGAAGAAATCATATTACAAGAATGCAAGTGTTGAGGAGACAATTTATGAGAGGACAAGTAGGAAGATAATGGATAAGAGGTGTTGGAAGGTGATAGGCCAAAAATGTATTGACCCCTTGTGATGAATTAATTGATTAATTAGCCAAATTTAATTAATTAATCAAATTAACATGCAAACGCGTGGTAGCACAAACAAATCACCAATGAAGATCAAGAAGATGCTTGGTTACAAAACCCTACGGTGCACATACACAGCAACTTCTTCAAGAATGATGAAATAGGGCAGAACTTTGTCTCCGATCACAATTTTCTTGAACAAACTTTTCTCAATGCTTGTGCAACTTGTGAACTCTTTGACGACCCTTAGAATAATCTTTTTATATGTCTAGGGTTAGGGGAAAAGAAACTCCAAAGACACATTCACAGATCCCAAGAAAATCAGATCAGAATTCTGAAATTCTTAAACCTCGACAGATAGGAGCTGTCGAGCAAGTGTCGAGCACACGGGGCTGAAATAGCTTTCTTAAGCTCGATAGATGAAGCTGTCGAGCTTTAATGAACTTGCACTTTTCAGTTTTTTTCTTGTACAGACTTGAATGGCTTTAACGCTTGATCTTGAAGCCTTGTTTCTTGAAGTATAAAAAACACCTAGATCTACCCAATTACAAGTAAAGTGTGTTTTGTCAAAGGATTAGCCAATTACACAAAGGAGTGACATATGTTCTTAACAAGTGAATCACATATGTCCTAACAGAAGGGACCTTAGAAACTTGATTATATTGATAAGCTTGCAAATAAGCAGGTTTATGACTAACTCTAATGGATTTTCGAAGAGGAGGCATAGTAGGAATGGATTGAGGTGGAGAGGACAACAGGAATAGGACTGGATTGAGGTGGAGAGACAGCTGGACCAGTGGAAGCTGAATCCGAAGGAACTGGTATAGAACCAATTAAAACAGATGTGTTAGGGTCAAGGAAGTGGAGGTAGAAGAAGAAACAGGTTCAACAGAAGGTGTAGAAGGAGAAACAAGCTCAACAGAAGGTGTTTCTACAGAAATATGGTCAACAAAAGCAGTTGTAATTGGAATGGAGATTGGAGAAGAGAGAGACTCACCGACAGGATCAGTAGCACTAGATAAAGGAAAAGACAAGGGAGGTGACAACAAGGATGTTGATGAATCAGATAAGGGAAAAACGGATTCATGAAACACAACATCCCTAGAAATATAAATTCTTCTAGTATGAAGATTAAGCACCTTATAACCTTTCATATTAAAAAGGATATCCTAAGAAAACACAAGGGACAACTCTAGAGTCAAACTTTAGTCTACGAATAGAAGGAGTTGCGTAAGGGACATATTTTTATGTAATTGGCATATCTTTTGACAAAATGCACTTTACTTATATTTAAGTAAATCTAAGTAGGTTCAAGATGATCATTACAAGTGGTTACATTGAAGACATGAAGATTACTTAAGAACTGCTCAAGAAAGTGTAATCTGCAGGTCTCAGTACCTCATCGACAGAAGCTCGATTTGTCAAGATTCATTAAAGCTCGACACATGTCTGGATCTATCGAGCTTATGGGATTCAGGCTATAGCTAGCAACGTTTTTATTCTAAAAGGCTATTTGTTTATGGGTTTGTATAATCCTCATTGGACTAGGAAAGCCCAAGGTGTGTGTATACCTATTTGGAATAGGAGAGCCCATTGAGCTCCTATTTAAACAAGGGGGTGGAAAAAGAAAAACCTAACCCTAAAGAGCATCATAAGGTTTTCTTTTTGAAACCCTAGCCTCCTCTTACAAATAAAAGAGTTCTTGTTGTGTTTCTTTTACACCTCTGAGTTCTGTAACCAAGCAAAGTCTCTCACACCATCATTGAAGATTTTATCGGTGTTTTTATGTGAAGCTGTTGCAAATCAACTTCATCAATCAAAGGGTTATTGTGGAGTTAGTCATATACTGGGATCTGTGCATCATTGGTTAGTCACGTACTTGGATTCATGCATTGAACGGAAGGATTACTGCTACGAAACAATTTCAATTGGGTATTAGGGTAAAGGTTCAATTGTAAGCTGATATTTCGGGATAGGCCAAAGGGTTGGGAAGATTCTTTATACTTGTAACTGCTTGTGATTGATAATAGTGGATTCTTGGGAGTGGTGACCTTAAAATCACCCGGTCAGGTTTTGCCTCGGTGGTTTTTCCCATTCGTAAACAAATCACCCGTGTCAAATTTATTTTTCGCTGCATTTAGTATAATTGGTGATTTGTTTGTGCTATCATGCTATTGCATGTAATTGAACCTAATTAATTAACTTGGGTAATTAATTAATTTGCAAGGGGTGAATTCATTTTTTTTTTTTTTGCCCTAACAAGTGGTATTAGAGCGGGTACACTCTGATTAGGTTTTAATCTTTGCTGTGTGATCCATTGACCCCCGTTGTCATGAAAACTCTTGATTTTTTTGATTTGCATGATCTTGTGTTGAATGATGATTATGATATTCAAGATGCCTATTGCAAGCTTTATAATTTTTTTATGAAATCTCTTGAATGTTCTACAAAATTAAAGGCTAATTTTAAAAAGGTTAAACTTGAAAGAGATGAATTGATTGCAAAATTGGATGAAGCTAATAATTTGAATGAGAAATTTAGAAATCAAATTTCATCTCAGGTGGACAAAATTAAGAGTTTGGAAGAGCAACTAGTTGAATCTAAAGCCGAAGTTGAAAAATTAACTAGTGCCAAACTTGTTGTTAAGCCTAACTCAAAAGAAAAAGATTTTTATATTCCTCAATTTAAAAGGAATAATGAAGAGTTGAATGCTAATATTTCTAGGAAAGACAAAGGTAAAAAATCTGATGTTAACGTTGAAGTTTCTAAACCTATGTGTAAAACTCCTCCTAGGTTGAATAAAAATTCTGAATTTGTCCCCACTTGTCATCATTGTCATATTGTTGGTCATATTAGGCCAAGCTGAAAGTCCCAGGGTAAAAAGGTGGCTAGGGTTTTGTTTAAATACCTAGGGTAAAAACATAAAACCCTAAACGTTTAATGAAGTAGGGCTGAGTTGGAAATTCTGCAGAAAAATCAACCTGTACGATTTTCGATCGATCGAGCCAAGCTGAAAGTCCCAAGTACTTCTGCAGCCACTCGATTCCAACTTTACAATAATAAACCAACTTTGAGCAAGCCTAAACAAGACTTAATACATAGTTTTGATCATGGTTTGCCAACATTACAAATTAGAGTTCTAAATACATAAAATCCTAAGACCTTAGAACCTAACAAACTCCCCCTTTGGCAATCCGTGACAAAACACAAACTAAATGCTCAAAGTTTACAATAAAAAGCCCTTTACAAAAGGTAATGCTCATAAACCAAATTCAATCCTAACTACTATCCATCAGTTGCAAGTGTAGACAGCAGCCAAATCAAATGCACCTGTATATTCCTGAAACACTCAACAAACGCATAAACGCATGTGTGACAGAAAAACAGTAAATCAACAGATATGTAATCTAACTCTTCCCCTATGTTAGATACACCAAAAATAAACACATTCTTGAAAGTTCACACAACACATAATAAAGACATATATCAATGAATAATCATAAATATAAATCAATAAACAGTGAACACATAAAATCAAGAATCATATATATAAAAATGTATTTCCCAACAAGTATAGCCCAAAAGAATGTATACAAAGTGAAGCATCTAGATACAATCTAATCTCAAAAACTCCACTAGCTCCTCAAAAAGTAACAAAAACTCCCCCTAACTACAAAAACCCCTCTACAAGTATCCAAACTATACTCCCCCTTTTTGTGACGGAATGCTAAAGGACATCACAGGCCATCATCAAAAGGAGGTGGTGAGGATGAACGAAGATGCGCCAAATCCGCTCTCAGAGCACGAATCTCATTGAACAGATCCACCAAAAACTGACCATGAGCCGCCTGAATGATCATGACAGTCTCCAAAGTACGATGAACATCGAAGTCAGTCGTAGGAGGTGGAGGAACAGCAGCAGCAGCACCTACAGGATCAGGAATAGCCTCATGAGCAGGACCTATAGAAGAAGAAGGGGGTGCAGAACTAGAAGGCTCAGACCTAGCGTGTTTAGAGCCAGCTCGAAGATGAGCAACCCTCTGTCTAAGGAAGGAGGCACCTATGGGAGCAATAACATGAACGGGCTCAGAAGAAGGGAAATCATCTAAACCAAGATGAAGCAAAATCCTATGAATAAAGATAGGATGAACAAGAGCATGAGCAGTAGATGAACTCCTATAAACTTCGTTCAAAGAACGAAGAAAAAGATGAGGAAAACTGATAGGAGCATCAGTGACAAGAGCGTACAAAAAGACACACCTCTCGAGAGGAATGGTGTGCAGATGAGAAATGGGCCAGAGAGAGTGACACGCTATCCTAAAGAAGAGATAGACAGACTCAGGAAGCTCAGTGGTGGTGATCCTAGGATCAGAACCCCACTGAATAGAAGACCCAGTGATGTAAGACATGACATCACTCAGCTCAGGTGACTCATCATAAGGATAGACAGGGTGCTGTACCAAAGGTACCCCTAGAGCAGCAGACACTACTGTAGGAGTAATGACATACTCTGCGCCTCGTATCCAACTCTTAACTAGAGTGTTGGAATCATAGACGCGGATAAAGATGTTCAAGAAGAACTCTCTAATCAGGGTAACTGGAGGAGGAGGATCAGAAACATCCAGCAGTGGTAACCAGCCCCTACGCTCAAAGTTTGCCCTAATGGCAGGATCAACCTCATCTAAGGTGACAGAACGCTCAGCCCAAACTTTTCTCTTAAGGTTTAGTCTCATAAACCTCTTGGTTTTTCTCACTCAGGAACCTCTCACTATCAAAGGAAGGTAGGGGAGGTGAAGGAGAGGGAATAGTCCTACGGGCTTTAGTCTTCCTAGGCATGATGCTAAGGAAAGGACAGAGACACAAGGAACAACGAAAAAGAACAAAACCAAGGGCAGACTGCAAGTTAGCACAATAATCAATAGAATAAAACTCTATATGATGCATGAACAATAACAATGTTATGATGCATGAACTAATGCAGTTAACAAGTTCAAAAGAAGTTCAATTACACAAAATTGGCTCGTACATAGAGTTTCTAACAAAAACCCTAAAAAATTTGAAAACCACTTGAAAAATTTTGCAACAAATTGATGAATTAATCATTACACAATGTTGAAAACAGATTAGAATAACTAATTTCATCAATTCAACAAGCCAATTTCATCAATTAAACCTTAATTGAACAAAATCCCAAATTCGGATCAATTAGAAACCCTAGATTTTTCAATTTTTCACCAAATTCAAAATTGATTAAATTAACAGGTAAGAATCATGTTTATGATGTGTCCCCACAAAAACCCAATGATCAATTGCACAAAAAAGAGCTTTAATCAATCAAAAAATCCCAATATGCAAAGTCCGAAAATCTCCCTTAAATGCATGAATTTATGCATGAAATCATGAAAATAAAATCAAAAAGAAGGGTAAAAGAGTCTTACCGGCTTGAGGAAAGAGAGATTTTGCAAAAAATTCGGAGGAAAACGACAAAAATCTGACTGTGATGCTTGCCTCGTCGGAGAGAGAAAGAAAAAGTTTGAAAACTTTTTGAAAAAGTGTTTGAAAAAGTCAATCTGATCTTTTAAAAAAAGCTTCTCCACGATCTTCGATCGATCGAAAATCAGACTGGATCGATCGAACTGGGCAGAGGCTCACTAAATTTTGAGAAAAAACACAGTTTTGAAAAACACAAACCTAATTTTGAAAAACAACTTCTCAAAGCATTAAACAATGAAAGCAAAATGCATGAGTATGAGATGGAATGCTTTTTCAAAAATCCAAATTTTTAAACCCAATTTTCTCAAAAAAATTTCAATCATTCTCCCATTGAATTTTCTTAAGCGACAAATATGTTGTGCACAAATCTCAAGATATTTTCAAACTTGGTTGGTTAGACCAAAAACACAAACACTAGCATGTACAGCGTTTAACAAAGAGTAACTTGTGTAGTGTGTGAAACTAGCAAAAACTTGAGATACATGTGAAGTGATATGTGAATAGCAATCAAATACAAAGTCTACACAATTCATCACATAGAATTTAAAAGAGACTATCACCTAAAGAGTTACATCCTATAACTCTCACATCGCCTAGAACAAAAGCTTGCAATCATGTAAGTTTCTTGCATTTTTGCCTCTTATTTATGTGAATTGGCATTCAGCCTAATAGTACACACCGGTTTGAATTAAGTGAATTGGCATCAAGCCTAATAGTACACACCAGTTTTAATTTTAATTGAGGCTACACCTTATGTTCTTTTTGTGCATGTGCTACACTTTCTCGAGCACAAAATCTTATGATATGCACTAAGGTGTTCATGATTGGCTAGTGAACAGTGGTGAGATGGTTATTTATGCCTTTCTCAAAAGGATCAAGTCCGACAGTCAAAAAACATATGACTTCATGATTAAGACAAAATGATTTAAAAACCACACACATCTTTCCCACACAAGATGCACTACAAAGTTTCAACTAGTCAAGTGCAATGAATAAGCTCATCAAAGTTAAACAAGGTACACAAGACATGACATGTGTAAAAAGATTGACCAACCTTGTTTTCAAAAATCAAGAAAAATAGTGTCAAACATAGTTTTTGCTTTCTCCTTTTTTATTTATTTATTATTATTATTAAAAGAGAAAACAAATAAATCCTAGAATGAAATGCATGAATGTAATGCAATGCAAGTCCTAGAACAAAAAAAAAACGCAAAAAACCAAAGAACAATGGTCACAAAAGAATAGAGCAATGAAGCACAAGGACCATGTCAGAAAGACTCAGTTCGTTCGAGTCTTTTGCATCCAAAACTTTTTAGATGCACCACGAGCATTGGAGTTCTTATTCACATTAGAGTGATTCCCAACTCCAGGATTGGAATAAAGGTTTAACACCTTTACCAATTCACCAAATAGTGCCATAGGATCTTGTGCTTGAGGCACAGGCACTTTTCGTTTATTTGCTCTCTTATCAGCTTGAAGCTTGAAACAATTAGGACGTATGTGTCCAGACTTTCCACAGTAATGACAAACCCAAACAGGTTTACCATGCATTTTGTCCTTAGATTTGGTAGGCTCCTTAGGTTTAGATTCTCTTAAGTCTACCATAATCTTCTTGGGTGGTGAAACTTCTACAGGTTTAACAACCTCACTCACAGGGGGTTTAACAGTTTCACTCACAACCTCACTCACAGAAGGTACAGAAGAAGATGATGGAACAAAGACAGTGGAATGGGGTGCAGAATCAAAGATGCTTTCAACATATCCTAACCCAGATTTATCAGAAGGATACTTTTGAACATTCAGCATGTGATCAAGTTTAGAACTAACAGATCTAGCAATAGATAAATCATGTTCCAAAGTTCTAACTTTATCAAGTAAAAGCATGTTCTCAGATTTAACATTGTTCAAAAGATCATTAGCATCAAACAGTTTAACAAGCAAATTTTTCTTTTCAAGCTCAAGAGAATCAATTTTCTCCAGGCCAAGTTTAACTTTCATAGCATCCTTTGCAGCAACTTTGCAAAGTTTGTTGTAGGCCTCTTGAAGATCTGCATCTTCAGAGAGTTCCCCATCAGAAGGGTTCTCCTCAACAGATATGCTTTCATTGACTACAGCTGTAGCAGTGAAAGCAATGAAGTTTCCATCCTCATCACATCCGGACTCATCATCAGAAACTTCATTATCACTAAGGGTTACAGCCATAGCTTTACCCTTAGTCCTCAAGAATGTAGGACATTCAGATTTCACATGGCCATACCCTTGACAGCCAAAACACTGAGGACCCAAAGAATTATTTGAAGATTGACCAACTTTTTCTTTAAGTTTTTCAAAGTTATTAACCTTAGTGGGATCATTCCTCCTAAAATTTCTAGGTTCAGCAGTGTAAGTACCTCTTACCTTTCTGTTGGTATTCCTAAGAAAGTTCTTAATGTTTTTGGCAAGATATGCAATCTCTGTAGCAGAGAGCTCATCATCAAATCCACTACCATCAACATCATCAACTGACTTAAGAGCCATTGATTTGGATTTGTTCACTTTAGGTAGGTCAGACTCATAGGATTGAAGAGATCCTACAAGCTCATCAACAGGGATGGTGTCCACATCCTTGCTTTCAGTGATGACAGTTACTTTGGATCTAAAGTCTTTAGTTAAAGATCTAAGTATCTTCCTAACAATTTTAGGTTGATTATAGATTTCACCCAAATTAAAAGCAGAATTGACAATATCATTTAACTTAGCATAGAATTCATCAAAAGATTCATCATCAGACATTCTAATGCTTTCAAATCTAGAAGTCAATTGTTGCAATTTATTAATCTTAACTGCCTTTGTGCCTTCATGCACAGTTTGGAGAATTTTTCATGCAGTATGAGCAACCTCAACATTTGAGATCCTCTTAAATTCCTCCATTGAAACAGTATTGAAGATGGCATTCATAGCTTTGCTATTGAAGCCTGCTGCTTCTTTTTCAGAAGTTTGCCACTCACTCACAGGAGTAGTAGGCTTTTGCCATCCGTATTCAACGAAATTCCAAACCCTCTCATCAATGGATTTCAGGAATGCTTTCATCCTTACTTTCTAGTAAGCATAGTTGTTCCCATCAAAGTGAGGAGGAACAAACAGAGAGTGTCCATGCTCCATGGCAACAGGGGTCAAAGATCAGCTCAAAGATAAAAATCCAAACAAAAGAGCAACCCGCTCTAATACCACTTGAACGGTTTTAGACCCCTTAAAAACAACCAGATTGTGTAGCCTAGATTAATTAGCCAAGTTGTTACTTAGTCAAATTATGCAATACTAGGTTAAAACAATCAAATAATCATATCATGTATATAAAACATATAAAGCAGCGGAAATAATAAAGAACACAATGATATGATTACCCAGGAAACCACACGGTTAAAACCTGGGGAGGATTTGACTCACCGATCCTCAAGGCAAAACAGAATTCACTATGAAAGAATTGAAGTTCTTACAAAAGGACTACAAGCTCCCCGCTCGACTTCCTAATACTACCCATCAGTAGAACTTACTGACACGACCACGTGCAAGCTCCGAATCCACGGACTCCTTCTTTCTTGAATTCCTCAATCAGCTATAAGCTCCCCGCTTGTTTATCTTTAAGTTCCAATGGTTGCAACTATAATGATCTTCAAGATGTTGAAATCATCTCTACCTTGAAAACCCTAAGTTTTATGTAAAGGAAAGCTCCTCTAAGATCTCACAAGAGATTCACACAAAACAGAAAAATATAAGCAACAATACAATATGGAGTACCTTCAAAAACGTGGCTAGGGTTTTGTTTAAATACCTAGGGTAAAAACATAAAACCCTAAACGTTTAATGAAATAGGGCTGAGTTGGAAATTCTGCAAAAAAATCAACCTGTGCGATTTTCGATCGATCGAGCCAGGCCGAAAGTCCCAAGTACTTCTGCAGCCATTCGATTCCAACTTTACAATAATAAACCAACTTTGAGCAAGCCTAAACAAGACTTAATACATTGTTTTGATCATGGTTTGCCAACATTACAAATTAGAGTTCTAAATACATAAAATCCTAAGACCTTAGAACCTAACAATATTATATTATTATGTAATAAAAATTGTGTTTGAAGCATTAGTCATTTATGTAATTGAAGTTAATAAAAAGCCTGAGAGAACTACATCAAAGAATTCTGCAGGAAGAAGTCCAATGAAATGTAAATAGTGTTATTTTTTTCAATGATGATTGTAAGAGTCATATTTTTATGTATTGGCATATCCGAGATCAATGCGTGCTTTATATGCAATTGAGTCTTAGTTTCTAGTGTACTTAAGAATAACATATTGTTCACCAACAAGTGGTATTATTGAAAACACAAGATTACTCAAAAAAACTACTTAAGAAAAGATGAATTGCTAGTCTCGATACCCATTGATATATCGAGAATAAATGAACCTTGATATCTCTCGATCTATTGAGCATTGCGAAAACTAAACATTAAATGCTATTTTCAACCCATGATGACTTGACCTTCTAGGAATTTGTGCACTAGGGTTCCAAAACATTAAAAAAAAAAATTTATATTCGTCGTCATTGAGACAGAGAGATACATGCATAACAAGAGTTGTTGTGATGTCTGTGTGCCAAAGATTTTGTACCTAGCTACTACCGATTCATCCAAATGTGGATTGAAGAACTTTACAAAGTTACAAAAATCAAAAGGATCAGCCACGGATACAACAAAGGCATCAAGTGCAGGTTGTTTATACTGGGAGATTTAGTACTGAGAAAAGTCTTGGGGAACACCAGAGATCCTACCATGGGAAGACTAGGACCTAATTGAGAGGGGCAATATCGAGTTACATCTATCGCGGGGACAAGGGCATATCGGCTAAAGGACCTAGATGAAAGACCTGTAGCTAGGCCATGGAATGTATTTAACTTAAAAAAGTATTACTTTTGATTGATATATAGAAGACTGTACATTGTCCATGTTTACTACTATTAAGTCTGGAGAAAAACAAAGGACATCAAAAAGGCCCAAGCCGCAACATTAAGATTATGGTGCAGAAAAACAAACCCCGTGGTACTAGACCTTGTCTTTACCTCGGGTAGGTCATAAGCTGAATTTTTAGCCTTAGCCTGACTTTAGGATTACTATCAGAAAAGGAAATTTAGACTTAAAAAATAAATAAATAAAATCGTGGTACTAGACCCTGTCTTTGCCTCGAGTAGGTCTTAAGCTAAATTTTTTGCCTTAGCCTAACTCCAAGGTCAATAATAGAAAAGGAAATTTAGACTTAAAATAAATAAAAAACAAACAAACAAACCCTGTGGTACTAGACCCTGTCTTTGCCTTGAGTAGGTCTTAAGCTGAATTTTCGGCCTTAGCCTGACTCCTGGTTCACTAACAAAAAAGGAAATTAAGAATTTAAAAAAAAAAAAAAAAAAAAAAAGATGCAAACCTCGTTGTACTAGACCCTGTCTTTGCCTCAGGTAAGTCTTAAGCTGAATTTTCTACCTTAACCTAACTCTAGGGTCATTAATAGAAAAGGAAATTAAGACTTAAAAAAAAAAAAAAAAAGATGCAAATCCCGTAGTACTAGACCCTTCCTACTGAGCTTTTGTTGTCAATGAGTACCTAGTGGATGTTAAACTCTTCTACCCTAAGCATAATTACCAGTGGGTCGTCATGAGGTTGCCTAATGCTGCGACCATCTCTTTCTGAGAAGACAATATCAAGCTCATCATTCTTCGACATCTTCATTGGAGGGAGCTACAAATGGACAATGTTTATCTCTTTCCCATAGGCTTTTTTCCAGGATTTCAGTGTTCCGCCTGCTGTTAGTCCTCCCAAGATCATCTTTATCTCTCCTATAGGAGGTTTGCTATCTCCTGCTCACTGAGTTCTGTCCTAATCGTCCTTCTGTTGGTATTTGTAGGGCTCCATCTTTCCAATGTACTTTTGTAACTTCCCTTGCCGAATTAAAGTTTTCACCTAGTCTTTCAAATGCCTACACTCATTGGTACGATGCATGTGGTCCTAGTGGAACCTATAGTACTTGTTGTTGCCTCTTTTTTCTACTAGAGTGCTAATTGGCTTTGGCCATTGCAGGAAGGGATTGTCCCTTATCTGCATAAGAACCTGCTCAATTGGCATTATCAGAGGTGTGAAGTTGTTGATCTTTTACTTCCTGTTCGGAAGTTCTTTCTTTTTCCCTATGGTCTGCCCAACATTTCGTGTCTCTTTCTTCTTATCGCGATTGCTGCTTGTTCCTTCATCTCTCTTCCTTTTTCCTTTCATTTCTTTTGCGAGCACTGCGTCTTCTGCATTCATGTACTTCTAGGCTTTTCAAAACAATTCTGCAACTGTTTTTGGTGGACTTTTAGTGATTGAAAAGAAGAAATCCCCAGCAACCCCACATGGAAAGTTGTTAGGATGACTTGATCTTCAGCTTCGTTTACCTGCAATAGCTCCTTATTGAATTAGGTAACATATTGTCTTAGTGATTCTCCTTCTGCTTGTTGAATGTTGAGAAGATGGCCATTTGGCTTTTTGTGTCTTTGGCCCCAATGAAATGACAAACAAAACCCTTACTGAGTTACTCTAAATCTGCAATAGTTTCTGGGGCTATCTTGTTAAAACCATACCCTGGCTACTGATCCTTGGAACCGTCATACTACTCCAACTGTGGGAGCGGACGATTCAGTACTTTAGTAGTGAATGGTGAGTCCGTCCTTCAAATCATCCCGTCCAAATTCTCCCTACATTTGTCCTTTATAGCACTTTTTAGTTTTTCTATCTCCTTCCTCATGTTGCGAAGCTCATTCTCCACCCTGGTGGAATCTTCTCTTGAAGTTTTGTCTTGCCTATTGGCTTGAGAGTTTGATTCTTCTTCATTTTGGTTCTCACCTATTTGCCAACGTTCTTCATTTTGAGACTCCATCATCTTTCACATTTCTTCATTCTGGCGAGTCCGGTCTTCCACATTAGCCAAGAGGGCTTGGATTTGTTGTTGTTACACAGCATCTGGCTGAGGTGTGGTCTTTACTTCCATCTTGTACTTCAAGGAACTCTTTTGTCACTGGAAAAGATGGCTTGAATGATTAGTGTTCCCACAGACAGCGACAAAGTGATGATGCAAAAAATCAACAGTTGAGCTCCTTGTCATAGCGGATGGACAAAGCTATGAATGGGGTCATCTCCATTGATGAAAAACTTGCAAAATGAATTGGATGGAAGAGTAACACGCCGATGTGGCGTCAGCCAAACCACCTCCGATGCTTAAGTCAATAAGGGAGAAAGATTCTTGGGAGAAAAAGAGTGGAGAGTGATTTCATAGAGTATTTGTGTGTGTGATTGGTCGTACCTTGGATTTCTAGTGCTTTCTCTTTTATAGTTTAGTACCTAATCAATGGGCAATGAATCATTGTATTTATCCTTAACGGCTATTGCATTATAGAATCTTTGTCTGAAATTCACAGCTCATTCTGTGACCGTTGCTCTGTCCGTTACATTTCATCATTAATGATCGAAATAAATGCGTAACGTCTTCTTTGGTTAAACGACGATCTTCACATAGTGACGACCATAAATTTCTGACTCATCAGATGTTATACTTGGACTTGAAGAACAAAATCATAAAGGGTTTACTCCGTTCAAGGATAGAATGCTCTCTCTAGAATTTGTGCAACTACGCATTGGTGGCCATAGGGAAGGAAAAAGCCTCAACACAACCTCCTTTCCCTCGATTTGAGATGCCTAGTATATATCATGATGTTCAACTTGTATCTGATCAAGAAGTTGTCAACCATCAACAATGCTAGAGCCATATTCCGCATGGGGATTCGTGAGAACACCTACATTGACATTAGTGCACACTTGTACAACATCATTACAGAGTCCACAAAGATAACCTTAAGATTAAAGCTTGTTGTCCCAAATCTTATAATGAGGATTCTTCATGACAATGGTATGGAGACTCCACAACACATAGGCCTAATGACTCCATCTCCTTCTATTAACTCTTAAGCAATCCTAAGAAGTAGGGTTCGACTTCTTGGAAATGAACAAGCTGAAGAGACTAAAAAAGCACCTCCTACTGATACAGAGACTGAAGTGGAAGGACAACAACCTCTTCCAAGACATGGTGGTGGTTGAGGTAAGAGTGGAGTATCATCATCATCATCAGTTCCTCTCGATGCTTTTTAGATCATACTTGAGAGGGTTGATGGTCTTCGGGATGTAGCAAATGAGCATTCCAATAGCCTTGTAGCTATCCAAGACCAAATCAACGAGTTAGCAGCCAAGTTTGACAACTTTACTCACCAGCCTTAGCCTTTTGACCATTCCGATCAAAAGGGGGGAGTAGTGTGGTAGCTCTTGAGGGGGAGTAAAAAGCATTGGTTTTAGTTTATGGTTTTATGGTTTTATTATGGTTTTCATAGCACTTTGATTTAGTACTCTATGGTTTTAGTATTTTGTTTTTAAAATACTTGGATACTTTGTGTTATGGATACTTGGATATTTTAGTTATTTAATCTATGCTTTTATGTAACCTTGCTTATGTAACTTAGTACTTTTAGTTAATGTTTTACATTTTCTTTAGTACTCTTGTGCCCTTGTTGGATCTTGTATCCTTGATGCAATTTAAACCTAATGCTTCTTGCGTTAGTGTCCTTGCATCGGTTGAGTGTTGGACATGAAAATGATACTTTGCATTGAGCTTATTTGCTTGTATGTCTGGATGTTCATTCATAATGTGAATGTTCATTGTAGTCACTATTTATAATGATTGTTCTTATATGGACAAGTTATGCTTCATTATCATATTCATACTTGCTTGATCGTATTGTGCTTGCTCTATATGCATTCTGTTGGGTTAAAATTAATTGACCCCTTGCAATTAATTAATTACCCAAGTTAATTAATTAGATCAAGTTACATGTAATAGCATGGCAGCACAAACAAATCACCAAATTATCTAAATGCAGCGGAAAATAAATTTGACACAGATTATTTGTTTACGAATGGGGAATACCACCAAGGCAAAATCCCACCGAGTGATTTTAAGGTCATCACTCCCAAGAACCCACTATTATCAATCATAAGCAGTTACAAGTATAAGGGATCTTACCAAACCCTTTGGCTTATCCCGAAATACCAACCTACAGTTGAATCCTTACCCTAATACCTAATTGGACTTGTATTGTAGTGGCAATCTTTCCATTCAAAGCATAAATCTCAGTACGTGACTAACCAATGATGCACAAATCCCAGTATGTGACTAACTCTAGCAACTTGAAGAGTTAGCTGCAAAGTTCTTCAGTTAATCAACGATGAAAATCAAGAAGCTTCTTGGTCACAAAACCCTTGGCGTAAAAACACAGTAGCTTCTTCAACGAGAATAATGAACTAGGGCACTTTTTGCATGCATTCTCTTATGTGATGGCCTTTTAAAATAAGC
The DNA here is from genome assembly GCA_023736055.1 of Quercus glauca. Taxonomy (NCBI): domain Eukaryota; kingdom Viridiplantae; phylum Streptophyta; class Magnoliopsida; order Fagales; family Fagaceae; genus Quercus; species Quercus glauca. The sequence goes on along the minus strand of CM043324.1, from coordinate 20,805,207 downwards.
CTTATATATGTCTAGGATTGTGAGAAAAGAAACCATATACAAATACATAAGCTTGGGTTGAAACTTAGATCTAGAAATTCTAATTTCGTAAGTCTCGACAAATACAACTTGTGTTGAGCTTCTGTCGAGCTTCGACTTTAAATCTTGATAGATGTCTTTCTGTCGAGATTACTGTCGAGCTTTAATGGGCAGCTCTTCTTCACTTGTTTCTTGGTCAGATCTTCATGGCTTTAACACTTGACTTAAACAACATGTTTCTTGAAGTCTTAAACCCATCCTAGATCTACCAAATTACAAGTAAAGTGCATTTTGTCATAGGATTAGCCAATTTATATAAAATATGTCCCTAACACATTCTAAGTTTTCCGTTTACAATGAACTTAATGAGTGCATTTTGTGATATTGTTTTTAGAAGACTTGTTCGTATGGTTCAAGAGTTTCACATATCTAGAATTAGGTGTGAGTGAGTTTTGGCAACTGTTCCCAACTCACATTTTTAAGTCTAGAGTCTGTTTTAGGGTTTTGTCACAGAATAGCCAAAGGGGGAGATTGTAAAGTTGAATTTATTCAACTATGTGTTGGCTTTATTCTATGCCAAATTTACTTGTAATTCAGCATTTAGAAACCTTATATTTAGGTGGGAATAATGTAAGGGTTGTGTGTGAGAGAGTGTGAAATTTGATTAAGAGTTTGTAACAAGAAGGTGACTCGCAATTGACTCGCCAAAAAGAAACACGTGTGAAGCATGTAGGAAGATGAAGAGTCAGGATAGCTGGATCACTATAGAACAAAAAGTAAAGTCTAGCCTAATCTAGTAACTGGCGACTGGAACTCGCGACTTATCCCAGTCGCGAAGAGACTCACCAGTGCACCCTGTTTTACTTAAAAATAACTTTTCACATTCCATCTCATACCCTACTATAAATACCCTTATACCCACGAAATGTAGAGAGCTTAGAGAGCTTCCAGAGAGAATTTTGAGAGAGAAACCCTAAAGAAAAACAAGATTGATTCATCCACAATCTTATACACTTGATTCTCCAAATTCCTCTACTCTCACCCTTTCCATTATCATACCTATGAGAGGATTGTAAACCAAATCCTTACCTCACCAAATTCAAAGTAGTGAGAAGGTTCTTGGTGTTTGGGAAGCAATTCAAGAGAGAACCAATTCATATTGGTTGATGTAATGGACTAATTTCGGGATCCAGAGAGCTAGAGAATACACGGTTTGGTTTATTGGGGCAAGAAGCTTGGAGGGCTTAGGTGCATTGGGTAGATTAGGCTTGGAGGGTCTATTGCTATTCATGTATCCTAACTGATTTTCTAGTGGATCATTTGCCACTTGGAGGGTGGCGGAAAAGTTTTTCGCCGAGTTCTTGGGTTTCCTCTTCGATAACACGTGTCGGTGTTGTCTTGTGTTTGCATCTCTCTTTCCCTTACTCTTAGCTTTTAATTTCTGCTAGTTGTGATTAATTAATGGCTTAGAGTAGTTTGCTAATTTGGGTATTGCTTATATTTCATATTCCGCACATATATTGTTTGAATATAAGCTTGTATTGGAAAATTTGTTTTTGGGGATCTAAACATTCACAAGTGTTTTATACACTAAGTGAGTTTTCACATGACATGAAATTGCTAAGTTTATTGTTTTTCAGAATTTTAATTGAAATTAATTCACTTGTTTTAGTTGGGTTAATTCTTACAACATTAGAGTGATTGCAATGAGTTTACTTCCCATGAAGTAATAAATAAATCAATTGAAAAACTATTAAGTTTACCTGATCTGGTAGACTTGACTACTTTATTGCCTTCTATCCATGAATTACAGAGAGGAATTATGTGTTCCCTATTCTCTAATGGTAGCAAGAAACTATTAAGTTTCATTACAAAAGAAAAAGAAATTATTAAGTTTTATGTATTAAGGCATATGTTAAATATTTGAAGGTAACATAAAAAAAACATATATTGTTTCTTCTGGTAAATTAAACATCATACTTATAAATGTCACTTTAAATCTCACACTTTCATTATTGTGCCAAAACCAGCAAAGTAAGGGGTGGTTTAGTTTGACATAATAATAAAAGAGAGAGGTTTAAAGTGAACACACAAAAAAAAATAGTGTTTGGAATTTAGAACCCGATTGTTACAAATTAACTAGTTTTATGCCAAGTTAAGTTAATTAAGATATTATGCTTTCAAGTTCAATTTATGGTTAATTGTCTCACAAACCAATACCGTAAAACAAGTGCAGAAATTAAAGAACAATGCAATATGGTTTCAAAGAGAGAACCCTAGAAGGGAAAAACTCACTAGAGATTTACCACCAACCCTTAAGGAAATAGATCCACTATATAGAATTGAAGTTTATAATAGAATCGACCCTAATCTTATAGCAACTCCAAGTAAAACTTACTGACATGACCACATATAGCACTAAATTCTTGGACTCTTCTATTGTGGATTTTGTTCAACTTGAATGCTTGACTACAACTTCAAGAATATTCTTGAAGATTCTTCATAGTAGCAATATCTGTGGTTTTTGAGTGTGCAACAACTTCACTTTTAGCATCAGTCTTGAACGGTAGTGTTGAACATCAACTAGTCTTGAAAATGACTTCTAGACTTAATCTTTGTTCACAATTTCCAACCTTTAAATACAAATCTAACAAAAAAGCACAATGGATTGCAAGAGTTCATTGTATGTATCCTTACTAATAATTCTGAATTTTAGGATCTTCTCTTTACTCATTCTTGATAAATTTTAATACCTAAATCATATATTAAGAAAATTCATATTCTTAATTTTTTTTTGAGAAGAAGGAAATTAAACCCTTGATTTTAAAAACTTTCAATTAAAATAAAATAATGAAAAATATAATAAACCATCTCTTCTTTTTTTTTTTTTTGGTGAAACCTAGTTTGACATTATTCATGACTATAAAAGTCAAATATTGTAATTAACTTCCCCATATTCTATAAATCACAAAAATGTAATATTTATTATCCTGTCAAATATCCAATATTTTTCTAACTAAAAAATTAATTATTGTGGCCAAGAAAGAAAAAAAAAAAAAAAAAACAAAACCAAACAAATCTTGCACTATGTTTTATATTAGTCGCCCAACATTATTTTTTATGATATGTTTAATACTCTTCAAATGAATTGCCAAGTAAAAAGAAAAACCCAAACGAATTAATTAGGTGAAAAGGAACTATCTACAATTCTTGGCTTGCACTAATGCCAATCACCTTCTTCAGGTTGCATTCATTTTTAATTTGAATAATTGTAAACACAAAAAATTTGACAAAACTTTTCACAAATTCTAATATAGCATATCGTTAATAGTAGGTAAGAAAATAATATCAACTATCAATAAAACCTTGTCAACCCGAGAAAAATGTGGGCAAAATTTTTGTGTTCGTCCTTGTAGAATTATACCTCAACGACAATAGACAGAGCCTTCCAGTGTACAAAGTCCTTTTCTTTGGGCTTGATTTGAGCGGTGGCTCTTAATTTAAGATAAGAAAGAAAGGAAATTTCTACCAGCCAATAACAAAATATCTTTTACCAAATTCTCAAGAACCCTTCAAGGCATGCACCTTTTGATGACATATTCGATTTCACATTTGCTATAAAGAGCTCTAAAAATCAAACCAATAGCTCCCATGCATGTCTGTGAGAGCCTGAAACACTCTTTTCCTCTCTTCAACTTTTAGCCGGTTTGAGCTTTTGACTTAAAAAAGTTTTAAGGCCTTGCTAAGGTCACTCACACAGTCAAAGATCATAGATGCCGTCTGATATTTTGCAGGAGTTTTAGTCGAATTGTATGTTTTCACACTTGCCAAACTATGGACTATAGTTGTTTTGCTCTGATTTTACCAGATTTGATACATTTGTTTATTGAGTTAGATTTTTAGAGTTTGAATTGCATTTATTTGGTGCTTTTGATTTCCTAGTTTTATTATTTACCAAAATAATCTTACAATTATCTTATTATAGTAGTATGTGCTTTACTGCTTATCATACCTCTCAGTTGTCTCCATTGGTAGTTACTAGATATTTTGCTTATGATTTGTTATTTTGCAGACTTCAGAATTTAGAATTTGGGGTCATGGGTAGCCAACCACATGTGCTAGTCATACCATTTCCAGCGCAGGGCCATGTTGCCCCACTTATGAAGTTTTCTCACTGGATTGTTGATCATGGGATCAAGGTCACATTTATTAGCCCTGAGTTCATACATGAAAGATTAAAAACTACAATGCCAATGAAGAGCCCAATAAGGCTAGTCTCATTCCCAGATGGTCTAGAACCTGGTGATGATCGAAATGATACTATTAAACTGACCAATAGTTTTCTAGAAGTTATGCCAGGTCATTTCAAGGACTTGAATGAGAAAATTAACGAGTCTGATGATGAGCATATCAGTTGTGTCATTACTGATGGAATGGTTGTGCCGGCTCTCGAAGTAGCTGAAAAGATGGGAATTAAAAGTGCTATACTATGTCCTGCTGGACCAGCAACCTTGGCTTTCATACTAAGCATCCCAAAGCTTATTGAGGATGGAATTATAGATACTCAAGGTAATAACCGACTACTATTTTGCCAACTTATGTCAATTGACACCTCTAAGGCTCCATTTCGTAGTTAAGATTTTAGGTTAAATGAAAAGAAAAATGGAAAAGAGAATAAAGTTCATATGGATGTTATTTCTATATTTATCAATTGATATATGATATGGTACTAGTTTGGTTTTGATAAAAATAATTTGAACTTGTAGGAACTCCATTAAAAAATGAGTTGATTTGGCTGTCAAAGGAAATCCCTGCATGGACAAGCACGAAGTTGCCCTGGAGCTGCCCTGGAGACTCAAAGTCGCAAGAATTTTTATTTGGACAAGTTTTCAGGATGAACCATTTTGTCAAACAATGCAACTGGCTTCTCTGCAACTCATTCTATGAACTTGACTCATTGGCCTTAAATTTAATTCCTGAAATCATGCCTGTTGGCCCATTACTTTTGGCCAATCAATCAGGCAGTCATATTGGAAGCTTTTGGCCAGAGGATTCAACTTGCCTAAGTTGGCTTGATAAACAACCTGTGGGTTCAGTCATTTATGCCTCCTTTGGCAGCACATCAATCTTCAACCAACAACAATTGGATGAACTTGCACTTGGACTTGAACTCGTAGGCCAACCATTTTTGTGGGTTGTTCGGTCGGATATCATCAATGAAGCACTTTCTGAATTCCTGGATGGGTTTAGAACGAGAATAGCTGATCGTGGAAGGATTGTTAATTGGGCACCTCAAGAGCAAGTGCTAGCTCACCCTTCTACTGCATGCTTTCTAAGCCATTGTGGATGGAATTCAACCTTGGAGGGTATAAGCATGGGAGTCCCATTTCTATGCTGGCCTTACTTTACAGATCAATTCCAAAATAAGAGTTACATATGTGATGTTTGGAAGGTTGGTTTAGGGTTGAACTCAGATGAAAATGGCATTATCACTAGGCATGAAATCAACACAAAGATAAAAACATTGCTCTTTGATGATGGTATAAAAACAAGTGCATTGAAGCTGAAGGAGATAGCTAAAAAGAGTGTTACCGAAGGTGGTTCTTCTTTTAAGAATTTTGAAAGCTTTATTGAACAAATAAAGCTTTAAGATGTTTTTAGAGTATTTATGTTTTATTGCTTCTATGTCTATCAAAGTATGCAATTTCATTTAAGTTTATTGCTAAAAAATGAAGATGTGAACAGGTGTTTAAAGATTTGAATTGCTATAATCGCTTACAAAGTTGGCATCATGAATTGCAATTAGCCTTAATTCTGTTTAAGCTTAACTAACCTGCTTATTGAATATTTTACTTCCCCTTTTTCTGTTCTTTTTTGGTAAGCAAAAAGGCTAAGTGCTTCAAAGTGGCAATTTATCAATTATGACTAAAGTTTTAGCAAACATTATTGCTTCTAATGTACACAAGTGAAAATGCTAGCTTAACCACAATTCACAAACTATATTTAACATTTCTATCTTTTTGCAAAAACACTTATGAGTTAGCAACTTAGCATGCATGTTGATACTGAAACAATGAGTTGCAGGGATGGAAACAAGGAAAGTTTGGGATAGGGATCTCATTCCCAGCCATTTCTATTGCATGCGAGTCAATAGCATCTCAGAAAACACTTTTGAGTTAATTGCAACATTTTTTTTGTAACCTAAAAAAATTAAAAAAAATGATATGGCATTATTTTATTGAATAAACTAAACACGTGTGGTAAGCTTATGTGGCACTTAACGGAAAATATGGATGAACGAATTGCTAATGCAAATGGAATAAACCTTCAGGAAGTAAAATCTAAATTCTAAAACTTCATAGTGTAAAATCCAAACAAATCCAAATTTTAGAAGTGTTGTTTTCAATTTTGCCTTAGTTTTTTATAAAAACTTTTTTTAAAAAAGAAAAGCTGATACTATCATCATTAATCAGTAGAGTCTACATCAATCAATAATTGCTCGGCAAGAAAATAGGGAGGATCTTCGATCTAAACCTGTTTAGATGCAAATATCTAGTTTAAAAATGATGTAACATCATTTTATTGGATAAACTAAACAAGCATGACAAGTTTATGTGACATTTAATGAAAAATATGGATGGATGGATTGCTAATGCAAACATAATAGAAGTTTAAAGGAGTAAAATTTAAATCTTGAAACTTTAAGGTGTAAAATACAAACATTTCCAAACTTTAGGGCTTAATTTGCACTTTAGTTTAGTTTTTATTCTTAAAGTCTTTAAAATCTGTTTTATTGAATTTTTATTTAGTAACTTTGATCTGGGAAGCATCGACATGCCTTTTGCCTGCCGTGCTTGTGTTAGACATGTACGGGACATGCTGCATATGTGTCCCAGCCCCTTTTTTCTTTTAAGAAATTATTGGACACGTTGAAGACACGTTGGAGACACAGCCTATGTAGAAAAAAAAAAATTTATAACCTGCATCTCCATCTTCAATCTTTCCCTCTTTCTCATGTTGTGTTTCTTCAATTTTTTTAACCTTCTCTCTCTCAATTATTGTTTTCAAAAAATATTGCGCCGTTTAGTATGGTTGTTTAAGCAACATTTTTTAGTTTTTAAATAACATTACACGTATTTTTACACATTTTTTCACCCATGCATATTTCCAAAAAATACATACAACGTTACTAGAACAACAATACCAAACAGCCCCTATATATATATATATATATATATATATATATATATATAGAGTTGTGTGGCTGGCTGCCTTTCTTTTTACCTTCAATTGGACTTTTGAGTGGCTAGCTGTCAACCACTCCTCTATCACTCATGTGTCTTTTTTTTTTTTTTTTTTTTTTTAACTCACATATGAGCAAGGCACTCACATAATGGGCTTTAATATGTTTGCGCACACACACTGAATGTGTGTTTGGGTTAGAATTAAAAATTAAAATTATTTCATTATTTAGTTTATTTTTGTTATTATTTATGGGTTTTACTGTACTTTTTAGCACTATTTATTAGTCATACTATACTATTTCAACTAAGTTTTACATTTATCTATAGTATTTTCAGCAATAATTTTTTAGTTTCAGTAAAATAAGCAGTATCTAAACATACCATGAAATTCAAACTTCATACCCTATAAATAGTGTTCAAATGTCACTTTTTTAAAGAAAATGTGGGAAAAGACAAAAAAAAAAGTTGAATGACAGAAAAAGTTTAGTTTTCTGTCATATGTATTTAGTTGAAGAATAGAAAAGTGGAAAGATAGAAAATTTTTGTATCTGGTTGAAGAGAAAAGTGAGAGAATAAAAAATATAACTTATATAAATTTACTTATTACATTAAATAAGAAAAATATTATTTATTATCAATTAAATTAATAAAATTATTCCACATCTTATAAAAATGAACACACTGCACATATTATCTATTTTGAAGTTTTGTTATTATATATATTTTTTAAAACAATTAAAAAAATAAATTAAAAAAAAAGAGCACATATTGACGCTGAATAACATGATGGAAAAATAAATAAATAAATAAAATAAAAAAGAAAGAAGAAGAAGAAGAAGAAGAAGCAGAAATAATGTTGCATTCACTGATTCAACGTAGTTCTAATTAGCTCAATGCCCATAAATTGAGGGGGTGTTTAGTGAGTGTTTCCAAAAAACAATTTTTAGTTTTTAAACAACATTTTACGTATTTTTACATATTTTTTCACTCACACGTATTTTCACAAGAGTTTTTAAACAACAATTTTCAGTTTTTAAACACATCTACAAAACGGGCCTCAATTTCTCTTTTTAAAAAAAAAAAAAAACTAATCTTCGTGAGATTATTTAAAAAATAATCAGTTTTGGTGGTTAAAAAACTCTTGGCCCACCAAAGATAATCCTACTTTTTTCTCCTTCACCGGACAAACCAAATCCAAAGATGATCCTCACTCCTCCACCGCTACCACCAGCTTCGCCGCCGCTGCTTTTCGGCAAGTACAAGTCAAAGACAGAAGAAGAAAGATAATTCTAATTCCAAAGTCGATTTCAACAACGCTGGGCTCCAAGACAAAAACAGGGGTAAATCTACTATTATCTATGTTGATTTTTAGTTCCTATCACTGCAAAAGACTTGTTATTGAGATTTATTGAATTTGGTGCCTATGATGTGTCTGACGACATTCCTTAGTAATAACAAAGTTGTCAAAAGGAGTTTCTTTGAATAAGATCACAAGCCCAACTAAATTGTAGTAAGCTTAAAGTCTATAGTGAGCCCATTTGAATTTTCTTTGATCTTCTTTTCTGTAAAATTTTTCTTATAAATCTATGTGATTGTGGAATGCTTTTTCAAAGATGCAGTTGCTTCAAAGCTGGGTTTTTTTAATTTTTACAAAACCCCAACTTTTAAGTCTTATTTTCACTTCTTTTTTTATTATTTTTTTATTTTTTTGAGAGACATAAAAATGAAACAAATATACATATTTTCAAATCTTGTCATGTCATATACTACCATACCCATACATGTAATTGTGACCATGCTTCCTAGTCTATGATTCTTATTAAAGGCACGCGTAATAGTAGTATGGATGAATCTTGAAAATATATTTTATTATTGGGCCTGCACTGGAATTCTGAGTTCCCGGTAAAACCCAAGAAATTTTGGTTTTCCAAATACCCAATCACCTTCATGTCCAATTCCTTTAATTTAAGATTAGAAATTCAGCTCCAATTATTGTTCCGGGCCTAATTTGATGGAATAGTCAACGGATATTAATTTAAGACTAGAGATCAAATTCTTTAAAGCCCTGCAAGGCATGCACCTTGTCTTGCTGCATCCAATTTCACATTTGCCAGAAAGAGCTATAAAAATCCAACTAAACCTTCTATTTTTGTCCAAATTTTAGCTCCTTTGAGCTTTTGACTTTAAAGTTTTAACTGAGAACCTAAAGTACTATATTTGAGTTTTACCCTATATTTGATTTCTTTTTCTTTTCTTTTTTTTTTTTAATACACACACATATATATATATATATATATATATATATCCGTGTATTAAGATTATTGTCTTTTTGCCATTTGAATCCCCCTCCTCCACCTATCAAATTATCAAAAATATATGTGTATATTAGTTAAGATTATTGTCTTGATTTGCTACATGTTATTACATTGATAAAATGTTCTTTCAATTCTTACCCTGAGGTCATTCTCTTCATGTTCCTGTTTTATTATCAATTCGGAAATTATACACTTATCCTTTTGTAACAGTAGTGTGTGATTACCAATGCCTTTCTCGGCCTTCTAGCTAAGATCAAGTGTGTGATTTACCATTTATCATGCTTTTTGCTCATAATATATTGTTTTATTTCCTTGTTTTTTACTACCTTCAGAGACCATTCTAAAACCTGTCAGTATTCAACTTCTTGTGAATTATTGGAGCTCTTCTCAAAAAACAAAAAAGTTTTTTTTTTTTTGGCATTCTTAGAGCGTCATGCTATCCATATTCTAGCTATGTGTTGGAGATTTTACATGAGATATTGTTCATGATTTAATTGGAATATGACTTCGATGTGTTATTTTGCAGATTTTGGAATTTTGAATTTGTGGATGTTATAATTTTCGTGGCAAAATAGAGTAGAATTTGTCATGGACAGCCAATCACATGTGCTAGTCGTATCATTTCCAGCACAGGGCCACGTTGCGCCACTTATGAAGTTGTCTCACCAGATTGCTGATCATGGGATCAAGGTCACATTTGTTAGCGCTGAGTTCATAATTACAAGATTAACAACTACAATGCCAGTGAATAGCCTGATAAGGCTAGTCTCACTCCCAGATGGTCTAGAACCTGGGGATGATCGAACTGATGCTCTTAAACTGATAAATAGTTTTCAAGAAGTTATGCCAGGTCATTTCAAGGACTTGATTGGGAAAAGTAACGAATCTTATGACGATCGGATTAGTTGTGTCATTGCTGGGATATCGGTTGTGTGGGCATTTGAAGTTGCTGAGAAGATGGGAATTAAAAGTGATGCATTTTGGCCTGCTCAACCAGCAACCTTGGCCCTTACACTCCGGATCCCAAAGCTTATTGAGGATGGAATTATAGACACTCAAGGTAATAACTAACTAGTATTCTTAACACCTCCCAGTCTCTCCATTTCACTTGAAATGAAGAAAGTTCACTTCACTTTTAAAATTTTATTGGCGTAAATACACTTTTAGTCTCTACATTTTAGCTTTTTTTCATTGTAGTCCCTACATTTTAAATATTACCACTTTTAGTCCTAAATCAATTAACGCGTTCCATTTTGATCTTTTTCGTTAGCCCACCAACGAAAATTGCTTAAGTGGCAAACTGATGCTAACATGGTCAATTAAAAAAATAATAAAAAATTTTAATTAGCATTTAAAAAAATGCCATGTTAGATTCTAAATATAAAAAAAAATTATTAATCAATTTTAACGAAATTAAAAAAGAAAAAACAAAATTAAAAACAATAAAATACATCAATTCAGATCTAATTCATTTTGAACAAGAATACACAAAAACACATTCACAAATTTAAACATCAACACCAGAACATTAAGCACAAACCGAGAACCAAACACAAAAAACACAAACTCAAATTTAAACATTAACACAAGATCACAAACACAAAGAACACAATAACAAACATAAACCATTCAAGACCGAATTCTCCAACAAATCACTAATCCAAATGAATTTCACAAATCAAACCCATAAACCTAATAAACAAACCAATTTCCAACAAAACCATAAACCTATATTTTCTTAGGAAACAAACACAAAATAAACCCAAAAAATTTAGCTTTCTTCCTCACCACCACCAAGAATATCCCTCAAGACCTATACACAATCCCCGGCTACACACCATATCCACCGATGAAATCAACAGTGGTGGTGTTGGTGGTGACGATGATCTTTTGATCAAGCAAGTGGTGTCATCGGACGGTGATGACGATCTTCGCCTCCATGCTGAGCACCACTTCTCAAGCTTCAAGGCGAGGTTTGGGAAAAGCTATGGGAGTGTAGAGGAGCACGATTACAGGTTCAGTGTGTACAAGGCGAACCTGCGCAGAGCCAAGCTTCACCAGAAGCTGGACCCCAGCGCTGAACACAATGTCACGAAGTTCTCGGATCTCACTCCGGCTGAGTTCCGACAAAATTTTGTTGGGTTGAAGCGGCTTCGATTGCCTTCCGATGCTTAGAAGGCTCCTATTCTTCCCACCACAATTTGAGAGCTTTAGATATTTTTCCAAATCCACGATCTGAGAGAGAGACTTTAAAGCTTTAGAAAGATGAAAGAGAGAGGGAGATTTTGGTCTGAGAAAGAGATCTTTAGAGATTTTTCGTTTGGGTAAGCAAACCCAGATCTACGATCTCTCTCTCTTCACCCAACCTCCAACCCAATCGGCTCCCTCCAACCATTTCTTGAGAGTAAATGGTTTATGTTTGTTATTGTGTTCTTTGTGTTTGTGATCTTGTGTTAATGTTTAAATTTGAGTTTGTGTTTTTTGTGTTTGGTTTTGAGTTTGTACTTTATGTTCTTGTGTTGATGTTTAAATCTGTGATTTTGTTCTTGTTCAAAATGAATTAGATTTGAATTGATGTATTTTATTGTTTTTAATTTTGTTTTTTCTTTTTTAATTTCGTTAAAATTGATTAATAAATTTTTTTATATCTAGAAGCTGACATGACATTTTTTTAAATGCTAATTAAAATTTTTTATTATTTTTTAATTGGCCACGTCCTCAATAGTTTGCCACCTAAGCAATTTTCGTTGGTGGGCTAACAGAAATGACCAAAATGAAACGCATTAATTGATTTAGGGACTAAAAGTAGTAAAATTAAAATGTATGGATTAAAATGGAAAAAAATCAAAATATAGGAACTAAAAGTGCATTTACGCCAATTTTATTTTAAATGATGAAAACAAAAAATGGAAAGAAGTTAAAGTTCCATGAAGGTTACTTTTAAATTAAACAATTGATACATGATATGGTACTTGTTTGGTTTTAGTAAAAATAATCTAATGACCCTGTAGGAACTCCAATAAAAAATGACTTGATTTGGCTATCAAAGGAAATCCCTGCATGGAAAAGCTCAGAGTTTCCATGGAGCTTCCCAGGAGAATCAAGGATGCAAAACATTTTTTTTCAATATGCTTTCAGGATGAACCATTCTGTCAAACTATGCAACTGGCTTCTCTACAACTCATTCTATGAACTAGACTCATTGGCCTTAAATTTAGTTCTTGGGATCATACCTGTTGGTCCATTACTTTTAGGCAGTCAAATTGGAAGCTTTTGGCCTGATCATTCAACTTGCCTAAGTTGGCTTGATAAACAACTTGTGGGTTCGGTCATTTATGTTTCCTTTGGCAGCACCTTAATCTTCAACCAACAACAATTTGATGAACTAGCACTTGGACTTGAACTCATAGGTCTTCCATTTTTGTGGGTTATTCGGTCTGATATCACCAATGAAGCACTTTATGAATTCCTAGACGGGATTAGAAAGAGAATAGCTGATCATGGAAAGATTGTTGATTGGGCACCTCAAGAAGAGGTGCTAGCTCACCCTTCTACTGCATGTTTTATAAGCTATTGTGGATGGAATTCAACCTTGGAGGGTATAAGCATAGGAGTCCTATTTCTATGTTGGCCTTACTTTACAGACCAATTCCAAAATAAGAGTTACGTATGTGATGTTTGGAATGTTGGTTTAGGGTTGAACCCGGATGAAAATGGGATTGTCACAAGGCATGAAATCAACACAAAGATAAAAGCATTGCTCTCTGATGATGTTATAAAGACAAAGGCACTAAAGTTGAAGGAAATGGCTACGAAAAGAGTGTTAGTGAAGGTGGATCTTCTTTTAAGAATTTTGAAAGCTTTATTGAACAAGTAAAGCATTAAGATGTTTTTGGACAAAATGGGCTTTTGCCCTTTTTGGGAAAACTAAGCAGCGTTCTGCCCTATTTTTCAAACTAATTAGGGAAATGCCTTTCTTTTGAAAATCAATTTTCTTAAAATCGAGTTAGGTCCTATAACGGCGTTTTTAAGGAGCCTATAATGACGTTTTTAGGACCTATAGTGGCGTTTTGTAACTCGATTTATATGAAATTGAGTTATAGGTAAAAAAAAAAAAAATTAAAAAAAAAATTGCCTATAACTCAATTTAATGGAAGTCGAGTTACAAAATGTCACTATAAGTCTTGAAAACGTCATTATAGGCTCCTTAAAAACGCCGCTATAGGGCTTAACTCGATTTTAAGAAAATTGATTTTCAAAAGAGGGGCATTTTTCTAATTAGTTTGAAAAATAGAGCAAAACGCTGCTTAGTTTGCCCAAAAAGGGCATTTAGCAATTTTGTCCGATGTCTTTAGAGTGTTTATGTTTTATTGTTTCTTTGTCTATCGAAGTATGCAATTTCATCAAGCTTATTGCTAAAAAATGAAGATGTGAGCAGGTATTTAAGGATTTGAATTGCCATAATGGCTTGCGAAGTTGGCATCATGAATAACAACAAGCCTTTACATATTATTTGTATATTTTTACGCATCGTAATAGGATGTTCTTCAATCCAAGTTTATATATAAATATTTAGATTTTTATAGAGACTTGATTTTTATATAAAAGGCAAAAATACTATTTTGGTCCTTATATTTTGGAGTTATAGTCAATTTGATTTCTACATTTTGGTAGCTGTCAATTTGGTCCATATTATTTTTTAACTTACAATCAAATTGGTTTCTACCATTAACTTACTAACAGAAAATGACTATGTAGCAAATGGTGTGCATTGTTGGTGCACAGGTGGCTAATAAAATAATAATAATAATTTAATTACTGCTTTTAAAAAAGCCACATCAGCAATTTTATCAACATTAGCAAATTAAAAAAAAAATTTGAAAAAGGGATGAGTTTTTTTATTATTAAATAATATCAAGTTTTTCTTACACTTTCTTGTTAGCCAAACACAGAAAACCAAAAATGCAGAAATAAAACTCAACCCAGAAAATTCATTCATTATTTCACAATCAAAACTTATCATTATCACCCACAAAACCTTCGAATATGAATTCAGCAGCACAAAGTAGCATACCCCTACTATAACACAACTAAAACGCACAATCCCACTTAAAGAAAGTGAAAAGAGGATTCCTTCTAGTGGGAATCAGAGTTAGTGAGGAAAAGATTTCGGGTTTTAGGTTGGTGTGAGTGCCTAAGAAAATGTCTTTTATTTTGTGGGTTTAGGTACTAATCCCCATCAAGCAGTTATGATTGTGTGTGAGTTAAAGTGATTTTCTCATATCTCAAATTCTCATAACATGTTTACACTTATGCAATCTTGCGATGTTTTTCACACACAACATGCAATATTCTTTGCTACTTTTGATACATGTGCATGTACAATGTAATTTGGCCATCACAAGGAATACATGTGTTAATGTATCCTCACTAAACTGTCTTAATTTATTTTTGAAATATAAAATTGGTTAGACTTGTTTAGTGTGTTTGTGTGTGTGTGTTTGGAATCCAAATGCTAAATATATATATATTTTTTTTGTTGAGAGATGATTTTGAGAGCTTAAAATGTTGTTTGGATCTTTGGTTGAGTAGTATGTTTGATTGCATTCATGTCTGTGTTTTTCTCTTCTTGAAAAACTGTTTTTAAGCAATCTCGATAGCTTCTCGACACCTCTCAACAGTTAGGCTATCTATCGAGCCCTTTTAGCTTCTTTTATCGCATTCTCGATAGCTACTCGATCCACCAAGGAACTTTCTGGATTCTCGATAGATGCTCGATAGCTTCTCGATACATCGAGCCCCTTTTGCTGTGGACACCTCTTGACAGATCCTCGATAGCTTCTCAATACATCGAGCCCCTTTTGCTGTGGACACCTCTTGACAGATCCTCGATAGCTCTTTCACAGCTAATTCACTCATTTTAAATCTCGACACCTCTCAATCCGTCGAGCTTTATAATCTTCTATATATAGGGTCAACACGAAAATTCTCTCATTTTCTCCAATCTCTCTCTCCCAAACTCCTCAAACTCAATCCTTTCACATTCCTCACTTGATCTTCGGCCTAAATCAAGTGTTCTTCATCTGGTATGATCTTATTTCTCTCTTGTATCATGCATTTCATTCTCTTTGACCTAAGTTTTGGGTTTTTGGAAAGTTTTTGGGGTTGTTCAAAATTTATAAGGTTTTTGCAAAATTTTTGGGTTAGGTTTTGCTTAAATGATTTCTAAAACATCATGCATTGCATTACATCTGCATTATAACAATGTGTCATGCATTTTAGATGTGTGTTTCCTTTTCTGCATTGTTGTGTACTGTTAGATTTAGATTAGGCTAAGCCCATGATGCCTTTAAGTTTGCATGTCACATGTTCATGCATACATACCTTCATTTATCTTTATTTTGATATTGATATTGTTGGTGCTTTTTCTATGTGTTTCTTTCCCTTCCTATTTCTTTCGTTAATTGCTCTATGGCACTTAAACGAAAATCCACTCTGTCCCAGAACCCTCTTCTTTCTGGGGCATCTTCTTCTTCTGACACCACTCCTTCTCATGTATAGTTCCGTGATGATAAAGCCTGAAAGGACTTTTTAGAGTGCTTTTCTTGACAAGGCATTCATTTGGAACGCCAAGTCATCCTATCAAATTTTTCCGATACTTACCTTCCCACTGTCATCTACAGTCGGGGTTGGGAGTCACTATGTGGCATCTCGGTCACGTGCCCTTCCATGATTATATAAGAGTTTTACTCCAACATGCACGGATTTGATACTTCTGTACCTCATTTTGTCACCCGTATTCGAGGTACGCGCATCGTAGTCACTCCAAATCTTATATCCGAGGTGCTATACATTCCTAGGGTAGCACATCCTGACTACCCAAATTGCGATTGTCTAAGGACTGTGTCCAAAGACGAACTCATGTCTTTATTCTGTGAGACACCATCTTCATGGGGTGATTGTCAAAACACCCGATGCTCGACCTTTGCTAAAGATCCGAGATTCCTTAATATGGTGATGACATTCGTTCTCCATCCATTGTCTCACTATAACTTTATCACAGAGCCTCGTGCTCAATTTTTGTTATCCCTCATTAAGGATCTCTCTATTAACTTCCCTTCTCACTTCATTCTATCCCTTATAGATGTCTATAGGGATACGGCAACCCATGATAAGCTCATCTTTCCTTTGGCTATCACGAGGATCCTTCGCCATTTTTCTGTCCCCTTTCCAACGTCTGATCACTTTTTCATCATGGGTGCCATTGACACTGCTACAATTAGACGGAGTGATGCTCAGCTTTGCCCGAGGTAGACGCAGATCGAAACGATAGCTCCTCCGACTTCTTCAGCTCCATCCACATCCGCTCCTTCTTCTTCTTCTGCGGGTGGCGTGATTCTTGATGCATTCATAGCACAGCTGTAGTGCATGGATGGTCGCCTTGACACTCTCAATGATGAGTTGTGTCAGATGAACACTCGTGTTGGCCGTATTGTCGACGATAGGCTTGCCTTGGTGGCTTCATCGAGTCTCCCTCTCCTTCTCCAAAGGCTTTTGAGGTCGAGGACGCTGATGGTGACTCTAATGATGATGGTGATGAGGACGATAGTGCTAGCTCACCCAGTAATGATCAGATGTCTACTTGATTTACGTACTATTTGTCACTTATGACAAACAAGGGGAATAGTTTTGGATATGAGAGTGGTCATATATATAAGGGGAGAATTAGCATAGGAGATTTTTGTTAGGGGGAGTGTCTATTTTCTGAGGGATGTAGTGAGGTGTTTATGTATTTTCTCTTCTTTATCTTTTTACATTTACCTCATGTATATTAGTCTTGTGACCATTTGACATACATTGTGCTTATCTTTGGATATATATATATATATATATATATATATATATATATGTTGATGTATATTATTCACCTATCTCTACATGTGTTGTTTCTTTTCTCTCTTTATGCATATGCTTCTTATTACTTATATGCAATCATTTATTTTTGTTTCACACTAAGATGCCTTGATGAGTTTTGTTTAAAGTGTTTCAGAAATACAGGTTGTCAAAGTCTTCTTGTCATGAACTCTCTTCTTGCAAAGTTTTTCAAGAGTTTGTGTTAGGATAGATTTTATTGTATTCAACAAGTGAGTATGAGTTGAGTAATTTATGACTTCTCTTATATGTTCATTTGTTTGTTGTGGTTTTGTCACAGATTGCCAAAGGGGGAGATTGTTAGGACATATGTGAATCATGTTAGGAACATATGTCAATACAGAATTGGCTAATCCTTTGACAAACCACACTTTACTTGTAATTGGATAGATCTAAGATGTGTTTAATACTATAGGGAACAAGGTTTCAAGTTCAAGTGTTAAAGCCATGCAAGTATGTCCAAGAATCAAGTGAAGAAGTGCTTGATTTTAAAGCTCGACAGCTAGTATCTATCGAGGCTTAAAAAGTTGTTTTATCCTGAGACTCGACAGCAGTTCAATAGATAGGATATCTGTCGAGATTTATGAAAATCAGTTTTCTAGATCTGATTTCATTCCAATTCATGAATAGATGTTTGGGCTTTCTTTTCTCACAACCTTAAGCATATATAAGGATTGTTTTAAGGGCCGTCGCAGCTGATGCAACTTAATGAAAAGGTTTTTCACAAGCATATTGTAAACCGGAGACATATGCCTTAATTCATATTTCTATTTAAAAAGATGCTGTGTTTGTACACCGTAGGGTTTTGTAACCAATAAACTTCATGATCTTCATTGTATGATGAACTGAAGAACTTTGCAGCCAACATCCTTCTCAAGTTGGTTAGTAAGTCGCGTACTGGGATTCGCGCATCTATTGGTTAGTCACGTACTGGGAGCCGTGCATTAAAATGAGAGATTGTCACTACAAACAAGTCCAATTGGGTATTGGGGTAAGGGTTCAACTATAGGTTGGTATAAGGTACTAGGATTCCTTTACTTGTAACCAATTGTTGTGAAAATAGTAGATTCTCGGGAGTGATGACCTTAAAATCATCCGGTGGGGTTTTTGTCACTTAGGTTTTCCCCATTCGTAAACAAATCACCGTGTTAATCTATTTTCCGCTGCATATTTACTTAGTTGGTGATTTATTTGTGCTACCACGCATATTGTATGTTAATATGATTAATTAATCAACTTAGCTAATTAATTGGTAAATTGATCACAAGGGGTCAATACATTCTTGGCCTATCAAATTTTAATGCCTAAATCATATATTAAGAAAATTCATATTCTTTTTTTTTTTTTTTTGAAGTAGGAAATTAAACCCTTGATTTTAAAAACTTTCAATTAAAATAAAATAATGAAAAATATAATAAACCATCTTCTTCTTTTTTTTTTTGGTGAAAATTAGTTTGACATTATTCATGACTATAAAAGTCAAATATTGTAATTAACTTCCCCATATTCTATAAATCACAAAAATGTAATATTTATTATCCTGTTATATCTCCAATATTTTTCCAACTAAAAAATTAATTATTGTGGCCAAGTAAGAAAAAAAAATCTTGCACTAAGTTTTATATTAGTCGCCCAACATTATTTTCTATGATATGTTTAATACTCTTCAAATAAATTGCCAAGTAAAAAAGAAAAACCCAAACGAATGAAGTAGGTAAAAAGGAATTACCTATAACTAGTCGCAGACCCACGCGATGCGTGGAAATATATAATTATTTTGTAATATGATATAATCCATAATTTATTCTCTAAAATTCATTGAAGATAGTTTTCTCCTAAAAAATTGAACTATTTCTAAAAATATTTTCCAATTCTCTATCTCTATAAATATATCATTATATTATTTTGGTTTTTTTTTTAGATATGATATTTGTAACCCAATAATGGAGGGACATGCCAACACAACATTCGATTTCCTATTTTTCTTCCCATGAAGAGATTGTATCATATTTTAATTCTTCTAAATTTTGAGGTGCAACCTTCGTATCAGTTGCTAAATCCTTAATTCCTAAAAG
Source organism: Quercus glauca (assembly GCA_023736055.1). Taxonomy (NCBI): domain Eukaryota; kingdom Viridiplantae; phylum Streptophyta; class Magnoliopsida; order Fagales; family Fagaceae; genus Quercus; species Quercus glauca. The sequence continues at coordinate 20,785,623 of CM043324.1, read as the reverse complement.
TGATGTCTAATTAGTTGCCAACAAAAAAGAATAAGACCACAAAAAAAGAAAGTAAAGTGAAGTTTTATAGGTTAGAATCATCATGTACAAAAACTTATTTACAATAAGGTAAATAAATATAATACATATTAAACAACCCTTACTTCAGCAAAATGATCAAATTTAATCGACACTTAAATAAATTTCCATCAAAAACCAATTGTCAAATTGTAATGTGCCATTGATTCCACCCATGTCCACCACAAACTTTTATCAATGTGTCCATGTACAAATCACTCAATTGTCATTGTTTTGAATTCCCACAAAAAATCAAAATAGTGCGTATACAAATTGTTAGTAAGTGAGTCACCTATATTGCCATAACATGGTCAAAGTTGATGGAAAACTTGCTAAACTCGGCCAATTGTTCTTGCTTCTATCTTCATTGGAACACATCGGCTATATCATATTGTGTTTAATAAGGAAAGAAATAGAAAAATCCAAAAGAAATAGTATTGTTAAGTTTTGTCTAAAATTCATGTACATAGTATTCTACATATTCAAGAAGAGAAAATTCTAAAAATAAAATCAAGTTGTTGAAAAAATAGCATAATTCAAAATCTAAAACTAAAAACCCAATTATTGTTCATGTACACAGTATTATAGATATGTATTAAAAAATCAAGAACCAATTAGTTTTCCTATCCACACAACAATTAGCATAAAGTTAGTTACTAATGGAATTTTAAAATGATTCAGTTCTTTGAATTTCCTCACTCCTAAAATACCAAAAAATTTCTCATAAGCTAAACAATCCCCAAAGCTATTTGTCTACCAAACAGGCCAACTAAGATCCCAAACAGAAAAATTCTAGCCACAACACAACAGTCTACTTAAATTGATGTACTTTTAAGAATTAGAATTTCCTTTAAAATTTTAAGATAAAAATAAATAAATAAATAAACTATTACATCCTATGTTCCATACACACAAAAAAAATAATTTAAGATTCAAACTCTACTCTCTTTTCTCTTCCATTTTCCCACAATTTTTGGGACACCAAATAGTCAAATTAAACAATAAAACAAATTATTAGTATAAGGAAATGAAAATCTATTATAGCTAATGTGTATTGAACCATAAAAAGCAAATTATCAAGCACCACCCAAGAAAAGCAACAAATTCATTCCTTTTTCCTTCAAAAGGTTCTAAGAAAAGAATGGTTACCAATTGATTAGTATGACCTTCAATAGATTAAAAAGCCTCCAATGATAGCGAGCCTTGATCATTGACATCTGTCGAGGAATTGACAAATGAAACATAGATAAAAATGAAATTTAGTTCAACATATAAGACGACTGGAAAAAGAGAAAAATAGCAATTTCTCTTTAATGAAAATGAATAACACTCTTACTATAAAACAAAGACCAAAATAAAACATCACATTGAATTTAATTATCATACATTATAGCAAACATATTGAGAGTAACATTCCTACAATCTAAAGAAGGCAACCATAAATAAAAAAAAGAAAAACAAATAGCAGAACTAATTTTGAGAAAGAAAAAAAAAATATTTTAATGAGATGGGAATAAAAAAAATAATAATAATACAAATGGCAGAACTCATTTGCTTTGGACTTGGGGTATTAATGTTCACCTCTCATCTTCTTCAGTTTCATCGGCAAGCTCTAGAGTCACTATTTGTCTTTTGCACTCATTTGATTGGGTTTTGGTAGACGAACTTGAGCCATGACTGAAAGAACGGAAAAAACACTCAAGAAACTATCCCATTGAAGGCCATACCAATCAGTTTGTAAAGAGAGAACAATTGAAAATTTATAGGAAAAAAAAATGAGAGATGAGGAGGTGAGGAGGTTGCAATCTATTGGAGACTATAAGAATTCTGTATAATAGCAGTATCTCAAGAGTCTGGGTTAATAAAGAAACGCACAATAGATTTGGAGATAGAGTATCAGTGACTTTAAGAATTCCATATAATAGTGGCGTCTCAAAAGTCTGGGTTAATGAAGAGGCACACGATAGATTTGGAGATAAAGTAACACCTAAATTTATGAAAAGACTCAATAAATGGAAATTGGTAGAACAAAAAATAAAAAAGAAAGAAAGAAAATAAATAATGACATAGCGCTGATGTGGCTTAACTGAAGCGTAACAACAATAAATGCTACTGTAAGGACTCAAATAGTATTGGACCCTAAACAATAAAATTTTTAGAGTGTGGGTAGAAGGTCTAAGCACTAGCAAAGCAAGCAATGGATGACGTGAAATTCATAGGAATAATAGCAAAGGAATTTGACTAAGTGTTCTTGAGGATAATCACAATAACTTTCGCTAAGTGTTTGCAAGGATCTTTATAATGATTTTGGCTAAGTGTTTGTGAAGCAGGTTCGTCCTCGGCTCCGTCCGAGGATCTCTTTCCTTAGAACTGATAAACACAAGGGTTGTCCTCGGGCACTCTGCTAACCCCCTCCCACTTCTCTTCCTTCTGGGGTCCTCCTTTTTGCTGGGGGTTCTATCTACTATATAGTTTTATTTAGTTGATCATTGCCGTCCATTTTTCGGTTATCTGAAATCTGTGTCTAAGGGCTTGTCCTCTCAGCCGCCTTTGCAGGCTTTTTGTTAATTGAAGTGACCAAGGCGTCACTGTTTGCTAGTCAATTTGCCATTAATGTGGCCAGAGTGTTGGCGGCGTACGTTTAATGGGTGAGTGACAGCTTCCCACCATCAATGTCAGTTCGCTGAGGACGTGAGCATCCTCGGCGAGATCCCTTGATGACTTGGGTTTCGTACGCTTATCCTCAGGCTCTGCTTCTCCTCGGCGCGAACCTTGGGCCCGATGTGGAATGGGCCGGGGTTATTAAATATTTGAGGCCCCATAATAGCCCCTCAAAATTCTGCTGTCCGACCTCTCGGGCGGGGAGGAGGATTTTGACATTCTCGGGCCTACCATCTTGGCTTGTCGAGCTTTGCCTTTTCTGTTAGTGTACCCATCCTTTCAACTGTCCCTGCAACTTTCTTTAGCACAAGGGCTCGCCCAAGGAGTTTTTCCTTACTTCTGTAAGTTTTCTTTTCTATAATTTTCCGCCTGAGTTCCTTCTTAGTTCTCCTAGGATGGGTAGGTTTAAACTGTTGTGCTTTAGCGCTCAGCTTTTCTTGGTTTTTGTCCCTAGCAGGGCTCAGTACTTAGCACCAAAGGGACTGGTTTTGTCGTAGGTCTGGGCCTACGGTCAGTACAAAACCTAATTTCTGTCCGGTGTTTAGATCGCCCTATAGTGATTAGTTTCATCATAGGTTTGAGTCTGAAGACCATACAAGGCCTAGGTTCTGTCTAATACTCAGTTTTTAGTCTGAAGTAGTTGGTTTCCCCAAAGGCTTGAGTCCAAAGACCATGCAATGCCTAGGTTCTGTCCAGTACCTAGTTTTCTGATTTTAAGTGGTTAATTTCCCTAGAGACTGGTGTCCGAGGACCATACAATGCCTAGGTTCTGTCTAACACTCAATTTTTAGTCTAAAGTAGCTGGTTTCCCCAAAGGCTTGAGTCCGAGGACCATGCAAGGCCTAGGTTCTGTCCAGTACCTAGTTCTCTGATTTTAAGTGGTTAATTTCCCCAGAGGCTGGTGTCCGAGGACCATACAATGCCTAGGTTCTGCCTAACACTCAATTTTTAGTCTGAAGTAGCTGGTTTCCCCAAAGGCTTGAGTCCGAAGATCATGCAAGGCCTAGGTTCTGTCCAGTACCTAGTTCTCTGATTTTAAGTGGTTAGTTTCCCCAGAGGCTGGTGTCCGAGGACCATACAATGCCTAGGTTCTGTCTAACACTCAATTTTTAGTCTGAAGTAGCTGGTTTCCCCAAAGGCTTGAGTCCGAAGACCATGCAAGGCCTAGGTTCTGTCCAGTACCTAGTTCTCTGATTTTAAGTGGTTAGTTTCCCCAGAGGCTGGTGTCCGAGGACCATACGATGCCTATGTTCTGTCTAACACTCAATTTTTAGTCTGAAGTAGCTGGTTTCCCCAAAGGCTTGAGTCCGAAGACCATGCAAGGCCTAGGTTCTGTCCAGTACCTAGTTCTCTGATTTTAAGTGGTTAGTTTCCCCAGAGGCTGGTGTCCGAGGACCATACAATGCCTAGGTTCTGTCTAACACTCAATTTTTGGTCTGAAGTAGCTGGTTTCCCTAAAGGCTTGAGTCCGAAGACCATGCAAGGCCTAGGTTTTGTCCAGTACCTAGTTCTTTGATTTTAAGTTTTGCCGAGGAGAGGACCCTGCTCTGTTCTGGTCTCTTCGCTTAGCGCGACCCTTCTGATTACGAGGCATCTCTTGGGTTGTTTGAGTAACACGTTTTGACGTTTCGGTGCCTCCTCGTTAATGAGACGCCTCTTCATTAATGTCAATTGTGGATTTACGAGGATCTAGCGGCGGATAAGCCCCTTGGAATTTGAGCGGAGTTATTGCCTCCGGTAATCTCTCCCCAAGATTTAATGCGGGTTGGCTCTCACCAATTTTTCGCCTTCTATATAAAGAGTTTCTGGGACAACCTTTTTCTTCACACTCGACAAACATTCGTGTTAAACTCTCACAAAGACATTGCTCAGGGGTTCTGCAAAAATAGCAATTTGAGCCCCACCAAATGAATTGGCCCTTGGAAAGGGCGGTTCCGAGAAGGCCTAGCCCCTTTCAGGAGCAGAGGATGGCACCCCGACCCTGGACGTCATGCTAGGGTTGGGGTAGGAGAAAGCCGAAAATTCTCCTTTTTTTCAACCTAACCAGAGGTGGAACCCTCCTTGCTGCTTGGAGGGGGATCCAGAAAAGACGTAACCTCCTTCCCTTGGATCTAGGTCTGTGAACCCTCCAAGCTGGCAGCGATGGGGTTGGGAGGGAAACCAGGTGGAACCAAAAGGTGGAACCGCCCGATGCCGCGGCCTCTTCTTCCTTCAACGTTGCCTTCCTTCCTTCTTTTCCTCTTCTCTCCTCTTCTTTTGCTCCTCAACTAGCCTTCTTTCCTTCATTTCCTCTTCTCTTGCTTCTCAACCAGCCTTGTTAGGCGTCTTTCTTTGTAGTTAGCTTTAGAACAAGCCCCACGGGCATCACTTGTAAGATGTTACTTTTTCTTCATATATTAATAAAGAAGTAGACCTTTTTCATCTCTTTATTTTTCGCATATTCTTGTTTCTTGTGATTGTTGCCTTCTGAGTGAATGTTGTTGCTGCACACTTTATTGTTTTGGGTTTTTTTTTTAAAAAAAAAAAGCGTTGCTCTTAATCTCCTCACACCCACCATCGCACTTGCTAGTATACAAGTCCTTCCCACAGACGGCGCAAATTGTAAGGACTCAAATAGTATTGGACCCTAAACAATAAAATTTGTAAAGTGTGGGTAGAAGGTCTAAGCACTAGCAAAGCAAGCAATGGATGACGTGAAATTCATAGGAATAATAATAAAGGAATTTGACTAAGTGTTCTTGAGGATAATCACAATAACTTTGGCTAAGTGTTTGCAAGGATCTTTATAATGATTTTGGCTAAGTGTTTGTGAAGCAGGTTCGTCCTCGGCTCCGTCCGAGGATCTCTTTCCTTAGAACTGATAAACATAAGGGTTGTCCTCGGGCACTCTGCTAACCCCCTCCCACTTCTCTCCCTTCTGGGGTCCTCCTTTTTGCTGGGGGTTCTATCTACTATATAGTTTTATTTAATTGATCATTGCCGTCTATTTGTCGGTTATCTGAAATCTGTGTCTGAGGGATTGTCCCCTCAGCCGCCTTTGCAGGCTTTCTGTTAGTTGAAGTGACCAAGGCGTCACTGTTTGCTAGTCAATTCGCCATTAATGTGGCCAGAGTGTTGGCGGCATACGTTTAATGGGCAAGTGACAGCTTCCCACCATCAATGTCAGTTTGCCGAGGACGTGAGCATCCTCGGCGAGATCCCTTGATGACTTGGGCTTCGTATGCTTATCTTCAGGCTCTGCTTCTCCTCGGCGCGGACCTTGGGCCCGATGTAGAATGGGTCAGGGTTATTAAATATTTGAAGCCCCACAGCTACGCTTCAGCTTTTAGATATAAATATAGATATAGATTCTTGGCTTGCACTAATGCCAATCACCTTCTTCAGGTCGCATTCATTTTTACTTAAAAAAATTATAGCCACAAAAAGTAGGCAAGAAAATAATATAAATTATCCATGAATCCTTGTCAACCGGCGAAAAATGTGGGCAAATTTTTTGTGGAAGTCCTTGTAGAATTATTACTCACCGACAATAGACTGAGCCTTCCAGTGTACAAAGTCCATTTCTTTGGGCATGATTTGACCGGCGGCTCTTAATTTAAGATTAGGAAGAAAGAAAATTTTGTGTGTAAGTCCTTGTAGAATTATTACTCGACGACAATAGACTGAGCCTTCCAGTGTACAAAGTCCAATAGCATACTTGAATCCTCTGAACAAATTCTTATTTCTTTCATTTGAATAAAATTTCCTTCACCAAATTCTCAAAAACCCTTCAAGGTAAATGGAATAAAATTTCCTTCGCCAAATTCTCAAGAACCCTTCAAGACATGCACCTTTTGATGACATTTGATTTCACATTTGCTATTAAGTGCTCTAAAAATCAAACCAATAGCTCCCAAGCACGTCTGTGAGAGCCTGAAACACTCTTTTCCTCTCTTCAACTTTTAGCCGGTTTGAGCTTTCGACTTAAAAGAGTTCTAAGGCCTTACTGAGCTTACTCACACAGTCACAGATCATAGATGCCGTCTGATATTTTGCAAGAGTTTTAGTTGAATTGTGTGTTTTCACACCTGCCAAACTATGGACTAGTTGTTTTGCTATGATTTTACCAGATTTGATACATTTGTTTATTGAGTTAGATTTTTAGAGTTTGAATTGCATTTATTTGGTGCTTTTGATTTCCTAGTTTTATTATTTACCAAAATAATCCTACAATTATCTTATTATAGTAGTATGTGCTTTACTGCTTATCATACTTTCAGTTGTCTCTATTGGTAGTTACTAGATATTTTGGTTAAGATTTGTTATTTTGCAGACTGCATGATTTAGAATTTGGGGTCATGGGTAGCCAACCACATGTGCTAGTCATACCATATCCAGCACAGGGCCATGTTGCCCCACTTATGAAGTTTTCTCACTGGATTGTTGATCATGGGATCAAGGTCACATTTGTTAGCCCTGAGTTCATACACGAAAGATTAAAGACTACAATGCCAATGAAGAGCCCAATAAGGCTAGTCTCATTCCCAGATGGTCTAGAACCCGGCGATGATCCAAATGATCAATAGTTTTCTAGAAGTTATGCCAGGTCATTTCAAGGACTTGATTGAGAAAATTAACGAGTCTGATGATGAGCATATCAGTTGTGTCATTACTGATGGAATGGTTGTGCCGGCACTCGATGTAGCTGAGAAGATGGGAATTAAAATGGCTGTACTTTGGCCTGCTGGACCAGCAACCTTGGCCATCATACTAAGTATCCCAAAGCTTATTCAGGATGGAATTATAGATACTCGAGGTAATAATTAACTACTATTTTGCCAATGACCCTATGTCAATTAACACCACTAAGTCTCCATTTCGTGGTTAAGATTTTATTTTAAATGAAAAGAAAAATGGAAAAATGGATAAAGTTCATATGGATGTTATTTTTATATTAAAAAATTGATATATTATATGGTACTTGTTTGGCTTTGATAAAAATAATTTGACCCTGTAGGAACTCCATTAAAAAATGAGTTGATTTGGCTGTCAAAGGAAATCCCTACATGGACAAGCACAAAGTTGCCATGGAGCTGCCCTGCTGGAGACTCAAAGCGTCAAGAATTTTTATTTGGACTTCTTTTCAGGATGAACCATTTTGTCAAACAATGCAACTGGCTTCTCTGCAACTCATTCTATGAACTTGACTCGTTGGCCTTAAATTTAATTCCTGAAATCATGCCTATTGGCCCATTACTTTTGGCCAATCAATCAGGTAGTCATATCGGAAGCTTTTTGCCAGAGGATTCAACTTGCCTAAGTTGGCTTGATAAACAACCTGTGGATTCAGTCATTTATGCTTCCTTTGGTAGCACATCAAAATTCAACCAACAACAATTGGATGAACTTGCACTTGGACTTGAACTCATAGGCCAACCATTTTTGTGGGTTTTTCGGTCAAATATCATCAATGAAGCACTTTCTAAATTCCTAGATGGGTTTAGAACAAGAATAGCTTACCGTGGAAGGATTGTTAATTGGGCACCTCAAGAGCAGGTGCTAGCTCACCCTTCTACTGCATGTTTTCTAAGCCATTGTGGATGGAATTCAACCTTGGAGGGTATAAGCATGGGAGTCCCATTTCTATGCTGGCCTTATTTTTCAGATCAATTCCAAAATAAGAGTTACATATGTGATGTTTGGAAGGTTGGTTTAGGGTTGAACCCAGATGAAAATGGGATTATCACCAGGCATGAAATCAACACAAAGATAAAAGCATTGCTTTCTGATGATGGTATAAAAACAAGTGACTTGAACCTGAAGGAGATGGCTAAAAAGAGTGTTACCAAAGGTGGATCTTCTTTTAAAAATTTTGAAAGCTTTATTGAAAAAATAAAGCATTAAGATGTTTTTAGAGTGTTTATGTTTTATTGTTTCTATGTTTATCGAAGTATGCAATTTCATTTAAGTTTATTGCTAAAAAATGAAGATGTGAACAGGTGTTTAAAGATTTGAATTGCCATAATGGCTTGCAAAGTTGGCATAATGAATTGCAACAAGCCTTTACATATTATTTGTATACTTCCACGCATCGCAATAGGGTGTTCTTTAATCCAAGTTCATATACAAATATTTAGTTTTTTCATAGACTTGATTTTTATATAAAAAGCAAAAACACTATTTTGGTCCTTATATTTTGGGTTTATAATTAATTTGATTTCTACATTTTGATAGCCATCAATTTGGTCCATGTTATTTTTAATTTACAATCAAATTAGTCTCTTCCATTAACTTACTAACAGAAAATGACTATGTTGCAAATAGTGTGCATTGTTGGCACACAAGTGATTAATAAAATAATAATAATAATTTAATTACTTCTTTTAAAAAAGTCACATCAGCAATTTTATCAACATCAGCAAATTTTAAAAAAAAAAAATGGAAGAAGGGATGAGTTTTTTTATTATTAAATAATATCAAGTTTTTCTTATACTTTCTTGTTAGCCAAACACAGAAACCCAGAAATGAAGAAACAAAACTCAACCCAGAAAATTCATTCGTTATCTCACAATCAAATCTTATCATTATCACCCACAAAACCTTCGAATATGAATTCAACAGCACAAAGTAGCATACCCCTTCAATAACACAACTAAAACGTGCTATCCCACTTGAAGAAAGTGAAAAGAGGATTCCTTCTTGTGGGAATCAGAGTTAGTGAGGAAAAGATTTAGGTTTTGGGTTGGTGTGAGTGCCTAAGCGAATGTCTTCTATATTGTGGGTTTAGGTGCTAGTATTGATTACGAGGTATTGAATTTTCTGTGTTGAGCTTATTTTGTGTTTTCAGGTTGCTGTGTTTGGCTAAGAAGAAAGTGCAGGAAAATTATGATTTAAAATGAAAAAAAAAATTTAAAAAGCACTCATCCCTTTTTTTTTTTTTTTCATTTTTTCTTTTTTTCTTTATGATGTTTATTTATTTATTTATTTATTCATTTTTAATATTGATTGTTAATAATATAAAGTGAAACAGAATGACTGAATAATCTGTATATTGATGTATGTAAAACAATGTACAAAAGAGAGCCTTATATAGGCTAGGTATGTGTGCAGTACAAGTAAGGCTAGGTATGTGTGCAGTACAAGCAATATAAGTGTAGTACAAGTAATATACTGGGCTAAGCCCAATGGGCTAATATAGCCTAATCTATACACTAACATCCCCCCTCAAACTCGAGGTGGCAAGGAAGAAGCCAACTGGAGTTTGGATATAAGATCTCGAAGACGACCAGGCGGGTGAGACTTGGTGAAGATATCAGCAGGCTGGTCAGCAGATGAGATGGAGAACAACTTGAGATTGCCTTTCTTGAGATGCTGGCGAGTGATGTGGCAATCGATCTCAATGTGTTTGGTACGTTCGTGGAAGACATCATTATGAGCAATGTAGATAGCACTACGATTGTCACAATAAAGAGGAGTAGCAGTGGGCTGTGGAGCATCCATGTCAGCCAAGAGCCAGCGAAGCCAAACAAGCTCGCAGGTGGTGTCGGCAAGGGCACGATACTCGGCCTCAGTACTGGAACGGGAAACAACATCCTGCTTTTTGCTACGCCATGAGACAAGAGAAGTACCCAACAGGAAACAGAAACCTGTGATAGAGCATCGATCAGTCGGATCACCTGCCCAGTCTGCATCTGAATAAGCATGAAGCTCAAGAGAAGACCGAGAGGAGTAGTGTAGACCATGATAAAGTGTACCCTTGACATACCGAAGAATCCGCAGAACAGCAGCATAGTGGACAGAACGAGGGGCATCCATGAACTTACTAACCATACCCACAGCATGTGAAATATCTGGACGAGTAACAGTGAGATAGATCAGACTACCAACCAACTGACGATAGCGAGTAGCATCAGAGATAGGTTCACCATCCAAGGGTGTGAGCTTTGCATTGTATTCCAAAGGAGTGGAAACAGTCTTGTTGTCAGTGATACCTGCTTTGGAGAGGAGATCAGAAGCATATTTAGCTTGGGAAAGATAGTATCCATCAGAGGATGAGGTAACCTCAAGCCCAAGAAAATAGCTGAGAGTGCCCAAATCTTTCATCTCAAAATGCTGACAAAGGAAGTGCTGAAGAGAGCGGATACCTGCAGAATCATCTCCAGTAATAATCATATCATCAACATAGAGAAGAATAAGAGTGATACCAGCAGAAGATCTTCGGACGAAGAGAGCAGTGTCATGAGGACTCGAAGTGAAACCCTGCTGAGCAACAACTGAGCTGAACTTTTCAAACCAAGCTCGAGGAGCCTGCTTGAGGCCATAAAGAGCACGGCGAAGGCGACAAACTTGACTGCCTGAGTGTGGATAGCCAGGGGGTGGTTGCATGTACACTTCTTCTTGAAGGTCTCCATTTAGGAAAGCATTTTTCACATCCATTTGATAAAGAGGCCAACGGCGAACAGCAGCCACAGCAATGAGACATCTGACAGATGTAAGGCGAGCAACAGGAGCAAATGTTTCCTCATAATCAATGCCATACTCTTGGGTAAAGCCCTTGGCAACTAGGCGAGCCTTGTATCGTTCAACAGATCCATCAGCCTTGGTCTTGATCTTGTAAACCCACCTACAACCTACTACAAACTGACCAGGAGGCAAATCAACCATATCCCAAGTGTGATTTTTATGAAGGGCATCGAGTTCATCATTCATAGCTTGCTGCCAAAGAGGGTCAGTATGGGCCTCACGATAGGTATGAGGTTCATAGAGGGTGGCAAGGGCAAAAGAGCAGTAATAATCAGAGAGATAAGGGGGAGGAATGCTTACCCGAGTAGAACGACGAAGTTCAGGACCATCAGGAGACTCAGGAGAGGGTGGTGCCACAGGATCCAAGACAGGCGGGTCATATGCCGGGGACAAAACCGGAGATGAGTCGTCTGGAGAGGCAGCCGATGTTGAAGAATCCTCCACAAGTTCAGGATAGAGAGGGAGGAAAAGATCAGTAAAAATAGGAGACTCAGAGGAAGAGGATGTAGAAAACTGCTGAAGACTCGTGAAAGGACGATGTTCCCAAAACTCAACATGACGGGAGACACGAAGACGATGAGAGATGGGATCATAGCAGCGAAACCCCTTTTGAGATACACCATAACCAAGGAAACAACAGAGACGAGCACGAGGTTGGAGCTTTGTTCGTTCATGAGGAGGAAGAGAAACAAAGCAAGCACAACCAAAAACCCGAAGAGAAGAGTAGTCGGAGGTTTGACCATAGAGAAGCTCAAATGGTGATTTGTTGTGTGTAGTTGGTGAAGGGATACGATTAATGGTGTATACAGCAGTGAGTGCAGCCTCACCCCAAAAGCGCTCAGGAAGAGAGGCAGAAATAAGAAGGGTGCGGACAACATCAAGAATGTGACGATGTTTTCGTTCTGCACGACCATTTTGTTGAGAGGTGTAAGGACAAGACCGCTGAGTAAGGGTACCATGATTATCTAAAAAGGATAGGAAAGTTTTATCATTATATTCTTGAGCATTATCTGATCGAAAAACTTTGACGGTGCGATTGAACTGTGTTTCAATCATTTTATGAAATGTTTGGTAAATAGACACAAGTTCAGACCTATGGTGAAGCAGATAAATCCAAGTATATCGAGAAAAATCATCCACAAATATGACAAAATATCTAGATCCCCCCTCAGTAGGAACAGGTGCAGGACCCCAAATATCAGAATGTATAAGATCAAAAGGTGCAGAAGAAAATGAGTCACTATTATTAAAGGGTAATTTTGTTTGTTTGCCAAAATGACAGGAAGTACAATCAAATTTTTGAAACTGAACTGAACCTAAATGACCTTGAGAAGCTAACAACTGAAGACGAGATAAGGATGGATGACCAAGACGAGCATGCCATAGATCAGGTGAGGAGGTGGCAGTGGTAGCAGCGGCAGAAATAACTTGTGAAGGAATCTTCAAGTCATGAACCTCAAACATACGACCAACCTTACGGCCTGTCCCAAGCACTTGACCCGTCCGGGGATCCTGCACATCCACACCATGATTAGTAAATAGAAGATCTATGCCTAATTCACAAAGTTGACCAACAGAAAGCAAATTGAGCGATAACTTGGGGATATGAAAAGTGTCACTAAGGGATAAACAAGGAGAAGAGATTGTTCCTTTATGACTAACAGGCATAGGAGTTCCATCAGCAGTGTAAATGGTGATTGGATGTTCTAAGGGAGCCTTATTAGAAAATTGGGATTCATCAGGAGTCATATGGTTACAACATGTAGTATCAAAAAACCAAGATTGTTTACCTGAGGTGACAGAAAGGGCAGTAGAAGTGCGGGATAAAACCTGTTGAACAACTGCCTCAATATCAGCCGTAGTAAGTGAGGAAGCCAAAGATGGACCTGTAGGAACCGATGGATAGGAAGGACACACAGCAGCTGCCCGAGGAAGAGAAGCTTTATTCTGCTCTTGCATAAATTTCTGCAGTTTGCGACAAACTGAGATGTCATGACCTTTAGCACGGCAAAACTCGCAGCGAGTACCTTTGGAAAACTGAGAGGTGGGACGCCCAGAGTTTATCCGTGGAGGAGCAGTGAATGCAGCAATGGGAGGCTGTGGAGATGGTGTAGCCAATACATGATCAGATGATGACATGTGATGAGTAGGCCGACGGTTTTCCTCAGAAATGAGCTCCTTGACTGCAGCATCAAGAGAAGGAGTAGGAAACCGGCTAAGTAGAGAAGCCCTAGTAGGCTCAAAATCCTCACGCAAACCCATCATGAAGTGCATAAATTTACGGCGATCCCGATATTTGACAAAGAGCTCAATATCCTTAGAACACACTAGTGGAGGATCTGCAGCAGAGAGTTGTTCCCACATAGTAGAAGTCTGAGAATAAAAATCAGAAATAGACTGACCTGTTTCTTGGCGCATTTGATAAAGTTTTGATTCAATGTGGAACTCCAAACTTGAATCATTAGTGCAATTATAGCGATCAGCCAAAAATTTCCAAGCAGCCTCAGCAGTCTCAAGACGAGGAAGAAGATTATGAATGGAGGGAATAGAGGTATTGATAAACCAAGACAAGATCTTACTCTAAATACTCTCCCATTCCTCTAGGCGTTCTTCATAATCATCTTCAGCAGCTGTGGCTTCGGACTCAGGGTTTGGTACTGGCTTAGGAATTGAACCAGTCACATATCTCCACAGTTTACGACCCTTGAGAAAGACAGTCATATTCTGAGACCATGCATGATAGCTGGTAGGACCATCCAACATAATGGTGATAGGACGTATGATGTCTCGATCATTTTGTTGAGCCATAATGAAGAAAATGACCAAAAAATGAGATTTAGAGACCTCAAATGCAGAAACGGAGCCCAAAATCGGAATCTACGCGAAAAACTGAGCAAGACAGGTCCGGTTGAAAATTTTTGACTTTGGTCAAAGTCAACGGTCAACGGTCAACAAAGTCAACGGTCAAAGTCAATATGCTGACGTCACTTGATGACGTGTGATGCTGACGTGGCGATGACGTACTAGGGCTGACGTGGCAATCAGAGGAGCTGGGCGCGTGAAGGCGCGTGGCGCGTGTAACGCGTGGAGGAGCGCGTGAGGCGCGTGAGGAGCGTGGGAGCGCGTGAGGCGCGTGGGAGCGCGGGGGAGCGCGTGGGAGCGCGTGTAGCGCGTCTTCGACAGGCAGAAACTTTGGGCGGCGCGTGCGGGCGCGTGGGAGCTTCTTTTGGACAGTTTCTGGCTGGGTTTTGATCGGGGAAGTCTTATCTATCACGTCGTATCTGTGGTTCGACGATTTGATTGATAAATAGACTAGATCCGAGAGAGTGGTTGGGTGTGACGGCGGTGACTCGCTTCTGACGGCGGCTACCGGTGAAGGCGAGGGCAGCGGAAGAACGCCAGAAAATACCACTAGGTCAGAGCAATGGCTCTGATACCATGTTAATAATATAAAGTGAAACAGAATGATTGAATAATCTGTATATTGATGTATGTAAAACAATGTACAAAAGAGAGCCTTATATAGGCTAGGTATGTGTGCAGTACAAGTAAGGCTAGGTATGTGTGCAGTACAAGCAATATAAGTGTAGTACAAGTAATATACTAGGCTAAGCCCAATGGGCTAATATAGCCTAATCTATACACTAACATTGATGATGTGGCTTTTTTTAAGAAGTAAAAAATTTCAATATTTTACCAGTCATCCATGTGCAAACAATGCACTTATGCACACCATTTGCGACGTAAGAATTTTCCGTTAGTCAATTAACGGTAGAGACTAATTTGATTGTAAGTTAAAAATAACATTGACCAAATTAACTACTACCAAAATATAGAAATCAAATTAACTATGACCTCAAGATGATGTTTTCTTAGCGTCACCCAGTCATATAATTTAAAGTAAATTTTATTCTTTTTATTTAGTTTACCTATGATTCTTATTAAAGGCTCGCCTAACAGTTATAATATGGATGAATCTTGAAAAAATATTTTGTTATTTTGCTTGCTTTGGAATTCACTGTCCCCAGCAAAACCCAAGAAATTTTGGATTCCCAAATACCCAATCACCTTCATGTCCAATTACTTTAATTTAAATCAGAAATCCAGCTCCAAATATTTTTCAAGGCCTAAATTGATGGAATAGTCAATGGACATTAATTTAAGACTAGAGATCAAATTCTTGAGAACCCTGCTAGGCATGCACCTTAAATTGTCACATCCAATTTCACATTTGCAAGAATGAGCTATAAAAAGCCAACTAAACCAGCTATTACTCTTCAATTTTTAGTTCCATTGAGCTTTTCACTTTAAAGTTTTAAGGCCTTATACACACTGTCACAGACATAGATCATAGCTGCCTGTCTGATATTTTTCTGGATCTTCAGTTCGACTTCTTGTATGTTTTCACACCAACCCTTTCATAAACTATAGTTACTTGTTCTGCTTTTACCTAATTCAATACATTTATTTTTGAAATTTTATGGTCAAAGTTTGAATTACGTATATGGGTAAAACACAACTAGTGTCATCTTTTCTAAGAAAAATTAAATTCAAGACAACCAAGTATTTGAATTTGATTGAGAACCTAAAGTAATGTATCTTTTTTTTTTCTTTTTTTTGCCAAGAGTTCTGTAATTCAACTAGTTGGTGTTTCAAATTGAGATATCCAAGATTAGAATCCTCTAACCCTAACTATCGAATTATTAAAATAAAATAAAAACAAAGTTTAGATACGAAATTGGTTGTAGCTTAAGGCTACAAACTCACTCAATAAAATAAATATTACAACATATATTGAAAATCTAACTGTTGAATTTTATGTTCTTTACACTCTTAATACACATATTAAATTTTATGTCAATTGGATATTATTTACTATATCATCTATAAGCTTATATTTTGTGTATAATTTTAAATTACAAAAACTTGCAGTTTAAAAAATTTATTGATGACATAGCTATTGATCTTCAATTTTCTTGAAATTTTACAAGCATGGAGAATATAAGAAGAAGATATAATCTAATGGTGAATTTGTCAAAATTCACCTCCAGTGAAAATATATTAAGTAAGTTTGTAGCCTAAGGCTACAACTAATTTTGTAGCTAAATTGTGAAGGGGATATTAATTAAGATTATTGTCTTGATTTGGTACATGTTATTACATTGATAAACTGTTCTTTCAATTCTTCCCCTGAGGTCATTCTCTTCATGTTCCTGTTTTATTATCAAATCAGAAATTTTACAGTTAGCTTGTTATAACGGTAGGGTATGAATTACCAATACCTTTCTTGGCCTTCTAGCTAAGATCAAGTTTGTGGTTTACCATTTATACTGCTTTTTGCTCATAATATGTTGTTTTATTTAATGGTTTTTAACCTTCAAACTAGCTCTTACACACATAGTTCTATGAGACCATCTTAAGCCTGTCAAATATTCAACTTCTTGTGACTTGTTGTATCTCTTCTCACATTAAAAAAGTAAATAAATAAATAAATAAATTTGACTTATTGTTGCAGTCTTAAAGGGTGATGCTATTCTTATTCTACCTATGTGTTGGAGATTTACTAGAGAGATCGTTTATGATTTAATTGGAATATGACTTCCATATGTTATTTTGCAGATTTTGGAATTTTGAATTTGTAATGGGTAGCCAACCTCATGTGCTAGTCATACCATTTCCAGCACAGGGCCATGTTCTTATGAAGTTGTCACACCAGATTGTTGATCATGGGATCAAGGTCACATTTGTTACCACTGAGTTCATAAATGCAAGATTAACAACTACAATGCCAGTGAATAGCCCGATAAGGCTAGTTTCACTCCCGGACGGTCTAGAACCCGGGGATATCAAATTGAAACTCTTAAACTGATAAATAGTTTTCAAGAAATTAAGCCAGATCATTTCAAGGACTTGATTGAGAAAATTAACGAATCTGCTGATGATCGAATCATTTGTGTCATTGCTGATGTAGCAGTTGGGTGGGCATTTGATGTTGCTGAGAAGATGGGAATTCAAAGTGCTACATTTTGGCCTGCTGGACCAGCAAACTTGGCCCTTGTATTCCATATCCCAAAGCTTATTGAGGATGGAATTATAGATACTCAAGGTAATAACTAACTAGTATTCTTGACACCTCCCAGTCTCTCCATTTCACTTGAAATGAAGAAAGTTCATTCACTGTTAAAATTTTATTTTAAATGATGAGAAGAAAAATGGAAATGAAGTTAAGATTCACATGAAGGTTATTTTTAAATTAAACAATTGATACATGATATCGTACTTTGTTTGATTTTGATAAAAATAATATGATGACCCTGTAGGAACTCCAATAAAAAATGACTTGATTTGGCTGTCAAAAGAAATCCCTGCATGGAAAAGCCCAGAGTTTCCATGGAGCTTCCCAGGAGAATCATGGATGCAAAACATTTTTTTTCAATATGTTTTCAAGATGAACCATTCTGTCAAACTATGCAAATGGCTTCTCTGCAACTCATTCTATGAACTTGACTCGTTGGCCCTAAATTTAATTCCTGAGATCGTACCTGTTGGTCCATTACTTTCAGGCAATCAATTGGAAAATCATATTGGAAGCTTTTGGCCTGAGGATTCAACTTGCCTAAGTTGGCTTGATAAACAACCTGTGGGTTCAGTCATTTATGCTTCCTTTGGCAGCACCTCAACCTTCAACCAACAACAATTTGATGAACTAGCTCTTGGACTTGAACTCACAGGCCTACCATTTTTGTGGGTTATTCGGTCAGATATCGCCAATGAAGCACTTTCTGAATTCTTGGATGGGATTAGATCGAGAATAGCTGATAGTGGAAAGATTTTTGATTGGGCACCTCAAGAGCAGGTGTTAGCTCACCCTTCTACTGCATGTTTTATAAGTCATTGTGGATGGAATTCAACCTTGGAGGGTATAAGCATGGGAGTCCCATTTCTATGCTGGCCTTACTTTATAGATCAATTCCAAAATAAGAGTTACATATGTGATTTTTGGAAGGTTGGTTTAGGGTTGAAGCCAGATGAAAATGGGATTATCACAAGGCAAGAAATCAACACAAAGATAAAAACTTTGATCATTGATGATGGTATAAAAACAAATGCAGTGAAGCTTAAGGAAATGGCTAAAAAGAGTGTTACTGAAGGTGGATCTTCTTTTAAGAATTTTGAAAGCTTTATTGAACAAATAAAGCATTAAGATGTTTTTAGAGTGTTTCGGTTTTATTGTTTCCATGTCTTTCGAAGTATGCAATTTCATTCAAGCTTGCAAAAAAAATAAAGTTACGAAAATGGAATCATTAATAGCAACTAGCCTTTGTATTGCCAACTCATGAATCTCAACTGCATACATGTATCATATCATATATTATATTATTATGTAATAAAAATTGTGTTTGAAGCATTAGTCATTTTTGTAATTGAAGTTAATAAAAATCCTGAGAGAACTGCCTCAAAGAATTCTGCAAGAAGAAGTCCAATGAAATATAAATAGTGTTATTTTTTTCAATGATGATTGCAACAGTCATATTTTTATGTATTGGCATATACGAGATCAAAACGCACTTTATATGCAATTGAGTCTTAGTTTCTAGTGTACTTAAGGATAACATATTTTTCACCAACTAGTGGTACAAGTGGTATTATTGAAAACACAAGATTACTTAAAAAAACTGCTCAAGAAAAGCTGAATTGCTGGTCTCAATACCCATCGATATATCGAGAATAAATGAATCTTGATATCTCTCGATCTATCAAGCCTTGCAAAAACTAAACATTAAATTCTGTTTTCAGCCCATGATGACTTGACGTTCTAGGAATTCTTGCACTAGGGTTCCAAAACATTTATTAAAAAAAATAAAAAATAAAACATAATTTATATTCGTCATCATTGAGACAAAGAGATACATGCATAACAAGAGTTGTTGTGACATCTGTGCACCTAAGATTTTGTACCTAGCTACTATTGATTCATCCAAATGTGGATTGAAGAACTCTACAAAGTTACAAAAATCAAAAGGATCAGTCGCATATACAACAAAGGCATTCAAGTGCAGGGAGTTTATATCGGGAGATTTAGTATTGAGGAAAGTCTTGGGGAACACTAGAGATCCTACCATGGGAAAACTAGGACCTAATTGGGAGGGGCCATATTGAGTTACATCTATTGCGGGGACAAGGGCATATCGGCTAAAGGACCTAGACGAAAGAGTATTACTTTTGATTGATATATAGAAGACTATACATTATCCATGTTTACTATTGTTAAGTTTGGAGAATAACGATGGACATCAAGAAGGCCCAAGCCACGACGTTGAGATTATGGTGCAGAAAAACAAACCCCGTGGTACTAGACCCTGTCTTTGCCTCAGGTAAGTCTTACGCTGAATTTTCTGTCTTAGCCTGACTCTAAAGTTACTAACAGAAAAGGAAATTGAGACTTAAAATAAAATAAAATAAAATAAAATAAAAACACCGTGGTACTAGACCCTGTCTTTGCCTTAGGTAGGTCTTAAGTTGAATTTTCTGCCTTAGCCTGACTCTAAGGTCACTAACAGAAAAGGAAATTAAGACTTTTAAAATAATAAAAAATGGTGCTAACCAGTCTCGCGAAGCTAAACTTTTTTTCTCTACTTTCATTAGAACATACTTCCTACCTTAGTGAAATTCCAGAACTAAAGGAGGAAAGAGGATTACAAAACAATAAACAATGAAAATGCTCTAGAATTACAAGAATGCAATATATATATATATGGAAGAACAATAGTCTGAATTACAAAATTAACCTTCTAGACAAGGCATATAAAAACAGGAAATAAAAGAAAAGTAAAGTTGGGATCTAAGAAGCTTTAAGCCGCCTCTCCACAAGACGGCTCCTCTTCAGAACTTGCTAAATCACCCGCCACTGGTTTAACTGCGGGTGGAACCTTGGCCTCCCTCATCGGGAACTCATCATTGATAATAGCATGGATCTTGAGGTTTGGGACTATTATCAATTCAGCCTGGATTGGGATGTTATCATCCTGCCTCAAAGTAGAGGAAGCCTATACCTGCATCTTGTCTAAGGTCGTGGCCCACCCCTTGGTGAAGTAAACTTGAAGATTTTGCTGCACTTCAGGCTTCACCGAGATAATGTAATTGGTCTGGCCTTGGTAATATGTAGCTTAAATCTTCTCGTCATCCACAACAATAAAGGCCTTCAGCTTGGCCTCCTTTTCCTCTAACTTCTCTTTAGCTTCCTGAAGCTCTTTCTCCAAAGCTTCTTTCCTTTCAGTTATAGCCTTGGTATTCTCCTCGGCCTTAGAGCGAAGCTTCTCTGACTCGAATACTTTGTTCATCACATCTGAGATTTTGCTAAGGAGATCCTCGTTGTCCATAGCTAGCTTCTCTAACTTGGACTTAGTAGCCAATTACTTTTTCTCCACCACCGTGAAACATTGATAACCCTGCAAGATAATAGTTAAAAGTAGAACTTAACTTATGAAAAAAGAAAGAAAAGTAAAGAGATAGGGGGGAACTTACCATAATCGCTTCCCTCTTCATGTTGAGGAGGAGGAAGTGGTCATCCCACTTCTCCCAGTGGTTAATTTCTTCGGGAAGAAGGAGTTCTCGACCCACACACTTAGCAATGAGGCCCCTGCGGCCCTATCTCCAGGGCCTAACTCTATCAGTCGCAAGAAGGGGCTCCCCGTCTACTGCAAAGGACATTGTGTAAGCTAGGGCTCCTTGAGTTTGGACGCGGGCGTCGGCCCCCATTGTAGGATAGTCTTCAGGGTCAAGGATGGTCACCCAGGGAAAAGAACTCCCCCTCTCTCCCCTTCGTCGTTTTTGCCTACCTAGCGACTCGTGGGATGGAGTAGTTGACACAGAAATAACTGAAGTCGCCACGGGGGCAACTAGGGCTTGAACTTGAAGAGCAGGAGAATCCTAGGCTTGAGTAGAAGGGGGTGAGCCCAAAATTTGGTTAAGAGTGACTTGAGTCCATTGGTAAGACATTTCTTCCGAAGTATCTTTTGCGATAAAAGTGGTCAAGAGTTTGGGCACTTGAATCCTAGTAAGGGGATCTTAAGAAGGGGAATTACCTGTCTTTCTTCTTCTTCTTTGGCACAAGTAGTCGATAGGAATAGCTACTATAACCCCTAAGTGCTACTAGGGTGAAAGGAGGAGGAGAATCGCTACGTCTTCTTCTTTCGTCCTTCCGCGCTCTTTCAAACGGGGTTAGAACGTACCCCTTTACTTGGATGTCAATGTAAGGGAGTAAAGGGTGATTCTATGTGATTGCCCTTCCCACATTCTGAAAACTCCAGTTTACGAGGGTATACCTGAGGATAAGATACGTGGCCTGAAGTTACCTATCTGAATGAAGGTATATGGGAGATCTCAGCAGCTTGTTCAAATCTGTGGAATTGATCAACTACCTTCTCTTTTTAAACGCGTAGTCAACTGAAAAGATAAAAGAGCGATATAGAAATTAGTTAGGAAGATAATATTGAACAAACCGTGTTAACACATACATATGAAATGATTAAATAAAGATAAAAGAAAGAAGCTCCTAAAAATCCTACCCACCTGCTCATCCCATGGTTATGGGATAATGGATTCCGTCATACCAATTCCCCGAGATGATTAGATAATCTCCTTCTTTCACTTTATCGAAATCCGGAAGGCCCGATATGAGTCTTACTTCCTCGTGCCACATTTTGAAATAAAATCCTGAGGATTTACTATCTTGGAAGCTATATATATACTTAAAATCATGCTCAGTTAAATTAAGGCCGAGTCTCTTATTAAGTACATCTACGCTACTAACGACTCTAAATACATTAGGGGTACACTGGTTGAGGCACACTTTGAAATGTCTTAAAAAGTTGGTTAATAACTTGCTCATAGGGATCCTGACCCTACCTTCTACAAACGCTACCCGGGGAATAAATACCCTATCTTCCCCCCTTGAGAATATTGCCTTAGACTGGGGGCAATATCTCACCTCTACATCCTCGGGGATACTATACACCCTTTTATACTCAGCTAGCCATTCAGGTGTATCAACCATGGGTCTGAACTTCCCCATTGACTAGATTTGATTTGTAAAAAATAAATAAATAAATAAAGAAGAAGAAGAAGAAGAAGAAAAAGGAAGAAATTAAGCTTACCCACAAGAAAAAGGGATACGAAATGCCAGAGGACACCTGAGTAAGGCCGAAGAAGTTATTAGTGAGGAGGAGTACGAAGAACTCAAGATAGCTTGGAGAGGGAATAGAGACAAATAGAAAATGGGAACTCGAAAATTGGTCTGAGTTCCCCATTTTATAAAGAGGGAGGGAACGAGAAAAGGAAGGAAAGTGACCCTTGGTTTCCCGCGCCTTTTTCCATTTTCTAAAATGCCCATCTAGCCGTTCATAAACACGCGTGCCATTAATTGAAGGGCGGGAAGCTCGGGCATGTCTAGAACATTTATTACCTGACGGCACCACCTCAAATTAGTGACAGTTAATGACTACCCCCCATCTATCTCAAACCATGATCTCCACCTCAGCACTAATGACATGGAGATTGTAGGGGGCTATTGTGTGGGGAGTGGATTCAATTATGGGTCGAGGCCCAAAAGGCTTGAAAGCTCCAACTAGAAAGGACGAGTTGGGCCCATCTTTATGAATCACAATGAGAAGTGTCCCCCCGGACGATTCCCGAGGAGTTTGGGATATGCTACCAACATTGAAACTCTCATCTGAGGTAATAAACTTGAATGATCTTGGAGAATATGAAGGAGTGATACCAAGGAACTAATTTCCACTTTTATACCGAGGTGCCATTCTCACGAAGTATACCTCGAAAAATTCCCTAAGGGGATAAGGATCATAGAAACTGTCACCTTCGCATTAATTAGAGGTTCTCTACCTAATTTTTTCCGCATTAAATGTATATAGGACAACTTGAACAACACAAACACCCCCCAAAAGTACCGTTTTAGGATAAGAAGGGGAGAGAAACCAATAGAAGAAGGGAAAATATCCCAAAAAGATCTAGTTAGGAGCAAGCCACCTGGAAGGATAAGGAAATGGAAAATGCCTATAAAAGAAGGGGAGATAACAAAGAAAAAGGGGATGAAAAAAAAGACTAGAGAAGAGAGAGGAAAAATAGGAGAAGAGACATTCCTTTATCTTTAAAGTCCTAGTACCATAGGAAAAAAGTGTAATGGTTGTTGCTTGTAATATTAATACAATCTTGCTTCCATGAATTAGTTGTTTGAGCTTCCCATTGTGGAGTTTTCACCTTATTCAATTGATAAATAAATTGTGCTAATTGGTCACCTAGGAAGGAATTTGTCTTAATAGCACATTTAACCTTTTTGAGAATTTCTTACCCCCCCCCCCCCCCACCCACCCACACATATTGATAAGTAACAAAAATTTTATTAAAAATTAAACAAACCCAAGGACACTATAAATGTACTATTGGGCAATAAAATCAAGAAAAATATTATTTATATTATTGTAAGAGGTTTTTATTATTATTATTAAAAATAATTGTAAATGTGGGGCAGGGTGGGGTCTCACAAGGCCCTGTGAGGCGGGGATTAGGCAAGTTAGTTACCTCCATAGTTGTCAAATCGTAAATTGTATCGTGAACCGATTTTTTATTTTTCTATATCGTGTAGCGCATTGAATTGTGTATCGTAAAATACACAAACACCTAATAAAACTATAAAATAATTATAGATATACATATATAAAAGGTATATTCATTATAAATTCAAAATATATTCAAGTAATAACCAATTTAATCATTTATTTTGTAATAAAATTTAACAAAGCTAACTAAATAAATCAAATTAACTTTTGTTATAAAATGCACATTCAAATTGATTAAACTCAGAAGTAATACATGATATATGAATCAAAATAATAATATCTTTTCATCATCTTATCTAATCGACTCCATCTAAGTCAATGTTATTGAACGGTTTAGACCCCTAAAACTATAACCAGATTGCGTAGCCTAGATTAATTAGCCAAGTTGTTACTTAGTCAAATTAAGCAATTCTAGGTTAAAACAATCACAATATCATATCAAGCATATAAAACATATAAAGCAGCGGAAAATAAATAACACATGATATGATCACCCAGGAAACCACACCGGAAAAACCTGGGGAGGATTTTACCCACCGATCCTCAAGGCAAAACGGAATCCACTAAGAAAGAATTGAAGTTGTTACAAAAGGACTTACAAGCTCCCCGCTTGACTTCCTAATGCTACCCACCAGTAGTAACTTCCTGACACGACCACGCGCAGGCTCCGAGACCACGGACTACTTCTTTCTTTGAACTCCTTCTTCAAGTACAAGCTCCTCACTTGTTTTTCTCTTTAAGCTTCAATGGCTGCAACCTAGTTGATCATCAAGATATTGATGTGATCTCAATCTTGAAAACCCTAAGCTTTGTGTAAAGGAAAGCTCCTCTAGATCTCACAAGAGATTTACACAAAACCGCAATGTATGAGCAACAATACAACTTGTGCAACTCTGAAAAACGTAGCTAGGGTTTGCCTTATATACCTAGGGCAAAAACATAAAAACCTAGACGTTTAAAGAGTTAGGGCTGAGTTGGAATTCTGCAGAAAAACGCATCTGGGCCGACTTTCGATCGATCGAGTCTAACCTTCGATCAATCGAGCCAGGCCGAGAAGCCCCAATGCTTCTGCAGTCACTCGATTCCAACTTTACAATATTAAACCAACTTTGAGCAAACTTAAACAAGACTAAATACATTGTTTTGATCATGGTTTGCCAACATTACATATTAGAGTTCTAAATACATAAAATCCTAAGACCTTAGAACCTAACAGTTATCATCATGTTCAGCATCTTGCAAAATTATTTTTTCATAGACATTTTCTTCATTATTATCAGCATTTAGTTTTTTTTTTTTTTTATTAATTCTAATAATTTTTTCTTTATATTTTTTCTTGGCATTCTAGCTTTTTAGACTCAAAATAATAATAACAAAACAAAGATAATTATATTTTCATTTAATACATTATTAATAGCATAGAAAATAAATTTTCACATATGAAAGTGAGTGTTATGACTA
The DNA here is from genome assembly GCA_023736055.1 of Quercus glauca. NCBI lineage: Eukaryota > Viridiplantae > Streptophyta > Magnoliopsida > Fagales > Fagaceae > Quercus > Quercus glauca. The sequence goes on along the minus strand of CM043324.1, from coordinate 20,760,307 downwards.
TCGTCTAAATTTTGTAGGAGAAAGAGAATGGAGGAAAAAAACCCATGGACTTGCTATTTTATTATACTCAATTAAGTTTCCCAATAATTTTGTGTTAAAAAAGTCTAACAACTCGAATTAATCAACATATGAATGCTCCACCCACAATCATAGTTGGAACCTCCAACTGATATCAAGAACCTCTTAAAGGTTTTCCTCACAATAGCAAGTCTGTGGTGGTTGCTAAGACTTCAGCTTCTTCACCAATGGAATCTTTAGATCTACTTTGAAACTTTTTGGTTTGGTGAAATAGAGAAAACTTGGTCACAAAACCCTAGCTGCATAAACGGAGTGTTTCTCCTTCTATAAAAACCCCTTAATAAATGGCTTATGATGTCCTTTGAATACCGGCTCAAACAGATCTCAATTCGGACTTCAAACAAATAAGTTATGAGCTTTTTCACGTTACTAATTTTTGCTGATCTGCGAAGCTATATCTATCGAGAACAAAATCTCAGTAGATCGAGCAGCTATCGAGCTTCTATCGAGAAGACAATAAGTTTTGAGTTTCTATCGAGAGGTATTGAGCTGCTATCAAGGTACATGCTAAAAATGTGTTTTTCTTGAGCTTTTCTTGAGAAAACTTTGTGTCTTCAACTTAGTCTTCAATTACAACTTTAAGACACATCAAAACTCAATAAAAGACACATAATTTGGCATGGTTAACAATACCAAAACACATGACCTTAACAATCTCCTCCTTTGTCAATCCATGACAAAACCTCAAGTACAAAAGTAAGCTCAATACAATACTAACTCAAATACAATGAATGAACCCATATTCAAATACTCTAAGCTATCTAAAAACAACCAGTCCTAAGAAACCATAACATGAACTAGGATTGACTGTTTTGATTAGCTTCATACTTGTCTTTCCTGAAAACACTTAACAAATATGTTACGCGCACCATGTGGAAAACAATGATAGATAATAAACAAATAAATTGTGTTTTGTCATAGGATATGCGAATTTCATAAAAATACGAACCTAACAATCTCCCTCTTTGGCAATCCATGACAAAACCATAAGAATACATTGAATGTCCTAGAATACATTCTACTCAAGATTACAAAAAAAAAATAATAATAATAATATTAAAAAAAAATAATAATAAGCCTAGTCTAAAAGATCTGAACTTTGGAAGTTGCTGCAAGAAGGAGGCTCGGGATCTTGACTTGGCCTTAACTTGTCTTTCCTGAAAGGCACTAAACAAGATGCATCAAGGTACCATGTGGAAAACAATGACAAGTTAGATAAACAAGAAACATGTGTATAAAGTGATAAACGAAACAACACATTTGAGATAAAAAGTGAAACACATACATCATCATCATATATAGAAACAACACATGATGTATGTAAATGTTACAAAACCAAAACATACACAATACAAAATATATCAATATCAAAGTGTATCAAACTAACTCTCCCCCTAAGTTAGTTACATCAAGGAATTTTCTTCCCTTTAACATGAAATTCTCCCCCTAAATCTATTACTCCCCCTGAGGAAAGACATTCAAATCTCAAATTTCTCCCCCTTTTTGACACAATTGTCAAAGGGCATAGAAAGCCAAAAAAAAACTTGACCGGAGACAGACAGAAAACTAACATAGAGGGAATAAGGAGAAAAAGGAACCATAGACCTACGAGAAGAACATGACAACAAGATGCTATGGACACAAAGGGAAAAAAAATGCAAAACTTAAAACTCCAAAAGACTTTTTAAAGCAAAGACACAATTTTTTGTTTTTTGAAAAAACTCAAACTAGTACAAGAGTAACTTTAAATGGTCAAATCATATTGTACATGTACATTGTATCAAGAGAAGCAAAGAATTGTGTGTTGTGTATGAAACCTTTGCAAGAAAACATAAGTTTCTCATCATATGAAAATCATGATATAAGAGAATTAAGAACATTCACACACAATCATAACCATTTGATGGGGACCATCACCTTTGAAGTACATCATATAACTCCCACATCTCCTAGAAACATGTTTGCAACCATATATAAAATCATTTTGATTCTTTTTTTATTTTAAAATTCTTTGCATATTTTTCTTTTAAGTATAAAAGGCATATCATGCATGGGCATATAAGAGAAAAAAGAAATACCCAATTATGTTAGCCAAACATCATTTTCTTGCTAAGCAAGTGCTACACTTTACCAAGTACGGCTTTTATGAATTGCACATAGATGTTTATGATTGACGAGTTTTAGTAGTGAGATGGTTATTTATGTCTTTCTCTTAGAATTTTCTAGTCATTCCCGTCAAAAAGAGTGATTGAAGATATGAATGATAAAAGATTAATCAAATCATACAAATCACATAACGAGCCACGAAACTCACATTGCTTAGTTGTGCATAAAGATGCTCATCTAAGCTACAAGAGATACAAAGTTAAGAAATCTTGTTTCAATGACCATCCAAAGGTACACAAGTACCAATATGCACAAAACACACATTGTTTTTGTTTTTTTCAATTTTTTATTTATTTTTCTTTTCTTGAAAGCAATAAAAGAAATAAAAAATGCATATGCAAAAATAAATAAATGCAAAAACGATGCAATGCATGAAAGCATGATTCCAAAAACAGATAAGAAATCAAGCATGAAAGTCCTACTTTAGATAGAAATAATTAAAGCAACTGCCAAACAGAAAGACAATTAAGTCTTAGGATCCTTCATCACCCACACAACACGAGTCTTTGGCCATGAAGATGAAAGTGCACTTGTCCTAATATGACTACCAAAGGACATAGAGGAGTTAGAATTCCCTTAAAATTGAGTTTAAAAGCTTAAAGCTTTTAATAACTCGCCAAGAAAAGGTGCAGAACATTGAGAAGAAACCTGAGACCTTTTTGACACTTACTTATGAGGATACAACTTGAAACAATTTGGGCAAGTGTGTCTAGGGACACCACAATGGTGACAAACATGAGTAGTTTTAAAACTACTAGACTTCCCAGAATGAGGTCTAACAAAGGATTTAGAATTAGACATATCAGTTATGGATTTCTTACCTTTATCAACCTTCTCAAATTGAGGTACAACAACAATCTTTGATCCAGAAGCTGTGGAAGAAGAAGGGCTGGAGGAATCAACATATCCTAAGCTAGTCTTATCAGAACTAGGCCTTTGAGCACTCAAAACCTCATCAAACTTTTCTCTAGACATCCTCTCTATTTGAGTTCTAGCTTGACTAAGGTCAACCTCAAGATTCTTGACCTTCTCATCTAATGAGGTGTTCTCCATAACAAGAGTCTCAACTAACCTAGTAGTCTTATCTAATTTGACTAACAGATCAGCTTTTTTTACTTTTTACCTCATTAAGTTCTCTTCTATAGAGATAGAAGGTCTTTTCAAATTTTATGTATTCAATGCACAGCTTATCATAGGCTTCTTGAACGGTCAACTTCTTAGGTGCTTCATTATCGAAAGAATCCTCACTATCACTAACATTCTCCACAATCACATTCTCAGTTGTGGTAGCAAAAGCCATATAATTACTATATTCATCTTCAAACTCATTAGAAAGATCACTCTCAGTATCACTCAAGGTGGCAACCAACACTTTACCTTTTGATCTTTTGGTCTTTTCCTTTATAAGGTTGTTTGGACACTTTATCCTCATACGACCAAAACCTTTACACTCATGGCACTGGATGACACGTTTTTCACTCTTACCCTTCCTAAAGGATTCAAATTTCCTAGGAGTTTTGTTCTTATCCTTTTTCCTATATTGGAGAAGCTTTCTAATCTTCCTAGCTATGAAAGTTAAGTTCTCATCCTCATCCTCATCTTCATCTTCAGAGTCATCACTTTCTTCCACTATACCCTTAAGAGCCAAGCTCCTACTCTTTCTACCTTATCCTATTTTATGTAATCCCATCTCATAGGTTTGAAGGTTTCCTACAAGCTCTGTCAAATGAATTTTATCAATGTCCTTCGCTTCTTCAATGGCAATGATCTTGGATTCGAATCTTTCAGGTAGGAACCTAAGGATTTTCCTAACAATTTTGAGTTTTGCTATAGATTCTCTAAGATTGAAGGTAGAGTTCGCAATATCCTTGAGTTTAGCATAAAACTAATCAAAGGTTTCATCCTCCTCCATCCTTATTTCTTCAAAACTACTAGTGAGTCTTTGAAGCTTGACAGTCTTTACTGCCTTAGTACCTTCATAGGTGATCTCAAGAATGGTCCATGCTTCCTTAGCAATTTCAGTGGATGATATTTTCTTGAACTCCTTATTTGTCATACCACTAAACAAAGCATTTAAAGCCCTACTGTTGAAGTTTGCAGCTTTGATCTTGCCATCATCCTAAGTAGCTGGGGGTTCACTTGGTTTCTTCCAACCAACTTCAAAAGCCAACCATACTTTTTCATCAAGAGCCTCAAAAAAGCTTTCACACAAACTTTCCAATACACATAGTTTGTACCATCAAACAAAGGAGGAATCAAAAGAGATTGTTCAGAATCCATGACAACATAAGTCAAGGATCACACTTAGGAAATCAGATTGTACCTGCTTTGATACCACTTGTTGAGAAATTTAGACCCCGAGTGATAGAATTAATAAGTTTTAAACCTAAATTGTTAATTAGATATATTATGAATAATCCTTGGTTAAACAAACAAACATCAATATTGATAGGCCACAAATTGAATGGCCCCTTGTGATTTAAACTAATTAATTAATTTAACCAATTTATTAATTAATCAATTTATCATGCAAAAACGTGGCAGCACAAACAAATCACCAAAACTAAATATGCAGCGGAAAAATAAATAACTCAGTGATTTATTCACGAATGGGGAAAACCCTAACGGCAAAAACCCCACCGGGTGATTTTCAGGTCACCACACCTGAAACTCCACTATTATCATATCAAGCGGTTACAAGTAAAGGAATCCCAAGTACCTTACTAACCTACAGTTGAACCCTTACCCCAATACCCAATTGGACTTGATCTGTAGTGACAGTTCCCTCTTTGATGCACGGCTCCCAAGTACGTGACTAACCAGATGCGCGGATCCTAGTACGCGACTTCAAACACCAACTTTAGAAAGAGAGGTTGGTTGCAAAGTTCTTCAGATCATCCTATGTAATGAAAATCAGGAAGATGCTTGGTCACAAAACCCCATGGTGCAAATACACAGCAACTTCTTGAAGAAAGATGAACTAGGTCAAGAACTTCGTCTTAGATCACAATTTGCTTGAACAAGGATTGCTCAATGCTTATGCAACTTGTGTCTATGTTGACGGCTCTTAAAACACTCCATTTATATGTTTAGGGTTAGAAGAAAAGAAGGCCCAAAAACACATTCACGGATCCCAATAAAATCAAATTGGAATTCTGACTTTTTAATTCTCGACAGATAGCAGGTGTCGAGGTAGCTGTCGAGCAGGTGTCGAGCTTTAAAATCTGTGCACTTCAGCTTGCTTTTTCTTGGACAGACTTGATGACTTCAATACTTGATCTTGAAACCTTGTTTCTTGAAGTATTAAAAACACCTAGAACTACCCAATTACAAGTAGAGTGCGTTTTGTCAAAGGATTAGCCAATTTACATAAAATATGACATATGTTCTTAACATGTGAACACATATGTCCTAACAATCTCCCCCTTTGGCAATCTGTGACAAAACCACAACAACCAAATAAACATATGAGAAAAGTCATAAATCACTCAACTCATATTCACTTGTTGAATACAATAAAATCTATCCTAACACAAACTCTTGAAAAACTTTGCAAGAAGAGAGTTTATGGCAAGTAGACTTTGACAACCTGTATTTCTGAAACACTTTAAACAAAACTCATCAAGGCATCTTGTGTGAAACAGAAATAATTAGATTGCATACAAATATAAAGAACATGTGCCTAAAGATAGAAAAGAAACAACACATGAAGAGATAGGTGAAAAAGAAACATACATCCACATATATAGAAAGATAAGTACAATGTATGTAAACTGGTCACAAGACCTCTTATACAAGATCAATGTATCTAACAAGAATAGAAAAGAAAAGATACATCAAAACCTCACTACATCCCTCAAAAATATGAACACTCCCCCTATCAAAAATGTCATATACTAACTCTCCCCCTAAGATGACTACTCTCATAGTCCAAAACTACTCCCCCTTTTTGTCACGAATGACAAAGGGTAGAGTGTCATGTAGACATCTCATCAGTAGAGCTAGCATTTCCATCATCATCATCCGAAGCATCATCATCATCACCATCATCATCATCATCCTCAGCATCAGAATCTGAAGCGACTGGAGGAGGTGGTGGAGGAGAAGCCTCAGAAGCAAAACCACCCATGGTCGCCTGCCGTCGTGCAATATGACCAACATGAACGTTCACCTGATACAACTCAGTGGTAAGTGTATCGAGGCGAGCATCCATGCGCTGCAGCTGCGCCATGATATCTCCAAGAGATACATCGCCTGAAGAAGAATGAGGAGCCGATGTAGATGTAGCAGATCTGGATGGAGCCGAACGGGAGGGAGGAGTGGAATCCGGCTGTCGCGACCTAAACTGTGCCTCACTACGTTTTACGGTAGCGGCATCTATGGTAGATATGTGTGTGAAGTGGTCGGACACAGGGAAAGGGATGGAAAAATGGCGTAGAATCCTAGTGATAGCGGAAAGAAAGATGAGCTTATCACGGGACGCCGAATCTAAATGAACATCTATGATAGAGAAAATGAAGTGAGAAGGAAAGTCTATCATAAGATGCTCAAGTAGAGATAACAAAAATATGTAGCTTAAACCTGCATCTTGTCTAAGGTCGTGGCCCACCCCTTGGTGAAGTAAACTTGAAGATTTTGCTGCACTTCAGGCTTCACCGAGATAATGTAATTGGTCTGGCCTTGGTAATATGTAGCTTAAATCTTCTCGTCATCCACAACAATAAAGGCCTTCAGCTTGGCCTCCTTTTCCTCTAACTTCTCTTTAGCTTCCTGAAGCTCTTTCTCCAAAGCTTCTTTCCTTTCAGTTATAGCCTTGGTATTCTCCTCGGCCTTAGAGCGAAGCTTCTCTGACTCGAATACTTTGTTCATCACATCTGAGATTTTGCTAAGGAGATCCTCGTTGTCCATAGCTAGCTTCTCTAACTTGGACTTAGTAGCCAATTACTTTTTCTCCACCACCGTGAAACATTGATAACCCTGCAAGATAATAGTTAAAAGTAGAACTTAACTTATGAAAAAAGAAAGAAAAGTAAAGAGATAGGGGGGAACTTACCATAATCGCTTCCCTCTTCATGTTGAGGAGGAGGAAGTGGTCATCCCACTTCTCCCAGTGGTTAATTTCTTCGGGAAGAAGGAGTTCTCGACCCACACACTTAGCAATGAGGCCCCTGCGGCCCTATCTCCAGGGCCTAACTCTATCAGTCGCAAGAAGGGGCTCCCCGTCTACTGCAAAGGACATTGTGTAAGCTAGGGCTCCTTGAGTTTGGACGCGGGCGTCGGCCCCCATTGTAGGATAGTCTTCAGGGTCAAGGATGGTCACCCAGGGAAAAGAACTCCCCCTCTCTCCCCTTCGTCGTTTTTGCCTACCTAGCGACTCGTGGGATGGAGTAGTTGACACAGAAATAACTGAAGTCGCCACGGGGGCAACTAGGGCTTGAACTTGAAGAGCAGGAGAATCCTAGGCTTGAGTAGAAGGGGGTGAGCCCAAAATTTGGTTAAGAGTGACTTGAGTCCATTGGTAAGACATTTCTTCCGAAGTATCTTTTGCGATAAAAGTGGTCAAGAGTTTGGGCACTTGAATCCTAGTAAGGGGATCTTAAGAAGGGGAATTACCTGTCTTTCTTCTTCTTCTTTGGCACAAGTAGTCGATAGGAATAGCTACTATAACCCCTAAGTGCTACTAGGGTGAAAGGAGGAGGAGAATCGCTACGTCTTCTTCTTTCGTCCTTCCGCGCTCTTTCAAACGGGGTTAGAACGTACCCCTTTACTTGGATGTCAATGTAAGGGAGTAAAGGGTGATTCTATGTGATTGCCCTTCCCACATTCTGAAAACTCCAGTTTACGAGGGTATACCTGAGGATAAGATACGTGGCCTGAAGTTACCTATCTGAATGAAGGTATATGGGAGATCTCAGCAGCTTGTTCAAATCTGTGGAATTGATCAACTACCTTCTCTTTTTAAACGCGTAGTCAACTGAAAAGATAAAAGAGCGATATAGAAATTAGTTAGGAAGATAATATTGAACAAACCGTGTTAACACATACATATGAAATGATTAAATAAAGATAAAAGAAAGAAGCTCCTAAAAATCCTACCCACCTGCTCATCCCATGGTTATGGGATAATGGATTCCGTCATACCAATTCCCCGAGATGATTAGATAATCTCCTTCTTTCACTTTATCGAAATCCGGAAGGCCCGATATGAGTCTTACTTCCTCGTGCCACATTTTGAAATAAAATCCTGAGGATTTACTATCTTGGAAGCTATATATATACTTAAAATCATGCTCAGTTAAATTAAGGCCGAGTCTCTTATTAAGTACATCTACGCTACTAACGACTCTAAATACATTAGGGGTACACTGGTTGAGGCACACTTTGAAATGTCTTAAAAAGTTGGTTAATAACTTGCTCATAGGGATCCTGACCCTACCTTCTACAAACGCTACCCGGGGAATAAATACCCTATCTTCCCCCCTTGAGAATATTGCCTTAGACTGGGGGCAATATCTCACCTCTACATCCTCGGGGATACTATACACCCTTTTATACTCAGCTAGCCATTCAGGTGTATCAACCATGGGTCTGAACTTCCCCATTGACTAGATTTGATTTGTAAAAAATAAATAAATAAATAAAGAAGAAGAAGAAGAAGAAGAAAAAGGAAGAAATTAAGCTTACCCACAAGAAAAAGGGATACGAAATGCCAGAGGACACCTGAGTAAGGCCGAAGAAGTTATTAGTGAGGAGGAGTACGAAGAACTCAAGATAGCTTGGAGAGGGAATAGAGACAAATAGAAAATGGGAACTCGAAAATTGGTCTGAGTTCCCCATTTTATAAAGAGGGAGGGAACGAGAAAAGGAAGGAAAGTGACCCTTGGTTTCCCGCGCCTTTTTCCATTTTCTAAAATGCCCATCTAGCCGTTCATAAACACGCGTGCCATTAATTGAAGGGCGGGAAGCTCGGGCATGTCTAGAACATTTATTACCTGACGGCACCACCTCAAATTAGTGACAGTTAATGACTACCCCCCATCTATCTCAAACCATGATCTCCACCTCAGCACTAATGACATGGAGATTGTAGGGGGCTATTGTGTGGGGAGTGGATTCAATTATGGGTCGAGGCCCAAAAGGCTTGAAAGCTCCAACTAGAAAGGACGAGTTGGGCCCATCTTTATGAATCACAATGAGAAGTGTCCCCCCGGACGATTCCCGAGGAGTTTGGGATATGCTACCAACATTGAAACTCTCATCTGAGGTAATAAACTTGAATGATCTTGGAGAATATGAAGGAGTGATACCAAGGAACTAATTTCCACTTTTATACCGAGGTGCCATTCTCACGAAGTATACCTCGAAAAATTCCCTAAGGGGATAAGGATCATAGAAACTGTCACCTTCGCATTAATTAGAGGTTCTCTACCTAATTTTTTCCGCATTAAATGTATATAGGACAACTTGAACAACACAAACACCCCCCAAAAGTACCGTTTTAGGATAAGAAGGGGAGAGAAACCAATAGAAGAAGGGAAAATATCCCAAAAAGATCTAGTTAGGAGCAAGCCACCTGGAAGGATAAGGAAATGGAAAATGCCTATAAAAGAAGGGGAGATAACAAAGAAAAAGGGGATGAAAAAAAAGACTAGAGAAGAGAGAGGAAAAATAGGAGAAGAGACATTCCTTTATCTTTAAAGTCCTAGTACCATAGGAAAAAAGTGTAATGGTTGTTGCTTGTAATATTAATACAATCTTGCTTCCATGAATTAGTTGTTTGAGCTTCCCATTGTGGAGTTTTCACCTTATTCAATTGATAAATAAATTGTGCTAATTGGTCACCTAGGAAGGAATTTGTCTTAATAGCACATTTAACCTTTTTGAGAATTTCTTACCCCCCCCCCCCCCACCCACCCACACATATTGATAAGTAACAAAAATTTTATTAAAAATTAAACAAACCCAAGGACACTATAAATGTACTATTGGGCAATAAAATCAAGAAAAATATTATTTATATTATTGTAAGAGGTTTTTATTATTATTATTAAAAATAATTGTAAATGTGGGGCAGGGTGGGGTCTCACAAGGCCCTGTGAGGCGGGGATTAGGCAAGTTAGTTACCTCCATAGTTGTCAAATCGTAAATTGTATCGTGAACCGATTTTTTATTTTTCTATATCGTGTAGCGCATTGAATTGTGTATCGTAAAATACACAAACACCTAATAAAACTATAAAATAATTATAGATATACATATATAAAAGGTATATTCATTATAAATTCAAAATATATTCAAGTAATAACCAATTTAATCATTTATTTTGTAATAAAATTTAACAAAGCTAACTAAATAAATCAAATTAACTTTTGTTATAAAATGCACATTCAAATTGATTAAACTCAGAAGTAATACATGATATATGAATCAAAATAATAATATCTTTTCATCATCTTATCTAATCGACTCCATCTAAGTCAATGTTATTGAACGGTTTAGACCCCTAAAACTATAACCAGATTGCGTAGCCTAGATTAATTAGCCAAGTTGTTACTTAGTCAAATTAAGCAATTCTAGGTTAAAACAATCACAATATCATATCAAGCATATAAAACATATAAAGCAGCGGAAAATAAATAACACATGATATGATCACCCAGGAAACCACACCGGAAAAACCTGGGGAGGATTTTACCCACCGATCCTCAAGGCAAAACGGAATCCACTAAGAAAGAATTGAAGTTGTTACAAAAGGACTTACAAGCTCCCCGCTTGACTTCCTAATGCTACCCACCAGTAGTAACTTCCTGACACGACCACGCGCAGGCTCCGAGACCACGGACTACTTCTTTCTTTGAACTCCTTCTTCAAGTACAAGCTCCTCACTTGTTTTTCTCTTTAAGCTTCAATGGCTGCAACCTAGTTGATCATCAAGATATTGATGTGATCTCAATCTTGAAAACCCTAAGCTTTGTGTAAAGGAAAGCTCCTCTAGATCTCACAAGAGATTTACACAAAACCGCAATGTATGAGCAACAATACAACTTGTGCAACTCTGAAAAACGTAGCTAGGGTTTGCCTTATATACCTAGGGCAAAAACATAAAAACCTAGACGTTTAAAGAGTTAGGGCTGAGTTGGAATTCTGCAGAAAAACGCATCTGGGCCGACTTTCGATCGATCGAGTCTAACCTTCGATCAATCGAGCCAGGCCGAGAAGCCCCAATGCTTCTGCAGTCACTCGATTCCAACTTTACAATATTAAACCAACTTTGAGCAAACTTAAACAAGACTAAATACATTGTTTTGATCATGGTTTGCCAACATTACATATTAGAGTTCTAAATACATAAAATCCTAAGACCTTAGAACCTAACAGTTATCATCATGTTCAGCATCTTGCAAAATTATTTTTTCATAGACATTTTCTTCATTATTATCAGCATTTAGTTTTTTTTTTTTTTTATTAATTCTAATAATTTTTTCTTTATATTTTTTCTTGGCATTCTAGCTTTTTAGACTCAAAATAATAATAACAAAACAAAGATAATTATATTTTCATTTAATACATTATTAATAGCATAGAAAATAAATTTTCACATATGAAAGTGAGTGTTATGACTATCGTCTAAATTTTGTAGGAGAAAGAGAATGGAGGAAAAAAACCCATGGACTTGCTATTTTATTATACTCAATTAAGTTTCCCAATAATTTTGTGTTAAAAAAGTCTAACAACTCGAATTAATCAACATATGAATGCTCCACCCACAATCATAGTTGGAACCTCCAACTGATATCAAGAACCTCTTAAAGGTTTTCCTCACAATAGCAAGTCTGTGGTGGTTGCTAAGACTTCAGCTTCTTCACCAATGGAATCTTTAGATCTACTTTGAAACTTTTTGGTTTGGTGAAATAGAGAAAACTTGGTCACAAAACCCTAGCTGCATAAACGGAGTGTTTCTCCTTCTATAAAAACCCCTTAATAAATGGCTTATGATGTCCTTTGAATACCGGCTCAAACAGATCTCAATTCGGACTTCAAACAAATAAGTTATGAGCTTTTTCACGTTACTAATTTTTGCTGATCTGCGAAGCTATATCTATCGAGAACAAAATCTCAGTAGATCGAGCAGCTATCGAGCTTCTATCGAGAAGACAATAAGTTTTGAGTTTCTATCGAGAGGTATTGAGCTGCTATCAAGGTACATGCTAAAAATGTGTTTTTCTTGAGCTTTTCTTGAGAAAACTTTGTGTCTTCAACTTAGTCTTCAATTACAACTTTAAGACACATCAAAACTCAATAAAAGACACATAATTTGGCATGGTTAACAATACCAAAACACATGACCTTAACAATCTCCTCCTTTGTCAATCCATGACAAAACCTCAAGTACAAAAGTAAGCTCAATACAATACTAACTCAAATACAATGAATGAACCCATATTCAAATACTCTAAGCTATCTAAAAACAACCAGTCCTAAGAAACCATAACATGAACTAGGATTGACTGTTTTGATTAGCTTCATACTTGTCTTTCCTGAAAACACTTAACAAATATGTTACGCGCACCATGTGGAAAACAATGATAGATAATAAACAAATAAATTGTGTTTTGTCATAGGATATGCGAATTTCATAAAAATACGAACCTAACAATCTCCCTCTTTGGCAATCCATGACAAAACCATAAGAATACATTGAATGTCCTAGAATACATTCTACTCAAGATTACAAAAAAAAAATAATAATAATAATATTAAAAAAAAATAATAATAAGCCTAGTCTAAAAGATCTGAACTTTGGAAGTTGCTGCAAGAAGGAGGCTCGGGATCTTGACTTGGCCTTAACTTGTCTTTCCTGAAAGGCACTAAACAAGATGCATCAAGGTACCATGTGGAAAACAATGACAAGTTAGATAAACAAGAAACATGTGTATAAAGTGATAAACGAAACAACACATTTGAGATAAAAAGTGAAACACATACATCATCATCATATATAGAAACAACACATGATGTATGTAAATGTTACAAAACCAAAACATACACAATACAAAATATATCAATATCAAAGTGTATCAAACTAACTCTCCCCCTAAGTTAGTTACATCAAGGAATTTTCTTCCCTTTAACATGAAATTCTCCCCCTAAATCTATTACTCCCCCTGAGGAAAGACATTCAAATCTCAAATTTCTCCCCCTTTTTGACACAATTGTCAAAGGGCATAGAAAGCCAAAAAAAAACTTGACCGGAGACAGACAGAAAACTAACATAGAGGGAATAAGGAGAAAAAGGAACCATAGACCTACGAGAAGAACATGACAACAAGATGCTATGGACACAAAGGGAAAAAAAATGCAAAACTTAAAACTCCAAAAGACTTTTTAAAGCAAAGACACAATTTTTTGTTTTTTGAAAAAACTCAAACTAGTACAAGAGTAACTTTAAATGGTCAAATCATATTGTACATGTACATTGTATCAAGAGAAGCAAAGAATTGTGTGTTGTGTATGAAACCTTTGCAAGAAAACATAAGTTTCTCATCATATGAAAATCATGATATAAGAGAATTAAGAACATTCACACACAATCATAACCATTTGATGGGGACCATCACCTTTGAAGTACATCATATAACTCCCACATCTCCTAGAAACATGTTTGCAACCATATATAAAATCATTTTGATTCTTTTTTTATTTTAAAATTCTTTGCATATTTTTCTTTTAAGTATAAAAGGCATATCATGCATGGGCATATAAGAGAAAAAAGAAATACCCAATTATGTTAGCCAAACATCATTTTCTTGCTAAGCAAGTGCTACACTTTACCAAGTACGGCTTTTATGAATTGCACATAGATGTTTATGATTGACGAGTTTTAGTAGTGAGATGGTTATTTATGTCTTTCTCTTAGAATTTTCTAGTCATTCCCGTCAAAAAGAGTGATTGAAGATATGAATGATAAAAGATTAATCAAATCATACAAATCACATAACGAGCCACGAAACTCACATTGCTTAGTTGTGCATAAAGATGCTCATCTAAGCTACAAGAGATACAAAGTTAAGAAATCTTGTTTCAATGACCATCCAAAGGTACACAAGTACCAATATGCACAAAACACACATTGTTTTTGTTTTTTTCAATTTTTTATTTATTTTTCTTTTCTTGAAAGCAATAAAAGAAATAAAAAATGCATATGCAAAAATAAATAAATGCAAAAACGATGCAATGCATGAAAGCATGATTCCAAAAACAGATAAGAAATCAAGCATGAAAGTCCTACTTTAGATAGAAATAATTAAAGCAACTGCCAAACAGAAAGACAATTAAGTCTTAGGATCCTTCATCACCCACACAACACGAGTCTTTGGCCATGAAGATGAAAGTGCACTTGTCCTAATATGACTACCAAAGGACATAGAGGAGTTAGAATTCCCTTAAAATTGAGTTTAAAAGCTTAAAGCTTTTAATAACTCGCCAAGAAAAGGTGCAGAACATTGAGAAGAAACCTGAGACCTTTTTGACACTTACTTATGAGGATACAACTTGAAACAATTTGGGCAAGTGTGTCTAGGGACACCACAATGGTGACAAACATGAGTAGTTTTAAAACTACTAGACTTCCCAGAATGAGGTCTAACAAAGGATTTAGAATTAGACATATCAGTTATGGATTTCTTACCTTTATCAACCTTCTCAAATTGAGGTACAACAACAATCTTTGATCCAGAAGCTGTGGAAGAAGAAGGGCTGGAGGAATCAACATATCCTAAGCTAGTCTTATCAGAACTAGGCCTTTGAGCACTCAAAACCTCATCAAACTTTTCTCTAGACATCCTCTCTATTTGAGTTCTAGCTTGACTAAGGTCAACCTCAAGATTCTTGACCTTCTCATCTAATGAGGTGTTCTCCATAACAAGAGTCTCAACTAACCTAGTAGTCTTATCTAATTTGACTAACAGATCAGCTTTTTTTACTTTTTACCTCATTAAGTTCTCTTCTATAGAGATAGAAGGTCTTTTCAAATTTTATGTATTCAATGCACAGCTTATCATAGGCTTCTTGAACGGTCAACTTCTTAGGTGCTTCATTATCGAAAGAATCCTCACTATCACTAACATTCTCCACAATCACATTCTCAGTTGTGGTAGCAAAAGCCATATAATTACTATATTCATCTTCAAACTCATTAGAAAGATCACTCTCAGTATCACTCAAGGTGGCAACCAACACTTTACCTTTTGATCTTTTGGTCTTTTCCTTTATAAGGTTGTTTGGACACTTTATCCTCATACGACCAAAACCTTTACACTCATGGCACTGGATGACACGTTTTTCACTCTTACCCTTCCTAAAGGATTCAAATTTCCTAGGAGTTTTGTTCTTATCCTTTTTCCTATATTGGAGAAGCTTTCTAATCTTCCTAGCTATGAAAGTTAAGTTCTCATCCTCATCCTCATCTTCATCTTCAGAGTCATCACTTTCTTCCACTATACCCTTAAGAGCCAAGCTCCTACTCTTTCTACCTTATCCTATTTTATGTAATCCCATCTCATAGGTTTGAAGGTTTCCTACAAGCTCTGTCAAATGAATTTTATCAATGTCCTTCGCTTCTTCAATGGCAATGATCTTGGATTCGAATCTTTCAGGTAGGAACCTAAGGATTTTCCTAACAATTTTGAGTTTTGCTATAGATTCTCTAAGATTGAAGGTAGAGTTCGCAATATCCTTGAGTTTAGCATAAAACTAATCAAAGGTTTCATCCTCCTCCATCCTTATTTCTTCAAAACTACTAGTGAGTCTTTGAAGCTTGACAGTCTTTACTGCCTTAGTACCTTCATAGGTGATCTCAAGAATGGTCCATGCTTCCTTAGCAATTTCAGTGGATGATATTTTCTTGAACTCCTTATTTGTCATACCACTAAACAAAGCATTTAAAGCCCTACTGTTGAAGTTTGCAGCTTTGATCTTGCCATCATCCTAAGTAGCTGGGGGTTCACTTGGTTTCTTCCAACCAACTTCAAAAGCCAACCATACTTTTTCATCAAGAGCCTCAAAAAAGCTTTCACACAAACTTTCCAATACACATAGTTTGTACCATCAAACAAAGGAGGAATCAAAAGAGATTGTTCAGAATCCATGACAACATAAGTCAAGGATCACACTTAGGAAATCAGATTGTACCTGCTTTGATACCACTTGTTGAGAAATTTAGACCCCGAGTGATAGAATTAATAAGTTTTAAACCTAAATTGTTAATTAGATATATTATGAATAATCCTTGGTTAAACAAACAAACATCAATATTGATAGGCCACAAATTGAATGGCCCCTTGTGATTTAAACTAATTAATTAATTTAACCAATTTATTAATTAATCAATTTATCATGCAAAAACGTGGCAGCACAAACAAATCACCAAAACTAAATATGCAGCGGAAAAATAAATAACTCAGTGATTTATTCACGAATGGGGAAAACCCTAACGGCAAAAACCCCACCGGGTGATTTTCAGGTCACCACACCTGAAACTCCACTATTATCATATCAAGCGGTTACAAGTAAAGGAATCCCAAGTACCTTACTAACCTACAGTTGAACCCTTACCCCAATACCCAATTGGACTTGATCTGTAGTGACAGTTCCCTCTTTGATGCACGGCTCCCAAGTACGTGACTAACCAGATGCGCGGATCCTAGTACGCGACTTCAAACACCAACTTTAGAAAGAGAGGTTGGTTGCAAAGTTCTTCAGATCATCCTATGTAATGAAAATCAGGAAGATGCTTGGTCACAAAACCCCATGGTGCAAATACACAGCAACTTCTTGAAGAAAGATGAACTAGGTCAAGAACTTCGTCTTAGATCACAATTTGCTTGAACAAGGATTGCTCAATGCTTATGCAACTTGTGTCTATGTTGACGGCTCTTAAAACACTCCATTTATATGTTTAGGGTTAGAAGAAAAGAAGGCCCAAAAACACATTCACGGATCCCAATAAAATCAAATTGGAATTCTGACTTTTTAATTCTCGACAGATAGCAGGTGTCGAGGTAGCTGTCGAGCAGGTGTCGAGCTTTAAAATCTGTGCACTTCAGCTTGCTTTTTCTTGGACAGACTTGATGACTTCAATACTTGATCTTGAAACCTTGTTTCTTGAAGTATTAAAAACACCTAGAACTACCCAATTACAAGTAGAGTGCGTTTTGTCAAAGGATTAGCCAATTTACATAAAATATGACATATGTTCTTAACATGTGAACACATATGTCCTAACAATCTCCCCCTTTGGCAATCTGTGACAAAACCACAACAACCAAATAAACATATGAGAAAAGTCATAAATCACTCAACTCATATTCACTTGTTGAATACAATAAAATCTATCCTAACACAAACTCTTGAAAAACTTTGCAAGAAGAGAGTTTATGGCAAGTAGACTTTGACAACCTGTATTTCTGAAACACTTTAAACAAAACTCATCAAGGCATCTTGTGTGAAACAGAAATAATTAGATTGCATACAAATATAAAGAACATGTGCCTAAAGATAGAAAAGAAACAACACATGAAGAGATAGGTGAAAAAGAAACATACATCCACATATATAGAAAGATAAGTACAATGTATGTAAACTGGTCACAAGACCTCTTATACAAGATCAATGTATCTAACAAGAATAGAAAAGAAAAGATACATCAAAACCTCACTACATCCCTCAAAAATATGAACACTCCCCCTATCAAAAATGTCATATACTAACTCTCCCCCTAAGATGACTACTCTCATAGTCCAAAACTACTCCCCCTTTTTGTCACGAATGACAAAGGGTAGAGTGTCATGTAGACATCTCATCAGTAGAGCTAGCATTTCCATCATCATCATCCGAAGCATCATCATCATCACCATCATCATCATCATCCTCAGCATCAGAATCTGAAGCGACTGGAGGAGGTGGTGGAGGAGAAGCCTCAGAAGCAAAACCACCCATGGTCGCCTGCCGTCGTGCAATATGACCAACATGAACGTTCACCTGATACAACTCAGTGGTAAGTGTATCGAGGCGAGCATCCATGCGCTGCAGCTGCGCCATGATATCTCCAAGAGATACATCGCCTGAAGAAGAATGAGGAGCCGATGTAGATGTAGCAGATCTGGATGGAGCCGAACGGGAGGGAGGAGTGGAATCCGGCTGTCGCGACCTAAACTGTGCCTCACTACGTTTTACGGTAGCGGCATCTATGGTAGATATGTGTGTGAAGTGGTCGGACACAGGGAAAGGGATGGAAAAATGGCGTAGAATCCTAGTGATAGCGGAAAGAAAGATGAGCTTATCACGGGACGCCGAATCTAAATGAACATCTATGATAGAGAAAATGAAGTGAGAAGGAAAGTCTATCATAAGATGCTCAAGTAGAGATAACAAAAATAGAGCACGAGGCTCTGTGATAGAGTTATAGTGAGAGAGAGGATAAAGTACAAAAGTCATCACCATGTTTAGGAACCTAGGACCTTTAGCAAAAGGTCTACATGATGTATACTGATGCTCACCCCACTCTGCAGGGCGCTCACAAAAAGCAGAAATGAGCTCATCCTTGGACACAGTCCTCAGTCGCTCATATGTAGGATAGTCAGGAAACTCTATCCTAGGGACTCTAAGCACATCTGCAACTAGCTGCAGTGTGACAGCAATGCACATACCTCGAACGCGAGTATGAAAAAGAGGTACTGAACGATCAATCCCGTACATGTTGGAGTAAAACTCCTGAATCAGTACGAGAGGACAGGTGACCGGGACGTCACACAGTGACTTCCATCCCCTACTGTGAATGACAGAGGGAAGGTTAGTGTCGGCGAAGTCCGCCAAAATGACTTGGCGTTCCGAATGAACACCTCGTCTAGAAAAGTTCTTAGTAAATGCCTTGTGGGCATCTCCATCACGGAACCGAAGGTTAAAAGGAGCAGTATCAGAAGAAGAGGAAGCTTCAGAACGCAGAGGGTTCCGAGCAGGAGTGGATTTACGTTTGGGTGCCATAGACACTACTAACGTAAAAGAATGAGAATGAGATAGAGAGGGAGACAATCAGAAAAGTCCCAAACAGTTCAAATATGATAATATCTTGAATAAAAAGTACGTATGCATGGGAATGCATGAACATGTGACATGCAAACTTAAAAAGCATCATGGGCTCAGCCCAATCCAAACCTAGCAGCACACATACAAGAAACACACATCTAAATGCATGAAAATATCATTTTAATGCACATGGAATGCAATGTATGACATTTTAAACACTTTTTATTGAAAACCCAACCCAAAATTTCAATAAAAACTCATTGATTTTGAAAAACTCCAAAGTTTTCAAAAAAATCCCAAAACCTAAGATTCAAACCATGAAATGCATGAAAAAGAAATGGAAAAGGAGATCATACCACTTGATTTGAAGCAAGGAAGGCCGAAAATCACGTGGGTTGGAGATTTTGAGTGAAAAAGATGGTTTGGGAGATGAACAGCCTCGAACAGATCGAAGAGAGATCGAGAAAGTGAGAGAGAAATCGCGATCGTAGCTTAAATAGACACTTCAGTAAATCTCGACAGCTGAGGTGTCGAGAGGTATCGAGGATGCTGTCGAGGAAATGGCCTTTAACAGATGAAGATGTCGAGGTACAAGACCAATTTCAGAAACCAGAAGCTCGATCGATCGACTAAGTGTCGAGGAGGTATCGATGAGATAGAAGAAATCTCAATCGATCCACATGGTGTTGAGACAGGTGTCGAGTAGAAGCATAAGACACAATCAATGGAATCTTGATCGATCCATCAGGTGTCGAGGATGTGTCGAGGAGACAGAAACTTTCTCGATTGATCCACCAGGTGTCGAGGATGTATCGAGATTGCGATAAGAAAAGGCTTAGAAGCTCGACAGATGATCAGGTATCGAGAAGGTGTCGAGGAGGTGTCGAGCCAGCAGTGAAAAGCAGTTTTTCGAGAAGTGAAAAACGCAAACATGAATGCAATCAAGACAAACACCTCAACCATGATCCAATCAACATAAAATGCTCTCAAATGTCATCTCTCAATGAAAATTTAGGCACATGGATCTCCCAAAAACTCACACACACACTAAACAAGTCTAAAAAATTTTATATTTCAAAAATAAGTCATGATAGCTTAGTGAGCATACAAAAGCACATGTAAAACCTTTGTGATAGCCAAATCATATTGTACCTGCACATGTATCAATAGTAGCAAAGAATATTGCGTGTTGTGTGTGAAAAATATCGCAAGATTGCATATGTGTATACATATTATGACGATCTGAGATATGAGAAAATAACTTTAACTCACACACAATCATAACTGTTTGATGGGAACTATCACCTTTGAGGTACATCCTATAACTCCCACATCTCCTAGAATACACACTTGCAACCATTTTTAAAGCATTTTTAATCTTTTTGCTTTTTATTTCTTTGCATATTTTCTTTTTAAACATATCATGCATGGGCTTATGAGAAAGAAAAGAAATACCCATTGATATTTGACATTTCAATTTTGCTATGCCTAAGCACACAAATGTCATTGACATCACACTTTTGCTATGCCGAAGTATACAGATGTCATTAATGATTGGCGGGCAACAGTGGTGAGATGGTTATTTATGCCTTTCTCTTAGGATTTTCTAGTCCTACCCGTCA
The DNA here is from genome assembly GCA_023736055.1 of Quercus glauca. Lineage (NCBI taxonomy): Eukaryota > Viridiplantae > Streptophyta > Magnoliopsida > Fagales > Fagaceae > Quercus > Quercus glauca. The sequence goes on along the minus strand of CM043324.1, from coordinate 20,739,359 downwards.
AAAACAGTGATATGAGTGTTAAGTTTAAGAATTAACCTAATCTTACTCATCACAAACAAGAGCCACAAAGCTCACTTGCTTAGTTGTGCATAAAGATGCTCATCTAAGCTACAAGAGATACAAAGTTTAAAAAACTTTGTTTCATTGGCCATCCAAGGTACACAAGTACCAAAGTACACAAAACACACACTGTTTTTGTATTTTTCAATTTTTCAATTTTTTTTTTATTTTATATCAAAAACAAAATAAACAAAACTGAAAATAAACACACAAAGACATGTTAACAGAGCAAAAACAATGCATAAAACTAGACTGACTCAAAAAAATACAAAACAAACAAGCAATGCAACACACAAGAAAAACAAGAAGGGAGAAGAACGTAATGAAATCACTTTGAGTCCTTTTTCTTCCACACCTTGGAAGAGCCTTTCCTTTGATTGAATCCTTGAACCGGCGGTGAGGGGGAAGAATTGAAACCGTTTAAGTTCGAAAGGAACATGATGGCTTTAAGAAGATCTCCAAGAGGAGCAAGAGAGGATTGAAGCTGATTTGGGCTTCCAGATGCTATCATGCTGTTGCTTTGTTGGGTGGCTAGCCACTTGTAGCAGTTTGGTTGAGTATGACCGGCAGCTCCACAATGATGACAGAGATGCTGCTTCTTTTGTTTAGGCTTTTGAGAGTTAGCCTTCTTACCCCTAGGGATTTTAGCATCTTTCTTATCTAACTTAGGGGGTGCTCCTAAGATGGATTTACCCTTGTCTATGTTCTCACTAGCTAAATCAGTTTTAACATCAATGTTCTCAATTTTAACAGTATTAGCAGGAGGAACAAAAACAGTAGAACTAGTAGAAGCAGAATTAGAGAAAGAAAGACCATACCCTAAACCAGTTCGATCTGAAGCAGATTTCTGGTTGCTGAGCATCTCATCAAGTTTTGCACTTGAAGTCCTCTCCAGTTGAGCTCTGACTTGAAACAGCTCTGCTTCAAGCTTCTTGGTCTTCTCAGCCAGAAAGTTGTTCTTAAACCTCAGTACTCCAATAGTTTGATTTGCCTCATCAAACTTTGTGGACAACTCTTCTCGATCAAGTTCCACATCACTGAGCTTCTTGGTGGCTAGCCTGTATAACTTTTCATGCTTTTCAGAGAGCTTGTAAAGCTTCTCATAGGCTGAATGGATATCATCTTTGTCATCCATCTTCTCACATTCAGTATCCACCAATTCTTCTTCCTGTTCCACTTCTTCAACAATCCCTTCAGTAGGATTGACTGTGGCAATGAAGGCATTTAAGATTCCGTCATCCTCATTGTCGGAATCATCTTTAGGCTCAATGTCACTCAGGGTTGCAGAAAGAGCCTTACTCTTTCCAATGCTCTTCAGATATGTAGGACACTCATTCTTCATGTGTCCAAACCCATGACACTCAAAACACTTGGGTCCTGCCGGAACAGTGTACTGACCGCCTTCTTTAGCATCCTTCCTTCCTTTGTCTTGACTCTTGAACTGTGAAGAACTGGATTGCCTGCGGTCCTTGTCGAAGCTCCTCCCATTGGCATTCTTCATAAACTTCTTGAACTGCCTTGTAATGTAGGACTTCATCTTGGAATCTTCATCATCGGAAGACTCATCCGTATCACCGCTCTTTGCCTTCAGGGCCATGCTCTTGTCCTTGCTTGACTTGCCAATTCTTGATAAACCTAGCTCGTAGGTCTGCAAGTTCCCAACCAACTTAGTCAAAGGAATTTTATCAATATCCTTTGATTCTTCTATTGCCGTAATCTTGGCATGAAATCTCTCAGGTAGAGATCTGAGCACCTTCTTTACAACCTTGGGTTCAGGGATGGTTTCCCTAAGATTAAAGGCTGAGTTCACTATGTCTTTAAGCTTGGCATAGAACTCATCAAACGACTCATCCTCCTCCATTTTAATCTCTTCAAAGCTAGTAGTGAGCCTCTGTAGTTTTGAATCTTTGACAGCCTTTGTTCCTTCATAGGTTGTCTGGAGGATGGTCCATGCCTCCTTTGCAGTTTCTGTTGAGGATATCTTCTTGAACTCCTCATTGGTGACTGCGCTAAATAGGGCATTCAAAGCTCTGCTGTTGAAGTTTGCCGCCTTGATCTTGGCTTCATCCCAATCGGCCGGCGCTTCTTTTGGCTTGGTCCAGCCAATCTCAACAACTTGCCACACCTTCTCATTTAAGGACTGCAAAAAAGCTCTCATGCGTACTTTCTAGTAGGCATAGTTAGTCCCATCAAATAAAGGAGGTATGATTAGAGATTGTCCTCTATCCATGACAAACAGCGGTCAATGGATCAATCACAGCAAAGATTAAACCTAATCAGAGTGTGCCTGCTCTGATACCACTTGATAGGCCACAAATTGAATGACTCCTTGTGATTTAAACTAATTAATTAATTTAACCAAGTTATTAATTAATCAATTTATCATGCAAAAACGTGGCAGCACAAACAAATCACCAAAACTAAATATGCAGCGGAAAAATAAATAACTCGGTGATTTGGTCACGAATGAGGAAAACCCTAATGGCAAAAACCTCACCGAATGATTTTCAGGTCACCACTCCTGAAACTCCACTATTATCAAATCAAGCGGTTACAAGTAAAGGAATCCCAAGTACCTTACCAACCTACAGTTGAACCCTTACCCCAATACCCAATTGGACTTGATCTGTAGTGACAGTTCCCCCTTTGATGCACGGCTCCCAAGTACGTGACTAACCAGATGCGCGGATCCCAGTACGCGATTTCAAACACCAACTTTAGAAAGAGAGGTTGGTTGCAAAGTTTTTCAGATCATCCTATGTAATGAAGATCAGGAAGATGCTTGGTCACAAAACCCCATAGTGCAAATACATAGCAACTTCTTGAAGAAAGATGAACTAGGTCAAGAACTTCGTCTTAGATCACAATTTGCTTGAACAAGGATTGCTCAATGCTTATGCAACTTGTGTCTATGTTGACGGCTCTTAAAACACTCCATTTATATGTTTAGGGTTAGAAGAAAAGAAGGCCCAAAAACATATTCACGGATCCCAAGAAAATCAGATTGGAATTCTGACTTTTTAATTCTCGACAGATAGCAGGTGTCGAGGTAGCTGTCGAGTAAGTGTCGAGCTTTAAAATCTGTGCACTTCAGCTTGCTTTTTCTTAGACAGACTTGATGACTTCAATACTTGATCTTGAAACCTTGTTTCTTGAAGTATTAAATACACCTAAAACTACCCAATTACAAGTAGAGTGCGTTTTGTCAAAGGATTAGCCAATTTACATAAAATATGACATATGTTCTTAACATGTGAACACATATGTCCTAACAAATATCATGTCAAAAACATGCACAGGGGAATAGTAAATAAGACAAGATATGATGATTTAGGAAAACCAATGAAACAAACTAGTTTCACAGTAAAAAAATCTGGTAGGAAACCTTCCCAAAAAGCAATCCACTATAATAAAGAGAAGTTTCAGATCTAGTACAAAACTTTTGTCCCTAGACTCTACAAACCTAAATGAACTTACAGCAGAAACCTTCTACCACTTCAATGATGGAAATATGAGTGTACGCAGCGGAAAAAATTAATTAAACGGATCTACTTCATTCACAATTGATAACATGTGCCATATAAGTTTCAGAATTAGAAAACAAGATAGTGTACCTTGAAGCGGTGAAATTCAAAACCAAAGATCAGAAGTTCTTGAGAAGACTTTCAATCTTCACTCCAATTCCACTAGATGCCCAAGATGTGTGGTCTCTCAATCAGTTATATGTATATGTTTCTAGAGAGAATTTAAGAGTGTCTTACACTCACATACCAATTCATGTCATATAAAATCTATATGTTTCTCTCCTTATAACTGATTATTTAATTAGGCTAGCCTTTTGGTCTTTTCCAATTGGGCTTTAGTATGTGGCTTGGAGTGGGACCAAAAGGGAACAAATAAGACACTAGCTCCAATGGGCCTTGGGCCTTTCTATCAACTCTTGACAAGTCCAAAGTTACCATTAACTATATTTAATGCCATTATATAAATATAGTTGCATTCTAGGCCTTATTAATAAATTATATCCCAAGACTTTATTGTACATGCAACCTCTTTATTAAGTATTCATAGTAACACAAAGTCATGAATGAAGACTGCCACTTTATGAATTACTACATCTTAATCCTTAAGTATCCAGTTTAATCTTTTAATGTTATTCATCATATATTTATGAAATCCAATTGCATAAATATATACTTTAGTCTTACTAAAGTGGTTAGGCCTAACTCTTCTGAATAACAAATCCATTAAACTTATCTCAAGGGAATATTTTGTATCTCCGTTGAGAGATTATGAATTCCATCTTGAAAATATATGTTCCATCAATACTAAATGTGGTTGCCCAACATACTGAGGTTTTGACCGTTACTTTAGATCTCACTCCTTATATATCAAAGTAACCTACACTTCATGATCAGGTCCATTATTCTCTCAGGATTGAGAGTTCATGCAAATATAAGTCGTGAGATTTATTATTCAATTGACAGTCGTTAGGAGAATAATAAATCTCACAGCAGTCCAATTCAATATGTTTTAACTCTCAAAACATATCAACATATCAACTAGAAGTCACCACTTCCATGATCAAGACAAATCATCTTAGTTAATATGTTATAGTCTTCGCAGATGAAATGCCCAATTTCATCACCGACCACGAACTAATATTCTGAGTTTACAAAGAACTTGTAATTTATATCTTCTGTGGCTTTTCACATAAATCGCATACTATGTATCTCATGGACTATATGATAATGTTCAAATATTCATGTTACCATTATTTCAGATAATAATAAAACAACTTTATTAATTGCAATATTAAGTCATACATAATGTCATACATAATATAATACATAGCATCATACAATAGAATCTAGGGCATAAATTCAAACATTTAAAACCTCTGAACTCTTCAATATATGAACGCTCCACCCATAATCATAATTGGAACCTCCAACTGACTTCAAGAACCTCTTGAAGGTTTTCCTCATAGTAGCAAGTCAGTGGTGGTTGTTATGACTTTAGCTTCTTCACCAATGGAATCTTCATATCTACTTTGAAACTCTTTCATTTAGTGAAATAGAGAAAACTTGGTTATAAAACCCTAGCCGCATAGATGGAGTGTTTCCCTTTCTAAAAAAACCCCTTTAATAGATGGCTTATGATGTTCTTTAAATACTAGTTCAAATGGATCTCAATTCAGGCTTCAAACGAATAATTATGGGTTTTTTCGCATTGCTGATTCACGAAATTCGATCTATTGAGCTTCTATCAAGAACAAAATCTCAATAGATCGAGCAGCTATCAAGCTTCTATTGAGGAGACAAAGTTTTAAGCTTCTATCGAGAGGTATTGAGCTGCTATTGAGGTACATGCTGAAAATGTGTTTTTCTTGAACTTTTCTTGAGCAAACTTTGTGTCTTCAACTCGGTCTTCAATTACAACTTTAAGATACATCAAAACTCAATAAAAGACACATAATTTGGCATAGTTGACAATACCAAAACACATGACCCTAACAAACTTCTCTCAATAGGTATGATGAACTTGGGCAAGTGTGGTGTGTATATATAGAGAGAAATTATTATTATTATTATTATTATTATTAATATTATTATTATTAGTTTGTGATCTAAGATAGAATTTTATTCTAATCTAATTTAATTATACAAGTGTATGTATATAAAGTTTTCTTTTGAAAACTTGAACCTTGGCCCTTATTCCCCACATCCCACAAGCACTTATGCTTGTGGAATGACCATCACGCCAAGCGTGCGTGGCGGTAATGATGATATTTCTCACTTCCCTTGCTAAGGAAATTTTTGTGTGTGGATGTTTTAGTTGTGTCTTAGTGTGTTTGGATGATGAGAAATTTGAGTGGAGAAGAAAGCAATGATTTTGAAAAGGACGTGTGGTTGGTCATTATGTGGTTTTCTCTTTATAGGTTTTGGAGATTTAGCAACCAAAAAAAAAAGTGGTTTGTTTAGGTTTTATTGAGAAATCTGGTTTATCGAATATGCTTCAGTGTGGTTTGATAACTATGACATCGGTTGATACGGATGGGTTTTATTTTATTTTTATGTTTTAAAATGTGTATAATTATTGAGAATACTGAGTTTTAAATTTTTTAATTGTGCTCTATGTTTCATACTCACGTATCCTTGAATTCTTTATTTTTATTTTTATTTCGTTTGCTTCTTCAATTCCCTGATATTATTATGCAGTGTACATTTGGGTTTTGTTTGATATTTTATTTTGAGTACACTGCTTTTTGGACAGTCGATTTGAATGGTTGAATGAAAGAGAGAGGAGTTAAATTTTTGGGTTTGCTCAATTTATTATTTTAATATTCTTTTTAATTGATTTTACATCTTGTTATGTATGTAACATGTTTTAATTGATCTACATTTTATAATTGGTAGTTTGGAAACGATGGGAAGTGTCACTTATTTCTAACCTACATCATGTAAATTGAGTTAGTTTGTTATTATAGGTTCTGAAATTAATGTAATTAGCAATATGTTTAGGGACTTCAAAATTTGAAAACAATAAGAGGTGTTCTTCATGATCGGTTTTTAGACCCATTAAAACAACAATTGGATTAACCTAGTGAATTAGCCAAGTGATTAACTTAGTCAAATTATGCAAATCTAGGTTAAACACAATCAAACAATCATATCCAATATATAAGGCAGCGGAAAAATAAATAACACAATGATATGATGACCCAGGAAACTACACTGTAAAAACCTGGGGAGGATTTGACCTAGCTATCCTCAAGGTAAACCTGAATCCACTATGAAAGAATCGAAGTTCATACAAAAGGACTTACAAGCTCTCCGCTTGACTTCCTAATGCTACCCACCAGTAGAACTTACTAACACGACCACGTGCAAACTCCGAATCCACGGACTCCTTCTTCTTGGATTCTCCAATCAGCTACAAGCACCCACGCTTGTTATTCTTTAAGCTCCAATGGCAGCAACCTTGTTGATCATCAAGATGTAGATAATATCTCTACCTTGAAAACCCTAAGTTTATGTGAAGGAAAACTCCTCAAGGATCTCGCAAGAGATTCACACAAACCGTAATATAAGCAACAAAGACTTAGAGAGGTTTTGGTACAAAACCCTAATACTCTAATCTCTCTAAAAAGCTCTGAAAACCCTAACTAGGGTTAGCTTATGATGTCCTTTAAATACTGGAAAAAACGGCTCGCGATTTGGGCTTCAAACGAATAAGTTATGGCTTTTTTACGTTTGCTGATTTTGCTGATATGCGACTTTCGATCGATCAAGTCTAATTTTTGATCGATCGAGCCAGGCCGAAAGTCACTAATACTTCTGCAGCCACTCGATTCCAATTTTACATAAAAGACATAACTTTGAGCAAGTCTAAACAAGACTAAACATATTGTTTTGATCATGGTTTGCCAACATTACACATTAGAGTTCTAAATACATAAAATCCTAAATCTTTAGAACCTAACACTTCATACCATTAAATCAGTTATGGCATCAATTATATGCCTTAATCTTAACTCCAAGCACAAGGATTTGCTTTTCAATCGATGTTATTGTGTCTTGAAATTATCATGGAAATGAAGATGGAACCATTATTTGTTATGGGATATTTAGAATTCTTTTTTATTTATTAGTTTAATTATAGTTTATCTTTATTATATTTTTAATGGAGTGATTGAATAATGAGCAGAAGCATAAAAGATAAAGTAAACAGAAAAGTTTATGTAGCTCGACTTGTTGACCTACATTCACAATGAAAAACCCTTGATGGCTATATAGTTTTCTATTAAGCTCTTATGCTTAAATGAATTCAATATAGGATTTATGAATTACAAAACAATTGCTTATTCTATAAATACATGGGCCTACATTTGATTTGGACCTCATGGACTATAATATAGTTAACACCCCCACTATACTAATAAGGGTGGAAATCTTGAGTTTGAAAGATCTTGAATGTAAAACTTGACAACTCGGGGTGGTATACAACCACACATGATGATGATGTTTGACACCAAGAGTTGGAAGTTATGTCGATAAGGGTCCGTTTGGTTGGAGGATTGGAAAAGTGGGAGGATAAAAAATTGTGGGATGATAGAAAAGTGAGAGGATAGAAAATATTTAGTTTTCCCTCTTATGTGTTTGGTTGGATAGGTGGAAAAGTAAGAGGGTGGAAAACTCTTTTGTTTGGTTTGAGAGAAAAATGGAAGGATGGAAAATATAATTTATATAAATTGACTATTATACCCTTGTTACATAATAGATAAGAAATAGATTTATTTGTACTCATTAAATAAAATAAAATTTACCACATTATATATATAAATTTATGTTATTATTTTTATTATTATAATGTAAAAATTACAATAATGTACAACTTGATTAGGTCACGTTGAAAAAAAAAAAAAAAAAAGGAGTGCTGCGTCCTTAACATTTTACAATATTTTCACAATAAAGCATATGTGGTAAGTTATTACTAATTTTAATTTGAACACATCACTTAAATATTTTTTTTTATCAGTATTAGTTAGTAACAACCCACCACTTAAAATTTATTGTGAAAGTATTGTAAAAATATTGTGGTGACATTTCTCAATTTTAATTTCTTCTTCTTTATTTTATTTTTCCTTTATCTTTTTATTTTTTTTTTATCCACTCGTTTCTTTTCTTTTCATTTCCCTCTTTTTTTCTCCTCCACACCTTTCCCTTATCCCTATTTTCACTTTTCTTTTTTCTTTTGTTCTCTGGCACTTTCTAAGCTCTCTTCACTTTACTCTTTTTCTTTTCCTCTCTTCGTCTACTCCACTGGTGCTCTCTACTTTTCTTTTTCTTTTTCTTTTTTTCGTTACTTCTCTTCTTCTCTTCATCTACTCCACTGGCGCTCTCTTCACTTTTTTTTTTTCTTTTCTTCTCTTCGTCTACTCCATTGGTGCTCTCTTCACTTTTCTTTTTTCTTTTCTTCTCTTTGTCTACTCCAGAGCAGAAGTGCTCTCTTTCTTTCTCTCTCATACACACATAGATCACCGGCACAGAAGTGGAGATCGGCATTCTACACAGATTGGCCTACATGTTTTTTTTTTTTTTTTTTGGTTCTGGTTTGATTAGTTTTATTTTGTTGTTCAAATTTCATTAGACTTATGAGAAAGATTGTTTTTGTGTTTCAAATATTTTGATTGGGTTTTGTGTTTTTGTTTTGATTGTGGTATGTTTTAGTTTTCTGTGCTAAGTTTCGGTGTTTGGTGGTGGTGCTGGGTTTGGTGGTTGGGTGGTTATTTTCTGCTTCCTTCTTCTAATTTTGTCGCGTTGGGTTGTTGTAGACGTTGAGAGAGGGTATTTGGGTAAAAGTGCTTTCACAGCACTTTCCTCTCCAGATTTTCCTCTCGATTTGGGAGGATGAAAATTGTAGGCCTGGGAGAGAAAATTTTCTCCTGAGTTTTCCTTCCTCCCCATTTTCTTTCTTTTGCCTAACAATGGAAAACACTGTTTTTCACCCTATTTTCCTCCCTATATTTTCCATCCTCCCTATTTTCATTCCAACCAAACACATTGTAAGTGAAAGTATTGCGTGACTAGCGTTGTTAAAGACAAGTACAACATATTGCATGAGGCTGGCAAAGCAATTAATATGGCACATATGCTGCTTGACTGACATGGTAGGATCTTTTGTTACTGACAGTTCAAAATGGTTTTTCCCCCCAAACAATAGAATTTCATTTAGGTTGATGAAGAAAATATTACAAGCATGAGGTGAGACTAATGGTAGCATTGATGAAATGGTCGATACAATGATTTGGGATAGTGTTTATTACCTACTTGGTGTATACATAATAGTGTGTAATAAGTTTTACTCAAATAATTTTTCAATCCATATTGCCACAAACTTCAAGAACATAAATATAACAATTACAGGAAATTGATAAGTTTATTGTTTTCGGAATTTTAATTGAAATTAACTCACTTGTTTTAGTTATGTTAATTCTTACAACATTAGAGTGATTGCAATGAGTTTGCTTCCCATGAAGTAATAAATAAATTAATTGAAAAACTATTAAGTTTACCTGATCTGGTAGACTTGACTAGTTTATTACCTTCTGTCCATGAATTACAGAGAGGAATGTGTTCCCTATTCTCTAATAGTAGCAAGAAACTATTAAATTTCATTACAAAAGAAAAAGAAATTATTAAGTTTTATGTATCAAGGCACATGTTAAATATTTGAAGGGAACATTAAAAAAACATATATTGTATCTTCTGATAAATTAAACGTCATACTTATAAATGTCACTTTAAATCTCACACTTTCATTATTGTGCCAAAACCAACAAAGTAAGGTGTGGTTTAGTTTGACATGATAATAAAAGAGTGAGATCTAAAGTGAACACACACAAAAATAGTGTTGGGAATTTAGAACACGATTGTTACAAATTAACTAGTTTTATGCCAAGTTTAGTTAATTAAGATATTATGCTTTCAAGTTCAATTTATGGTTAATTGTCTCACAAACCAATACCGCAAAACAAGTGCAAAGAATAAAGAATAGTGCAATATGGTTACAAAGAGAAAACCCTAGATTGGAAAAACTCACTAGAGATCCATTATAATTTATATAGAATTGAAGTTTATAATAGAATCAACCCTAATCTTATAGCAACTCCAAGTAAAACTTATTAACATGACTACATACAACACTAAATCCTTGGACTCTTCTATTGTGGATTTTGTTCAACTTGAACGCCAGTCTACAACTTCAAGAATATTCTTGAAGATTCTTTATAATAGCAATCTCTGTGGTTTTTGAGCATGCAACAACTTCACTTTCAGCATCAGTCTTGAACGGTAGTCTTGAACATCAAATAGTCTTGAAAATGACTTCTAGACTTAGTCTTTGTTCACAATTGTATGTATCCTTACTCATTCTTGATCAATTTTAAGACCTAAATCATATATCAAGAAAATTCATATTCTTATTATTTTTTTTTTTTTTTGAGAAGAAGGAAATTAAACCCTTGATTTTAAAAACTTTCAATTAAAATAAAATAATGAAAAATATAATAAACCATCTCTTCTTTTCTTTTCTTTTTTGTGAAACCTAGTTTGACATTATTCAAGACTATAAAAGTCAAATATTGTAATTAACTTCCCCATATTCTATAAATCAAAAAAATGTAATACTTATTATCCCGTTATATCTCCAATATTTTTCTAACTAAAAAATTAATTATTGTGGCCAAGTAAGGAAAAAAAAAATTATTGCACTAAGTTTTATATTAGTCGCCCAACATTATTTTCTACAATATGTTTAATACTCTTCAAATTAATTGCCAAGTAAAAAGAAAAACTCAAATGAATGAATTAGGTGAAAAGGAATTACCTATAATTCTTGGCTTGCACTAATCAAGGAAGTCAATTTCGTACCGAAGGCTATACTGGTTTGACAAGTGGAACGATATATTTCGGTATCGGTCAATACCGGTGTACCATATCGAATTTACCGCAATATATATATATATATATATATATATATGAATTTATATAAATAATTAGAGCTTATTAATCTTAAAACATAACTTAATATATTTAATTAGAACTTAAATTCCTATTTATTTTGTTTATGCTACTAGCCCATGTCCAAGCTATTTTAAACCTCTATCCAAGCCCAATATTTTATTTGACAAGTCGACAATTTTTTTTTTTTTTGAGAGAGTTTCAATATATGGCGTCCGCTCCTGATAATAGCTCTTTATTATCAGACCAAGACACCAATCAGTTTTTGGTGTAGGCAGGGATTGAACCCCAAATCTCTTATACAAATATCAAAGACTTTACCAGTTGAGTTAACTAGAACCCATAACAAGCCAACAATATTGATATTGAATGATAAACAATATCCCATGAAACAAGAGTGGCAGACAGCTATAGCTATTGGAGTAATATTTGACTATTCGTACAATTTCTTACAGTTCCAAGAAAGCTTTTTAACCATTCACTTCAATTCAAAAAAATTTGCCCATCACGTGAGGGGTCAATAGAATCAGACTCACGCCAGTCACACACTCACATGGCAAGCAGCACATAAATTAAGACCCGTATAAAACAAAAATAAAGAAGAAAATAAACCAGAGGAGCAGACCAAATGAATAAGAAAAAGACGACGACGAAGAAGGGAGATAGATCAACAAGGTAAGGGTGACAAAGAAGCATGTTTACTGTGTAGGCGACGTGATCGACGCTAATCCAGTAAGTTATTGAGAGGAAGGAGAACGACTTTTAGATCTGATGGTTAACTTCTTCTTTTTTTGCTTCGGTCCGGTATCATTTATCGACCGGAATCCGATATTTGGTCCGGTATGACCGGATCAACCCAGTAAGGCCGGTATTTAATCTGGCACGAAACACAAACATTTCTGTACTGAAGTAAGTGCCGGTACGGAAATTACCGGTCATACCGGCCAGTACAGTATGAGATTCACTACCTTGGCACTAATGCCAACCACCTCCTTCAGGGCGCATTCATTTTTACTTAAAGAAAAAAAAAAATTATAGGCACACAAATTTTGACAAAATTTTACACATGCTAACAAAGCACGTTGTTAAAAGTCAGCAAGAAAATAATATCAGTTATCCATAAATCCTTGTCAACCCTTGAAAAATGTGGGCAAATTTTTTGTGTAAGTCCTTGTAGAATTATTACTCAACGACTCAACGACAACAGACTGAGCCTTCCAGTGTACTAAGTCCTTTTCTTTGGGCTTAATTTGTCCAGCGGCTCTTAATTTAAGATAAGAAAGAAAGGAAATTTCTACCAGCCAATAGCATACTTGAATCCTCTGAACAAACTCTTATTTCTTTCATTTGAATAAAATTTCCTTCACCAAATTCTCAAGAACCCTTCAAGGCATTTACCTTTTGATGACATTTGATTTCACATTTGCTATAAAGAGCTCTAAAAATCAAACCAATAGCTCCCAAGCACGTCTGTGAGAGCCTGAAACACTCTTTTCCTCTCTTCAACTTTTAGCCGGTTTGAGCTTTCGACTTAAAAGAGTTTTAAGGCCTTACTGAGCTTACTCACACGGTCACAGATCATAGATGCCGTCTGATATTCTGCAGGAGTTTTAGTCGAATTGTATGTTTTCACATCTGCCATACTGTGGACTATAGTTGTTTTGCTCTGATTTTCCCAGATTTGATTCATTTGTTTATTGAGTTAGATTTTTAGAGTTTGAATTGCATTTATTTGGGGCTTTTGATTTCCTAGTTTTATTATTTACCAAAATAATCTTACAATTATCTTATTATAGTAGTATGTGCTTTACTGCTTATCATACTTTTCAGTTGTCTCCATTGGTAGTTACTAGATATTTTGGTTAAGATTTGTTATTTTGCAGACTTCAGAATTTAGAATTTGGGGTCATGGGTAGCCAACCACATGTGCTAGTCATACCATATCCAGCACAGGGCCATGTTGCCCCACTTATGAAGTTTTCTCACTGGATTGTTGATCATGGGATCAAGGTCACATTTGTTATCCCTGAGTTCATACACGAAAGATTAAAAACTACAATGCCAATGAAGAGCCCAATAAGGATAGTCTCATTCCCAGATGGTCTAGAACCCGGCGATGATCCAAATGATAAAATTAAGCTGGTCAATAGTTTTCTTGAAGTTATGCCAGGTCATTTCAAGGACTTGATTGAGAAAATTAACGAGTCTGATGATGAGCATATCAGTTGTGTCATTACCGATGGAATAGTTGTGCCGGCACTCGAAGTAGCTGAGAAGATGGGGATTAAAATGGCTGTTCTTTGGCCTGCAGGACCTGCAACCTTATCCATCATACTAAGTATCCCAAAGCTTATTCAGGATGGAATTATAGATACTCGAGGTAATAATTAACTACTATTTTGCCAATGACCCTATGTCAATTAACACCTCTAAGTCTCCATTTTGTGGTTAAGATTTTATTTTAAATAAAAAGAAAAATGGAAAAGGGGATAAAGTTCATATGGATGTCATTTTTATATTAAAAAATTGATATATTATATGGTACTTGTTTGGTTTTGATAAAAATAATTTGACCTTGTAGGAACTCCATTAAAAAATGAGTTGATTTGGCTGTCAAAGGATATCCCTGCATGGACAAGCACAAAGTTGCCATGGAGCTACCCTGCTGGAGACTCAAAGCGTCAAGAATTTTTATTTGGACATCTTTTCAGGATGAACCATTTTGTCAAACAATGCAACTGGCTTCTCTGCAACTTATTCTATGAACTTGACTCATTGGCATTAAATTTAATTCCTGAAATCATGCCTATTGGCCCATTACTTTTGGCTAATCAATCAGGCAGTCATATTGGAAGCTTTTGGCCAGAGGATTCAACTTGCCTAAGTTGGCTTGATAAACAACCTGTGGGTTCAGTCATTTATGCTTCCTTTGGCAGCACATCAAAATTCAACCAAAAACAATTGGATGAACTTGCACTTGGACTTGAACTCATAGGCCAACCATTTTTGTGGGTTTTTCGGTCAAATATCATCAATGAAGCACTTTCTAAATTCCTAGATGGTTTTAGAACAAGAATAGCTGATCGTGGAAGGATTATTAATTGGGCTCCTCAAGAGCAGGTGCTAGCTCACCCTTCTATTGCATGTTTTCTAAGCCATTGTGGATGGAATTCAACCTTGGAGGGTATAAGTATGGGAGTCCCATTTCTATGTTGGCCTTACTTTACAGATCAATTCCAAAATAAGAGTTACATATGTGATGTTTGGAAGGTTGGTTTAGGGTTGAACCCAGATGAAAATGGGATTATCACCAGGCATGAAATCAACACAAAGATAAAAACATTACTCTGTGATGATGGTATAAAAACAAGTGCATTGAACCTGAAGGAGATGGCTAAAAAGAGTGTTACCAAAGGTGGTTCTTCTTTTAAGAATTTTGAAAGCTTTATTGAACAAATAAAGCATTAAGATGTTTTTAGAGTGTTTATGTTTTATTGCTTCTATGTCTATCAAAGTATGCAATTTCATTTAAGTTTATTGCTAAAAAATGAAGATGTGAACAGGTGTTTAAAGATTTGAATTGCCATAATGGCTTGCAAAGTTGGCATCTTGAATTTCAATTAGCCTTAATTCTGTTTAATTTTAATTAGCCTGCTTATTGAATATTTTGCTTCCCCTTTTTCTGTTCTTTTTTGGTAAGCAAAAAGGCTAAGTGCTTCAAATGGCAATTTATCAATTATGACTAAAGTTTTAGCAAACATTATTGCTTCTAAAGTACACAAGTGAAAATGCTAGCTTAACCATAATTCACAAACTATATTTAACATTTCTATCTTCTTGCAAATAACACTTCTGAGTTAGCAACTTAGTATGCATGTTGGCACTGAAACAATGAGTTGCAGGGATGGAAACAAGGAAAGTGTGGGACGGGGATCTCATTCCCAACCATTTTTACTACATACAAGTCAATAGCATCTCAGAAAACACTTTTGAGTTAATTGCAACATTTTTTTTTAGCCTAAAAAAAATTAAAAATGACATGGCATTATTTTTTTGAATAAACTAAACACACGTGGTAAGTTTACGTGGCACTTAACGGAAAATATGGATGAATGAATTGCTAATATAAATGGAATAAAACTTTAGGAGGTAAAATCTAAGTTCTAAAACTTCTTGGTGTAAAATCCAAACAAATCCAAATTTTAGAAGTGTTGTTTTTAATTTAGCCTTAGTTTTTTATAAAAACTTTATTTTTTTTTTTTTAAGAAAAGCTAATACTATCATCATTAATCAGTAGAGTCTACATCACTCAATAATTGCTTGACAAGAAAATAGGGAGGATCTTCAATCTAAACCTGTTTAGATGCAAATATCTAGTTTAAAAATGATGCAACATTATTTTATTGGATAAACTAAACGAGCGTGGCAAGTTTATGTGACATTTAATGGAAAATATGGATGGATAGATTATTAATGCAAACATAATAGAACTTTAAAGGGGTAAAATTCAAATCTTGAAACTTTAAGTGTAAAATATAAACATTCCCAAATTTCAGGGCTTAATTTGCACTTTAGTTTAGTTTTTATTCTTTTAGTCTTTAAAATCTATTTTATTGAATTTTTATTAAGTAACTCTAATATGGGAAGCATTGACATGCCTTTTGCCTACTGTGCTTGTGTTAGAAACGTACGAGACATGCTGCATATGTGTCCCAGCCCCTTTTTTCTTTTAAGAAATTATTGGACACGTCGAAGACACATTGGAGACATAGCCTATGTTGAAAAATAAAAATAAAAAATTATAACCTTGCATCTCCATCTTCAATCTTTCCCTCTTTCTCATGTTGTGTTTCTTCATTTTTTTTTTTAACCTTCTCTTTCTCAATTTTTGTTTTCAAAAAATATTGAGCCATTTGGTATGGTTGTTTGAGCAACACTTTTAAGTTTTTAAAAAACATTACACATATTTTTACACACTTTTTCATCCACACATATTTCCAAAAAATACATATAACATTACTAAAATAACATTACCAAACGGCCCCATATATATATATATATATATAGAGTTGTGTGGCTAGCTGCCCTTCTTTTTACTTTCAATTAGACTTTTGAGTGGCTAGCTATCAACCACTCCTTCTCTATCACTCATGTGTCTTTTTTTTTCTTTTTCTTTTTTTAACTCACATTCGAGCAAGGCACTCACATAATGGGCTTTAATATGTTTGGGCATGCACACTAAATGTGTGTTTGGGTTAGAATTAAAAATTAAAATTATTTCATTATTTAATTTATTTTTACTACTGTTTGTAGGCTCCACTGTACTATTTCAACTAAGTTTTATCTTTATCTATAGTATTTTCAGCAATAATTTTTCAGTTTTAACAAAATAAGTTATATCTAAACACACGCTGAAATTCAAACTTCAAACCCTATAAATAGTATTCAAAGGTCACTTCTTCAAAGAAAATGTGAGAAAAGACAAAAAAAAAAAAAAAAGTTGAATAACAGAAAAAGTTTAGTTTTCTCTGGTATGTATTTAGTTGGAAGGATAGAAAAGCGGAGAGAGAGAAAATTGTTATATTTGGTTGAAGAGAAAAGTGAGAGAATTAAAAATATAACTTATATAAATTTACTTATTACATTAAATAAGAAAAATATTATTTATTATCAATTAAAATTAATATAATTACTCCACATCTTATAAAAATGAACACATTGCACATATTAAACTATTTTAAAATTTTGTTATT
Source organism: Quercus glauca (assembly GCA_023736055.1). Classification (NCBI taxonomy): domain Eukaryota; kingdom Viridiplantae; phylum Streptophyta; class Magnoliopsida; order Fagales; family Fagaceae; genus Quercus; species Quercus glauca. The sequence goes on along the minus strand of CM043324.1, from coordinate 20,722,021 downwards.
ATATATATTTTTTAAAACAATGCAAAAAAAATTTTGAAAAAAAAAAAAAAAAAAAGAGCACAGACTAACGCTGAACAACATGATGAAAAAAAAAAATAAAAAAAATAATAATGTTATAATTGAGGGTAAAATTTTAAATCAAATGGCTCAAGCAAAATGGCTTCTATTATACTCACTAATTTAAATAGGTTCTAATTAACTCAATGCCATAAACTGAAATTCTCTTTTAAAAAAGAAAAAAAAAAATATTTTCCGTGAGAATTTTTTAAAAAATAATCGGTTTTGGTGGTGAGAAAACTCTTGGCCCACCAATGATTATCCTACTTTTTTCACCTTCACCGGATAAACCAAACCCAAAGATGATTCTCACTCCGCCACCGCTACCACCAGCTTGCCGCCGCCGCTTTTCGGCAAGTACAAGTCAAAGACAGAAAGAACTACTAAGAAGAAAGATAATTCTAATTCCAAAGTCGATTTCAACAACGCTGGGCTCCAAGACAAAAACAGGGGTAAATCTACTATTATCTGCGTAGATTTTTATTTCCTATCACTGCAAAAGACTTGTAATTGAGATTTATTGAATTTGTTGCCTATGATGTGTTTGACGAAACTCCTTAGTAATAAGAAAGCTGTCAAAAGGAGTTTCTTTGAATATGATCACAAGCCCAACTAAATTGTAGTAAGCTTAAAGTCTATAGTGAGCCCATTTGAAATTTCTTTGATCTTCTTTTCTGTAAAATTTTTCTTATAGATCTATGTGATTGTGGAATGCTTTTTCAAAGATGCAGACTTGCAGTTGCTTCAGAGTTGGGTCTTTTTTTTTTTTTTTTTTGGTCAAGAGAGATATAAAAATGAAACAAATATACATATTTACACCTATTTTTATTAAAGGTGAGTTATAGGAGATAATATGACAAATAGGCAATATAAACTCAGGTAAAATTACAATAAGTTTATTGTAATTACTCCATAATTAATATACGTATTTCCGTGTCACCTGTGTCCTAAGTTTTCAAAACTTGTCATGTAATATACGTACCATACCCAAACATGTAATTGTGACCATGCTTCCTAGTCTATGATTCTCTTGAAAATATATTTTGTTATTGGGCCTGCACTGGAATTCAGATTCCACAGTAAAACCCAAGAAATTTTGGTTTTCCAAATACCCAATCACCTTCATGTCCAATTCCTTTAATTTAAGATTAGAAATTCAGCTCCAATTATTGTTCCGGGCCTAATTTGATGGAATAGTCAACGGATATTAATTTAAGACTAGAGATCAAATTCTTTAAAACCCTGCAAGGCATGCACCTTGTCTTGCTGCATCCAATTTCACATTTGCCAGAAAGAGCTATAAAAATCCAACTAAACCTTCTATTTTTGTCCAAATTTTAGCTCCTTTGAGCTTTTGGCTTTAAAGTTTTAAGGCCTTAATAGTTAATTCACAGTGTCTGATTGTCACATACACACAGGTCATAGCTGCTGTCTGATATTTTGCTGAATCTTCAGTTGACTTCTTGTATGATTTCCCACCAACCCTTTCATGAACTAGAGTTATTTTGTTCTGCTTTTTACCTGATTCAATACATTTATTTATGAAATTAGATGGTCAAAGTTTGAATTACATATATGGGTAAAACACAACTAGTGTTATCTTTTCTAAGAAAAATTAAATTCAAAACAACCAATTGTCTGGATTTAATTGAGAACCTAAAGTACTATATTTGAGTTTTACCCTATATTTGATTTCTTTTTCTTTTCTTTTCTTTTTTTCTTTTTTTTTTAGACACACACACATATATATCCTTATTGTGTATCAAATTATCAAAAATATATGTGGATATTAATTAAGATTATTGTCTTGATTTGCTACATGTTATTACATTGATAAATTGTTCTTTCAATTCTTACCCTGAGGTCATTCTCTTCATGTTCCTGTTTTATTATCAAATCGTAAATTTTACAGTTATCCTTTTGTAACAGTAGTGTGTGATTACCAATGCCTTTCTCGGCCTTCTAGCTAAGATCAAGTGTGTGATTTACCATTTATCATGCTTTTTGTTCATAATATATTGTTTTATTTCCTTGTTTTTTTACTACCTTCAAACTATGAGACCATTCTAAAGCCTGTCAGTATTCGACTTCTTGTGAATTATTGGAGCTCTTCTCAAAAAACAAAAAAGTTTTTTTTTTTTTTGGCATTCTTAGAGCGTCATGCTATCCATATTCTATCTATATGTTGGAGATTTACATGAGATATTGTTCATGATTTAATTGGAATATGACTTTGATGTGTTATTTTGCAGATTTTGGAATTTTGAATTTGCAGATGTTATAATTTTTATGGCAATATAGAGTTGAATTTGTCATGGGCAGCCAATCACATGTGCTAGTCGTATCATTTCCAGCACAGGCCATGTTGCGCCACTTATGAAGTTGTCTCACCAGATTGCTGATCATGGGATCAAGGTCACATTTGTTAGCACTGAGTTCATAATTGCAAGATTAACAACTACAAGGCCAGTGAATAGCCTGATAAGGCTAGTCTCACTCCCAGATGGTCTAGAACCTGGGGATGATTGAACTGATGCTCTTAAACCGATAAATAGTTTTCAAGAATTTATGCCAGTCATTTCAAGGACTTGATTGAGAAAATTAACGAATCTTATGATGATCGGATTAGTTGTGTCATTGCTGGGATATTGGTTGTGTGGACATTTGAAGTTGCTGAGAAGATGGGAATTAAAAGTGCTACATTTTGGCCTGCTGGACCAGCAACCTTGGCCCTTACACTCCGGATCCCAGAGCTTTTATTGAGGATGGAATTATAGACACTCAAGGTAATAACTAACTAGTATTCTTGATACCTCCCAGTCTCTCCATTTCTTTTGAAATGAAGAAAGTTCATTTCATGATTAAAATTTTATTTTAAATGAAAACTAAAAATGGAAAGAAGTTAAAGTTCCATGAAGGTTACTTTTAAATTAAACAACTGATACATGATATGGTACTTGTTTGGTTTTAGTAAAAATAATCTGATGACCCTGTAGGAACTCCAATAAAAAATGACTTGATTTGGCTGTCAAAGGAAATCCCTGCATGTAAAAGCTCAAAGTTTCCATGGAGTTTCCCAAGAGAATCAAGGATGCAAAACATTTTTTTTCAATATGCTTTCAGGATGAACCATTCTGTCAAACTATGCAACTAGCTTCTCTGCAACTCATTATATGAACTAGACTCATTGGCCTTAAATTTAGTTCCTGGGATCATACCTATTTGTCCATTACTTTCAGGCAGTCAATTGGGCTGTCAAATTGGAAGCTTTTGGCCTGATGATTCAACTTGCCTAAGTTGGCTTGATAAACAACTTGTGGGTTCGGTCATTTATGTTTCCTTTGGCAGCACCTCAATCTTCAACCAACAACAATTTGATGAACTAGCACTTGGACTTGAACTCATAGGTCTTCCATTTTTGTGGGTTATTCGGTCTGATATCACCAATGAAGCACTCTCGGAATTCCTAGATGGGATTAGAAAGAGAATAGCTGATCATGGAAAGATTGTTGATTGGGCACCTCAAGAGGAGGTGCTAGCTCACCCTTCTACTGCATGTTTTATAAGCCATTGTCGATGGAATTCAACCTTGGAGGGTATAAGCATGGGAGTCCCATTTCTATGTTGGCCTTACTTTACAGACCAATTCCAAAATAAGAGTTACGTATGTGATGTTTGGAAGGTTGGTTTAGGGTTGAACCCGGATGAAAATGGGATTGTCACAAGGCACGAAATCAACACAAAGATAAAAGCATTGCTCTTCGATGATGTTATAACTTATAAAGACACAAATGCACTAAAGTTGAAGGAAATGGCTAAAAAGAGTGTTAGTGAAGGTGGATCTTCTTTTAAGAATTTTGAAAGCTTTATTAAACAAATAAAGCATTAAGATGTTTTTAGAGTGTCTATGTTTTATTGTTTCTATGTCTATCCAAGTATGCAATTTCACCAAGCTTATTGCTAAAAAATGAAGATGTGAGCAAGTGTTTAAAGATTTGAATTGCCATAATGGCTTGCGAAGTTGGCATCATGAATAGTAACAAGCCTTTACATATTATTTGTATATTTTCAGGCATCGCAATAGGATGATCTTCAATCCAAGTTCATATAGAAATATTTAGTTTTTATAGAGACTTGATTTTTATATAAAAGGCAAAAACACTATTTTGGCCATTATATTTTGGAATTATAATCAATTTGATTTCTACATTTTGGTAGCCATCAATTTGATCCATGTTATTTTTAACTTACAATCAAATTGGTTTTTACCATTAATTTACTAACAGAAAATGACTATGTAACAAAAGGTGTGCATTATTGGCGCACAGGTGGGTAATAAAATAATAATAATAATTTAATTACTGTTTTTAAAAAAGTCACATCAGCAATTTTATCAACATCAACAAATTTAAAAAAAAAAAAAAAATGGAAGAAGGGATGAGTTTTTCTTTATTCAAAAATATCAAGTTTTTCTTACACTTTCTTGTTAGCCAAACACAGAAACCCAGAAATGCAGAAATAAAACTCAACCCAGAAAATTCATTCGTTATCTCACAATCAAATCTTATCATTATCACCCACAAAACCTGCGAATATGAATTCAACAGCACAAAGTAGCATACCCCACTATAACACAACTAAAACGCGCAATCCCACTTGAAGAAAGTGAAAAGAGGATTCCTTCTAGTGGGAATCAGTGTTAGTGAGGAAAAGATTTCGGGTTTTGGGTTGGTGTGAGTGCCTAAGCAAATGTCTTCTATGTTGTGGGTTTAGGTACTAGTACTGATTACGAGGTATTGAATTGTCTGGGTTGAGCTTATTTTGTGTTTTTAGGTTGCTGTGTTTGGCTAACAAAAAAGTGCAGGAAAATTCTGATTTAAAATGAAAAAAAGATTTTAAAAAGCACTCATCCTTTTTCTTTTTTTCTTTTTTTTTTTCCTTTTTTTCTTTTTTCTTTCTGATGTTTAATTTTTTTTTTTCATTTTTAATATTGATGATGTGGCCTTTTTTAAGAAGTAATTAAAATTTTTCATTATTTTACCAGTCACCTATGTGCCAACAATGCACTTATGCACACCATTTGCTACGTAAGCATTTTTCGTTAGTCAATTAATGGTAGAGACCAATTTAATTGTAAGTTGAAAATAACAATGGCCAAATTGACTACTACCAAAATATAGAAATCAAATTAACTATGATATCAAGATGATGTTTTCTTGGAGTCACTCAGTCATATAATTTAAAGTAATTTTTATTCTTTTTATTTAGTTTACCTATGATTCTTATTAAAGGCTCGCCTAACAGTTATAATATGGATGAATCTTGAAAAAATATTTTGTTATTTTTCTTGCACTGGAATTCTGTCCCCAGCAAAACCCAAGAAATTTTGGATTCCCAAATACCCAATCACCTTCATGTCCAATTACTTTAATTTAAATCAGAAATCCAGCTCCAATTACTTTTCAGGGCCTAAATTGATGGAATAGTCAATGGACATTAATTTAAGACTAGAGATAAAAATAAATAAATAAATAAAAGACTAGAGATCAAGTCATGCACCTTAAATTGTCGCATCCAATCTCACGTTTGCAAGAATGAGCTATAAAAAGCCAACTAAACCAGCTATTACTCTTCAATTTTTAGTTCCTTTGAGCTTTTCACTTTAAAGTTTTAAGGCCTTATACACACTGTCACACACAAAGATCATAGCTGCCTGTCTGATATTTTTCTGCATCTTCAGTTCGACTTCTTGTATGTTTTCACACCAACCCTTTCGTGAACCAGAGTTACTTGTTCTGCTTTTACCTTATTCAATACATTTAATGGTCAAAGTTTGAATTACATATATGGGTAAAACACAACTAGTGTTATCTTTTCTAAGAAATATTAAATTCAAAACAACCAAGTATTTGAATTTAATTGAGAACTTAAAGTAATGTATCTTTTTTTTTTTTTTTCTTTTTTTTGCCAAGAGTCTTGTAACTTAACTAATTGGTACTTCTTAGTGTTTCAAATGAAGATATCCAAAATTAGAATCCTCAACCCCCAACTATCGAATTATCAAAAAAATATATATGTACTGTGAGGGGGGATATTAATTAAGATTATTGTCTTGATTTGGTACATGTTATTACATTGATTAACTGTTCTTTCAATTCTTACCCTGAGGTCATTCTCTTCATGTTTCTGTTTTATTATCAAATCAGAAATTTTACAGTTATCTTGTTATAACAGTAGTGTATGAATTACCAATACCTTTCTTGGCCTTCTAGCTAAGATCAAGTTTATGGTTTACCATTTATACTGCTTTTTGCTCATAATATGTTGTTTTATTTAATGGTTTTTTACCTTCAAACTAGCTCTTACGCACATAGTTCTATGAGACCATCTAAAGCCTGTCAAATATTCAGCTTCTTGTGACTTATTGAATCTCTTCTCACGGGAAAAATAAAGTAAATAATTAAATTTGACTTCCATATGTTATTTTGCAGATTTTGGAATTTTGAATTTGTCATGGGTAGCCAACCACATGTGCTAGTCATACCGGTTCCAGCTAGACATGGCAATACGGGTCAAAATTTTCCGACCCGACCCGACTCGACCCAAAAAATACCTAACCCGAACCCGATTTTTTTTATCCGAAGCAAAAACAGGTTGACCCGTGACCCAACCCGATTTTTTTACGGGTCAACCCGACCTGACCCGGATAACCCGTGACCCGACCCGTTAAAAAAATTCGCTAAAAAAATATTTAAATTTCGTCCTAATACTAAGTGCATAAAGCACAAAGTACCAAAACTAATAATCAATATATATTATATATTAGAGAGAATGACTACCAATAAAAGCTAGCTAGCCTAGCTTCTTCTTTTTTCTTTTTTCTTTTTTCTTTTTTCTTTTTTGGAGAAGCTAGCCGCTAGCCTAGCTTCAGTGCTTGTCTTGCCAAATCAATTGCCATCAGACAAGACAAAAGGTCCTCAACACGTCTCACTACACAATTACACAAAGGCCAAGGTTGTCAAGTGACTCTCTTTCTTTTTCTTTTTCTTTTTCTTTTTCTTTTTCTTTTTTTTTTTTTTTTTTTTTGAGAATACTCAAGAGTCAAGACAAGTAGACAACCATTTAAAAAAAAAAAAAAAAAAAAATCTCATTCGGCTGAGCTAAGCTGTAGTCTATTGTCCATACTCCAAAGCCAAAAGCACAAACAAATAAACACGTCTTTTACTTGAGAACATGGAAGTTACGTTGTGTACTAAAAGTTGGTTATATAAATTTGAAAGTATTTTAATTTTTTAGTCATAATTATACAATTTTAATTCTTTATTGATTTGCTTTCATGATACATTAAGTTATATTAAAATATTGTATTGCAAATGAAGATGCTGACGAAATTAGCTAACTTGAGCTACAATTTGCAAGTATAAATATTTGCAGTGCTGAATCTGCTACCAACATTGAGTAGATTGAGATTCAGATATAATTCTTATAAAATATTTACTTATTCTTTTTTACTTAATATGTTATATTTATTTTTAAATCTTTTTTTGTTTAGTTTATCTTTCTAAGTAATCTAACTTTACTATTATTTTAAATGCAATAAGAACATGTACACTTAAGAAGACTGATAACTTGCTACTTTGCTGACTTACTTGTTTTGTTTGTTTTAAGATCTATCACTTTTTGAAAATGTAAACTTGTAATTATATGCATTTTGATAGTGAACTATTAACATTGAAGACTTTTTCCATCATGAATTTATGACTATAAATAATTTTTGTCATGCTCAAAACTATCAGAATTGGAAGGATATTAACAAGTGGCATTAAGTGCAATTCATTTGCTTAATTGATTTTATTCATTCTCTCTAAACATTTTGTCATTGATTTGTTTTTGTAATTGGAAAAAAAAAAATTTTTGTTTGAAAAATACGGGTAAACCCGACCCGACCAGCAACCCGATTGACCCGTAACCCGATTAACCCATTTAAAAATGACCCGTTTTGACCCGTGACCCGTTTGACCCGTGAACCCGATTGACCTGACCCAAACCCGACCCGACCCACCTGTTTTGCCATGTCTAGTTCCAGCACAGGGCCATGTTGCCCCACTTATGAAGTTGTCACACCAAATTGTTGATCATGGGATCATGGTCACATTTGTTACCACTGAGTTCATAAATGCAAGATTAACAACTACAATGCCAGTGAATAGCCCGATAAGGTTAGTTTCACTCCCGGGCGGTCTAGAACTCGGGGATGATCAAATTGATACTTTTAAACTGATAAATAGTTTTCAAGAAATTAAGCCAAATCATTTCAAGGACTTGATTGAGAAAATTAACGAATCTGCTGATGATCGGATCATTTGTGTCATTGCTGATGTAGCAGTTGCGTGGGCATTTGATGTTGCTAAGAAGACGGGAATTCAAAGTGCTGCATTTTGGCCTGCTGGACCAGCAACCTTGGCCTTTGTATTCCATATCCCAAAGCTTATTGAGGATGGAATTATAGATACTCAAGGTAATAACTAATTAGTATTCTTGACACCTCCCAGTCTCTCCATTTCACTTGAAATGAAGAAAGTTCATTCACTGTTAAAATGGAAAAGAAGTTAAGGTTCACATGAAGGTTATTTTTAAATTAAACTATTGATACATGATATGGTACTTTGTTTGGTTTTGATAAAAATAATATGATGACCCTGTAGGAACTCCAATAAAAAATGACTTGATTTGGCTGTCAAAGGAAATCCCTGCATGGAAAAGCTCAGAGTTTCCATGGAGCTTCCCAGGAGAATCATGGATGCAAAACATTTTTTTTTCAATATGTTTTCAAGATGAACCATTCTGTCAAACTATGCAAATAGCTTCTCTGCAACTCATTCTATGAACTTGACTTGTTGGCCTTAAATTTAATTCCTGGGATCATACCTGTTGGTCCATTACTTTCGGGCAATTAATTGGAAAATCATATCGGAAGCTTTTGGCCTGAGGATTCTACTTGCCTAAATTGGCTTGATAAACAACCTGTGGGTTCAGTCATTTATGCTTCCTTTGGTAGCACCTCAACCTTCAACCAACAACAATTTGATGAGCTAGCACTTGGACTTGAACTCACAAGCCTACCATTTTTGTGGTTTATTCGGTCAGATATCGCCAATGAAGCACTTTCAAAATTCTTGGATGGGATTAGATCGAGAATAGCTGATAGTGGAAAGATTATTGGTTGGGCACCTCAAGAGCAGGTGCTAGCTTACCCTTCTACTGCATGTTTTATAAGTCATTGTGGATGGAATTCAACCTTGGAGGGAATAAGCATGGGAGTCCCATTTCTATGTTGGCCTTACTTTACAGATCAATTCCAAAATAAGAGTTACATATGTGATTTTTGGAAAGTTGGTTTAGGGTTGAACCCAGATGAAAATGGGATTATCACAAGGCAAGAAATCAACACAAAGATAAGAACTTTGATCATTGATGATGGTATAAAAACAAATGCATTGAAGCTTAAGGAAATGGCTAAAAAGAGTGTTACTAAAAGTGGATCTTCTTTTAAGAATTTGGAAAGCTTTATTGAACAAATAAAGCATTAAGATATTTTTAGTGTGTTTCTGTTTTATTGTTTCTATGTCTATCGAAGTATGCAATTTCATTCAAGCTTGCTAAAAAAAAAGTTGCGAAAATGGAATCATTAATAGCAACTAGCCTTTGTTTTGCCAACTCATGAATCTCAATTGCATACTTGTATCATATCTTATATTATCTAATAAAGATTGTGTTTGAAGCATTAGGTCCTGTTTGGATTAGCCAATTCTCATCACTCAAACTAAGAATTGGTGTGGGACCCACTAAAAACCTTGTGTTTGGCTTGATTTCCTATCTTTGTTTTCATAACTCAAACTTAGTTTGAGTTGTGCTACATAACTCAAATTGAAAACACCAAATTGGTGTTTTCAATTCTTGAGTTACATAACTCAGTGGCAGAATTGTAAATTTCTGATCTCTGTGGGGCCCAAATGTGATGATGTCTCTTACTTTATCCTCTCTTTCTTCTCCCACTTTTTTCTTTTCCTTTCTTTCTTTCTCCGGTCTCTCTCTCTCTCTCTCTCTCTCTCTCTCTCTATTTTTTCTTTCTTTCTTCATTTCTTTGGTTCTTTGTCTGGTTCTTTCTTTCCAGCAATACTTTCTCATCCTCTCCATCAATCCTTCCAATCAGACATCGACAATCAAGAACCAAAACCACGCCAACTTCCAATCAAGCTCCGCCACCGTCCTCCCTGCTCGTCCCCTAATGTTCGATCTCTCCTCTGAACTTGCCGCCGATTACTCCTTTGGTCTCACCAACACCACCGCTGATCTCGCCAGTCCTCACCGCTGATCACGTCGCCGACCTCCATAGCCGTCCACAATCATTGGTTGAGTTTGGGTCGGCATTTTATTCTCTATATTTTGGGTCGACAAGGCCCCGTCGTCGTAGCCATATCCTCCCCATCGCCGCACGGTCCAACCGCTTCCACCACCGTCGCTCTAATAATCTTCCTCGATCTCAACACCATTCTTAACCATTGTTGTTGTTGTTGATGATGATGATGATTCGAGCAATACTTTCTCTGGTAATGTGAAATTTATTTTGACAAATGGGTTTTGATTTTATTGATGGTTGCTGGGCTTTGTTAATGGTTGCTAGGTTAGTGGTGGTGGATTGGTAGTGGTTGATGGCGCCGGTGAGTGGCTGTGGGTGGAATGGAGGGAGAAGATAGAGAGATAGAGATGGAGAGACACGGTTAGCAACAGTAGCAACACTAGGTAGTGTCAGTGGTGGGCTCCACGGGTTTGGAGAAAAGTGGTAGAAATATGTAACTGAGAACTCATACCAAACATGTATTTTGCAATTTTTGAGTGAAACTGAGTTTGAGAATTGAGTTATGTGTTTTGGGTTTGAGTTATGGGAATTGAAAACTGAGAACTAAGAATTGAGTCAGCTCTAAACCAAACGGGGCCTTAGTCATTTCTGTAATTGAAGTTAATAAAAAGCTTGAGAGAACTGCATCAAAGAATTCTGCAGGAAGAAGTCCAATGAAATATAAATAGTGTTTATTTTTTTTCAATGATGATTATAAGAGTCATATTTTTATGTATTGGCATATCCAAGATCAAAACGCGCTTTATATGCAATTGAGTCTTAGTTTCTAGTGTACTTAAGAATAACATATTGTTCACCAACAAGTGGTATTATTGAAAACACAAGATTACTCAAAAAAACTGCTCAAGAAAAGTTGAATTGTTGGTCTCAATACCCATCGATATGTCAAGAATAAATGAATCTTGATATCTCTCGATCTATCGAGTCTTGTGAAAACTAAACATTAAATTCTCTTTTCAACCTATGATGACTTGACCTTCTAGGAATTAAAGCACTAGGGTTCCAAAACATTTATATTTATATATATATATATATATATATATATATATAACATAATTTATATTCGTCATCATTGAGACAAAAAGATACATGCATAACAAGAGTTGTTGTGACGTCTATGCACCTAAGATTTTGTACCTAGCTACTATTGCTTCAGCCGCAAATACAACAAAGGCATCAAGTGCAGGGAGTTTATACCGGGAGATTCAGTATTGAGGAAAGTCTTGGGGAACACTGGAGATCCTACCATGGGAAAACTGGGACCTAATTGGGAGGGGTCATATCGAGTTACATCTATCACGAGGACAAGGGCATATCGACTAAAGAACCTAGACGAAAGACTAGTAGCTAGGCCATGAAATGTATCTAACTTAAAAAAGTATAATTTTGATTGATATATAGAAGATTGTGCATTATCCATGTTTACTACTGTTAAGTTTGGAGAACAATGAAGGACATCAAGAAGCCCCAAGCCATGACATTAAGATTATGGTGTAGAAAAACAAACCCCGTGGTATTAAACCCTGTCTTTGCCTTGGGTAGGTCTTAAGCTAAATTTTCTGTCTTAGCGTAACTCTAAAGTTACTAACAGAAAAGGAAATTGAGACATTAAAAATAAATAAATAAATAAAAATTAAAAAAAATTAAAAAAAAAAAAAAAAAACAGTGCTACTAGACCCTATCTTTGCCTCAAGTAGGTCTTAAGTTGAATTTTCTACCTTAGCCTGACTCTAAGGTCACTAACAGAAAAGGAAATTAAGACTGTAAAAAAAAAAAAAAAAAATGGTGCTAACCAGTCCCGTGAAGCTAAACTTTTTTCTCTACTTTCATTAAAACAAACTTCCTACCTTAGTGAAATTCCTGAACTAAAGGAGGAAAGAGGATTACAAAATAATAAAGAATGAAAATAAACACTCTAGAAATACGGGAATGCAATATATATATATAGAAGAACAATTGTCTGAATTACAAAATTAACCTTCTAGATGGGGCATATAAAAACAGGAAATAAAAGAAAAGTAAAGCTAGGATCTAAGAAGCTTTAAGCCGCCCCTTCATAAGACGGCTCCTCTTCAGAAGTTATCAAATCACCCGCCACTGGGTTAACTGCGGGTGGACCCCTGGCCTCCCTCATCGGGGACTCATCATTGATAATAACCTGGATCTCGAGGTTTGGGACTATTATCAATTCAACCAAGATTGGGATGCTATCATCTTGCCTCAGAGTAGAGGAGGCCTCTACCTGCATCTTGTCTAAGGTCGCGATCTACCCCTTGGTGAAGTAAACTTGAAGATTCTGCTACACTTCAGGCTTCACCGAGATAATGTAATTAGTCTGGCCTTGGTAATGTGCAGCTTGAATCTTCTTGTCATCCACAACAACAAAGGCCTTTAGCTCGGCCTCCTTTTCTTCTAACTTCTCTTTAGCTTCCTGGAGCCTCTTTCTCCAAAGCTTCTTTCCTCTCAGTTATAACCTTGGTATTGTCCTCGGCCTCAGAGCGATGCTTCTCTGACTTGAATACTTTGTTCATCACATCTGAGATTTTGCTAAAGAGATCCTCGTTGTCCATCGCCAACTCCTCTAACTTAGCCTTAGTAACCGAGTACCTTTTCTCCACCAAGGTGGAACATTGATAACCCTGCAAGATAATAGTTAGAAGTAGAACTTAACTTATGAAAAAAGAGAGAAAAGTAAAGAGATGGGTGGGGACTTACCATAATCGCTTCCCTCTTCTTGTTGAGGAGGAGGGAATGGTCGTCCCACTTTTCCTAGTGGTTCATGTCTTCGGGAAAAAGGAGTGCCTGACCTACACACTCAACAACAAGGTCCCTGCAGCCCTATCTCCAGGGCCTAACTCTATTAGTCACAAGAAGGGGCTTCCCGTCTACTATGAAGGAAATTGTGTAAGTTGGGGCTCCTTGAGTTTGGACGGGGGCGTCGGCCTCCATAGTAGGATAGTCTTTAGGGTCAAGGATCATACTCCAGGACAAGAACTCCCCATCTCTCCCCTTTGCCGTTTTTGCCCACCTTGCGACTCGTGGGATGGAGTAGTGGACACGGGAATAGCTGAAGTCACCGCGGGGGCAACTAAGGCTTAAACTTGAAGAGCAGGAGAATCCCAGGCTTGAGTAGAAGGGGGCGCGCCCAAAATTTGGTTAAGAGTGACTTGGGTCCATTGGTAAGACATTTCTTCCGCAGTATATTTTGCGAGAAAAGTGGTCGGGAGTTCGGGCACCTGAATCCCAGTAGGAGGATCTTGAGAAAGCTAATTACCCGTCTTTCTTCTTCTTCTTCTTCAACATAGGCAGTAGATAGGAGCAGCTACCACAACCCCTAAGTGCTGCCAGGGGGAATTCATCCTTCTGCGCTCTTTCAGACGAGGATAGAACGTACCCATTTACTCGGACGACAATGTAAGGGAGTAAAAGGTGATTCTGTGTGATTACCCTTCCCACGTCTTGAAAACTCCAGTATACGGGGGTATACCTGAGGATAAGATACGCGGCCCGAAGTTACCCGTTTAAGTGAGGGTATATGGGAGATCTCAGCAGCCTGTTCAAATATGTGAGTTGATCAACTGCATTCTCTTTTTGAACATGTGTTCATTTGAAAAGATAAAGGAGAGATATAGAAATTAGTCAGGAAGATAATATTGAACAAACCATGTTAACACATACATATGAAATGATTAAATAAAGATAAAAGAAAAAAGCTCCTAAAAATCCTACCCACCTGTTCTGCCCGTGGTTGTAGGACAATGGATTCCATCGAGATACCAATTCCCCGAGATGATTAGATAATCTCCTTCTTTCTCTTTGTCAGAATCCGGAAGGCCCGATATGATTCTTACTTCCCCGTGCCAGATTTTGAAATAAAATCTCAAGGATTTACTATTTTGGAAGCTATATATATAATTAGAATCATGCTCAGTTAAATTAAGGCCGAGTCTCCTATTAAGTACATCTACACTACTAACGACTCTAAATACATTAAGGGTACACTAGTCGGGCACACTTTGAAATGCCTTAAAAAGTTGGTTAATAACTTACTCATAGGGATTCTAACCCCTCCCTCTACAAATGCTACCCGGGGAAGAACGACCCTATCTTCCCCCCTTGAGAATATTGCCTTAGACCCAGGGCAATATCTCACCTCTACATCCTCGGCGATACTATACCAAGGAAGTCAATTCTGTACTGTATCGGCCGGTACAGCCGGTATATACCGTACCGGCCAGTGCACCGGTACAAGTACACCCCTTGTTTCGTACCGAAAACAATATCGGCCGTACCAGCGAAATCCAGTTGTTTCAGCCGGTAAAGATGTTTCGGACTAGTACAAACAAAAAGGAAAAAGAAAAAGAAAAGGAAGAAGAAGATGAGAAAAATGGGTCTGTGACTCAATGACTTGGTGCCTAATGATTGAGATCTATGCTCCAAATCTTTCTTTTTTTTTTCCCTTCTATACCCTTTTCTAATTTAGATCCCATTCCTCTCCATTGTTGCTGCCACTGCAACTTCTTTATTCTCCTTCTTCTTCTTTTTTCATGTGTCTTTGGTTTCTTCACTGCTAATGCACTACAACTGTGTTCTTTCAGCTTTGTGTCTATTAAATTTTCTTATCTAATATTTAGTCAATGATGTCAGATGGTTAGGTGGAACTATGAAACACTAAAAAGTGTTGAATATTTTTCAAACATGTCTTTAGTATCGATTCATTTCCACCAAACACGTGGCCTACGCTCTTAAGTTTTTAAGAAGAATTTGCTTGTTAAACTGTTTAATGCTAATGAACTTTTGAACAATGTGAAAACTGAGAATATGCTTTTGCTTGATAAAGTTAAATCTTTGGAACTTGATTTATCTGTTGTTAGATCTGCTAGTTCTAAACTTGATCATATGCTGAGTGTTCAAAAGTATCCTTCTGACAAACCTGGATTAGGTTTTGTTGAAAGCATCTCTGTGTCTGTACCACATTCCACAAAATTTGTTCCTCCATCTTCTTCTGAACCTTCTGTGAGTGAGGTTGTGAGTGAAACTGTCAAACTTCTTGTGAGTGAGGTTGTCAAACTCGTAGAAGTTTCACCATCTAGAAAGATTAAGGTTGATCTGAAAGAGTCTAAACCTAAGGAGTCTACCCTTTCTAAGGACAAGATGCATGGTAAACTTGCTTGGGTTTGTCATTTTTGTGGGAAGTCTGGACACATTCGTCCTAACTGTTACAAGCTTCAAGCTGCTAAGAGAGCAAACAAACCAAAAGTGTCTATGCCTCAAGCACAAGATCCTATGGCACTCATTGGTGAATTAGTAAAGGCCTCAAACCTTTATTCCAATCCTGGAGTTGGAAATCACTCAAATGTGAATAAGAACTCTAATGCTCGTGGTGCATCTAAAAGGTTTTGGATGCAAAAGACTTGATCTAATTGAGTCTTTCTAGCATAGTCCTTGTGCTTCTATGCTCTATCCTTTGTGACCATTGTTATTTGTTTTTTTTCTAGAATTTGCATTGCATATCATTCATGCATTTCATTCTAGGATTTCTTTGTTTTCTCTTTAAAAATTTTTTTTTTTTTAGAAGGGAAGCAAATTTTGTTGGGCACTATTTTCTTTGTTTTTGAAAACAAGGTTGGTCAATTTATTTTCACATAACATGACTTATGTACCTTGTTTAGCTTTAATGAGCTTATTTGTTGCATTTTACTAGTTGAAGTTTTGTAGTGCATGTTGTGTGGGAAAGATGTTTATGGTTATTGATCACTTTGTCTTGATCTTGAAGTCACATGTTTTTTACTGTCGGACTCGAACCTTTTGATGAGCTTATTTATTTTTGATGAGCTTATTTATTACACTTTACTAGTTGAAGCTTTGTAGTGCATGTTGTATGGGAAAGATGTTTATGGTTATTGATCACTTTGTCTTGATCTTGAAGTCATATGTTTTTAACTGTCGGACTTGAACCTTTTGAGAAAGGCATAAATAACCATCTCACCACTATTCACTAGCCAATCATGAACACCTTAGTACATATCGTAAGATTTTGTGCTCGAGAAAGTATAACACATGCACAAAAAAAACATAAGGTGTAGCCTCGGTTTAATTGCTTAATGTTTAAAATCGGTGTGTACTATTAGGCTTGATGCCAAATCATATAATTAAAATTAGTGTGTACATTATCCTAACTATTTAATAAGTTTCTGAACAATTAAAATTGGTGTGTACATTATGAGGCAAAATTCAAGAAACTTACATGATTGCAAGCTTATGATCTAGGAGATGTGGGAGTTATATGATATAACTCTTTAGATGATAGTCTCTTTTAAATTCTATGTGATGAATTTTGTAGACTTTGTGATTGATTTCTATTCACATATCACCTCACATATATCTCAAGTTTTTACTAGTTGCACACACTACACAAGTTACTCTTTACTAAACTTTGTACATGTTATTGTGTGTGTTTTTGGTCTGACCAACCAAGTTTGAAAATACCTTGAGTATTATGCACAACATATTTGTTGCTTGAGAATTTAAAGGGAGAATGGTTGAAATTTTTTTTTGGAAAAACATTTCATCTCATACTCATGCATTTTGTTCATTAATTTTAATGCTTTGAGTGTTCCTGCCCAAAATGTGTTTGTTTTTTCCAAAAAAAATTTTCTCTAAAAAATTAGTGAGCCTCTGTCTGGTATCTAGTCTGTTTTTTGATCAATCAAAATTGTTCTTAAAATTTTTAAGGAGTCTTGGGTTGTTTCGATCAATCAAAAGTAATTTTCGATCAATCGAAAATCGTGATTCAGTTTTTTTTTTTTTTTTTAAATCAGATATTGACTTTTTCAAAACACTTTTTCAAAAAGTTTCAAACCTTTCTCTCTCTCTCCCGACTCGGCAAACTCACTCATCAAATTTTTTGTCGTTTTCTTCCCAAATTTTTGCAAGGTTTTTCTCCTCTAAGGTCGGTAAGTCCATTATACCCCTCCTTTTGAGTTTATTTTCAAGTAGCATGCATTTTTCATGCATTTTTCTTTGTTATTTTTGGACTTAGCAAATTTTGGGGTTTTTGATGATTCAAACATTTTTCTATGAAATTGATCATTGGGTTTTTGTTCTAGGATGTTATAAACTTGATCTTGAAGGTTTAATTTGATCAATTCTGTGGTTTGTGAGAAATTGAAATTTCTAGGGTTTGTTTTAATCCGATTTCGGGATTTTGTTCAAATTGAGTTTAATTGGTAAAATTGGTTTGTTGAATTGATGAAATTGATCATATATTCTGTTTTCTAACTTGTGTGATGATAAATTGGTCAATTTTTTTATAAAAACAAACAAGTGGTTTTTCAAATTTTGGGGTTTTTGTTAGAAACTCTATGCTCAAGCCATTTTTATGAATTTCAACTTAATTTGAACTCAATATCACTGCATTAGAACATGCATCATGACATTTGGATTGTTCATGCATCATATAGATATTTTTTTTGTGCTAACTTGTAGTCTACCCTTAGTTTGTGTGTGTGTGTGTTTTTTTTTTTTTTTTTGTTCTTTTTTGGTTCTATTTTTTTGTGTCTTTGTTCTTTCCTTAGTATCATGCCTAGGAAGACTAGAGCTCATAGGTCTGTCCCCTCACCTTCTCCTCCTACTTTTGATCGTGTGAGGTTTCTTAGTGAGAAAAACCAAGAGAGCTTTGAGACACTGAACCTTAAGAGAAAGATATGGGCTGAGCGTTCTGTTGTATTAGATAAGGTTGATCTTGCTATTAGGGCAAATTTTGAGCGTCGAAGCTGGTTACCTCAGTTGGATATTTCTGATCCTCCTCCTCCCGCTACCCTGATTAGAGAGTTATTTTCGAACATCTCTATCTACATCTATGATTCCAACACTTTGGTAAAGAGTTGGATACGAGGTGTAGAGTTCACCATTACTCCTGATGTAGCAGCTGATGCTCTAAGGGTACCTTTGGTCCAGCACCCTATCTATCTGTATGATGAGTCTTCTCTCTTGGATGATGTTATGTCATACGTCACTGGGTCTTCTATCCAGTAGGGTTCTGATCCTAGGATCACCACTGCTGAGCTATCTGAGTTACACTATCTCTTCTTTAGGATAGCGTGTCATTCTGTGTGGCCCATCTCTCATCTTCACACCATTCCTCTTGAGCGGTGTGTGTTTTTGTACACTCTTGTTACTGATGCTCCCATCAGTTTTCCTCATCTGTTTCTTCGTTCTTTGAACGAAGTTTATGGGAGTTCATCTTCAACTCATGCTCTTGTTCATCCTATTTTTATTCATAGGATTTTGTTATATCTTGGTCTAGATGACTTCCCTTCTTCTAAGCCTATTCATGTTATTGCTCCCATAGGCGCGTCTTTTCTTAGGCAGAGGGCTGCTCATCTTCGAGCTAGCTCTAAACACACTAGATCTAAGCCTTCTGGTCCCACACCCCCTCCTTATTCTTCTACAGGTCCTTCTGGTGAAGATGTTGCTGATCCTATTAGTGATGCTGCTGCTGTTGATGTTCCTCCACCTCCTTCGGATGACTTCGATATTCGTCGTACCTTGGAGACTGTCATGACCGTTCAGGCGGCTCATGATCAGATTTTGGTGAACTTGTTTGATGAGCTACGTGTATTGTGAGCCGATTTGGCGCATTATTGTCGTTCACCCTCACCACCTCCTTTTGATGATGGCTTTTGATTACCATTTGGCATTCCGTCACAAAAAGGGGGAGTAGAGTTTTGTCACTTGTAGAGGAGATTTTGTAGTTAGAGGGAGATTTCTTTTGTGTTTTGCAAAGCTAATGGAGATATTAGATAGTATTTAGGTGCTTCACTGTGTATTCTTTCATTTGATATTTCATGGGCTATTCTTGTTAGGGGAGATACATTTATTTTGATATATATGATTTTTTATTCTTGTGTTCACTGCTTATTGATTTATATTTATGAGTTATTCATTGATATATGTCTTGATATAATTATTTGATTGTGTTAACCTAGATTTGCATAATTTGACTAAGTTAATCACTTGGCTAATTCTCTAGGTTAATCCAATTGTTGTTTAAGGGGTCTAAAAACTTAACACTAAAAATTATAAATGACGTTACTATAACAATATTACCAAACGGACCTTAAGTTTTGCATTTTTGAACCTGAGACCCTTGTTCTTGAAGTCAAGATTAATTGAAAATGGGTTTCTATCCTAATAAATTGGTGACAATAGTGAGAGAAAATTAGTGGCAAAGCCAAAATTTTAGTTTAAGGAAGGCAAAATTAATTTGAAATTATTAATAAATATTTATAATAAAATAATTATACAATTGCAAATAAGTAAAAATTTGCTAACTCAATTATTGTGAAAACTATTGTGTTTTTTACCATTTAAATAAATTAAATAAAAAATAAAAGGAAAAAGTGTTATGAGGTATTAGTGAGAAAGTGAAAATGTGGGACAAGCCAAAACTAAAAGTTCTTTTTGACTTGTTAATTTTGCTGGGTCTAGGTCAAAAATAAAAAAATAAAAAGACTTTGACATGTCAAGTACCTCCTTGCTCTCTTTGTTACAGTGCCATGTTCTTTTGTTTTTTTGTTTTTAGGAAGACTGTGTCAGTTTTTGGTTCCTTTTACTGGGTGTTTTTTTTTTTTCCCTGTGTTAATGAATCAAAGGGGGCAAGCTTTTCTCATATGCCTATAGCTAAGAAAGTTTCAGAGGAGTCAGGGGGCAGTAACCCCCTCTCAACCCCCGCTAGCTTCGCCCCTGGAGTAAATGCCAGTAAAAACTCGAAGAATAATAGATAATATTGCTTCAAGTTCCGACCTATTTTACTTAAGATGAGTCGAGAGAATCAAGCGTGAGCCATTGTTGGGCACCAACATAAAATAGATCAAAGCTTTGATAGGTTGGGTCATAGAATAGCTGAAGTTTGATGCCTTACCTAAGCAATTCTCAAAAGAAACGGCAGAAGTCTTCGAATGTGTCCAATTACACTTTGTAATAAAGACTTAGTACAAAACTCTGGAGTGGTGAATGGTCCCAGTCCTCAGACCAATAATACACTGGCCGGGGGGCATGAAAGGCCTTTGGGATATCCTAAGGTTAACCAAAGTAAACCAACTCGAGTAGAACAACCTAGAGTTGAGCCACTTCGAGTAGAGCCACCTAGAATTAATGGAGTCACCTTGAATTGCAATTCTCAGGGACAATTTCCCAAGGGATGAAGAAAAATCCACTAAGATTCAAGAACTAGAGTTTGAAGGGCATAAAATGCCCTATGACTCTAGTCTTGAAGAGTGTGAGTTTAGTGGTTAAGAAATTGATAAGTAATTAGGCCATGATCTTTCCATATATAGAAAATTATGGCCAACCACAAAAGATGAGTTGGCTGATGAAAAATTCACCAACCATCTAACTAGAGAATTAAAACTTGGAGGGCATGAAATGCCTTTTGATTTTAATATTTTAAAAAAATGTGTTACGTCCACAAAATTTTCACAACAAATTATAGGTGGTTAGTTGTTATTGGTTCTAATTTAAACCTGTCACTAAAATTACTTTTCTACCCCACCAATAACAATCCGTAACAACCTGTCATATTGGATTT
This sequence comes from Quercus glauca, assembly GCA_023736055.1. Classification (NCBI taxonomy): domain Eukaryota; kingdom Viridiplantae; phylum Streptophyta; class Magnoliopsida; order Fagales; family Fagaceae; genus Quercus; species Quercus glauca. The sequence continues at coordinate 20,700,953 of CM043324.1, read as the reverse complement.
GTTATGAAAATATGTTATGGATATAACATTTCTCTATTGAAAAAAAAAAAAAAAGAATTTAAATGGAAAGAGATTGCCAATGAATGATTGGGTGAAAATATCCAATTAAATTCAATGTCATTATTCCATGATAGAGATTATAAGAATATTTTCCTTCACTCTCAGTGGGTTTAAAAAAGAAAGAAATGCAAAATTTTATACATTTTTCTTAAAAATGACCTACACATTTTAATGTATAATTATTTAAATTTACAATGAAACTATTAATTTTACATTTAGTTTTTTATTTTATTTTATTCTGAGGATGAATGAAGAGAGTGGATGATAATTATTGTATGTGAAGAAAAAAAAATAAAAAATCAAGAAAATTTGATATTTTAATAAAATGTAGTGTAAAATAAATAATTTGATATGAAATATTTTGATAAATGAGTATGTAAAATAAATTTTTTTTTTTTTAAAAAGGTACGTTTCCACATTAAAATATGATTTTTTTCACAAGCTTATGTGAATTTTCTTACCAGCAAAAGACACTTCCAAGTAGTGTACACTGTTCGATGGCCCATCCTTAAATCAATAATTCATAATCAATGGCCATTATCAAAGTGGTACGTTTTCGGTTCATCAAAAAAGTTGTATGTTTTCTTACTTCGAAGCGGTATCCACTGTTCGATGGCCCATCCTTAAATCAATGATTCATAATCAATAGTCATTGTCAAAGTTGTATGTTTTCTTACATCCAAGAGGTATTTTTACTTCGATTGCACATGCTTGCATCAATGGTCATTATCAAAGTTGTATGTTTTGCTAACTTGCTGACTAAAAGTAAATGAAGTGACCTTCACGTCTCTGCCTCGATGAACAGATCATAGCAGCCGTATGATATTTTGCAGGAGTTTTTGTCGAATTGTATGTTTTCACTTTTCACACCGGCCAAACTTTGGACTATAGCTGCTTTGCTCTAATTTTACCAGATTTAATACATATGTTTATTAAGTTAGAGTTTTAGAGTTTGATTTGCATTTATTTAATGCTTTTGATTTTCTAGTTTTATATATATTCTTATTGCGATTTATATTACGATTATTGTCTTGATTTGCTACATGTAGCTCATTACATCGATAAACTGCTCTTTCAATTCTTACCTGAGGACATTCTATTATTATTATTATTATTATTATTATTATTATTATTTTGAATAATTTAATAGTTAGAATAACAAAGAGAAATTTGAACCATGATTCTCCATTTATACTTGTATAGAGCAGACAATTTCATTAAGTTACTATACTCCGAATTACACTTTGTACCCTAAGCTTTTATAATTCATGGTTAGTAACCTAAACTATAACTCGTGTTACACTTTGCACTAGCCGTCAATTCTATTGTTATCTTGGATGGAAAACCAAAGTTTAGGGTACAAAATCTAATTGGGAGTATAGTTTAAGATAATAAAGTGTAATTTCTTCTTTAATTAATTTTAAGGGAATGAGAAGGTGAACAATTGGGTCTTTTTAAGTGATGCCATCCATGCTAAAGGCAAAATTGACGGTGGGGTGCAAAGTGTAACATGAATTATAGTTTATAGTGCTAACGGTGTATTTTAAAAGTTTGTGGTGCAATGTAGAATTTAGGGTATAGTTTAAAATGGTAAAGTGTAATTTCTCCTTTATTATTAACCAAAATAATCTTACAATTATCTTATTTGTAAAGTTTTTAGACCCCTTAAAACACAATTGGATTAACCTAGTTAACAAGCCAAGTTATTACTTAGTCCAAATTCCAAATCTAGGTTAACACAATCATACAATCATATTAATGCAAAGTGCGGAATATAAAGAATACAAAGATATGATGACCCAGGAAAACCAAACTGGTAAAAAACTTGGGGAGGATTTAACCTAGCTATCCTCAAGGTAAACCTGAATCCACTAATGAAAGAATCGAAATTTTATAATAGCGACTTAGACCACTAACATCCTATTGCTACCCACCAGTAGAAAACTTACTAACACAACCACGTGCAAGCTCTGAGACCATGTACTCCTTCTTTCTTGAATTCTCTAGCAAGTACAAGCACACCCGCTTGTATATCTTTAAGCTCTTTAATGCAGCAACTGAATGATCATTAAGCTCTCAAAGAAATCTCCTTCTTGATAATCCTAAGCATATGTGAAGGCAACCACCTCTCAGATCTCACAAGAGATTCACACACACACACAACAAATAGAGCAACCTTAAAAACGTGGCTAAAGTTTGCCTTTTATACCTAGGGTAAAACATAAAACTCTACACGTCATATAGGCTTAAGGATGAATTGGAAAATTCTGCAGAAAAAACATTTTGTCCGACTTTCGATCAATCGAGCTAGCCAGAATTGCACACTCAATTCTGCAATTAACTCGATTCCAACTTTACATAAAAGTCATACTTTGAGCAAGTCTAAAACAAGACTAAACATTTGTTTTGATCATAGTTTGCCAACAATACAAATTAGAGTTCTAATACATTAGTTCCTAAGTACTTAGAACCTAACATTATTTATAGTAGTATGTGCTTTACTGCTTATGATACTTTTAAGTTGTCTCCATTCATAGTTACTAGAGATTTTGGTTATGATTTGTAATTTTGCAGATTTTAGAATTTAGAATTTGGGGTAATGGGTAGCCAACCACATGTGCTAGTCATACCATTTCCTGCGCAGGGCCATGTTGCCCCACTTATGAAGCTTTCACACCAGATTATTGATCATGGGATCAAGGTCACATTTGTTAGCCCTGAGTTCATACATGAAAGATTAACAACTACAATGCCAATGAAGAGCCCAATAAGACTAGTCTCATTCCCGGATGGTCTAGAACCCGGTGATGATCGAAATGATACTATTAAACTGACCAATAGTTTTCTAGAAGTTATGCCAGGTCATTTCAAGGACTTGATTGAGAAAATTAATGAGTCTGAAGATGAGCATAACAGTTGTGTCATTACTGATGGAATGGTTGTGCAGGTACTCGAAGTAACTGAGAAGATGGGAATTAAAAGGGCTATACTACGTCCTGCTGGACCAGCAACCTTGGTCAAATATCATCAATGAAACACTTTCTAAATTCCTGGATGGGTTTAGAACAAGAATAGTTGATCGTGGAAGGATTGTTAATTCGGCACCTCAAGAGCAGGTGCTAGCTCACCCTTCTATTGCATGTTTTCTAAGCCATTGTGGATGGAATTCAACCTTGGAGGGTATAAGCATGGGAGTCCCATTTCTATGCTGGCCTTACTTTACAGATCAATTCCAAAATAAGAGTTACATATGGGATGTTTGGAAAATTGGTTTAGGGTTGAACCCAGATGAAAATGGGATTATCACTAGGCATGAAATTAACATAAAGATAAAAACATTGCTCTTTGATGATGGTATAAAAACAAATGCATTGAAGCTGAAGGAGATGGCTAAAAAGAGTGTTACCGAAGGTGGATCTTCTTTGAAGAATTTTGAAAGCTTTATTGAACAAATAAAGCATTGAGATGTTTTTAGAGTGTTTATGTTTTATTGTTTCTATGTCTATCAAAGTATGCAATTTCATTCAAGTTTATTGCTAAAAAATGAAGATGTGAGCAGGGGTTTAAAGATTTGAATTGCCATAATGGCTTGCAGTGTTGACATCATGAATAGCAATTTGCCTTAATTATGCTTATGCTTAATTAACCTGTTTATTGAATATTTTACTTCTCCATTTTCTATTCTTTTGTCACTTTCTACCATCCTCCTTATGTTTGTGTGTATATTAAATGCAACAAGAGTTTTGTTAATTGGTACATCCCATGGAATGTCACAGTTCAAAATGGTTTTTCCCCCAAACAATAGAATTTCATTTAGGTTGATGAAGAAAATATTACAAGTATAAGGTGAGGCTAATGGTAGCATTGATGAAATGGTAGATACAATGATTTGGGGTAGTGTTTATTATCTACTTGGGTGTATGCATACTAGTGTGTAATAAGTTTTACTCAAATGATTTTTCAATCCATATTGCCACAAACTTCAAGAACATAAATATAACCATTACATGAAATTTCTAAGTTTATAATTTTTTGGAATTTAATTGAAATTAATTCACTTGTTTTAGTTGGGTTAATTCTTACAACATTAGAGTGATTGCAATGAGTTTGCTTCCCATGAAGTAATAAATAAATCAATTGAAAAACTATTAAGTTTACCTGATCTGGTAGACTTGACTACTTTATTACCTTATATCCATGAATTACAGAGAGGAATTATGTGTTCCCTATTCTCTAATAGTAGCAAGAAACTATTAAGTTTCATTACAAAAGAAAAAGAAATTATTAAGTTTTATGTATTAAGGCACATGTTAAATATTTGAAGGGAATATTAAAAAACATATATTGTTTCTTCTGATAAATTAAATGTCATACTTATAAGTGTCACTTTAAATCTCACACTTTCATTGTTGTGCCAAAACAGCAAAGTAAGGGGGGGTTTAGTTTGACATGATAATAAAAGAGCGAGGTTTAAAGTGATCACACACAAAAAAATAGTGTTGGGAATATAGAACCCGATTGTTACAAATTAACTAGTTTTATGCCAAGTTAAGTTAATTAAGATATTATGCTTTCAAGTTCAATTTATGGTTAATTGTCTCACAAACCAATACCAAAAAACAAGTGCTGGAAAATAAAGAACAATGCGATATGGTTACAAAGAGAAAACCCTAGATGGGAAAAACTCACTAGAGATTTACCACCAACCCTCAAGGAAATAGATCCACTATACAGAATTGAAGTTTATAATAGAATCAACCCTAATCTTATGGCAACTCCAAGTAAAACTTACTGACATGACCACATACAACACTAAATCCTCGGACTCTTCTATTGTAGATTTTGTTCAACTTGAACACCAGTCTACAACTTCAAGAATATTCTTGAAGATTCTTCATAGTAGCAATCTCTGTGGTTTTTTTTTTTTTTTTTTTTTTTTGATGAGAGTCTTTGTGGTTTTTGAGTGTGCAACAACTTCACTTTCAGCATCAGTCTTGAACGGTAGTCTTGAACATCAAATGGTCTTGGAAAATGACTTCTAGACTTAATCTTTGTTCACAATTTCCAACCTATAAATACAAACCTAACAAAAAAGCCTAGTGGATTGCAAGAGTTCATTGTATGTATCCTTACCAATAATTCTGAATTTTATAATCTTCTCTTTACTCATTCTTGATAAATTCTAATACCTAAATCATATATCAAGAAAATGCATATTCTTAATTTTTTTTTTTTTTTTTTTTTTTTTTTTTTTTGAGAAGAAGGAAATTATACCCTTTGTGGGTGTGAAAGCCCAATGTCAGATGTTAGGCCTGAGGCCCATTTCGAATATCATTATACGACCAAAGAGAAGAACAAGGTTAAGGAGGAGTCTTGGTAGAAGAGACGTACCAGGAAGCGGGCGATAGGGGCAGTTCGAGGAGAACCCTATTGGTCCGAAGAGGTCATTCTCCTCGGACTCCAAAGAGACTCGATCAACTAAATATGCTAAAGGTATGAGTGGTTTTCCCAACTACTTCCACGACAAGGACAAGCTTTGAGGCATGCCTAGGAATGATAAGAACAGAGAAATATCTAAAGGGAAAAGCTGCTACCACCACATTTAATGCACTGCAACCACTTTCTTGGCCGCATTTATGTGGAGGAGACCCCTGAACAGTGCAATCTCAGCTACCACCACTCACGGAGAACTAAAGTAGATATCTGATATGACATGTACTCAAGTGAAGGCTTAGATGAAGAACAAATGGACGGTGGAGATGAGGAACAAGAAGAATATATAAATGTAATAGGCCTCTACAAAAAAGGGGGGGATCGGGAAAAAATTGTATTGACCTTTTAATCAAGAACAATCCTCTTCAGACTTGTGATTATTTTACTTTCAAGCGTATTCTTATGTTGATTCATTGTTGCTAGATTCACAACCTGCCTAGCTTATTCACCCACTCTCTACAAATTCATTGTTCTAAGTTCGTTGGGCTCATAATCCAAACCCCTTGGGCACCAAAAATTTGGACCTTACACCCTTGATTTTAAAAACTTTCAATTAAAATAAAATTATGAAAAATATAATAAAGCATCTCTTCTTTTCTTTTCTTTTTTTTCTTTTTTTTTTTTTTTTTTTTTTGGTGAAACCTAGTTTGACATTATTCATGACTATAAAAGTCAAATATTGTAATTAACTTCCCCATATTCTATAAATCACAAAAATATAATATTTATTATCCTGTCACATCTCTAATATTTTTTTTAACTAAAAAATTAATTATTGTGGCCAAGTAAGAAAAACAATAAAAAAAATAAAAAAAAAATAAAAAACAAACAAACAAATCTTGCACTATGTTTTATATTAGTCGCCCAACATTATTTTCTATGATATGTTTAATACTCTTCAAATTAATTGCCAAGTAAAAAGAAAAACTCAAACGAATGAATTAGGTGAAAAGGAACTACCTACAATTCTTGGCTTGCACTAATGCCAATCACCTTCTTCAGGTTGCATTCATTTTTAATTAGAAAAATTGTAAACACAAAAAATTTGACAAAGCTTTTCACAAATTCTAACATAGCATATCGTTAATAGTATAGGTAAGAAAACAATATCAACTATCAATAAAACCTTGTCAACCCGCGAAAAATGTGGGCAAATTTTTTGTGTACGTCCTTGTAGAATTATTACTCAACGACAATAGACATGCAGAGCCTTCCAGTGTACAAAGTCCTTTTCTTTGGGCTTGATTTGAGCGGTGGCTCTTAATTTAAGATAAGAAAGAAAGGATATTTCTGCCAGCCAATAACAAAATATCTTTTACCAAATTCTCAAGAACCCTTCAAGGCATGCACCTTTTGATGACATATTCGATTTCACATTTGCTATAAAGAGCTCTAAAAATCAAACCAATAGCTCCCATGCATGTCTGTGATAGCCTGAAACACTCTTTTCCTCTCTTCAACTTTTAGCCGGTTTGAGCTTTTGACTTAAAAAAGTTTTAAGGCCTTACCAAGCTTACTCACACAGTCACAGATCATGGATGCCGTCTGATATTTTGCAGGAGTTTTAGTCGAATTGTATGTTTTCACACCTGCCAAATTATAGACCATAGTTGTTTTGTTCAGATTTTACCAGATTTGATACATTTGCTTATTGAGTTAGATTTTTAGGGTTTGAATTGCATTTATTTGGTGCTTTTGATTTCCTAGTTTTATTTTTTACCAAAATAATCATACAATTATCTTATTATAGTAGTATGTGCTTTACTGCTTATCATTATTATCGGTTGTCTCACAGAAAATTCATTCGTTATCTCACAATCAAATCTTATCATTATCACCCACAAAACCTTCGAATATGAATTCAGCAGCACAAAGTAGCATACCCCTACTATAACACAACTAAAACGCGCAATCCCACTTGAAGAAAGTGAAAAGAGGATTCCTTCTAGTGGGAATCAGAGTTAGTGAGGAAAAGATTTCGGGTTTTGGGTTGGTATGAGTGCCTAAGCAAATGTCTTCTATGTTGTGGGTTTAGGTACTTGTATTGATTACGAGGTTTTGAATTTTCTGGGCTGAGCTTATTTTGTGTTTTCAGGTTGCTATGTTTGGCAACAAGAAAGTGCAGGAAAATTATGATTTAAAATGAAAACAATTTTAAAAAGCAATCATCCTTTTTTTTTTTTTTCCTTTTTTCTTTTTTCTTTCTGATGTTTAATTTTTTTTTTTCATTTTTAATATTGATGGTGTGGCTTTTTTTAAGAAGTAATTAAAATTTTTCATTATTTTACCAGTCACCCGTGTGCCAACAATGCACTTATGCACACTATTTGCTACGTAAGCATTTTCCGTTAATTAACGGTAAAGACCAATTTGATTGTAAATTGAAAATAACATTGACCAAATTGACCACTACCAAAATATAGAAATCAAATTAACTATGACCTCAAGATGATGTTTTCTTGGCATCACTCAGTCATATAATTTAAAGTAATTTTTATTCTTTTTATTTAGTTTACCTATGATTCTTATTAAAGGCTCGCCTAACAGTTATAATATGGATGAATCTTGAAAAAATATTTTGTTATTTTGCTTGCACTGGAATTCACTGTCCCCAGCAAAACCCAAGAATCAGCTTCAAGTCCAATTACTTTAATTTAAATCAGAAATCCAGCTCCAATTATTTTTCAGGGCCTAAATTGATGGAATAGTCAATGGACATTAATTTAAGACTAGAGATCAAATTCTTGAGAACCCCGCAAGGCATGCACCTTAAATTGTCACATACAATTTCACATTTGCAAGAATGAGCTATAAAAAGCCAACTAAACCAGCTATTACTCTTCAATTTTTAGTTCCTTTGAGCTTTTCACTTTAAAGTTTTAAGGCCTTATACACACTGTCACACACATAGATCATAGCTGCCTGTCTGATATTTTTCTGGATCTTCAGTTCGACTTCTTGTATGTTTTCACACCAACCCTTTCATAAACTAGAGTTACTTGTTCTGCTTTTACCTTTTTCAATACATTTATTTATGAAATTTGATGGTCAAAGTTTGAATTACGTATATGAGTAAAACACAACTAGTGTCATTTTTTCTAAGAAAAATTATATTCAAAACAACCAAGTATTTGAATTTGATTGAGAACCTAAAGTAATGTATCTTTTTTTTTTTTTTTTTGCCTAGAGTCTTGTAATTCAACTAGTTGGTACTTCTTGGTGTTTCAAATGAAGATATCCAAGATTAGAATTCTCTAACCCCAACTATCAAATTATCAAAAAAAAAAAAAACAAAGTTTAGCTACAAAATTGGTTGTAATTTAAGATTACAAACTCACTCAATAAAATAAATATTACAACATATTTTAAAAATCTAATCGTTGAATTGTATGTTCTTTATGTTCTTAATACACATGTTAAATTTTGTGTCAATTGGATATTATTTACTATATGATCTATAAGCTTATATTTTGTGCATAATTTTAAATTACAAAAACTTGCAATTAAAAAAATCTATTGATGACATAGCTATTGATTTTTAATTTGCTTGAAATTTTACAAGCATGAATGATATAAAAAGAAGATATAATCCAATGGTAGATTTGTCAAAATTCACTTCCAATGAAAAGATATTAAGTAAGTTTGTAACCTAAGGCTACAACGAATTTTGTATCTTAAGGCTACAACTAATTTTGTATCTAAACTATGAGGGGGGATATTAATTAAGATTATTGTCTTGATTTGGTACATGTTATTACATTGATAAACTGTTCGTTCAATTCTTCCCCCGAGGTCATTCTCTTCATGTTCCTGTTTTATTATCGAATCAGAAATTTTACAGTTGTCTTGTTATAACAGTAGTGTATGAATTACCAATGCCTTTCTTGGCCTTCTAGCTAAGATCAAGTTTGTGGTTTACCATTTATACTACTTTTTGCTCATAATATGTTGTTTTATTTAATGGTTTTTTTACCTTCAAACTAGCTCTTACGCACATAGTTCTATGAGACCATCTTAAGCCTGTCAAATATTCAACTTCTTGTGACTTATTGTATCTCTTCTCAAATTAATAAATAAATAAATAAATTTGACTTATTGTTGCAGTCTTAAAGGGTGATGCTATTCTTGTTCTACCTATGTGTTGGAGATTTACTAGAGAGATTGTTTATGATTTAATTGGAATATGACTTCCATATGTTATTTTGCAGATTTTGGAATTTTGAATTTGTCATGGGTAGCCAACCACATGTGCTGGTCATACCATTTCCAGCACAGGGCCATGTTGCCCCACTTATGAAGTTGTCACACCAGATTGTTGATCATGGGATCAAGGTCACATTTGTTACCACTGAGTTCATAAATGCAAGATTAACAACTACAATGCCAATGAATAGCCCGATAAGGCTAGTTTCACTCCCGGACGGTCTAGAACCCGGGGATACTCAAACTGATGCTCTTAAACTAATAAATAGTTTTCAAGAAATTAAGCCAGATCATTTCAAGGACTTGATTGAGAAAATTAACGAATCTGCTGATGATCCGATCATTTGTGTCATTGCTGATGTAGCAATTGCGTGGGCATTTGATGTTGCTGAGAAGATGGGAATTCAAAGTGCTGCATTTTGGCCTGCTGGACCAGCAAACTTGGCCCTTGTATTCCATATCCCAAAGCTTATTGAGGATGGAATTATAGATACTCAAGGTAATAACTAACTAGTATTCTTGACACCTCCCAGTCTCTCCATTTCACTTGAAATGAAGAAAGTTCATTCACTGCTAAAATTTTATTTTAAATGATGAGAAGAAAAATGGAAAAGAAGTTAAGGTTCACATGAAGGTTATTTTTAAATTAAACAATTGATACATGATATGGTACTTTGTTTGGTTTTGATAAAAATAATATGATGACAATGTAGGAACTCCAATAAAAAATGACTTGATTTGGCTGTCAAAGGAAATCCCTGCATGGAAAAGCTCAGAGTTTCCATGGAGCTTCCCAGGAGAATCAAGGATGCAAAACTTTTTTTTTCAAAATGTTTTCAAGATAAACCATTCTGTCAAACTATGCGACTGGCTTCTCTGCAACTCATTCTATGAACTTGACTCGTTGGCCTTAAATTTAATTCCTGGGATCATACCTGTTGGTCCATTACTTTTGGGCAATCAATTGGAAAATCATATTGGAAGCTTTTGGCCTGAGGATTCAATTTGCTTAAGTTGGCTTGATAAACAACCTGTGGGTTCAGTCATTTATGCTTCCTTTGGTAGCACCTCAACCTTCAACCAACAACAATTTGATGAACTAGCACTTGGACTTGAACTCACAGGCCTACCATTTTTGTGGGTTATTCGGCCAGATATCGCCAATGAAGCACTTTCTGAATTCTTGGATGGGATTAGATCGAGAATAGCTGATAGTGGAAAGATTGTTGATTGGGCACCTCAAGAGCAAGTGCTAGCTCACCCTTCTACTGCATGTTTTATAAGTCATTGTGGATGGAATTCAACCTTGGAGGGTTTAAGCATGGGACTCCCATTTCTATGTTGGCCTTACTTTGCAGATCAATTCCAAAATAAGAGTTACATATGTGATTTTTGGAAGGTTGGTTTAGGGTTGAACCCAGATGAAAATGGGATTATCACAAGGCAAGAAATCTACACAAAGATAAAATCTTTGATCATTGATGATGGTATAAAAACAAATGCATTGAAGCTGAAGGAAATGGCTAAAAAGAGTGTTACTGAAGGTGGGTCTTCTTTTAAGAATTTTGAAAGCTTTATTGAACAAATAAAGCATTAAGATGTTTTTAGAGTGTTTCTGTTTTATTGTTTCCATCTATCGAAGTATGCAATTTCATTCAAGCTTGCTAAAAAAATACAGTTGCGAAAATGGAATCATTAATAGCAACTATCCTTTGTTTTGCCAACTTATGAATCTCAATTGCATACTTGTATCATATCATATATCTTATTATTATGTAACTAGCATCTAAGCATGCACGTGAATGCGTGCTCAGAGGCTCTTCTATTTTTTCGAGTAAAGATTAATAATTTACATCTATTATAATTTAGAAATATTTTTTTATTTTTCAAACCAAAAAAAAAAAGATAAACTTTAGAAAGAAACCGTAACTATAATTTCTTTTTTGAACGTGAAGGGAAAAAATCCTAAATTTTAAGAATTTTCTTTTTGAATTCAAAATCAAATTTGTTTATGACCCTATTTCTAAATGAAGTTATCCTTCATTAATAAGGGTATTTTTGAACTATATAAAAGTCCAGTTGAAAGAGGAGAATCTTTTTATATATAGTATAGTTAAAAATTATGTTTGAAGCATTAGTCATTTCTGTAATTGATGTTAATAGAAAGCCTGAGAGAATTGCATCAAAGAATTCTGCAAGAAGAAGTCCAATGAAATATAAATAATGTTATTTTTTTCAGTGATGATTGTAAGAGTTATATTTTTATGTATTGGCATACCTGAGATCAAAACGCACTTTATATGCAATTGAGTCTTAGTTTCTGATAGGCCACAAATTGAATGACCCCTTGTGATTTAAACTAATTAATTAATTTAACCAAGTTATTAATTAATCAATTTAACATGCAAATACGTGGCAGCACAAACAAATCACCGAATAACTAAATATGCAGCGGAAAATAAATGACACGGTGATTTGTTCACGAATGGGGAAAAACCCTAACGGCAAAAACCCCACCGGGTGATTTCAGGTCACCACTCCCGAAACTCCACTATTATCAAATCAAGCGGTTACAAATAAGGAATCCCAAGTACCTTACCAACCTACAGTTGAACCCTTACCCCAATACCCAATTGGACTTGATCTGTAGCGACAGTTCCCACCTTTGATGCACGGCTCCCAAGTACGTGACTAACCAGATGCGCGGATCCCAGTACGCGACTTCAATCACCAACTTTAGAATGAGAGGTTGGCTGCAGAGTTCTTCAGATCATCCTATGCATGAAGATCAGGAAGATGCTTGGTTACAAAACCCTAAGGTGCACAATACACAGCAACTTCTTGAAGAAGATGATCTAGGTTAAGAACTTCGTCTTAGAGCACAATTTGCTTGAACAAGGATTGCTCAATGCTTATGCAAGTTGTGTCTATGTTGACGGCTCTTAAAACACTCCTTAAATATGTTTAGGGTTAGAAGAAAAGAAGGCCCAAAAACATATTCACGGATCCCAAGAAAATCAGATTAGAATTCTGACTTTTTAAGTCTCAACAGCTAGCAGGTGTCGAGGTAGGTGTCGAGCAGGTGTCGAGCTTTAAAAATTCTGCACTTCAACTTGCTTTTTCTTGGACAGACTTGATGACTTCAATACTTGATCTTGAAACATAGTTTCTTGAAGTATTAAAAACACCTAGAACTACCCAATTACAAGTAGAGTGCGTTTTGTCAAAGGATTAGCCAATTTACATAAAATATGACATATGTTCCTAACATGTAAACACATATGTCCTAACAGTTTCTAGTGTACTTAAGAATAACATATTGTTCACCAACGAATGGTACAAGTGGTTTTATTGAAAACACAAGATTACTCAAAAAAACTACTCAAGAAAGGCTGAATTGCTGATCTTGATACCCATCGATATATCGAGAATTAATGAATCTTGATATCTCTCAATCTATCAAGCCTTGCGAAAACTAAACATTGAATTCTGTTTTTAGCCCATGATGACTTGACCTTCTAGGAATTTTGCACTAAGGTTCCAAAACATTTATAAAAAAAACATAATTTATATTTGTCACCATTGAGACAGAGAGATACATGCATAACAAGAGTTGTTGTGACGTCTATGCGCCTAAGATTTTGTACCTAGCTACTACTGATTCATCCAAATGTGGATTGAAGAACTCTACAAAGTTACAAAAATAAAAAGGATCAACCGCAAATACAACAAAGGCATCAAGTGCAGGTTGTTTATACTAGGAGATTTAGTACTGAGGAAAGTCTTGGGGAACACCAGAGATCCTACCATGGGAAAACTAGGACCTAATTGGGAGGGACCATATCGAGTTACATCTATCCCGAGGGCAAGGGCATATTGGCTAAAGGACCTAAACGAAAGACTTGTAGCTAGGCCATGGAGTGTATTTAACTTAAAAAAGTATTACTTTTGATTGATATATCAAAGACTGCACATTATCCATGTTTACTACTATTAAGTCTAGAGAATAATGAAGGACATCAAGAAGGCCCAAGCCGCGACGTTGAGATTATGGTGCAGAAAAACAAACTCCATAGTACTAGACCCTATCGTTGCCTCGGTTAGGTCTTAAGCTGAATTTTCTACCTTATCCTAACTCCAGGGTCACTTAAGAGAAAAGGAAATTAAGACTTTAAAAAAAAAATGGTGCTAACCAATCCCGCGGAGTTGAACTTTTTTTTCTCTACTTTCATTAAAACAAACTTCCTACCTTAGTGAAATTCCAGAACTAAAGGAGGAAAGAGGATTACAAAACAATAAAGAATGAAAATAAACTCTCTAGAAATATGGGAATGCAATATATATATATATATATATATATATAGAAGAACAATAGTATGAATTACAAAATTAACCCTTTGGACAGGGCATATAAAACACAGAAAATAAAAAGGAAAGTAACGTTGGGATCTAAGAAGCTTTAAGCTGCCCCTCGACAAGACGGCTCCTTTTCAAAACTTGCCAAATCACCCACCACTGGGTTAACTGCGAGTGGACCCTTGGCCTCCTTCATCGGGAAACTCATCATTGATAATAGCCTAGATCTCGAGGTTTGGGATTGTTAACGTAACATGTATAGTGTTGTGGGCTTTAGGCCCAACTAGATTACTTGTATAGCACATATTCTTGTACTACATTTTTACTTGTACTGCACTCATATACCTCTTATATAAAGGCACTTGTGTATATTCTTTCATTGAGAAATATAATACAATTATTCAGCATTTCTAACATGGTATCAGAGCTATTGCTCTAACCTTTCTCTTGGCAGTCTTGTCTCTCTTGGTGTTACTCCACCCTTATCGCATCCGCCATCACAACAGCCGCTGCAACCACTCACCATTGAACCTACGACGTCTCTCAGTCATTGTCCTTGGGTTCCGGGCCTGCAGCCGCCGTCGTTAAGGAGTACCGCACCACACAGACCACTGCACTCACTGTCACCGCCATGCATCTTGCTACGATAAATTTTTTGCAGGTACCACAGTGATTGTCTCGCATGGATCTACTCAATTGTGGAAACCTCATCGTCAACGAAGCTTGCACGCACCCTTACGCGCGGCCCTAAGATTTTGCACCCAAGACCATGAGCTCCATGCACCTACACACGCTGCCAGTCTTCTCCACGCGCCCCCACGCGCCGGCTATCTTCTTCACGCACCGCCACAGGCTTACACGCACCAGATCTTCACTTGCTGACGTTAGCCCTAGGTGACATCATCTTTGCCACATCATCTGCTGACATCATCGTCCACGTCAGCTGACATCATCGTTGATCGACCATTGACTGGGCCGTTAACCATCGTTGACTTTTGCCGTTGACCAGTGTTGACTTTTCTCCGTGGTTGACTTTTGCAGTCCAGGTGCTCCTTACCTAGTTTTTCGCGTAAATTTCATTTTTGTAGTCCATTTTTGCATATTTTGCTTCTAAATGAAGAATAAGGACAAGTCTTCTTTCTTTTGCAACAATCATCGTCGACAATCCAACAAACGTTTTTGCAATTTTTGCAAACGTTTTGGCCATAATATTGAGACTTGCTATCAACGCAACAAATCAGCTGATTCCATTTCTGCTGCTACAGTTGCTAGCACTAAGAGTGTCTAACCCATGGCTCCCGTCTCTACACAGTCTCAGTCTTCTGGATCCATTTTTTCCATTTCCAGAGATGACCTTGTAAATATCATCGCTAATGTCATTTGTATAGTTAGTAATGCATCTTATTCCTCTTCTCTCTCGGCTTTATCTGGTATGTTTCCTACCTCTTGGCTTATAGATTCTGCTTGTTGTAATCACATGTCACCTCACTCGTCCTTATTTTCTAACCTTAACCTGCATCGCACCCTCTTAATATTCGCACACCAAATGGTTCCACAATGTCTGGTCATAATATAGTTTCAGTTTCAACCTCCAACCTCTCAATTCCTAGAGTCTTTAATGTTCCTAACCTTTCTTATAATTTATTTTCTGTGGGACAACTAGCTGAGTTGGGTTATCGCATTATCTTTGATTATTCTGGGTGTATTGTGCAAGATTCAAGGATGGGATAGGAGCTTGGAACCAGTCTCAGAGTTGGGCGTATGTTTCCCGTGAACAACCTTCATCTTCCACTTGTTGCTCTTGTTTCTATTGCTGCAGCTACTACAATTCCTTCCCTTGCACTTTGGCATGCTCAACTTGGTTATACATCTTCCTCTCGAGTACAAAAATTGGCTTCTAGAGGTTTGTTAGGTTCAGTGTCTACAGAAAATTTTGATTGTGTTTCATGTCAGTTAGGAAAACAATTAGTTTTGCCTTTCAATACTAGGGAATCAATATCCACTGATATCTTTGACCTTGTTCATTCTGATATTTGGGAGCCTTCCTCTGTCTCTAGTATTGGTGGGTCTTGATATTTTGTTATCTTTGTTGATGATTACTCTCGTTATAGCTGGATTTTTAATATGAAACATCATTCTGAATTATTGGAAGTATATTCTAATTTTGCAAAAATGGTTGAAACTCAGTTTTCCAAACGCATCAAAATTTTTCGATCTGATAATGCTCTTGAATATATTCAATATGCTTTCCAAGCTGTTTTGCATTCCTATGGCACTGTTCATCAACTAACTTATCTAAGTACCTCTCAGCAAAATGGTAGAGCCGAACGAAAACTTCATCATATTCTTGACACTGTTCATGCTCTCCTTCTCTCTGCCAAAGTTTCTGCTCCTTTTTGGGGTGAAGCTGCTCTTCATGCTATTCATACTATTAATCGCATTCTGAATCCTGTTATCCAAAATCAAACTCCATATGAACGCCTTCTTGGGTCACCTCCAGACTATCACCATCTTCGCTCCTTCAGTTCTGCTTGTTTCGTTCTTCTTCAGCCACATGAGCATAACAAACTTTGTTAAGACATATGTGGTTCACATGTTAAAAACATATGTCATACTATTTATGTAAATTGGCTAATCCTTTGACAAAACGCACTCTACCTGTAATTGGGTAGTTCTAGGTATTTTTAATACTTCAAGAAACAAGGCTTCAAGGTTAAGTGTTGAAGTCATCAAGTCTGTCCAAGAAAAAGCAAGCTGAACTGCAAAGTTTTTAAAGCTCAACACCTGCTCGATAGCTACCTCGACACCTGCTATCTGTCAAGATTTAAAAATCAGATTTTTCTGTTCTGATTTCTTGGGATCCGTGAATGTGTTTTTGGGCCTTCTTTTCTTCTAACCCTAAACATATAAAAGGATTATTTTAAGAGCCGTCAACATAGACACAAGTTGCTAAAGCATTGAGCAATCCTTGTTCAAGCAAATTGTGATCAAAGATGAAGTTCTTGACCTAGTTCATCTTCTCTGAAGAAGTTGCTGTGTATTTGCACCAAAGGGTTTTGTGACCAAGTATCTTCCTGATCTTCATCGCATAGGATGAACTGAAGAACTTTGTAGCCAACCTCTCTTTCTAAAGTTGGTGTTTGAAGTCGCGTACTGGGATCCACGCATCTGGTTAGTCACGTACTTGGAAGTCGTGCATCAAAAGGGGGAATTGTCACTACAGATCAAGTCCAATTAGATATTGGGGTAAGGGTTCAACTGTAAGTTGGTAAGGTACTTGGGATTCCTTTACTTGTAACCGCTTGATTTGATAATAGTGGAGTTTCGGGAGTGGTGACCTGAAAATCACCCAGTGGGGTTTTTGCCGTTAGGGTTTTCCCCATTCGTGAACAAATCACCGTATTATTTATTTTCCACTGCATATTTAGTTTTTGTGATTTGTTTATGCTGCCACGCGTTTGCATGATAAATTGATTAAATAAAAATTTGGCTAATTAATTAATTGGTTTAATCACAAGGGGTCATTCAATTTGTGGCCCATCAAGTGGTATCAGAGCAGGCACACTCTGATTAGGTTTAATCTTTGCTGTGATTGATCCATTGACCCCTGTTTGTCATGGATAGAGGACAATCTCTAATTATACCTCTTTTATTTGATGGGACTAACTATGCCTACTGGAAAGTACGCATGAGAGCTTTTTTGCAGTCCTTAGATAAGAAGGTATGGCAAGCTGTTGCGATTGGCTGAACCAAGCCAAAAGAAGCGCCGGTCGATTGGGATGAAGCCAAGATCAAGGCGACAAACTTCAACAGTAGAGCGTTGAATGCCCTATTTAGCACAGTCACTAATGAGGAGTTCAAGAAGATATCCTCAACAGAAACTGCTAAGCAGGCGTGGACCATCCTCCAAACAACCTATGAAAGAACAAAGGCTGACAAAGATTCAAAGCTACAGAGGCTCACTACTAGCTTTGAAAAGATTAAGATGGAGGAGGATGAGTCATTTGATGAGTTCTATGCCAAGCTTAAGGACATAGTGAACTCAGCCTTCAATTTTGGGGAAACCATCCCTGAACCCAAGGTTGTAAGGAAGGTGCTCAGATCTCTACCTGAGAGATTTCATGCCAAGATTACGGCAATAGAAGAATCAAAGGACATTGACAAAATTCCTTTGACTGAGTTGGTTGGGAACTTGCAGACCTACGAGCTAGGGTTGTCAAGAATTGGCAAGTCAAGCAAGGGCAAGAGCATGGCCTTGAAGGCAAAGAGCAGTGATACAGATAAGTCTTCCGATGGTGAAGATTTTAAGATGAAGTCCTACATTACAAGGCAGTTCAAGAAGTTTATGAAGAATGCCAATGGGAGGAGCTTCGACAAGGACCACAGGCAATCCAGTTTTTCTCAGTTCAAGAGCCAAGACAAAGGAATGAAGGATGCTAAGGATGGCGGTCAGTACACTGTTCCGGCAGGACCAAAGTGTTTTGGATGTCACGGGTTTAGACACATGAAGAATGAGTGTCCTACATACCTTAAGAGCATTGGGAAGAGCAAGACACTTGCTGCAACCCTGAGTGACACTGAGCCTGAAGATGATTCCGACAATGAGGATGACGAAATCTTAAATGCCTTCACTGCCACAGTCAATCCTACTGAAGGGATTGTTGAAGAAGTGGAAGAAGAAGAAGAATTGGTGGATATTGAATGTGAGAAGACGGATGATAAAGATGATATCTATTCAACTTATGAGAAGCTTTACAAGCTCTCTGAGAAGCATGAGAATTGATATAGGCTGGCCACCAAGAAGCTCAGTGATGTGGAACTTGATCGAGAAGAGTTGTCCACAATGTTTAATGAGGCAAATCAAACTATTGGAGCACTGAGGTTTGAAAACAACTTCCTAGCTGAGAAGACCAAGAAGCTTAAAGCAGAGCTGTTTCAAGTCAAAGCTCAACTGGAGAGGACTTCAAGTGCAAAACTTGATGAGATGCTCAACAACCAGAAATCTGCTTCAAATCGAACAGGTTTAGGGTATGGTCTTTCTTTCTCTAATTCTACTTCTACTAGTTCTACTATTTTTGTTCCTCCTGCTAATACTGTTAAAGTTGAGAACACTGATGTTAAAACTGAATTAGCTTGTGAGAACGTAGACAAGGGTAAATCCATCTTAGGAGCACCCCCTAAGCAAGATAAGAAAGATTCTAGAAACCCTAGGGCTAAGAAGGCTAACTCTCAAAAGCCTAAACAAAAGAAGTAGCATCTCTATCATCATTGTGGAGCTGCCGGTCATACTCGACCAAATTGCTACAAGTGGCTAGCCACCCAATAGAGCAACAGCATGACAGCATCTGGAAGCCAAAATCAGCTTCAATCCTCTCTAGCTCCTCTTAGAGATCTTCTAAAAGCCATCATATTCCTTTCGAACTTGAACGGTTTCATTTCTTCCCCATCACCGCCGGTTCAAAGATTTAATCAAAGGAAAGGCTCTTCCAAGGTGTGGAAGAAAAAGGACTCAAAGTGATTTCATCACTTTCTTCTCCCTTCTTGTTTTTCTTGTTTGTTGCATTGCTTGTGTGTTTTGCATTTTTATTGAGTCAGTCTAGTTTTATGCATTGTTTTTGCTTTGTTAACATGTTTCTGTGTGTTTACTTTCAATTTTGTTTATTTTGTTTTTAATATAAAATAAAATAAAAATTGAAAAATTGAAAAATACAAAAACAGTGTGTGTTTTGTGTACTTTGGTACTTGTGTACCTTGAATGGCCAATGAAACAGATTTTTCTAAATTTATATCTTTTGTAGCTCAGATGAGCATCTTTATGCACAACTAAGCAAGTGAGCTTTGTGGCTCTTGTTTGTGATGAGTAAGATTAGGTTATCTCTTAAAACTTAACATTCATATCACTCTTTTTGACGGATAGGACTAGAAAATCCTAAGAGAAAGGCATAAATAACCATCTCACCACTATTGCCTGCCAATCATTAAATGACATCTGTATGCTTCGACATAGTAAAAGTGTGATGTCAATGACATCTATGTGCTTCGGCATGGCAATATTGGAATGTCAAATATCAATGGGTATTTCTTTTCTCTCTCATAAGCCCATGCATGATATGCTTAAAAAGAAAATATGCAAAGAAATAAAAAAGCAAAAAGATTAAAAATGCTTTAAAAATGATTGCTAGCGTGTATTCTAAGAGATGTGGGAGTTATAGGATGTACCTCGAAGGTGATAGTCCCCATCAAACAGTTATGATTGTGTGTGAATTAAAGTTATTTTCTCATATCTCATATCGTCATAACATGTATACACATATGCAATCTTGCGATATTTTTCACACACAACACGCAATATTCTTTGCTACTTTTGATACATGTGCAGGTACAATGTGATTTGGCCATCACAAAGGTTTTACATTTGCTTTTGTATGCTCACTAAACTGTCATGACTTATTTTTGAAATATAAAATTGATTAGACTTGTTTAGTGTGTGTGTGTGTGTGTGTGTGTGTGTGTGTGTGTGTGTGTGTGTGTGTGTGTGTGTGTGTGTTTTTGGGAGATCCATGTGCTTAAATTTTCATTGAGAGATGATTTTTGAGAGTTTTTTATGTTGGTTAGATCATGGTTGAGGTGTATGTTTTGATTACATTCATGTCTGTGTTTTTCACTTCTCGAAAAACTGTTTTTAAAAGCTGGCTCGACACCTCCTCGATACCTGATCATCTGTCGAGCTTCTAAGCCTTTTTCTTATCGCAATCTCGACACCTCTTCGACACCTGGTGGATCGATCGAGAAATCTTCTGTCTTTTCGATAGATTCTCGACACTTGATGGATCGATCAAGATTCTCTTGTTGTGTCTGATGTCTTCTTTCTCGACACCTGTCTCGACACCACGTGGATCGATCGAGAAATCTCCTGTCTCCTCGACACCTCCTCGATACCTTGTCCATCGATCGAGCTTCTGTTCTTGGTTCAGGTGTTCTTACCTCGATACCTTCTCGACACCTTCAGCTGTCGACAGCCATTTCCTCGATACCTTCATCGACAGCTTCCTCGATACCTCTCGACACCTCAGCTGTCGAGATTTACTGAGGTGCCTATTTAAGGATCTGTTGCGATTCTCTCTTATTTCACTCGATCTCTCTCGATCTATCCGAAGTCTTTTCACCTCCCAAACAAGGTTCTCTCACTCAAATCTTCAAATCTTCATCATTTTTTATCTTCCCTTGTTTTCCTTCACCTGGTATGTTCTTTTTCCCTTTCTTTTTCATGCATTGCATGTTTTAAAATCTAGGTTTTGGGATTTTTTTTAAAAAAATTTTGGGGTTTTTCAAAATTGATGAGTTTTTCTTGAAATTTTGGGTTGGGTTTTCACTTAAATGCTTTTAAAATGTCATACATTGCATTCCATATGCATTAGAATGATATTTACATGCATTTAGATGTGTGTTTCATGTATGTGTGCTGATAGGTTTGGATTGGGCTGAGCCCATAATGCCTTTTTGATTTGCATGTCACATGCTCATGCATTCCCATGCATACGTACTTATTGTTCAATATATTTGTCATATATGAATTGTTTGGGACTTTTCTGATTGTCTCCCTCTCTATTTCTTTATCATTCTTTTACGTTAGTTATGTCTATGGCACCCAAACGTAAATTCACTCCTGCTCAGAACCGTCTGCATTCTGGAGCTTCCTCTTCTTCTGACTCTGCTCCTCTTAACCTTCGGTTCCATAATGGAGATGCCTACAAGGCATTTACTGAGAACTTTTCTAGACGAGGTGTTCATTCGGAACGCTAAGTCATTCTGGCAGACTTCGCCGACACTGACCTTCCCTCTGTCATTCACAGTAGGGGATGGGAGTCACTGTGTGACGTCCCGGTCACCTGTCCTCTCGTGCTACTTCAGGAGTTTTACTCCAATATGCACGGGATTGATCGTTCAGTACCTCTTTTTCATACTCGCGTTCGAGGTACGCGCATTGCTGTCACTCCGCAGCTAGTTGCAGATGTGCTTAGGGTTCCTGGGATAGAGTTTCCTGACTATCCTACTTGTGAGCATCTAAGGACTGTGTCCAAGGATGAGCTCATTTTCGCTTTTTGTGAGCGCCCTTCTGATTGGGGTAAGCATCAGTATACATCATGTAGACCGTTTGCTAAAGGTCCTAGATTTCTTAACATGGTGATGACTTTTGTACTCCATCCTCTCTCTCACTACAACTCTATCACAGAGCCTCGTGCTCGATTTTTGCTATCTCTTCTTGAGCATCTTACGATAGATTTTCCTTCTCACTTCATTTTTTCTATCATAGATGTTGATCTAGATTCGGCGTCCCGTGATAAGCTCATCTTTCCTTCCGCTATCACGAGGATTCTACGCCATTTTTCCATCCCTTTCCCTGTGTCCGACCACTTCACACACATATCTGCCATAAATACCGCTACCGTAAAACGTAGTGAGGCTCAGTTTAGGTCGAGACAGCCGGATTCCACTCCTCCCTCCCGTTCGGCTCCATCCAGATCAGTACCATCTACATCGGCTTCTTCTACCTCTACAGGCGATGTATCTCTTGGAGATATTATGACGCAGCTACAGCGCATGAATGCTTGCCTCGATACACTCTCCTCTAAGTTGTATCAGGTGAACTTTCGTGTTGGTCGTATTGCACAACGGTAGGCGACCATGGGTGGTTTTGCTTCTGAGGCTTCTCCTTCACCACCTCCTCTAGTCGCTTCGGATTCTGATGCTAAGGATGATGATGATGATGGTGATGACGATGATGCTTCGGATGATGATGATAGAGATGCTAGCTCTACTGATGAGATGTCTACATGACACTCTACCCTTTGTCACTCGTGACAAAAAGGGGGAGTAGTTTTGGATTATGAGAGTAGTCATCTTAGGGGGAAAGTTAGTATAGGACATTTTTGATAGGGGGAGAGTTGATATATTGAGGGATGTAGTGAGGTTTTGATGTATCTTTTCTTTTCTATTCTTTATAGATACATTGATCTTGTATATAAGGTCTTGTAACCAGTTTTACATACATTGTACTTATCTTTCTATATATGTGGATGTATGTTTTTCTTTCACCTATCTCTTCATGTGTTGTTTCTTTTCTATCTTTAGACACATGTTCTTAATACTTGTATGCAATCTAATTATCTCTATTTCACACAAGATGCCTTGATGAGTTTTGTTTAAAAGTGTTTCAGAAATACAGGTTGTCAAAGTCTACTTGCCATAAACTCTCTTCTTGCAAAGTTTTTCAAGAGTTTGTGTTAGGATAGATTTTATTGTATTTAACAAGTGAATATAAGTTGAGTGATTTATGACTTCTCTCATATGTTCATTTGTTTGCTGTGGTTTTGTCACGGATTGCCAAAGGGGGAGATTGTTAGGACATATGTGGTTCACATGTTAAGAACATATGTCATACTATTTATGTAAATTGGCTAATCCTTTGACAAAACGCACTCTACTTGTAATTAGGTAGTTCTAGGTATTTTTAATACTTCAAGAAATAAGGTTTCAAGGTTAAGTGTTGAAGTCATCAAGTCTGTCCAAGAAAAAGCAAACTGAAGTGCAAAGTTTTTAAAGCTCGACACCTACTCGATAGCTACCTCGACACCTGCTATCTGTCGAGATTTAAAAATCAGATTTTTCTATTCTGATTTCTTGGGATCCGTGAATGTGTTTTTGGGCCTTCTTTTCTTCTAACCCTAAACATATAAAAGGATTATTTTAAGAGCCGTCAACATAGACACAAGTTGCTAAAGCATTGAGCAATCCTTGTTCAAGTAAATTGTGATCAAAGACGAAGTTCTTGACCTAATTCATCTTCTCTGAAGAAGTTGCTGTGTATTTGCACCAAAGGGTTTTATGACCAAGCATCTTCCCGATCTTCATCGCATAGGATGAACTGAAGAATTTTGCAGCCAACCTCTCTTTCTAAAGTTGGTGTTTGAAGTCACGTACTGGGATCCGCGCATCTGGTTAGTCACGTACTTAAGAGTCGTGCATCAAAAGAGGGAATTGTTACTACAGATCAAGTCTAATTGGGTATTGGGGTAAGGGTTCAACTGTAGGTTGGCAAGGTACTTGGAATTCCTTTACTTGTAACTGCTTGATTTGATAATAGTGGAGTTTCGAGAGTGGTGACCTGAAAATCACCCGGTGGGGTTTTTGCCGTTAGGGTTTTCCCCATTCGTGAACAAATCACCGTGTTATTTATTTTCCGCTGCATATTTAATTTTGGTGATTTGTTTGTGCTGCCACGCATTTGCATGATAAATTGATTAATTAAAAACTTGATTAATTAATTAATTGGTTTAATCACAATGGATCATTCAATTTGTGGCCTATCAAACTTGAGCCTCGATCAAGGCTTTGTTGTTTTCATGGCTATGGCGAAGCTCAAAAGGGGTATCAGTGTTATGATCCTGTCTCTCATCGTCTTCGTATCTCCCACAATGTTGTCTTTTGGGAACATCGCATCTTTGTCGAGCTCTCTCACTTCCGTGCCTCCCTATCTTTTTCCTCTGTCTTAGATCTTTTTCCAAATAAGGCACATATTCCTTCTGTAGCTGCTTCTAAACCTCCTATAGTTACTCCAAATTCTCCTGTAGACTTCTCTGTCTCTGTCCAACCACCATATATCACTAATCCCTTTCCTAGTTCACCCTTCAATGAACAAGTGGAAGATGAACAGGTCGAAGACGAGCTACCCAACCCCAACCCTGAGCTTGGGTCCCCTACTCCTGCTCTGCCTGAAGATCTTGCATAAGACATTGCACCTCGTCACTCAACTTGGGTAAGATCTATTCCGGCACATTTACTTGATTATCATTGTTACATTGCCCTTGCTATAGTTGTCAAAACATGAATCGTATCGTGAATCGATTTTTAATTTTTCCGTATCGTGTATCGTATCGTATCGTGTATCGTAAGATACACAAACACTTAATAAAATTTATAAAAAAATTATAAATATACATATATAAAGGGTATATTCATTATAAATTTTGAATATATTCAACTAATGACTAATTTATTTATCACTTATGTAAGAATATTTAACAAGCTAACTAAATAAATCAAACTAGCATGTGTTTATAACATACATATTCAAATTACTTAAATTCAAAAGTGATAATATATAACAAATGACCCAAAAATAATAATTTATTTTCATCATATTCATCAAATTGCCTAATCAACTCCATCTAAGTCAATGCTATCATCATATTTATAATTTTACAAATTCGTCATTAACATTTACTATCTCTTATTGTTCTTTTTATTTTAATAATTTTTTTATAAATTTTTTTTTTTTGGCATTCCAGTTTCTTGGACTTATAACAATAACAGTAAAAAAAAAAATTTTTGAAAAAAATTTTAAATATTAAAGTGAAAGGTAAGTGTGTATTGTGTAATCCAATTGTAGGAAAGATGAAAAAAACTTATGACTATGTTATTTTAGTAGGCTAAATTAAGTAAACTAATAATTTTTGGCTAAAAATATGTCTAACAACTTGTTAGATTCAAATAAAAGTACAAATTTTAACAAAAAATCTCATTTTAAAGCATTTTTCTATGTATCATACGATATGTACGATTTTACGATACGATACGATACAATTCATATGATACGCACACTGTATCGTACGATTTATGAGTACTTACGATACACCGATACAATACAGAACTTTTTCCACATAATACGATACGTATCACGTATCGTACGATACTGACAACTATGGCCCTTACTACACTACACGAGCCTCACACCTATCGTGAGGCTTCCACTGACCCTTTATGGCAGATTGTAATGAAAGAGAAACTTGATGCATTATCTAAAAACCATACTTGGGATCTGATGACACTCCCCCTTAAGAAATCTGTGGTTGGTTGTAAGTGGATCTACAAGATTAAGACTCATTCTGATGGGTCCATTGAGCGCTACAAAGCTCATCTTGTTGCAAAAGGTTTTACACAGGAGTATGGAATTGATTATGAAGAGACATTTGCTCCGACTGCTCGTATCTCATCTATTCGTGCCCTCGTAGCTGTTGCTGCTGCCAGTAAATGGGATTTTTTTCAGATGGATGTCAAAAATGCATTCCTTAATGGGGATTTAAGTGAAGAAGTTTATATGCAACCTCCTCCTGGTCTCTCTGTTGACTCAAACAAGGTTTATCACCTTCAACGTGCACTTTATGGCCTTAAACAAGTTCCGTAAGCTTGGTTTACCAAATTCAACTCTACCATCTCTCACTTGGGTTACATGGTCAGTCATTATGATTCTGCCTTATTTCTTCGTCGCACTGACAAAGGCACTATTTTACTTCTCCTGTATGTGGATGATATGATCATAACTGGTGATGATCTTAGTAGCATTCAAGAACTCAAGGATTTTCTCAGTTAGTAGTTTGAGATGAAAGATCTTAGACATCTCAACTACTTCTTGGATCTTAAAATTACTCATTCTACAGATGGACTTTATATTACTCAAGTCAAGTATGCTTCTAAACTCTTGTCTCGAGCTGGACTCACTGATAGCAAGACTGTTGACACTCCAGTTGAGCTTAATACGCATCTGACTCCTTCAGAGGGGAAACCATTGTCTAATCCCTCTCTTTACAGGCGCTTGGTTGGTAGCCTAGTTTATCTCACTGTCACTCGTCCAGACATTTCTTATGCTGTTCGCCAGGTGAGCTAGTATCTATCTGCTCCATGATCAACTCATTATGCTGCTATTATGCGCATTCTTCGATACCTAAAGGGCACTCTATTCCATGGTCTTTTCTAATATGCTCAATCTCCTCTTATTCTCAGTGCATTTTTTTATGCTGATTGGGCAGGAGATCCCACTGATCGTAGGTCCACCACTGGTTATTGCTTTCTTCTTGGTTCTTCTCTGATTTCTTAGCGAAGTAAGAAACAAACTCATATGGCTCGCTCCAGTACTGAAGCAGAATATCGTGCACTTGCTGATGCCACATCTGAGCTCCTTTGGGTACAATGGCTTTTCAAAAACTAAAGTGTATCTACATCCTCTGCTACTCCTCTTTATTGTGACAACCAGAGTGCTATTCATATTACTCACAATGATGTCTTCCGTGAACAGCCTAAACATATCAAGATCGATTGTCATTTTATCCGTTATCATCTTGTCCATGGTGTTCTCAAGCTGATCTCAGTCTCCTCTAAAGATCACCTTGAGTTTGAGGGAGGCTGTTAACGTGTATAGTGTTGTGGGCTTTAAGCCCAACTAGATTACTTGTATAGCACACATTCTATTACTACACTCTTACTTGTATTGCACTCATATGCCTCTTATATAAAGGCACTTGTGTATATTCTTTCATTGAGAAATACAATACAATTATTCAGTATTTCTAACAGGGACTTTTATCAATTCAGCCGGAATTTGGATGCTATCATCTTGCCTCAAAGTAGAGGAAGCCTCTACCTGAATCTTGTCTAAGGCGGTGGTCCACCCCTTGGTGAAGTAAACTTGAAGATTCTGTTGCACTTCAGGTTTCACCGAGATAATGTAATCAATCTAGCCTTGGTAATATGTAGCCTGAATCTTCTTGTCATCCACAGCAACAAATGCCTTTAGCTCGGCCTCCTTTTCTTCTAACTTCTCTTTAGCTTCTTGGAGCTCTTTCTCCAAAACTTATTTCCTCTCAATTATAGCCTTGGTATTATCCTTAGCCTCAGAGCGAAGCTTCTCTGACTCGAATACTTTGTTCATCATATATAAGATTTTGTTAAGGAAATCCTTGTTGTCCTTAGCCAACTCCTCTAACTTGGCCTTAGTAGCCAAGTACCTTTTCTCCAGCATCCTAGAACATTGATAACCCTGCAAGATAATAGTTAGAAGTAGAACTTAACTTATGAAAAAGAAAGAAAAGTAAAGAGATTGGGGGGGGGGGGGGGGGGAGGGGGAAATTACCATGATTGCTTCCCTCTTCATGTTGAGGAAGAGGGAGTGGCCGTCCCATTTATCCCAGTGGTTCATGTCTTCGGGAAAAAGGAGTGCCCAACCCATACACTTAGCAACGAGGCCCCTTCAACCCTATCTCTAGGGCCTAACTCTATCAGTCATAAGAAGGACATTATGTAAGTTGGGGCTCCTTGAGTTTGGATAAGGGTGTCACGTCCCAAACCTAATACCCAAATTTGTGACCATGACCGACATGTTAATATCAAGCCTAAACCTGGTATTAACAAGAACCAACTAACTTTTTACAAAAGTTTTTACAAAAGCTTCCTTCTTTCTTATCATTTTTGTTTCTTTACTTCTGGAGATAACTTTTCACTTGATATTCAGAGCATCCACATTGTACTAAAGAATAATATAATCCACTAGTTACTCAATTTCTAAATTTCACATAATACATCTCTTACTACTTTAAGGTACACAACTTTCTTTAGATCCTAAAATATACAATACTACAAAGCTAAACATCAATTTGCTAATTTGGGGTCTATACTTTTAAAACTAAAGCTAGCTCCTTCCAAAACTTGACTAAGGCTCTCTCTGCTCCAAAATAAAATATGCTGACTGAAAGAGTGAAAGGAGTGAGCTACACAACTCAGTAAGGGTAAGATACATAAGAATTCAATAAAAATGCATGTAAATCAAATCATTTCATTTTATAAATATTCAGATAGGAGAACATCTTTTCATGCATAGTGTAACACCCTGACCCAATTTTATAGTTAACCTGTGTTCAAGTGGTTAATTATTATTTTTGAGTCATTTTCTTTCTAAAATTAATATAAAAGTATTAATTAATAAACATATTATTTTATAATACCTTTGAATAAGAATTGTAAAGATTATAAATAATTGAATGGCTATTTGTATTATAAATATATACTAAGTATGTACAAAACTATATTAAGTGGTTTAAGTTATAAAATACATAGTTGGTGTTTTAACTAGGTGTGATGCATGAGTTGTTATAGTGGAAATTCTACCCACCTATGCAACCAATGGAAATTCAATACACATAATGCCAAAGTTTCATGCATGATAACAAACCCCAAAGACCAAGACTTGGCCATGCAATGAGCAAGTTCCACCTAGCTTCTTCTTTGACTTTCAATGTAACTAGAGCTTTCAAGAAACTCACTTCCTCTCATTTCCCACAGGTCACACAAATCAGAATTTCTCACCTCAACTTTACTCTCTTTTCTCTTAAGAAAAGAGCTAGGAAGCTCTCTTGAGTCTTCTCTTAAACCCACGGTCAACACCTCAAAAGGAAGACAAAAAGCTCCACCTCACTCTTCTTTCTAATCTCTCAAAGAAAATTAGAAGACTCAAAAACCCTCTCAAGCTCTGTACCTCTCCTACTTTCAGGTCCAACCACTAGGAAAGGGAAATCCTTTCATGCAAGAGTGATTCTACCTCTAATTCCCCTTAAGAACCGTATTCTTGGTAAGGATTCTAGCTACTCTCACCTTAGAATCCATGATTTCTTTAAAGAATTTTAGTAATGGTATTTGTGGTTTGTAAAATTAGGAAATCATGAATTTGTAATTCTATATATATATATATATACTGTTTTAAAAAGTTTAGAAATTGTGTTGGTGATTTGTTGAAGGTAGATTAGGGTTTTTACTAATTAATGATTGTATATGATTAAGGAAGTAAAATAAAGTCAGGATGAGTACTTTTGATGTTATTGCTGGGATTTTTGTTGTATGTAATTTCACCATAAATGGTTAAATAACTGTATATAAGTTTTTTCTAACGTGTCTAATGAGTGTATAAAAATCCCCATGTGATAATGAGACTATTTGCAATCATTTTATGATTCTACAAGAAAATGTTTCAAAGCTGTTTCTGTGACAGATTCTGTGTTCATGCATGATAAATTATGTATTAAATTGAATACAGTGAATTAGGATGCTAGGAGTAGTTCTTATGAATTCTAAGACACATATGGTTGTAATGGAATTGGTCTCACAGCATTTGGATCAATATAAAAATAATGGTTTAGTTTCTAAGTTGCATGAAATTTTGTCAGGACAGATTTGAGCACGTTGTCTTGTATGATTTTTAGTAAATTATGGTTTTATGCTTTGATTCTGAAATTGATACGGTATTTACTAGACATCCAGAGGAGTTTCTCTGTAAAATTTCATGAAGATTTGACGTGTTAGGTAGCCCATTTGTATTTTACAAGTGAGGCATATGCTACTGGAATAAAACAATAAACAGTAAGAGACATGCCTAACTTTGAGGATTTGATTCTAAAGTTAGGGTGAATGATCTAAGCTATAAATTAATACACTCATCATTTAGTAAGTCTAGATCAGAGATAAATTTTGTATAACTTGGTTCAAGGTTTAGTACTCAAAGGAGGGGTTCTAAACCATCCTACTGTTATTTTTATGAAGCTGTCTTGTTCAGTGCGTTGTATGTTGCCATGTGAATGTATATGGTTATATGACTATGCTTAAAAGAGTTTATATTTATGCATGCATTATTGCCCTAAGCTCAAAGCACCTTTTTAATTGAAGTTAGCTCTTTTAGAGATATGATATTAATATGAGAAGGATTGTATTTCTTTAGGTTGGTACATCGTTTGTTGATGTGTGCATAATATGTTTGTGAGAACATCTTTGAGGTGGGATTAGGATTTACTTGATTCTAAGAGATAGGCTTTTAGATGAATGTGTAAGTTTATGTTAAGGAATAATGGATAGTAATAAGCTTTGATTTTAATTTAGGTGTTACCAGTTACCAAGTCTAAGCTCCTTCGACTTTAGGCTCTCGATTCCTATGCTTTCAAGTAAGGGATAAGTTATATGAGCATTTGGTAAGTCATGAGATTATTTTAAAGTATATTATTTATTAAAAGGTTTTTGATTAGAAATATGGCATATAAGCATGTTTTAGACAAAGACATGTTCGTGAGTTCTCGAAATCTTATGTATATGATTTAAGCATATTAATGCTATTACTAATTCCACGAATATGATGTTTAAAGAAAATAATGGAAATGCTTTTATTATGAAATTTTTTCGGGTTATGTTCTCTGGTAATCTGAACTCTGCCAGTACGAGTTAATTACTGGCTTTCCATAGAAAATATTATCTGATTGGCCATTAAAGTGGGACTGGTTCTGCTGTACCCGCCCTTGTTGGTTATGGCCAACTTGTGGACGAAGTCAACCGACCCCCATGTTTGATAATATGTATTATGATGTGATTTCAGGAATACCTGACATTATGGAGAATGCTGGATGCCTAGCACTGTGGTGCTAGAAGCCTCCCATATAAGTATAAATTTATCAGATATAGACTAACAAATAAGTTATTTATGAACAGCTATATTATGTTATTAAGCATGAGAGAATGATTTTGTTTAAATGTATTGTGAAAAGTTAAAAGCTCTCATGAAAAGAAGAAGTTTTTGATGAAAAGAAAGCTGTTCATTAAAAATAAAAGTTTCTAAAGTTCTATTATGCTATAAGGATAAAGCTTCTGTGGAAAGTACAAGTTTATGTTAAGAAGTTATTAGATAAGTTTTATGATTATAAACGTTATAATATTTTACAAGAAGAAGTTTATAAAGGAAAGTCTTATTATTCTTAAGGATGTTTCTAGTTTAAGACAAAGTTATCAATTATCCGATTTAAGTTAAAATAATTATTTTGTAATGAGAATACATATATGTTGACTTTGTAAGAAATGAAAGAAATTCAATCCGAAAAGTTTTGGTAATATTATTCTGATAAGAGAAAAGAGAAAATTTATTTTCTTACGAAAAGCGTATAAGTTATTATTATAAATAGTATAAAATACTATACATGAAAAGATGTTCTCCTATCTGAATATTTATTAATGAAATGATTTGATTTACATGTATCCTTATTAAATTCTCATATATCTTACCTTTACTAAGTTATGTAGCTCACCCCTTCCATTCTTTCAGTCAACAGGTTTTATTTTAGAGCAGGGGGAGCCTTAATCGAGTTTTGGAATGAGCTAGTTTTAGTTTTAAAAGTATAGATCTCAAATTAACAATTTGATGTTTAGCTTTGGAGTATTGTATATTTTAGGATCTAATGAAAGTTGTGTACCTTAAATCATTAAGAGATGTATATTGTGAAATTTAGAATTTGAGTAACTTGTGGATTATGTTATTCTTTGAGTATAGTGTAGATGCTCTGAATGTCAAGTGAAAAGTTATAACATTTAAGTAAAGAAACAAGGATCTAAAGAAAGAGGTAAGCTTTTAGTAAAAGTTTTGTAAAAATTAAGTTGATTCTTGTTAATATCATGTTTAGGCTTGATATTAGCATGCCAGTCATAGTCACAAATCCGGGTATCAGGTTTGGGGCGTGACACATAATAGTTTATACTATTCATAACAATAACTTATATGCTCTTCGTAGGAAAAATAATTGTTTTTCCTTTTCTTATCAGAATAATATCACCAAAACCTTTCAGATTGAATTTCTTTCTTTTCTTACAAAGTCACTAAATATAATATTAATTGTTTAAAATCATATACAAATTTACATATATATATATATAAATATGTTCTCATTACAAAATAATCATTTTAACTTAAATCATATAATTAGTAACTTTGTCTTAAACTAGAAATATCTTGACGAATAAGAAAAACTTTTCTTTATAAACTTCTTCTCGTAAAATATCATAACTTTTATAGTCATAAAACTTAACGTTTCATAAAGAACAGATATCTGATAAATTTTTAACATAAACTTGTACTTTCATCAGAAGTTTTATCTTTATAAAACACTAAAACATTTTCATCAGATTTTTTATCTTTAAAGCACAACAGAACTTCATAAACTTTTATCTTTAAAGAACAGCTTTTCTTTTCATCGGAAATTTCTTTTCATCAAAAACTTCTTTTCATCAGAGCTTTTAACTTTTCATAATGCATTTAAACAAAATCATTCTCTCATGATCAATAACATAATATAGCTATTCATCACATTTTGGTTAGTCCATATCTGATAAGTCTATACTTAGTGCATGTGCACAACAGAGAAGGCATCATTACATTTGGGTGCCCTCATGTGTATGATAATGTCCTCTTTAGGAGGCCTAATGGCACATCCTCTCAAGATTTTGTTCCTCCCCGCCGTCCATACACATTGGGGAGAAGGCCTTGTTTAGATTAGAGTTACAGGCAGCCTTATTTCCTCCACTTTAAACGGCCAAACAGATAACATTTTTCATGGAAAGCCAGTAATTAACCCATACTGGCCGAGTTCAGATCACTAGAGGACATAACCCAAAAACGTTTTATACTTATACATTATACTGAAATTTCTTATTTTGCATAACATTTCATAATAATAGCATTTCCATTCTTTTCTTTAAACATCATGTTCGTGGAAATTAGTAATGGCATTACTATGCTTAAATCATATATATAAGGTTTCGAAAGCTCACGAACATAACATTGTCAGAAATATGATTATATGTCATATTTCTAATCAAAAACATTTTAATGCGTAATACACTTTAAAATAATCTCATGACTTACCATATACTCATGTAACTTATCCCTTACCTGAAAGCAGAGGAACCAAGAGTCTAAAGTCAAAGGAGCTCAGACTTGAGTATTGGTAACACCTAAACCAAAAATCAAAACTTATTACTATCAATTATTCCTTATCATAAACTTACACATTCATCTCAAATCCTATTTCTTAGAATCAAGGAAATCCTAATCCCAACTCAACGAAATTCCCCAAACACAAGATATATTCATCAAACACCATGATGTACCAATTCATAGAGAAATCATTATTTTAATGTTCACATCCAGAATGTGTTTAGAATTGGAAGCAATGGCACACGCAACATATAGCATGAACAAAGCAGTTTCAAAAAACAACAATTGAATGGTTTAGAGCTCCTCCTTTAGAGTACTAAATCTTGAATCAAGTTATAAAAAATTAATCTATGATCTAGACCTACTAAATGATAAGCATATTAATTTATAGCTCAAAATATTCACCCTAACTTTAGAATTAAATTCTCAAAGTTAAAGTTATCATTTACTGTTTACTGCTCATTTCAGCAGCATATACCTCATTTGTGAAATACAAACAGAATATCTAAACACATCCAATCCTCATGCAATTTTACAGAGCCACTCCTCTGGATGTCTAGTAAATACGTATCAATTTCAGAGTTAAAATATAAAACCATGATTTATTAAAAATCATACAATACAACATGCTCAAATTTGTCCTGACAGAATTTCATGCAACTTAGAAATTAAACCATTATTTTTATATTAATCAAAATACTGTGAGACCACTTCTATTACAACCACGTGTCTTAGAATTCATAAAAACTACTCCTAGCATCCTAATTCACTGTATACAATTTAATATATAATTTATCAAGCATAAACACAGAATCTGTCACACTAACAGCTTTGCAACATTTTCTTGTAAATTCACAAACAATTATCAAATGATGGTATTTTCATATGAAATTTAATACACACATACTGGACATATTATATAATAATCTCCAACAAGCCATTTACCCATAGCTATCCTAGAAAAATACAATATTAATAATGACCAAACAGGTTAACCAATGAGTGCAACTCTTAACAAGTTCATGAACTAACTCTCAACAAGCTTTACTTACTGAATCAACTACATATTCAGCACCTCAATTAGCAATTCTATAAAGTTTATCTTGTTATTTTACTAATTTTAACACTTATCCATAAAAACAGATTTTATCTTTGTCTATCATCTAGGAGCACATGCAAGCATAAACAATGACTCTCTTCATATTCAGCCAATCAACAGTCTCTAAAATCTAACACACCCATATGCAAATTCATATAACCATCACTTAAGTTTAAAATAAACAATAGATTAAAAGGATTAGATTTTCCCATTACCCTAGACACAGATTCTTGGAGCGATTAAGCTAAAATCACTCTAGCTTTAAATTGGGAACAAACACTTAAGGAGAATTGAAAGAAACTTATTGTTGCTGCTGGACCCGTAGGTGTGAGAGGGAAAGGAGAGTTAAGAGTTTTTCTTTCTTTTGGTGTTGGACTCGTGGGTATAAGAGGGAGAGAGTTCTTGATTATTCTAGTTGCTTTGAAAGAGTTAAAGAATAGATGAGATGGAGACTTATCTTTCTTTTGATGTGTGGACCTGTGGGTTTGAGGAAGGGAGAGAGCTTCTTTAGGAAGGAATGTGCAGACTAGCACAGTGAGGAGGAAGTATATCATAAGTTAAGATGCGTTTGAAAGTATGTTACGAACTAGCATCTCGAGTTTTATGGACTCAATTTTAGTCTAAAACTCGAGGGTTAAAGACTCGATTCCCACTTCGTGAGTTGGCATTATGATGCCACGTAGATCTCAAGTCATAGAGACTCGATTTCCAAAAAGCAAAATCGAGCCTCTAAGACTCGATTTTGTACTTGAAGAACATCATATCTGAAGAAGAACAGAGGAAGAACGATTTGAAGAGCGATTTGAAGAGCGATTTGAAGAGGCACAATCTGAAGAGGAAGAACAAAGAGATGATTTGAAGAGGCACAATCTGGTCTTCAAATCTGCCATCGAAGAACGAAGAAGAAGAAGGAAAAAATAAAACACAAGAAGAAGGAGAAGAAACCCAGCAGAACGTTGAAGAAACCCAGCAGATGAAGAAACCCAGAATGAAGAACGATCTGACGACAGGAAGAACAATCTGACAACGAAGGAGGAACGATCTGATGACGAAGAACAGAGACGAAGAACGCTAGGTCTGACTCAGAAGAAGGCGAGGAAGAACAAGTATTAAAAGGGTGAAACTCGAGTCTTTAAAACTCGAGTTTTATCTTGGAACTCGAGTTTTAAACACTCGAGATGCTAGTTTCCAACATTATTTTGAAACGTGACAACTAACTAAATTTTTTTATATTTAATGTTATTTGGAAAAAAAAATTCGCTTCTTGAGTCTTCTAGTTTCTTTAAGAAAGTCAAAGAAGAGATGAGGTGAAGTTTATTCATTGCATGGCCGGCCAAGTCTTGGTTTTTGGGGTTTAAGCGGATAACATGTGTCAACATGCATGATGCTTTGGCATTATATGTGTTGAATTTCCATTGGTTGCATGTTTGAGTAGAGTTCTACTATAACATCTCGTGCATCATACTTAATTAAAACACCAACTATGTATCTAATAACTTAAACTACTTAATATAATTTTGTACATACTTAGTATAGATACATAATACAATTAGCCATTCAAGTATTTATAATCTTTACAATTCTTATCCAAAAGCATTATAAAATAATATATTTATTAAATACTCTTCTATTAATTATAAAAAGAAAGTGGCTTAAAATAATAATTAACCATTCAAACACATAGTTTAACTATAAGGTTGGGTCGGGGTGTTATAGGGGCATCGACCCCCACAGTAGGAAAGTCTTCAGGGTCAAGGATCATCACCCTAGGACCAAAACTCCTCCTCTCTCCCATTTTCCTTTTTCGCCCACTGTGCGACCCGTGAGATAGAGTAGTGGACATGGGAATAGCTGAAGTCACCATAGGGGCAACTAAGGCTTGAACCTGAAAAGCAGGAGAATCCTGGGCATGAGTAGAAGGGGGCGTGCCCAGAATTTGGTTGAGAATGACCCGAGTCCATTGGTAAGACATTTCTTCCGAAGTATCAGAGTGGTTGGGAGTTCGGGCACTTGAATCCTAGTAGAGGGATCTTGAGAAGTGGAATTACCCGTCTTTCTTCTTCTTCTTCGGCACAAGCGGTTGCTAGGAATAGCTACTGTAACCCTTAGGTGCTGTTGGGGTGAAAGGAGCTGGAGAATTACTACGTCTTCGTCCTTCCGCGCTCTTTCAGACGAGGATAGAACGTACCCTTTTACTCGGATGTCAATGTAAGGGAGTAAAGGGATTCTGTGTGATTGCCTTTCCCACGTTCTGAAAACTCTAGTATACAGGGGTATACTTGAGGATAAGATACGCGGCCCGGAGTTGCCCGTCTAAGTGAGGGTATATAGGAGATCTCAGCATCCTGTTCAAATCTATGGAGTTGATTAATTGCCTTCTCTTTTTGAACGTGTGGTCATCTAAAAAGATAAAGGAGCACTATAGAAATTTGTTAGGAAGATAATATCAAACAAACTGTGTTAGCACATACATATGAAATGAATAAATAGAGATAAAAGAAAGAAGCTCCTAAAATACCCACTTACTCTACCCGTGGTTGTGGGACAATAGATTCTGTCGAGATACCAATTCCTCGAGATGATCAAATAATCTCCTTCTGTCTCTTTGTCGGAATCCGGAAGGCCCGATATGAGTCTTACTTCCTCGTGCCAGATTTTGAAATAAAATCCCAAGGATTTACTATCTTGGAAGCTATATATATATATATATAGTGAGGGTTTGGATAGCCCTCAAAGTTGCGTTGCGTTTTGTGTAAGCTGTGTTTTCAGTTTTTTTTTTTTTTTTGCTAGAATTCTTGATTTTTTAGAGACAAAAAGTACTGTTTATGAACAGTGCGTGCACTGTTCACGCACTATTCATACACTGTTCCCGCATTAAAAAATATTAAAAATGGGTCCTACGGTACTATTCATACATTTAAAAATAATTTTGCTACAGTATTTTCAGCAACAATCAGTTTTCAATAACTTTTAGCAACAATAAGATATATCCAAACGGACCCATATATATATAGTTAATATCATGCTTGATTAAATTAAGGCCAAGTGTCCTATTAAGTACATCTACACTACTAATGACTCTAAATACATTAGGGGTACACTAGTTGGGGCACACTTTGAAATGCCTTACAAAGTTAGTTAATAACTTACTTACAAGGATACTGACCCCGCCCTCTACAAACGCTACCTAGGGAATAACAACCCTATCTTCCCCCCTTGAGAATATTGCCTCAGACTTAGGGCAATATCTCACCTTTGCATCCTCGAGGATACTATACACCATTTTAAACTTAGCTAGCCTTTCAGGTGTATTAACCATGGGTCTGAACTAGGGCTGTCCAGATTCAACCGAGAACCCGACCCACCCGAAGAACCGATCGGACCCGACCCGAAACCGGCCGACCTGACTACTCCGGCGGGTTGGCGGCAGGTCTTCAACGCCAGAAACCGATACCGACAGGTCGGGTTTCGGTTTTCCTCCCTTAAAACCCGAACCGACCAAAAGTTTTCTAGAATCCGGCCAAAATTTTCCAGAATCCGGCTAAAAACCCAGATTCCGGTGATATTTTTCCAGATTCCAGCGCTATTTTCCTTAGATCTGGTGAGATTTTGACCGGATCTGGTGAGATCTCATCGAATCCGGTGAGATTGTAAGCCGGATCTGGCGAAATCTCAACGAATCCGGTGAGATTTTCGCTGGAACTGGCGAAATCTCAGCGAATCCAATGAGTTTTTCGCTGGATCTGTGTTTTTTCCACAGTTTTCTCGCTGTCCCAAATCTGACCGACCCACCCGCCACTCGTTGATGTTCTGAACCGCCCGACCCGATTACTCCGGCGGGTCGGCGGCGGGTTCCATTTTTCTCCACCCGATTCTGGCTGGTCGGTTCTGGGTTGGGCACAAACCCGAACCGAACCGACCCGTGGACAGCCTTAGTCTGAACTTCCCCATTGACTAGATTTGATATGTAAAAAATAAAAATAAAAATAAATTAAAAAAGGAGGAAGAAGAAGAAGAAAGAGGAAGAAATTAAAGACTTACAAACAAGAAAAAGGGAGATGGAACGCTAAAGTACACCGAGTAAGGCCGGAGAAGTTATTAGTGAGAAGGAGTACGAAGAACTTAAGAGAGCTTGGAAAGGGAATGGAGAAAAATAGAAAATGGGAACTCAGAAATTGGTTTGAGTTCCCCCTTTTATAGAGAATGATGGAGCGGGAAAAGGGGAGAAAGTGACCCTTGGTTTCCGGAGCTCTTTTCCATTTTCCAAAACGCCCATCTAGCCATTCATAAACACACGTGCCATTAATCGAAGGGCAAGAAGCTCAGGCACGTCTAGAACATTTATTAACTAACGACACCACCTCACATCAGTGACAGTTAATGATTACCCCCCACCTATCTCGAACCTTGATCTCCACCTTAGCACTAATCGTGGGGAGCTATTGTGTGGGGAGTGGATTCAATTATGGGCTGTGGCCCAAAGGGCTTGAAAGCTTATACTAGAAAGGATAGGTTGAGCCATCTCTATGAACCACAAAGAGAAGTGCCCCCTCAGACAATTCCCGAGGAGTTTAGGATAAGCTACCAACATTGAAACTCTCATCTGAGGTAATAAACACAGATGATCTCAAAGAATACAAAGGAGTGATATCGAGGAACTAATTTCCTTTTTTATACCGAGGTGCCATTCTCACCAAGTATACCTTGGGAAATTCCCTAAAGCGATAAGGATCACAAAAACTGTCACCTCCACATTAATTAGAGGTTCTCTACCTAATCTTTTCCCCATTAAATGCATATAGGATAACCTAAACAATACAAACACCCCCCAAAAATCCTTTTTCAAGATAAAAAGGGGAGAGAAACCAATAGAAGAAGGGAAAATATCCCATAAAGATCCAGTTAGGGGCAAGCCAGCTGGAAGGACAAGGAAAGGGAAAATGCTTATAAAAGAAGAAGAGATGGCAACGAAAAAGGGGATGAGAAAAAAGACTAGAGAAGAGAAAGGAAAAACAGGAGAAAAGACATTTTTTTTAAAAATTTTTTTATTATCGGTCACCTAGAAAGGAATTTGTCTTTTTTTTTTTTTTTTTTTTTTTTTTTTTTTTTTTTTTTTAAGTTTCAACCTATGACGTCCGCTTTTGATGATAACTTTTTATGAGTATTTGATGATAGTTTTTTATCATCAAACTAAGACACCAATTGGTTTTTTGTGTAAGCGGAGATTGAACTCCAAATCTCTTATTCAACCATTAGAGACTTTACCAGTTGAGCTAACCGAAACTCACAGAAAGGAATTTGTCTTAATAGCTCATTTAACCTTTTTGAGAATTTATGAACCCCCCACCATGCACATATATATATATATATATATATATATGGAAAATTATTAGGTACTCCTGGAGTACCATAAATGCGTACTCCCTCCTCTCACATGAATGGTGGGTCCCACCATGAATTTAATTAGTGGGACCCACCATTCATGTGAGAG
Organism: Quercus glauca; assembly: GCA_023736055.1. Classification (NCBI taxonomy): domain Eukaryota; kingdom Viridiplantae; phylum Streptophyta; class Magnoliopsida; order Fagales; family Fagaceae; genus Quercus; species Quercus glauca. Next base: position 20,660,624 of record CM043324.1, on the reverse strand, counting down.
GAGGGAACACGCATTTATGGTACTCCGGGAGTACACAATAATTTCCCTATATATATATATATATATTTTTTTTTTTTATGAGTAACAAAAATTTTATTAAAAATGTAACAAACCCAAGGACACTATATAAGTACTATTGGGCAATAAAATCAAGAAAATATGATTTATATTATTGTAAGAGGTTTTATTATTATTATTATTATTATTATTGTTATTATTATTATTATTTAAAAAAATAATTGTAAATGTGGGGCAGGGTGGGGTCTCACAAGGCCCCGTGAGGTGGGGATTAGGCAAGGTAGTTAGGCGAAAATGGCTAACTAATTTTTTTCTTCTAAGTATCTAGTTAGTTGATAAGGTTTTGAAACAATATTTATTACTAACATCTCGAGTCTCTGAGACTCGATTTTGGGTCCATAAATCGAGTTTTTGGGACTCGATTTTTATGAGTTGTTCACGTCTGATGTGGCATTTTGTCCACATGGCAATTATGTGGAAATCGAGTCTTAAAGACTCGATTTATAACCCTTTTATATACCCAAAAACAAGATCCACCAGAATATCAGAGAAACCCAGAAGAAGAAAAAAAAAAAAAAAAAAAAACAGAAACAGAAAGAGAGAGAAGGTCGACCCGCCGTGCGTGAGAGACCCAGGCCGCGCGCAGCGGCCTGGATCGCGCAGCCCAGGGAGCTGCAGAAACCCAGAAGAAGAAAAAAAAAAAAAAAAACCTGAAACAGAAAGAGAAGATCGACCCAGGCGCAGCCCAGGCCGCGCGCAGCGCCATGGGTCCGCGACCCAGGCCGCGCGCAGCGCCATGGGTCCGCGACCCAGGCCGCGCGCAGCGCCATGGGTCGCCGACCCAGGCCGCGCGCCAGCCCCGGCCGCTCCTGGCTGGTGAGGTGAGCTCTTTCTCTCCCTCTGAGCTCTTTCTCTCCCTCTGATCTGAGTTTGCAGTGAGATTGATGTGTTTGGGATTTTTGAAATTTGTTTTTGGGAATTTTGGCTGGTACACGGACTTAGAGTTCTTCTCTCCCTCTGATCTGAGTTTGAGATTGATGTGTTTGGGATTTTTGAAATTTGTTTGTGGGTATTTTGGCTGGTATACGGACTTAGAGTTTTTTTATTTTTTTTATTTTTGTTAGAAATCGAGTGTTAGAAACTCGATTTTCATATCATCGCCAAGTGGAAAAATATGCCACATCAGACATGATTAGGCCATACAAATCGAGTTTGTGAGACTCGATTTATGGACCAAAATCGAGTCTAAGAGACTCGAGATGCTATTAAATAATATAGTTTGAAAACTGAAACCACTAACTAGATAGTTAGAGAAAAAAAATTAGTTAGCCATTTTCGCCAGGTAGTTACCTCAACATTGTCATCCTTTCAAAATCTTCGACTCCAAACTATCAAATTATAAATAAAAAATAATAAGTAAATAAAAACCTGAATTTTTTGAAGGACTAAAAAAAAAAGTGAGGTCACTAATGCCTTAGTGGAATTTAAAAGAATAGCTGGGTCAAAGAAGTAATTTTCAAAATCTCAGTGACCAAAAAAAAAAAAAAAAAAAAGAGCCATGCGCTTGGTTAACCCTAATTCCTGAAACACATCTCATCTTATATACTCTCTTTTCACAAACCCTCTCACGCACATACAACACATCGCCGCAAGAGCACAAGCAGCAGCAGCAGCAGCAGCACCAGAAGAAAGAAGAAAAAATGGAGGCGGCGAGAACCGTAAAAGATGTGTCACCGCACGAGTTCGTCAAGGCCTATGCCGCTCACCTCAAACGTTCTGGCCATGTATATCTCTCTCTCTTTCTCTATTCATAAACTCTTATTTTTACATGTTGATGATGCGTATATCTGTTTTGTTCTATGAATCTGAAACTTTTACCTTTTGTTTTGTTTGATTTATTTTTTAGTGAGAAGTGAAAGTAATTGTTCTTTTGGGCATTTGTGGTTAGCCATTTGATGAAATATACATTGGAAGCTTATTATTGTGGATGTTTGAGTTGCAGGGCAGATGGGTTTGTTTTGTACTTTTATGTAAATCTGAAAATTGCGAAAGAATATTTTATTTTTCATGGAAATCCCAGGTACTCATTTTTGTGATTGTTCCAAAGAAGGGTTTTTTTTTATTTTTTGGGTGGGGAAAGCCGTGATTCGTTTCTAAAGTTATAGAAATGATGGATTCTATGGAACTTTTTGTTTTAAGGGTTGTTTTCATTGATGTATGAGCGTACTTATTAGGATAGAGATGTGGTGTAAAGAAATAGTGGAACACACCAAACAACAACAATGGGCAACAGACAGCACCCTGAACCACACTTGTTACCAAAACAATAAAAACAAAAGAACGTGTCAGCATTTGAAGACATATTAGATGTGCTACAATTAGCACACAGAACCTGGTTTTGCAGAGACTTGTTCATCTTACAGAATACGTTCTTCTGATACTATATATATATATATATATATTCTTGCACTACATGGTAGATTTAAATATTCTCTTCTTTAGTTCCTTTGCACCCCATTCAATCACAGTGTCCCACCAACAATTATAAGGATCATTGATTAAACAGAGCTGCATAGTCTTCTTCTAGTGTCTTTGAGTGAAATAGCATGCCTGGCCCTTTAGGCGCTCCCATGGTTCGCGAGAAGGAAAAAGGACTCATCCTTTGCATCCGGAAGTCCACAGAAAAATTATTGCTAACAAGTCGCTGGGTTTTGATGCGCATAGCCCTGGGCTAAAGTTCGTGGGCTTGGTGTAGTGAAAGAGAAAAAGTAGCTTCAGTTTTGAAAGAAGAGGTGATCTGTGTCTCAACAGAAATTCTGAAAAATACACATAAGCAGTCCCCTTTATAGCCTCAAGATGGTAGTCTATCCCTTTTAGTCAATTGATGCCTTAATGCCAACTAGCATATGAATGAGTGTTTAGTGATCAACAGGAACTAACATATTTTACATCTGTTAATGTAATTTCTATTATTCTATTAGTTTTTAACATTGGACTTTCCAAATGTGCACATGGAGTAAAATAATTTGTGATTTTGTTCTTTGCAATTGTTTGTAAATTGTTATTTTGTTTTGTGCAATCATTTTTATGTGGGTTTATGTGAAAGCAGGCTGTTGCTTGTTCCCATATTTGTATAGGGGGTTTAATTTGCTTTCTTGTGTCTTTTGTTTATTATGGAAATTAACAAGTTCCTGTGGCTTTCATTGGCATTAAGGATTTATATTGTTTTGTAAATGTAAGCAACAGTTTGAGCCATGCTACTATTCTTATGTTTTCGTTCTGTCTCCATGTTTTCTAATAGGTTGAGCTGCCTGAATGGACTGATCTTGTTAAGACTGCAACATTTAAGGAACTTGCTCCATATGACCCAGATTGGTACTACATTAGAGCTGGTATGTGTCTCCCTCTCTCTCTCCCCTGAAAAAAGTGTGTGCATGCAATCGCTTGTAAATGTTTTCTACTATAATTGTGTATTGTGATTGCATTTTTAACTCAATTGTACTGTAGCTTCCATGGCAAGGAAGATCTACTTGAGGGGGGGTCTAGGTGTTGGTGCCTTCAGAAGGATCTATGGAGGAAGCAAGAGAAATGGCAGTCGCCCACCTCATTTCTGTAAAAGCAGTGGTGCTATTGCTCGTCACATACTTCAGCAATTGCAGACAATGAAAATTGTTGAAATTGACGCAAAGGGGTGAGTATCTTTGGCATTGATTTTGGTTCATATATTAAAGAATGGCAATTTTTGGCTTAATGTTTGGATTATTCAAACCCCAAAACAATATTCTCCTTATTACTTGAATTGTGTATTTGAAAGAAAAGGGTTCCTGATATGTGGTTCATTTCATACCCTCAAAAGTTGAGGGTCTGTTTATTGGGTTAAATATATCCAAGTTTTTCCTCAGTGAGAAATATGATTTCAATTTATAATAGTTATTCTTTTTGGGATATAAATTAATAAGACATGGTAATTTTTCCTACAATCTTCTGCATGGTATAAATGAAAGCATCTAGAAAACGGATTTTTGTTTACATTATAAATTAAGACAATTTTTTGGGCATTCTAGTCACGTTGAAAAGAAGCCTGAATGCCTGATAAGAAACTTTGTTTTACTGTTCTCTGTGCGAATAATTTTTAGGAAAGGACTTTTTTTTTCTTCCTAAATATGAAATTTTATTTACATGGGTCAATCATGTATTGTTCTTTGATAAAGTACCTCCCAACATCAAGTGAGGACAATATCATCAATCTAACATCCCATAATTTTTTGGTACTTACGACAACTTCTATTGTCTGCCAGCGGAAGGAAAATCACATCCAGTGGCCGGCGAGATCTTGATCAAGTTGCTGGACGCATCACACTTACCCATTGAGGGATTAATGCAGGCTTGTTAAGGATGGAGAACTACTTGAGAAGGACTTTGGGATTTAGTTGTTTGAGTGGACATAAATATAAGAGGCCAGTAGCACATTTAATTTTCAGCTTTTACTGTCACATTTGACCTCAGCTTCTATGAGTTCACTGTGCTAGTTGTTTTTACTATGTTATGCAACTGTTTAAGCCTAATTTTTGAAAATGTTCTTATTAATGATTTACCTTTCTTTGCTTCAACTGCTGCGATGTTAGCTTATGGTGACTGAGATAGTTTTATGCATGGCCTTGTAATGAAATAGTTTTATGCTCCTTGTAATGAATTTGAATGCATTCATCGACATGTGCACTCACCATAAATGCATACATTTAAGAACTTATGAATGTTCCATTCTCTACCAAAATCCATGTTGAACTTCACTATAGCTCATCGGATCCTCATTAGCTGTGTTGTGGCATATGGAGTGAATTTTTGAGAAATTGCCTGCTAATTTGACGTGGTTAACCTAAATATTGTGGTTTTGGTTGCATTGAAACTAGTACTCTGTTATTCTGATATGGTCACCAGTAATACCAAAGTGTGGGAGGCGGTTATTTAGTATTCAGTGCACCCTTGTAACGGGCGGCGTCTCACTGACTGTACTTATCAATGGTTAATTGATTGAACTAAAGTTTGAAACTCAATTTTAATTCTTTTTTATTTGGGTTTGAAACTCAATTAGTTAATGCAAAAAACCAAACTTGACTCAATATTGTGAGCATGATAACTTTAATGAAAATTGGTCAAATACTATGCTTGTTTTGTAATTTTTTTTATGGTTTGTTTTATAAAAATTACTACTTTAGTAATGTGAATGAATTAATCAGTAATTTTTTTTCCTACATAATTCATAAGTAAATCTTTAGACTAACATGCAATGCATAAAAAAGTTTTAATAAAATTTGATCTTTGTTTTTTTCTTTTATTTTGTCTAAATATAAAATTTGATAAGTAGGAATTTATTATTATTATCTTTGTATATAAAACTATATACTCTACTGTTTAAATAATCTGGTAAGAATTTAGTGGAGATTTTAATTATGAAATAGAATTTTAAAACAATTATATATATATATATATATATATATATAAAATAAAAAAAACGAGTATAAAGTTATGAACAACTTAAAAGTGTTTTTATCTTATATATTTTTTAGATATAGATTATAGATTACATATGTCGTTTAAGTTAATTTATTTAACGAACTTAGTAGGGCTCAAGTACACGCTCAAACTCATTTGGGAAATTAACAAATCAAACGCGAACATAAAAACTGAACCTAGTTTAAAGATTGATGTCAAGATTTTAGTAAAATGAACCAAGTTAGAACAACTCAATACTTGTCTTTGCTCGTTTACAACTTGAACTTTTCATGACAGATTTTGGAAGAAACTAAGAAGACACAATTATATTGAGATAAATTTGCATTACACGATCATATTGAGTTTGCAAAATATATTATTAGCATCAAGGTCCTCGTGCATCTGGCATTGCTCCATTTTCAATTAAACATTCACCATGCAACTCTTCCGCTTAATCTATTAGTAAAAAGTGGCATTCATGTCACAGTGCTGTTTCAACTAGTTCTCTACCTTTTACATTGGGAGTTTGGGACATAAACATTCAGCCAATTCTAAGGACAAATGACCAAAATTCAATTGGATTGATACCAAAAATTAAAACAAAAATCCTGAAAAATATATCATAAAAAATATTAGAATATAAGGCAAGAGACAAGGGTTCAACGCCCAAACCACGTCTTGTTTACGTTATATACTATATTTATATTATTATACAACATCTGTACAATGTAATGTATGTCTGTCAGTACACATCATTCATTTCACGTTTTAAATGTGAACATTAATAATAATAAAAAATATGTATATCACTCGTGAGATTATGAACATTAAGTATGAAAAGTGTGCAATGATGAGTCTGAAACAATATTTTGAGATTCGGTCCTAATATCGATAGATGCCAAGCAAGTCCAAAAAACTTTATAAGCCACACTTATTACAAGAGTTGTATTGAAAGCGTAACAAGTAGCCTTGACGATTCGGTTCTGTTTCACTGGGCACAAGCTAGTGGTGGATGGTGGCTTTCATTTTCTGTATGAACAGTTTTGGCCCTTTTGGTGATAGTAAAACTCTTTCCGCTTCCATACTCTTGTCTATATATGTTAAACTATGATTCAAGATCTGTTTAACCACCTGATGTTAGACTAACATGGCTAAATATTCTCCCACCCCTTCAATTCATGCAATTGCAATGCAGATACACAGTGTGACTTTTTCTATCTAACAATAGCATAATTCGATATATTCAACAGGGTAGACTTGTTTAGAATCCCATGGCCACATTCACAGACAAAATTGTGGACGTCAAGGAGATATAAGAATCACATTATCAAAAACCACAGCAATCATGTCTCATCACAATTGAGGAAGAATTCGATTCCTACACGTAGCAATTAACTACTTGAAATAAAGCTCAAAAAAGGGAAAAACATGTTCCATACAGTCTGTGAATCCACAAAGTTGTGTGGAATAAACACCGCCCCACAAAAAAATAAAGTTATGAACCCTGAATTTCTGTGTCTAGGAAAAACCCTCTAGTTCACTAATTGCAATGTTACAACAACAACAAAAAATTGGAAACTATGCCAGTCCTGTTAGTAGAAGTGAACTAAGATGATCTCAACTTCTAGTTCTTCAGCTCAACCTGAAAATCTTTTTCAGGATACCTTTTACATGCATCGTAGCAAGCATGTAACCACCTTGGATGTACCAAAATACTTTTGTCCAGCTCTGCCTGCTGAGACTCCTCTGCTGTGGCAGCCCAAGTGACCACATGCGTGAAGGGGGTAAGAACATCATCCATAGAACAAATTGCTCCTAACTCCTCTGCCATCAACCAAAGACACGAATTTTCTGGCTTCAAACTCGGGGGAAAATTACCCTTGAAGGTTAATTTACATCCTTGGAGTACCCTAAGGTTTGCAAGTATCAATCTAACATCTCTATGCACAAGACCACCCTTGGATTTTGGGTTGAAAAACAGTCTGTGGATTAGTTTAAGTTTTTCAAGAATGGTGGCGAGCACGCCAGTGGTCTCATCTTCATCAGTGTTCAATGCAGAAAAAGATGCAATACTCTTGGCACTTTTTGAATTAAAGTAAAAATATTTCTGAACAAGAATCAAGTTTGATTGATCATGTTTCCACACATGCTGGTTATCATCAAGAATAATAGCCATACGTTTGTGCCTTGGCACAAGATCAAGACTCTTCTCTTCTGAGTCAACTAAATCTTCACGTGCAATAACTCTGGACTTGAAGTAAACTTTTTCAGGGTCAAGAAACTCAACCATTTTTGATGCATAATCTCGTTTACCCATTGTACATATATGCAATTCAAACATGGTACTTGCTTCTTTCAGAAAAGTGTGAACGAAAGGCCTCAACTTGGTCATCATCGCCCAAGGTTGCACACGGAATAGGCTATCCTTGAACTTATGTTGCAAAAGTTCTTCAGGGGTTTTCAGATATTTCGATCTTTTTGTTGTATGAAGCAAAGTTTTATCTAGATCAAGAACTAAAACAATCTTTTTATTGTCTAACAATTTCTTTGACTCTACTACCATCTGTAACTGAGAAATTTCATCATCAGGGCTAACCCACAAATTCTTATCGATGTACTTGAACCTGAATGCTTCATTCATACAATCCATACACATTCCTCCATAAGCCTTAAGATTTTCTTTATGTGTATCATCATGAACACCCATGATACTAAAAGAACTGGAATACAAGCCTGATGAATTTTGTGGGTAGACCATCTTGGGAATAATGATCTTCGTGATGAATCTTGTAAATTTCTTTAGCCCAAGATTTGTGACTCTCTCTTATGTATTTGTGTATAAACGAATACACAAATTTGTATGATTCAGGGAAAAGATGTATATTACAAAGGAAATATCAAAATATTCTCACAAAACCCAAACTCCAAATACACACCCAAAAGAGCTCTCTTACCACAAGGAGAAACCTTAATTTTCCGGAAGTAAATTGCCTTAGCTAGAACTCTATTACAATGTTGAGGCACAAAACATGTATATATATAATATATATATATATATATATATATATAGCAAAGGCTAGTTTGTGCGGTGGAGCATAATTACAGAATCCAAGTAGGACATGGATTGCTTAAGTCGGCAAAAGTATTTTATAAAGATTTCTAGTAACTCTGTTTCAAAAGGATTTTAGTGTGTAATGAAATTTCACTTACCTTCTTCTAAAATTTCACTTAATCCGCTTTCAAAAAAATAAAATAAAAAATTCACTTAATCCAAGTGGTTGCACATCTAATTTTTAGATAAAAATAACATTTTATTTGTTCTTATTAATTTCTTTGGATAAAATAACAATAAGTGTTTTAACAAAACATGCAATTTACCATAAGTGTTTTCTAAAATTTCAAACAAAGATTAAATTTAGTTTGTTGGTACCGTATAACTACAACTTACGATTTTGTCTATCTAAAATATAATTTACAAAGCTTAAAATAAATAGAATAGAATTACCTATAAAAAAAAGGGATAGAATTTCAATAAATAAAAAATACATAAAAGCAAATAAGATAGAATTAAAAAAAGAAAAAGATAAGATTTGAATACTACTGTGTATCAACATACGTTTTAGTTAATTTTTTTAGTACTTTTTTTTTTGTTGATAAATATGCACCTTATTTCATATTTTTCCTAATAATTAAGTAACAAAAGAAAGTATTTGATTTACAACTACAATTACAGTTGTGTTTATCTAAAATGTTATCAACAAAGCCTAATATCAATAAAAGAATTACCTATATTAAAAAAAGATAGAATTTAAATAAAAAAGAGAGATAAAAAATATGTAAAAGAAAAAAAAAAGAATTTAAATACTAGGTATCAAATTACTTTTTTTTTTTTAACTAAGTTTCTTTTTTTTTCTTTTTTTTTTGGATAAATTTGCATCTTATTTCACATTTTTCCTAATAATAAAGTAAAAAAAAAAAAAAAAAAAAAAGTAACTGATTTTCATCTAAACCCCCATTATTTTTGTTCATATCATCTTCTTCACAACTTAAAATTCTCTTTATATTCCACATTTTTTGGTGTATTATTCTTTCTGCTAGGTATCTTACAATTATTTGCTATACTATTCCCTTCTGCTCTCTACCTTACCTACAACCTTGTAGTTTGTTTGTTTGTTTTTTTGTTTTTCATCAAATTGAATAAATTTTATGTATTTGTTTCCTTTTTATTATATATTATATGATTTTTATCAATAAGTTTTAAAGATAGGCTGAAATTCTATGTTTGATCGCATATTTTAGTGTTTTTTTTAGAAGTCAATATAGCAAGCAATATATTTGTATCATTTCTTTTCTCATCACATGATTATTTGTTGTTGACATCAATATTTTATTGTGGATTTAATTTGTTAAAATGGTTTTTGTTTGATGTTTTGTTGTATGTAATCTATCTTCTTTAAAAGCAAAATTTGCTGTCAACATGAAATTGGATACAAGAGAAAAAGAAGGATCTTAAAATGTTCTTATATCCATTAGTCCAAATTCCTATGTAAGTTTATCTTTACTTAACTCAATTTTTGTTTTTGTTTTTGTTTTTTTCTTTTAAAGTTCAGAATTTTGGAATGTGTTTTCATTAATGAATTGGGATTTTGGCTTAATTTTGTTTTCAACTATTTTAATTATTCAATTCATTATTTTTTTTTCATGTGTAATATTAATATCTGTTTTTTTTTTTTTTTTTGAGAAAAAAATAATATATATGTTCTTAAAGGTTAATGTAAAATACAATTACAAACATTACTTTAAATTAGGGTGTTATATTTATTTATTAGTAAGTTATAATGTTACATTAAGTTTGGGTATTATATTTATTTATTATTAAGTTAGAATGTTACATATGGATACATATATTGGTTTTACAGCTAAGTGGTGACATAACTTATAACCATTTGAATAAAATCAACACTAAAACAAATGATTTAAATATCAAAATAAGACATAAAAATTAAATTTCTTTTAGGTGTACAAGTACAATTTATTTTTTAATATTAAATTTGGAATTAATTCTTTTAGGATGATCCCCCCTCATAAATAAAGAGAAATTATTAAAAAAAATTAGAAAAGTTTTTATTGATCATTGTAATTAGATATATTATATATAAGGACAAATATACAAAATTCATTTTGTTTTAAGATTTTAAAAAATAGATTTTTTTTTTGTTTTTGTTTTTGTTTTTATCTTACACACACACACACATAGAAAGAGAGAGTGTGAGAGAGAGAGATTTTATTAATAATTGTTATACTATTTTTACAATTTGCCATAGTTTTTAAAATATTTTTTTTGAACAAAAAAAAATACCAAACTTGAACTTACATAATATACATCTTCCATGTAACTTAATTTTTATTTTATTTTATTTGTTATTCAATTTATTTATGCTCTCAAAATATTTTTTATTAAGCTGTGTATCATACAGACATAATACTAGTAAATAAATAAAGAGTAGGTTAAGGTGACAAGTACTTATAATTGTGACCAAATTTCTTGAGAAATATTAGGATCTGCTGTGGCAAAATTGTAAGTGGTGAAAAAAAAAATAGTGAGTTTATATAAAAGTGACAAATAGTCAGTCACAATTAGTCACATAAAATAATTGAAACAAAAAGTATGATAAAAATTGTGGTTCTAAATTACTTATTGCTTATGAAGTTCATAAGTGTAAATGCCAACTTCATCACAACTTCTTTTAATTTAGCAAGAATTTTCCAAACGCTTATTTTCATGCCGAGTTTGAAATTAACTATCAGTAACGACGGTAAGTAATTCTAGTATAATCATCATCAATCATCATATCCACATGGTCCCAGTGTTAACAAAATAGGTGAATCTTTCTTAAAATAATGCATCTCCTTAAAAAAAAAAAAAAAAAAAAAAAAAAAAAAAAAAAAAAAAAAAAAAGGCTAAAATGGACCAATGGTGTCATATATATTAGAATCTCCATACGGATATAATGTGAAGTGAATATATGTATAAAAAAATAAGTAAATATATTTGTATATATATTTAAAATACTAAAATTATTTTTAGGGTTACTGCACTTCCTCTAGAATATGTAGTGTTTTACTTAAATTTTAAAACTGAACAATGTTTCTCTCAAACTTTAAAACTAGGCAATGTCTCCTTTTAGACCATTCTCATTAGCTTATGCAATATATATATATATATATATATATATATGTGTGTGTGTGTGTGTGGGCACCCGCATTTTGTATTATTAAAACCTAATTTATTTATTTTGCATTACCACTCTAACAAGTAACAACACACCCGTGAATTCTAGTTAACTCAATTAACAAAGTTTTTAATGGTTGAATAAGAGATCTAAGGTTTAATTCCCACATATACTAAAAACTTATTGATGTTTTGATTTGATTATAAAGAACGAACCTTATAAGTTTAAACTCCCTTAAAAACAAAAAAAAAAACAAAAACAAAAACAAACAAACAAAAAAATCTAACAGCACACCCTACATTTCATTCTCTATTTTACACTACATCATAATAAATAATATATATTTTTAGACCCACAACAACAGCAACGCTTTTCCTGCTGTCCCCGTGAGGCAGAGCTACTGCCGGTATTAGGAGCTTCGTTAACCGAAGGCTATTTTACAATAGCGAAATACTCCGGTTGTTGAAGAACAGAAGCTTGGGGATTGTTATCTAGTTCAAGCTCTTCGCCTCGAAGACCATCTTCAATGGTTTGCATGTAAGCAACAGCAACATCTGAATCGCAAGGGCTAACTTCAATGGTAGAAGCCTTGACTTACTTAAAAGCTTTTGGATTGGTTGGGTCATTAGCATGAAAAAAAATCGGAGCATTATTTGCAGCTTCAGCCACACCAGCATTCACCTAGTAGGTGCATTTTAAGCAGTAGCCTCATTATCAGCAGCAGGCATTTTGTCAGTGGTAGGCGCTGCCTGTATTGGTAGCATTGGTCAAACCCTAGTTTTCTGAACCAAACAATAGTCCACCATACTACTAAGCCGCCACGTGAGAACTGCGCCCAAAACCTTAGGTGTAAATGGGTTCTGGTGTTGGTGCTCTGGCATGATGCAATGTTGAGATTGGCAATGGTGGCAGCGTGGTTGCATGGGTTTTTATTGATGGTGGCAGAATTGATTAAGGAAGAAGACGGTGGTTTGCTTGTTGTGGTGGTGATATGAGAGAGAGAAGAAGTGAGAGAGGGAGAACTTTCCCTTGCCAGAAACCAAAGGATAGGAAAGAAATTGAATAAAACAAGGCCTAAAAAGAAATGCATGCTGTGAGCTATAGTATCCTTTATTTTTAGAGAATGTTGTAGCAACATGCTAGAAAGCACCGACGCGGCTCCAAGGTCGCCGCACCGGAGTCCGCCGCGGCCCGACGCAGTGTCTCGCGTCCGACTCGCTGACTCTTCCCTTTTTTTTTCTTTTTTTTTTTTTGATTCGCGCAGACTCAGCCAGATTCACGCTAACTCGGCCAGATTCGCGCTGATTCGGGCCAAAATGAGCCAATTCCGGCGGGAACGGAAACCGATACGACCACCGAAACATGCCAATATAGCCGATTCCAGCTGAAATTGCCACTGGAACAGGCCGATATGGCCGATTCCGGCCTAAACAGCCGCCAAAACAGGCTGAAATGGGCAGTGGCTGCCATTCTTCTGCTTCATTTGGCCTTCTGAGAGGAAAAAAAAAGAGAAGGAAGAAGAAGATGAGAAGACACCAAAAAATAAAATAAAAAAATATGGAAGAAGAATAGACTATAGAGGTACGTAAAAAAAGATTTTTTTTTTTGAAACTGAAACTGAAAAAAATATATTAAGGAGGTGGAAAAGTCAATTATTTAATGTGGGTGGGCTTGGGAATTGAAAAATGATTAAAGTAACCTTCTTGAAATGTGGTTTTTTTGTTTACAATTACCAAAAATATTGATTTTATTAAAAAAAATCATAAATAATTATTTTTTAATAATAAATTCTACCATTTATTAGAATTTTTTTATATAAAAATATTAAATTCACTATATAAAAATATTTTAAATAATTTTTTAATCGCAGAGTCCCGTCGCACCCGCACCCGCACCCGCACCCACCTTTTTCAAAAATTGCCGAGTCCCGCACCCGCGCCCAAGTTCCGAAACACACCCGTGCTTCATAGGCAACATGTAAAGTTTTCTACGGTGTTGCATAATGGGTTGGAGGCGTATTTTTGGTTTTTTTTTTTTTTTTTTCGCTATAGTATTCTCTAAATTGCATTTGGATAATTGGATGACCAGATGCATGAGCCAATGATAATGCTTTCATTATTGGTATGCTTCTCTTAAAATTTAAAACTGAGCAATGTGCTCGCTTAAGCATTACGTAGTAAGTATTTCAAGTTTTCAACATATTGTGTTAAGATTTACTTAAAATTTGATGAAAAATACCTTTTCTTTTAAATTTAATATAAATCATAATTCAATAGAAATAACAAAAGATGAAAAATTTCAACCCTAGATATTTTTGTTGGAAACACCAAAAGAGTGGCAAGCTGCAATATATATAAAGTGAAATATATATTTAGAAAGAGTCAAATTATTTTGATAAATATATATTTAGAAAGAGTCAAATTATTTTGATTCATATATATCTATATGGGTCATTCTACAATACCCCCCTCTTTTTTAAGGGGGTACGGTACAGCCCAAATCTTAGCCGTACATTTTAAAATTTGCAATCCTGACCGTTTATTTAACTTATTAGGTGAACTTGTCACCGGTAGAATAGGTAGTGTATAAAACGAAAAAGATAACCAAAATAAAAAGAAACAGAGAACGAAAGAGGCTGAACGAGAGAGAGACTTGGCAAGCTCTGTGTCACTGCCACCGCCGCCTCCACCACCACCGCTGCAGCCGCTGCGCACCATCCGTCAAGGTCAGATCGTCCGCTACTGCCACCGGTGAGAATTTTTGTGGGAGAAGCTGTTTATATATATATATATATATATATGTGATTTGGTTATTACTTTTCGGTTAGATTTGATTTAGGTATTTTAGTATTGAGAAGATAGATCTTGTGTAAGAATTGTTTTCCTTTTCTTCCTGATTTTGGATTAATTTGTTTGGCTATTTTGGGTTATATGATTGCTAGTTATCTGTGATGATTTGGGGGCACAGATATAAGCTCGGAAATTATATCAACCAAAACAGGATGTCCCCCAAAGTCTTCTCAAATTAGTAAGTAAAATCAAAACAAAATTAATATAATGTATGATTAAAAATACAAAAATATTGACCATTTGAAACTTTTTTCATGCATGATTAAGCATTTTGTGATGTCATCTTTTCCCCTTACCATGATAATCCTGCCTAGGAGGGTTGAATTTGCCTACTTTGGATGGTGTGTTTGTGTTGTTATTGTGGTATGTAATGCAGAGTTCTACTATGTCAGCTGCTGGTTTAGAGTCTTTGGGGCTCCTACTGTATACTTATCTTACTTTGAATAAAATTCTTTACTGTATTATCCCAAAAAAATATATCTTTATTGATTCATAAAATAATAATAATAATAATAATTATTATTATTATTATTATTATTATTATTATTATTATTCAAGTTTTAAGTATTGGTCATTTGGAAGTTTTGGATAATTTATAATTATTTTAATAACACAGTTCATTGAGTTATTTAAATGTGAAAATATGCATGCTTGGAAGTCACCAACTTCAAAATGTGGCAAATGCCACTTATTCAACACTCTGCCTTCATAATCAAGGTTTCTTTGATTATGTTCTCCACTGAAGGGAAGCATTTTGTATATTCCATCGATTTCAGGTTTATACTTCTATTACAACATGTTTTGTTTTGTCATTTTATTACTAGTAATAAGAGTATTGTGCATGAAATTGTTAGGTTGTAAGAGATCTGGCACAAGGTAAGCTTGGAGAAAGAGTAGATTGCATTACATGTTCATGTCCTTTATAATTTATGGGTGTCACCCTTAGTTTCTCAACTTTATTAGGTAGTTATGAATGTTTATAAGGTTTCATAGTTGCTCTAGTTTACTTCTTAGAGGAGCTACCACATTGTAGTTCTAATAGAGAATAATACTCTCCATCTCGACATAGAGAAATTAAATCATTATGTGAACCTTGTTCATAGACAGATCAGAGCCCTTGATTAGAGGGTTTATTTGACATTGGAAATAAGGATTTTCTGTATTTGTTCGTATATGTACTCTAATTATGTTTACAGAGCATATTTCCATATGTTGGCTTTATTTTTGTGTATTATTGTAAGCTTTGTTTTCTGCACTTTTGGAATTGCACTGGATAAAGAAAAATGACATCTATAATTGGTGGAATTTAGTACCATGTTTACTTAAAAGCAACCATGTGCAAGCATGTCCATATGTGTAAAAATTGAATCCCAAGACTACCAACTCCACATAATGTTTTCACTGGATATTAGTCATAATCCAGTTCAACCCTCAAAGATTGAAATAAATTGATGCCCATTGTTAATTTAGTTGAAGTTAAGGTTTTTACTACTTTAGATATTTCCTTTCATAATTTGAATTGCTTTTATATACAGGATATGGTTAGATATGCTAACAACCAGCTGTAAAATATGGTTAGAAGTGTGAAATTTTTATCACGGTGTTGTCCAAGATGTACTTCCTCCTTTAATGGATCTTGTAAATCATGGAAACTCCAGTTGTGGAGCCCGAAGCAATTGATTATGTAAAGAACCAACTGCCAAATGTGTCAATGGAGTCACTGTGTATGTTTATGTTGCGCAAAGTGATATGATTATTCTTGGAAGCTATTAGGGAACATTTGATGTAATTTATGGATGGGTTTATTAAATAAGTTAAAATTTTTGCTTATTATGTTGTGTATTGCTTCTGTAAATGAGTCCAAACACTTATAACATCTAGAATGCATATGCACATACAATTGAAGTCCTTGTAACAAGATCAAGCTCTAAAACAGAGCTGAAACACTGATATGCACCCACAATCATTTACATTATTACTCAACTTTCAGATGGTAAGAAACCTCTCAAAGGTTAATTATATCCCTTTTTTTAGCATGTTGTTCTTTACTTGATTTTTTTTATAATAAACTTATTACATATGATTTTGAACTTGATATTGTCAATTTGAGCTAGATATAAGCTAAAGTTCTTGAGTAATTGTAGTTATTTAAATAATAATTAAATTTCTAAGGCTCTATGCAAAGAGATATGCTCTTACGAACATCTTTTTTTTTTTTAAAGCACTAATAGTTATACCATTTCAATGCAGATATTTCAGTTGCCATTGGAGCTGCAGAATGGACTATATGAAATTCCTACAAGTTAGAAGTTGCCCTCTTGAGAATTTAAGAATGAAATCCAAACATGCAGATGCTTTTGGTTGTCTCTTTTTCAATTGTTACCATGATGGTATTTAGATATATATGTGAATGAAACACATTGTAGCGGATATTTTTTTTTAAATGAATTTTCCCTTTTTAAATGGATTTCTTTGTAGTTGTTTTGCTTCTTTGAGATACTTTGCAACAAGAGACTTGCTTGTAGTACATGAAAGTGAGTTACATATCAAATCAAGTTATAGATATTATGTGATAAAAATTTTCATTTATAGCTCCAAGTGCTAGTAGTTGGTCTGATTTCTTTGGATCATTTATGGTATATACAAACAGAACTAGTGAATTCTTTATCTTTTCATATGTGAATATGGAAAAGTGATTTCTTAGTAAACAAATTGCATCATATACAAATGGATAATCTAGGGTGAATAGAAAAAGATACCAGCAAGGGTTATGTTTTAAAGTGTTAATTATTTTTTTAAATTATATTAATGGTAAGGGATCAACGCAAAGGCTCAAACCAGGGTATCCTGGTTAAAACACGCTTGTTTTACCACCAAGTTATTGCTTCTAAGATGTTTAAAAATACATTTACATGTAGATAATTCTATGCATGAATGTTAATTATCTTAGGCTTACCACTAAGTTAAGATATAAAGATCTCACAATTAAATTTGAATTAATATTTTATTAAGCACCAATCAAAATTAACTTAGGATAATCTTATGCATGAATGTACATCATAAATCTGGGATTCATGTTTGCAAGGTAGGCTACACTTTGCAGTTTCCAACCATCTTTTCTTTATATATGTCAATGTGATCTATTTCAAATGTTCAACCATAATAATAGAAAATAAGTGGTTACAAGGTCATTGTAATCATTTTTTAGGTTTTAGGGTCATTTCAGTCATTTTCTTGGTTTTAAGGGTATTTTGGTCATTTTTTGGGTTTTAGGGCCATTTCGGTCATTTTTCAAGATTCTAAGGGTATTTCAGTCATTTTTTAGGCTTCAAGTGCATTATAATTGTTTTTTAGGTTCTGAGGGTATTTCAATCACTTTTTGGTTATAAGGTCATTTTAGTCATTTTTTTGATTTCAGGATTATTTCGGTCATTTTTTAGGTTCTAAGTGTATTTCGGTCATTTTAAAGTTTCTATGGGTGTTTTCTGTCATTTTTACGTGTATTACGGTCATTTTTTATGTTCTAAGGGTATTTCAGTCACTTTTTAGGTTACAAAGTAATTTCGGTTATTTTTTAGGTTTTAAGATCATTTAGGTCATTTTTTAGGTTCTACGGATATCTTGGACATTTTTTAGGTTTTAGGGTCATTTCAGTTATTTTATAGGTTCTAAGGGTATTTTGGTCACCTTTTTTATTTTAAGGGTATCCTCGTAATTTGTGAGAGTTTCAGGATATTTTGGTCACATGTGATGTTAGTACTGCCCAATGAACTATCAAATGTGAGGGGGGGAAAAAAAGGAACCATTGAATGTAATAAAAGTACGGTTACATGTGATGTTGGCATTGCCTAATGTAACGATGGAACTATCACTTGTAAGAAAAGAAATAAGGGTACAACTGAATGAGGTAAAAGTACAATCATATGTGATGTTGGTACTGCCTAATGTGACAATGGAACCGTCAAATGTGAGAGAAAAAAAATTAAAGTACCACCAAATGTTATAAAAGTACGGTAAAATGTGATATTATTACTGCCTAATGTGATAATAAAATCATCAAATGTGAGGAAAAAAATAAGGGAACCATCGAATGTGACAAAAGTACAATCATATGTGATATTAGTACTGCATAATGTGAGGATGAAACCATCAGATGTAAAAAAAAAAAAAAATTGGAACCACCAAATGTGAGAAAAGAATTGTCACATGTAATGTTGGAACTGCACAATATGAGGATGAAACTGTTAAGTGTGAAAAAAAAAAATAAAGGAACCACCCAATGTAACAAAAGAATTGTCATATGTGATATTGGAACCGCACAATATGAGAATGGAACCGTCAAGTGTGAGAAAAATGTAAGGGAACTACTCAATGTGACAAAAGAATTGTCATATGTGATGTTAGAATCACACAATGTGAGGATGGAACCGTCAAATGTGAGGAAAAAAAAGTAAGGGAACCACCAAATGTGAGAAAAAAACTGTCACATGTAATGTTAGAACTGCACAATATGAGGATGGAACCGTCAAATGTGAGAAAAAAGTAAGGGATTCATCAAATGTGAGAAAAGAACTGACACATCTGATATTGGAACTGCACAATGTAAGGATGAAACCATCAAGTGTGAGAAAAAAAGTAAGAAAACCACTCAATGTGAGAAAAGAACTGTCATATGTGATGTTAGAACTGCACAATGTGAGGATAGAACCGTCAGATGTGAGAAAAAAAAAAGTAATGGAACCACCAAATGTGAGAAAAGAACTATCACATATGATGTTGGAAGAAAAGAACTGTCACATGTGATGTTGGAACTGCACAATGTGAGAATGGAATCATCAAATGTGAGAAAAAGGTAAGAGAACCACCAAATGTGAGAAAAGAACTGTCACATGTGATATTGGAACTGCATAATGTGAGGATAGAACTGTCAAATGTGAGAAAAAAGTAACCTATTGTAGCAGGTTACCTACTAGTGGGTACCGTACCCCCCCTTTTTTTGGGGGGTACCGTAGAATTACTCTATATATATATGGATTCACACAACTGATCATTTTAGTGTTTCATATGCTAAAATAATTATTAATTCGATTATATTTTTATTGAACGTTAAAAAATCCAATCTATATAACTATATCTCCCCAATAAAGAAAAAATCAACAAGAAAAGCAGACTCCTTTTGTATGTTTACATTGAATTTTTGGTTTGTTCACTCTCTGGCCTGAGATGGCAAAAAGGAAAGAGGCTGTGGTGAGGTTTTACTTGAGCCATTTCCAATTCGATGACCAGCTCCAACTATTCAATAGTGTTGTATTATAAAACAATAAAGTACAACATTTCAAATAATCTATCCACTGCAATTCTTTGACCATCTGTCTTGAATAGTTTACTAAGTATTCAACTAATCTACAATAGAGAATTACCTCTTCAACAACATAAATTTGAACTCTCTTGTGCTACGGTCGTAAAGTTATTTGTGTCTGCAACTTAAATTTTCAACAACTTGTAATAGGAAATTCAAGTTGTTGTACAATATATGCAAGAAAGTGAGAAACTAAGAAAATACATACATATTTACAAACTCTTTTTGCACAAGTAGTTAATATTAAATTTGAGAATTTTGAACATTTTTTCTATGTTAGAAGATTGTACAAAGAATTAATCAAGTTATAAACAATTGATGAATCAAAAAATTGAATTAACTATGTACAAAATATCCAAAACTAGAAAAGCTTGCTTGCGAATTCGTCTACATGGGAAGAAGATGACTTTCTAGCGAGTTCTCTGAGTTGTGATAAGCTTCTCCCAAGTTTCAAAGCCACCTTCATTTCAAACAATTCCCCATTTTCTCTTTTCTCCAAATCTCTTTCCTGAAGTGTGGTTTCAATTGATTCTTGCAATAGCTGGAAAAAGCCACCACAGTTTCTATACATCTCAATCACCATCCCAACTTGCCCACCATGCTCAAAAGCATTAACTGTGCTAGCTAAAGCCCCAGCAGCCACTGCTACTATTGGTGCCCATGATCCATTATCAACAAAAGCTGAGCCCAAGGCTGCAATGCCTGTGAGTAATGGACCTGAGATAGCTAAAGTCTTGTTGATCTTCAATGCCAAGTTGCCTAGTCTTACGTAGTCCTCAATGTCTTTTCTCTCCACCACCTTAACAATCTCTCGCATTTCCATTTCAAGTTCCCCACTCCATCCATTGTTACATTGTTTTCCTTCATGTAAAAAGTTTTTCTTTTGTAGTACTTGATTTTTAGGCCACCAAACAGCTGGCTCAAACTTTGCAGGGAATTTTTCAAGCATTGCACCAAGCAAGGGAAGTGGGTAGGCTTTATCAAGTGCCAAAACTTTTTCCATCACCTCCTTCACATCTTCTTGAGTTGGAGTTCCAATGGCGAGCAAGGTTTGGATTTGGCTCTGGAGCTGCTTGAACAATCTTGTAGCATTACGTTGTTCTTCAGCAAGCTGTGAAGGCTGAATTTTGTTCATTATTAGCAACATTCCGGTGGCCGCGGAATACAAAAGAGTAGACGATAATTTCAACGCCAAAAGGGGCATTCCAATGCCACCAGCTGTGGCTGCAACACCAGCCATTGTTGCAGCAGTGAGAGTTATCATGTTGATGGAGTTTAGAAGAAGGGTATTCCAATTGTCACGTTGTTCTCCAATGTTGGCGTGCATCTCTACTCTATCAGCAACGGCCTCTAAGATAGCATAGAGTTGAGTGGTAACAATATTTGTACTAGAGTTGTGTGATCTATCATTGATCTTTTCTACTGGGATTGTGTTTATGAACCCGTCTCTTATATTCAGTTCCTCACCTAGATTTCTCATTGGTATTTTTGGAAGTGAAAGAGAGAGTTTTGGAAGATTTGGGACATGAATAGTGGCATTGATTTTCCTTGAACAGCAACATGAAGAAGAAGACGAAGGTAATAGAAGAACTGAAGCCATTTGATTGAGAGGTTTTCTCTTTTGGTTCTTGTGTATATATGTTATAGAAAAAGAAAGGTTTTGAATGAAGGTGATGAGGCTCTCAACTCTAATTTATAGTGTGGAACTATAACTGGGTCAGCTACAGAAAAATGTTGAATTCAATGGCTGACTGGCCTGATCCATTCGTATTGGCTGACTTTTTCATTTTTTTTTGGAGGAATTAATTTAATTGGTTGACCCATTCTGTATTCATAATTTTCTATGTTCAAAAATTTTGTCTGGTTTATAGCGTCGAACTATTACTGGGTCACGACGCAGCTATATATTAGTCTATTACTACAAACTAATTGGCAAATTGCTTTCTTATATTTTTTGTCATACAATTTTAGATATCTCTAAGAGGTCAACATCTCAAAGTCGAAAGCATGTGTCCTTTTTATAGGCACACCCAGTCAAGTTTCGTATAGTAGCGTATCTTTTGTGTCACAATTTTTTTTATGATTATAAGTTGTTTGGCAATAAATAATAGAAAAAAAATAATACGTTTATATGAAAGTAATTATTTACAATTTATGATAGGCTGTATCATCAAATAATGATAAATGGTGGTAATGTAGAAAAATTATTTTATATATATGTCTTTTATTTGGTTTTTGATATTGTATTTTGAGGATCTTTGAATTGATGTTAAAAGCTCAAAATGTACTTAAGAGAGATCTATAAAATTTACCTCAAAAAAAAAAAAAAAAAGATCTATAAAAAAATTATAAATAATAGGAACAAAGAAAACTTACAAATTGGAGCCTAATTCAACTTATTTCATTGGTAGAGGGAGAAATTCAAATATTGGAACTTGGTCTAAATTGATTTTGAAAGCTCAAATTATGTACTTAAAGAGAGATCTATAAAATTTTCTTCAAAAAAAAAAAAAAAAAAAAAAAAGGAGATCTATAAAATTTATAAATAATAAGAACCAAGAAAACTTACAAATTGGAGCCTAATTCAACTATTTTGTATTTTCATTAGTAGAGGGGAAATTCAAATATTGCAACAATGTAATAGAGATTGAAAATGAGCGACAAGTACAAATTGTGATTTAACGTTTTATTATACTTACCTCATGTGATTTAATATCATTCCACTGTGACATTTTTGTTTTTACAATTCATAGATGCAATCATGCAACAAGTTCTCTTGCGATTCAATATCATTCCATTGTAACATTTTTTATCTTTTACAATTAATAGATGCAACAAGGTGTAGAAACTTAATATGAGCATATGATTGTAAGAGATTCATAGGTAAGATCACGTTATCTTTTTCATCACTGCACACTTTAATGTAATACAAAACTTTAGCATTAAAAAACATGCAGTAGTAATTCTTGAAGAGGATAAAATTAAGGTTGACGGATCGATTCAAATAAACCGGACGGTACAAAATTAATGCATTATCAAAAATAAGACGACGAATTGAGGTACTGGACGGATAAGATCACATGACGGAGAGTCCCCCTGTACAGACGGATTATGTGTTCATGGGCCCAAGGCCGACGGATACCATGGCCACGTGGCACCCACATGGCTTGAGTGAACTCCAAAGAATCCTAAATGAAAATACCTTGCGCCCTACGATAGCCTCTAGTCAATAAAGACCCTATATGGAAAGAATCCCACAAAATACGAAAATTTATTAGCATCTTTTCCGTAAGGAAAAGATCTTTTTGCTCAAGAAATAGAAATTGGTTCTACGCTACTATAAAAACCACCAAGCCCTCATATACGCATAATTTATCCCAGTTCTGACACTCTAGAGTCGTGAGAAACTCTCTAACTTAACTTTCAAAAGGTTTTTGGCTGATACCACACCGGTACTCTCCTAAAGTCTTCTTGTTCTGTATTGTGCAGGAGTTGTCTTAAGCACATGAGGACTGTGTGACTTGCTAACGATTATTAGCATCATCAATTCTAAATGTAGATTTCAATTTTGTTATTGTTATTTTTTTTCTTGTTTTTAGTCCCGATTTGATAAACAAACAATTTCATTACTTCAGTTTCTTGAAAGATTTTTTTTTTTTTTTTATCAACCATCGTGTTTCATGCTAATATCAAATTCCTTATACAACATTCATAATAATAATCAACACTTTTTTTTTTCACTTTGAATAATAATAATTTACAAAATTCAAACGAATACTCTTAAAATTCTTTCATTTTTTTTCTTTTTCCATGCATATGCACAAATTACAAGCTAGTATATATATATATATATATATATATATATATAACGAGAAACTATTTCATATTTTAGAAATGTATGGTTTAAAAAAAGTATAAGCCAATATTATGTATAATTTGAATATCTTCTAAAAAACATGCATGTATAATTTGAATGGTGTAATTATGATTGTTTTTAATTATACCATCATATACAGGAGGTTACACTCTAGTTTATACATAAAGTCAAACCTGAAAAAAAATCCAATTAGATTTTCAATTGGTGTCTAATTTTGCACCACATATCCCTTTTTTTTTTTTTTTTTTTTGTGGCAAGTGAGTTGTTAGTGCAAGAGCAAAAGAGTCAAAAATAAATAAATAGGAAGGAAAAAGAAATGTTTGGTTTGACTTTGACAAGGTATTAACATTATTCTTGGCAATGGAGATTCGAGAAAATTTTAAAAATAATAATGAAAATGAAAATGGAATTTATATTTATGTTGGACTTAAGCTTTAGATTAGGTTTTGTTCCCATCTAAACCAAGTCTAAATCAAAACTAAACTCTAGCATAACAGAAAATTAATAACATTTTCTATCTATTTTAGCTTATAGTATTATTATTATACAAATAGTGGTTGGAAAAACTAAAATTGAGATGGATAATAATTTAATTGATTTTTTTATTTGTTTCAAATAAACTTATATTTATTTTATAAGTTGAATATTTATATTTTCAAATATGTAAGCATTATATACATTATATATAAACTTAAGTAAAAATTTAATATGCATTTAGTGATGCTTACTTGTAAATGTATCTCACGTATATGTATAAGATTACAAACTAGTTCATTAAAACAAGAATGCACATCTATTAAATTGTAATTAAAATAAAACTCGAATGCCCTTAAAATTGCACTTTTCAATGCACAATAGTTTCAAAAAAAAAAAAAAAAAGAACAGCCAAAATTAGTTAATAAAAAAAATAAGGCTAAAATGCAAATTGCATCAGCTAAATTTGACCATTTGACTGAAATTCATTCCAGTTATTTAATTTTACTTTCATTCAATTGAGCCATTTAAGTATCAAATTTATTTAATTTTGGTCTTTGTTCCAATTTTCATTTTATTGTATGTCAGAAACTAAGAAAATACATACATGCATATTCTTTTACGAACTTTTTTTGCACAAGTAGCTAATATAAAATTTGAGAATTAAATATTTTTTTCTATGTTAGAAGATTGTACAATGAGTAAATTAAGTTATAAACAATTGATAAATCAAAAAATTGATTTAACTGTAGACGAAATATCCAAAACTAGAAAAGTTTGCTTGCGAATTCGTCTACATGAGAAGAAGCTGACATTCTAGCAAGTTCTCTGAGTTGTGATAAGCTTCTCCCAAGTTTCAAAGCCACCTTCATTTCAAACAATTCCCCATTTTCTCTTTTCTCAAAATCTCTTTCCTCAAGTGTGGTTTCAATTGAATCTTTCAATAGCTGGAAAAATCCACCACAGTTTCTATACATCTCAATTACCATCCCAACTTGTCCACCATGCTCAAAAGCATTAACTGTGCTAGCTAAAGCCCCGGCAGCCACTGCTACTATTGGTGCCCATGATCCATTACCAACAAAAGCTGAGCCCAAGGCTGCAATGCCTGTGAGTAATGGACCTGAGATAGCTAAAGTCTTGTTGATCTTCAATGCCAAGTTGCCAAGTCTTACATAGTCCTCAATGTCTTTTCTGTCCACCACCTTAACAATCTCTCGCATTTCCATTTCGAGTTCCTCACTCCATCCATTGTTAAATTGTTTTCCTTCATGTAAAAAGTTTTTCTTTTGTAGTACTTGATTTTTAGGCCACCAAACAGCTGGCTCAAACTTTGCAGGGAATTTTTCAAGCATTGCACCAAGCAAGGGAAGCGGGTAAGCTTTATCAAGGGCCAAAACCTTTTCCATCACCTCCTTCACATTTTTTTGAGTTGGAGTTCCAATGGAGAGTAAGGTTTGGATTTGGCTCTGGAGCTGCTTGAACAATCTTGTAGCATTACGTTGTTCTTCAGCAAGCTGTGAAGGCTGAATTTTGTTCATTATTAGCAGCATTCCGGTGGCCGCGGAGTACAAAAGTGTAGACGATAATTTCAATGCCAAAAGTGGCATTCCAATGCCACCAGCTGTGGCTACAAGGCCAGCCATTGTTGCAGCAGTGAGAGTTATCGTGTTGACGGAGTTTAGAAGAAAGGTATTCCAATTGTCACGTTGTTCTCCAATGTTGGCGTGCATCTCTACTCTATCAGCTACAGCCTCTAAGATAGCATGGAGTTGTGGTAACAATATTTGTACTAGAGTTGTGTGATCTATCATTGATCTTTTCTACTGGGATTGTGCTTATGAACCCGTCTCTTATATTCAGTTCCTCACCTAGATTTCTCATTATTTTTGGAAGTGAGAGAGAGAGTTTTGGAAGCTTTGGTACATAAATAGCAGCATTGATTTTCCTTGAACAACAACATGAAGAAGAAGATGAAGGTAATAGAAGAACCGAAGCCATTTGATTGAGAGGTTTTCTCTTTTGGTTCTTGTGTGTGTGTATATATATATATATATAGATATATATATTTTGTGGCAAAAGTTTTCACTAAGAAAAATTAGGAGAATACAACACAAAACTTTCTCGAGTTGAGAGTAATCAGAACTTTACACACAATACCAAGTATATTACTATCCTTACACATTCAGCAAAAAAGTAAAACTTTACATCACTATCTTTCTTCAAACAAACAAACAAACAAAAAAGTAAAATTTAATTCGGATTGGCGTTTTGCATTGTCCCGGTGTTGAGTAGTTTCACTATCGGATAACCTGGGAAAAGGGCTCGGGGTTTGCTTTTGGAGCACGTTTTGCTGCTTTGGGGTCTCCAAAGACATTCCAGAATTTGAGTTTTTCATCTGCTGCTGCTGATGCCACTGTGCAACAATTTGGGCTCTGAGCCATAAACAGAACTCTGGAAGTATGACCAGTGAGCTCGGCCATCTTCACCATTGATGGATATTTCCAGAGAGTAAGCTGGTTCTGAGTAAATCCATGAGAGCTGAGCAGCTCGCTCTCGTTCTTGTTCCACAATAATGAACAAACCTGAGAGCCAGTGTCCACAGAATTCAAGCATGCACCAGTTTGAGTATTCCAAAACTTTATGCACTTATCACCTATACCTCCACCAGAGGCTAGCAAATTGCTCTTGAAAGGACACCAAGCAAGAGCTTTCACTGCAGATGTGTGATCTACGAGCTTGTGAGCCCATTGCGTTCGTGAATTTGAAGATGCCGTTGATCTGTCCCATATGAATAGTAGATTATCATTACCTCCACTTGCCAATTGCTGGCCTGAGGGTGACCATTTCAGCCCGCAAACCTCTTGCTCATGACCTCTGTAGGTTTCGACAATATGTGATCTGTCTCTTACATCATTGTTAATGATCAGACTGTCCATTCCTCCAGTGGTAAGGATGTGATTGTTCATCCATGCCAGTGATCCAACTCTCAATCTGTGGCCTCCTGGCAAAGTTCTTGGCTGTTTGTTAGATGTTGGATCCCACAACTGTACTTGAGAGTTGTTCAAGCCAATGGCAATTTGCTGGCCATCAGGAGCCCAGCTAACACTTGTAATCGGGCCATTTGCTTCATCAACAGTGACAAGTTTTGAAGTAGAACCATTAGAAGCTTTCCAAAGATAAACTGAATTTCCAAGAGCAATTGCAAGAACATCGCAGCTTCCCCAATCCAGTAAATTTAAGTAGTAATCGTCCACAAGGTCAGGGGCATCTAATGTCCTCTCAGAATTCTGAGGAATGCTTCGCTTGGGCTTGGTGGGCTTATCCTGCTGCTGAGAAAACTCGACCGGGGCAGGGGGCTTGTTCTTGAAAGAGAGAATTCGAGTCTCGTTCATGTTCAAGGCCTCTGCCAGATGCTTCCTGTAGGCCTCTCTGGAGGGTGAGCTTGTAGGTGGGTTCTCTTTGCCTTGCCTCCCTTCCATCAGCATAGAGTGCGCGTAATCAAAATTAATTGCTGATCGGTTTGGAATAAATCTATCCAAGTTTTCTTTGGAACTCTTTTTCTTTGATGAAGAAGAATTAAATGATCCTGCATCCATAACTCTAGCACAAACAACAACAATATATATAGACAAAAAGGAAACAACAGAGAGAGAGAGAACACAAAACCCTACAAAAAGATACTATTAGTAACAGTTAGAAATTAAAGAAATCAAAGAATCAAAGCCTGTGAAAAAAGGGCTAGATCAAAAGCAACAAAATAGTATAAAGAAATAGTTTTGATGAAGAGAGCTTGTTGTTGTTGTGAATATTTTGAGCGCTTGTGAACAAGAAGTAGATCTCGAGAGAGAGAGAGTTTGTGAGGGTTGTGAGAGGAATGAGAGGGTTTATATAGTGAGAAATACTGATGAGGATTATTAGAGTTTTGTTCTGGTTCTTGTGTATATATGTTGTAGAAAAAGAAAGGTTTTGAATGAAGGTAATGAGGCTCTCAACTCTTATTTATAGCCTGGAACTATAACTGGATCTGCTACAGAAAAATGTTAAATTCAATGGCTGACTGGCCTGAACCATTCGTATTGGCCGACTTTTTGTTTTTTGGGTTAATTTTATTGGCTGACCCATTCTGTATTTTTTTTTTTTTTTTTTGAGAAGCCAGATCATGGACCTGGGCCATTTATTGAAACCAAACCCAAAATCAGTGAACATCATCAAGAACTAAAGGGGCAATGTCTGCTGGCACTACATGCAGCCAAACCTGACCCATTCTGTATTTATAATTTTCTATGTTCAAAAAAGTTGTCATGTTGTTTATTGTGTCGAACTATAACTGGTTCGCGTGTTAGCTATTAGTCTTTTTTTGACTGATTGTTTTCTTATATTTTATGTGTCATACAATTTTGGATATCTCTAACTCTAAGTCGAAAGCATGTGTCCTTTTCATATGCACACCAAGTCCAAAGTTTAGTACAGTAACGTAACTTTTGTGTCACATTATAGATATGAAGTTTTTTTTTTTTTTTTTTGGTTAAGGTGTTTGATGATAAATATTAGAAAAAAAAATAACAGGTCTATGTGAAAATAATTTTTTATAACTTACGATTAACCACATCATCAGATAATGATAATTGGTGGTGGGGTAAAAAATCTATAATGGGTATGTCTTTTATTTGGTTTTTGATATTGGATTTTGAGGACCCTTGGTCTAAACTGATTTTAAAAGCTCAAATTATGTATTTAAGAGAGATTTATAAAACTTTTCCTCGAAAAAAGCAAGTAATAAGAACCAAGAAAACCATGAAAATTATTATCATATATAAGCTCAAATGTAAAAATACCTTCGATAATGTAGAAAACCTTCAATACTAGAAACGAAAGAATTTTTATTTTTGAATAAAGTCGATTCTCCACAACCTTGGCCATGGACTTGTCTTCCAAATTTTTTTCACAGCTCTTTTGCCTTCATCTTTCTCGTAACAAAATAATTTTGATTTCTGGCAAAACGCATAAAAGGACAATACCATAATCCTGTACCTTCTTCTAGTCTTTAACATATTTTAAGTTTGCTATTTTCCACAACAATATACTCTTGTTGGATCATAAATAATGTTATGAATACCGTTTTGGAGCCCATTTCGGTTTGTCTAATAGAACGATATATTTTGGTACCAATCAATTTCGGCGTACCGTTTCTGAGTATTTCGGGATTTCTTAAAAAAGTATATATATATATATATATATATATCTTATTACTTTTAGAAAAAAAAATTAAAAGTTATATTTTCATACATTTATAAAACTTGTTATTTTAAATTAATCTAATTAATTAATTTTAACAATTAAGCTGCTATTATCTTAATTAAAATACTAATTATTTCTTTTAATGCAACAAAGTGAGAACAAAATTAAAATAAGGCTGGGCAGTTCGGCTAAGCACACTGCCCAAGCCAAACCAACCCTATGTCCAACATTTTATTTTTTTATTATTCTTACTTTTTTCCTCACAAGCCATATATATATATTTATATATATTTAATTTTTTCTAGGCGTAAATGCACTTTTAATCTATACATTCTGTACTTTTTTTATTTCGGTCCCTACATTTTATTTTTACCACTTTTAGTCTCTAAACAAATTAACACCTGACATTTAGGTCATATCCGTCACTCAACTAACAGCAAAAGCTGACGTGACTGACGATGGAATAAAAAAATAATATAATCACACATATAAATTAATTAAATTAAAAACAAATATTAAAATAAATAAAAAAATTAAAATTCATTAGTTTTTGGGAAGAACTAGCTGTTAGTAATTTTCATGTTCTTCTTCTTCTTCAGAACATGAACTTCATGTTCTTCACCAAATCAAGACAAACCCAACTGGCCAACATTCATAATCAATCAGAAAATTCTAACACATTCAACATTGAAACCTCTAGTAAATCAAACACATAAATCCAAGAAATAGGCCCATAAACCCATAACCAAATACTCTTTCACGTTCATCTATACAAGGTTCATAAATCCAAGACCCACAACCTGTAAATACGAAACCAAACTCACCATCCTTGACCCAAATCCACCATCAATAACACCACCCCGTCGATCAAACCCATTTCCCAAAGCAGCAAACCCCACCACCTTTGTAACATCCCGACCCAACTTTATAGTTAAACTATATGTTTGAGTGGTTAATTATTATTTTAAGCCACTTTCTTTTTATAATTAATAGAAGAGTATTTAATAAATATATTATTTTATAATGCTTTTGGATAAGAATGGTAAAAATTATAAATAATTGAATGACTAATTGTATTTTATATATATATATATATATACACACTAAATATGTACAAAATTATATTAAGTGGTTTAAGTTATTAGATACATTGTTGGTGTTTTAATTAAGTATGATGTATGAGATGTTATAGTAGAAATTCTACCCACACATGCAACCAATGGAAATTCAACACATATAATGCAAAAATATCATGCATGTTGACACATGTTATCCCCTTAAACCCCAAAGACCAAGACTTGGCCGGCCATGCAATGAACAAGCTCCACCTAATCTCTTCTTTGACTTTCTCAAAGAAACTAGAAGATTCAAGAAGCTCTCTCCCTCCCTCAAACCCACGGGTCCACACATCAAAAGAAAGATAAGTCTCCATCTCATCTCTTCTTTGACTCTTTCAAAGCAATTAGAACAATCAAGAACTCTCTCCCTCTCTTACCCACGGGTCCAACACTAAAAGAAAGAAAAACTCTTAACTCTCCTCTCCCTCTCACACCTACGGGTCCAATAGCAACAAGAAGTTTATTTCAATTCTTCTCAAGCTTTTGTTCCCAATTTAAAGTTAGAGTGATTCTAGCTCAATCACTCGTTGAACCTGTGTCTAGAGTAAAGGGAAAATCTAATCCTTTTAATCTATTGTTCATTTTAAACTTAAGTGATGATTATATGAATTTGTATATGGGTGTGTTGGATTTTAGAGACTGTTGATTGGCTGAATATGAAGAGAGTCATTGTTTATGCTTGCATGTGCTTCTAGATGATAGACTAAGATAAAATATGTTATGAGTAAGTGTTAAAATGAGTAAAACAGTTAGATAAACTTTATGAAATTGTTAATTGAGGTGTTGAATGTGTAATTGATTCAGTAATTGAAGCTTGTTAAGAGTTAGTTCATAAACTTGCTAAGAGTTACACTCATTGGTTAACCTGTTTGGTCATTATAAATCCTATATTTTTCTAGGATAGCTATGGGTAAAAGGTTTTTTGGAGATTATTTATAATTTGTCTAGTATATGTGTATTAAATTTCATATGAAAATACCATCGTTTGATAATTGTTTTTGAATTTATAAGAAAATGTTGCAAAACTGCCTCTGTGACAGATTCTGTGTTTATGCATGATAAATTATGTATTAAATTTTATACAGTGAATTAGAATACTAGGAGTAGTTCTTATGAATTCTAAGACATGTCTGGTTCTATTGGAAGTGGTCTCACAGCATTTGGATCAATATAAAAATAATGGTTTAATTTCTAAATTGCATGAAGTTCTGTCAAATCAAATTTGAGTATGCTGTCTTGCATGATTTTTAGTAAATTATGGTTTTATGATTTGACTCTGAAAATGATATGTAATATACTAGACATCCATAGGAGTGGCTCTGTAAATTGGCATGAAAATTAAATGTGAATTGGTAGCCCATTTGTATTTTATAAGTGAAGTTTATGCTGCTGAAATGAGCATTAAACAATAAATGATAACTCTGATTTTGAGGATTTAATTCTAAATTTAGGGTGAATGTTTTGAGCTATAATTTAATATGCTTATATTTTGGTATGTCTAGATCATAGATAAATTTTGTATAACTTGATTCAAAGTTTAGTACTTTAAAATAGGGGTTCTAAATCATTCAATTATTGTTTTTATGAAGTTGTTTTGTTCAACATGTTGTATGTTGCCTTATGAGTGTATATGGTTACATGACCATGCTTAAAGGATTTTATGTTTATACATGCATTATTGCCCTAATCTCAAGCACATCTTGAAATGAAGTTGGCTCCTCTGGAGATATATGATATAAATATGAGAATGAAGGTTTTTCTTTAGTTTGGTACATCATTTGTTGATGTGTGCATAATATATTTGTGGGAACCTCATTGAGGCGGGATTAGGATTTCTTTGATTTTAAGAGATAGGTTTTGAAATGAATGCGTAAATTTATAATAAGGAGTAATTTATAGTAATAAGTTTTGATATTTGGTTTAAGTGGTACCAGTACCCAAGTCTAAGTTCCTTCGACTGTAGGCTTTCGATTCCTCTGCTTTCAGGTAAGGGATAAGTTATACATGGGCATTTGGTAAGTTATGAGGTTATTTTAAAGTATATTATACATTAAAAAGTTTTGATTAGAGATATGACATATAATCATATTTCAGATAAAGATATGTTCGTGAACTTTCAAAACCTTATGTATATGATTTAAGCATATTAATGCCATTAATAATTTCACGGACACGATGTTTAAAGAAATTAATGGAAATGCTATTATTGTAAAATGTTATGCAAACTATGAATTTCAGTATGATGTATAAATATAAAATGTTTTCAGATTATGTTCTCTAGTGATCTAAACTCTGCCAGTATGGGTTAATTACTAGCTTTACATGGAAAATATTATCTGTTAGGCCATTTAAAGTAGGGGAAATGGGGCTACCCGTAACTCTAATCTGAACAAGGCCTTCTCCCCAATGTGTATGGATGGCGAGGATGAACAAAATCTTAAGGGAATGTGCCATCAGGCCACCCAAAGAGGACAACATCATACACACGGGGGCACCCAAATGTGACAAGGCCTTCTCTGTTATGCACATGCACCAAGTACAGACTTATCAGATATGGACTAACCAATATGTTATGAACAACTATATTATGTTATTGATCATGAGAGAATAATTTTGTTTAAATGCATTATGAAAAGTTGAAAGCTCTCATAAAAAGAAGAAGTTTCTAATGAAAAGAAAAGTTGTTTTTTAAAAATAAGAGTTTTTGAAATTCTATTGTGCTTTAAATATAAAGAATCTGATGAAAATGTTTTAGCGTTCTATAAAGATAAAACTTCTGATGAGAATACAAGCTTATGTTAAAAAGTCATCAGATATATGTTCTTTATGAAACGTTAAGTTTTATCACTATGAAAGTTATAATATTTTACAATAAGAAGTTTATAAAGAAAAGTTTTCTTATTTGTCAAGATGTTTCTAGTTTAAGACAAAGTTACCAATTATCTGATTTAAGTTAAAATGATTATTTGTAGTGAATATATATATATATATATATGATTCTAAACAATCAATATTATATTAGGTGACTTTGTAAGAAATGAAAAAAATTCAATTCGAAAGGTTTTGGTAATATTATTCTGATAAGAAAAATCAGAACAATTATTTACCTATGAAAAGCATATGAGTTATTATTATGAACAGTATAAATACTATGCATGAAAAGATGTTCTCCTATCTGAATATTCATAAAATGAAATGATTTGATTTACATGCATCCTTATTAAATTCTCATGTATCTTACCTTTACTGAGCTGTGCAGCTCACCCCTTCCCCTCTTTTTGTCAACAGGTTTTATTTTTGGAGCAAAGAGAGCCTTAGTCGAGTTTTGGAAGGAACTGATTTTAGTTTTATATGTATAGATCCTAAATTAGCAATTTAATGTTTAGATTTGTAGTATGGTGTATTTTAGGATCTAATGAAAGTTGTGTACCTTAAAGTATTAAGAGATGTATTATGTGAAAGTTTGAAAATTGAATGACTGGTAGATTATGTTATACTTTGAGTACAATGTAGATGCTCTGAATATCTAGTGAAAAGTTATATCAAAAAGTAAAGAAACAAGAATGAAAGTAAGAGGGAAGCTTTTGTAAAAGTTTAGTTGGGTCTTGTTAATACCAGGTTTAGGCTTGATATTAACATGTTGGTCATGGTCACAAATCTGGGTATCAGGTTTGGGATGTGACAACCATCGCGGAAAAACCCAACCCCATGGAAACTCATAAAAAACTGATCAAACCCAACCCTAGAAACCCAAAAAAAACCTGATTAAACTCACACCACCATTGCTGATCAAACCCAGCCCCGGAAACCCAGAAAAACCAAACCAAACCCACACCACCATCACCGATCAAGCCGGAAATACCCAACCCCATGGAAACCCAAAACAACCAGATCAAACCCACATAACCATCTTCAATCAAGCTGGAAAAACCCAGCCCCACGAAAACCCAAAAAAACCCGATCAAACCCACTCCACCATTGCCGATCAAACCCACACCACCATTATCGATCAAACAACAAAAAGGGAGAGAGAGTCAGGTTTAGAGAGAGAGAGAGAGAGAGAGAGAAAGTCAAAGATTAAGATTTAAGAGAGAGTGAGGGATCGAGAGCTTGAACAAAGGAAGAAGAAAAAGAAAGATACAAACACAAACATGCACCGTGAGAAAGAGAAAGAGAAAAAGAGGATCTGGAATTGAAATGGAAGAAGAAAAGGAAAGATTAGAAATTTATACAAATTAAGTTTTATAAATGGTGGAGAGAGTTATTTTAAATCTTTGATATTTTAAATTTCTGGGCAATCAAACATGTTAAGGGAAGAAGATGAAGAATATGAACAGTCATGTTCTTCCCAAAAACTAATGATTTTTTTTTTTTTTAATGTTTGTTTTTAATTTAATTAATAAATGTGTGTGATTATATATTTTTTTTATTTCACTGTCAGCCACGTCAGCTTTTGCCATGAGTTGGGTGACAAAAATGACCTAAATGTCAGGCGTTAATTAGTTTAGGGACTAAAAGTGGTAAAATAAAATATAATGACCAAAATGAAAAAAGTAAAAGATGTAAGAACTAAAAGTATATTTACGCCTTTTTTTCTATCCCCACACATCTTCATATTTGTCTATAATTCCTCAATTTCCACCCTTCATCACATCACTTTTCATCTTTACCTACACTGACTGACTCATAATTATAGCTTTCTATCTTTCTTTTTATTTCTTTTACTCACACACGCAACTTGTCTGGGTTACCTCTTAATAAGCTTTAACTCTCTCAGTCTTCCTTCTCTATTTTCCCCCTCTCTCTGATGGAGATCCAAAATTGTTAAGCTTGATTGCGTGAGCCATAATATTCCTCTAGTTAAGCTACTGCTATTCTACTACAACTCATCATATGAAGCAAAAGACTATTGTGTTTTTGAGCAAAGGAATGGTGGATTGATTTTGGTCTGTTCAGATTCCTTAGAAGATCCAAATTCAACTTTATCTGCAACAAACCCATACCGGCTGAATCTTGTATTTTGGGCAAAATCAACCAAAACAGCTTGGATCTCCCGAAACTTGCCGGAACAGGCCGAAATCTCATCCGAGGTGGAATAGAGGGGCTTGCCGTTCCATTTTGCTTGCCGGTACGAGATTTTCCGGCTGGAATGAAACGGTATCCATAACTTTGATCGTAATATCCATGACGTCTCATTATCACACGGCTAAAGTTGTTTGTTCCATCAAATTTGGCATTAAAGACAGTAATTGTCCACAACAATGATATTCGAGGAAAGAAATTTCGCTCACAATATAAAATTACATAAGTAGTATAGAAACTTATTCTTGAAATCCAATCTTGAATATACCCAAAAATTTAAATCCCATGATTGTTATAGAATTCAATATATATATAAAGTTGGATTCAAGTTACACCTGGTGTAACTTTAAACAATATTACACTACCCAATAAATTGTTATAGAATTCATATTTTGAAAATCTTATAGTTGAATTACATGTTATATATGTTTTTAACATTCATGCACATTTTTATATTAATTGAATATTATTTACAATTCGATCCATAAACTCATATTTTATGCATTATTTTAAACTACAAAAATTTGAATTTAAATAATTGATTGATTACATAGCTATTAATCTTTGATCACTTTGAAATTTTGCAAGTATGGAGAATATACAAAGATAATAGAATCCAACGGTGGATTTGTCAAAATTCGCATCTAATAAAAAAAAATTGAGTGGTGTAATATTACTTAGAGTTACACCAAGTGTAACTTGAACCCATAAGGTTCTGCCATATGGCACACTTTATGAAGATAATTGAAATACTCTTAAGTCATATTAGAGATAAGAACAAAATTTAAAATAGAAACTCTTTATTTCTTTTGGTTCAATGTTTCAAGACTACTTTTTGTTATAATTTATTTAATGTTTCAAGACTATCATTTGTTTTATTTGATTCAATATTTTAAGACTTTTCATCTCTCTTACACACACAAAACGCTTTGTATTTCCATTTACCCTTTTCACTTTTGCTCTTTTATATACACATACCCACACCCCTTTATCTCGTCTCATATCAAATACACTTGAACAAAAAACGATGTTATTTACCTTCAGCATTTCAACAACACCTACATAACTCCAACATTGTCATATCATTTGATTCTAACCCATTGTATGAGTAAGCTATGACCAAGGAAGGAGACTTGTGTTTTTTATTCAGTTACAATAGCTTATAGCTTTGATGTTGAAGTCGAACGTTTTGGATTTTATGAAGGTTGTGATTTGCTTTGAATCTTTAGGTGTTTGAGATTTTGGTTTGGAAAAATCATAAATGTATTTTGTTTTAGAACTAAAGAGAAAGAAAAAGAAACATTCTAATTAATTATTTATGAAATTAGCTTTTTTTTTTTTTAGAACTCATTATGTGTAGGTTTCTTTGTAAGTTTTTTTACTATTATTTTGTGCGGTATGAGCCATAGTGATAAAATAAAAATCGATTACAACTTCAAAGTGTTTTTTGCTTTTTGTTTTAAAGGACATGGAAGCCTAACTAAAGACAATTAAATTTTGATAAATTGATGTATTTTTAGCTAATTTTTCTTTGTTTAATCATGTTTTCTTTATGTTAATACTTACAAATGATTTCTTTAATTTCATTGATTTGAGATTGAGGTCTCGATATTTGGTTGTGAGAATAGAATGGTTAAGGAAATGTTTGGGAAATTTCTTAGATTTATATAATTTTAGAATATAAAAGCATTTTATGCTTTAAAAATTCTTATTTTTAGATTTCAAAATCATTTAATTAGATAAAAAATAAAGCCTACTTTTAACAATAAATATTATAATATGTTATAGTCTTATATATAGTGTTATGCAAATTTTTTGATTAAAATATTAATTAAGAAAATCAAGTTTCGAACTATTCAACAAAATTGTGAGTAAACATAAATATTATACAACAAAATAAGTATTATATGTAGGTTTTAATATATAAAAATTATAAAGTATCTGCGCATCATGCAATACATCATCTAGTAATTTATAATAGCAATCACATTGGCTTAGTCAAAATTTTCTATCTATTATAAAATAAGAACTACTTTTTGTACTTTATCTAGCCATTTTCAAAACACTAGCATCTAATTTTTTTATCCTATATTTTAACTGTGTTTTAATTTTGTGTCATGTGTCCTATTTAAATTTTTTAATCTTTGTGCTAATTGAGTTATTAAGTGCAAGAACTAAAGATTCTGAAATGAGTGAACCGTAAAAAAATCATATCAACCAATAATCAATTTTGCTGCTCTTGCTTTTCATATCCAACGATTTGAATGCACACGAGTTCACGTGCAAGCAGGTTCGCTCTGTTTCGAGAAATCACTAGAGCAAACTAAGACACTTTTAAAAAATAAAAATTTTATGTCGTTTTTTGTTTTTTTGATTTCCTGTTTTATAGGGAGCAAAACAAGATGTGGAGATAAGAAAATTTCAGAAAGAAAATAAGGCACGTTATTTTCGGTAACAAAATACTGTTAATTTATTTTTAGTACGATAATTATTGATAAAAATTTATACGTAAACTTTGCTATCTGTAAGGGGTTTGGAAAATACATTCAACCTTAAAGTTTTTTTTTTTTTTTTTGCTGCTTATATATTATCCTTTTTTAATTTAAATTAAATATCAAATTATTATTGAATATATATATAATCTGTTTGAAGTTGCATGTAACAGGTTATGCTTTTTTCGTGCAGGTATTTTTGTTCTTTCTGTGGTCAAGGGGAGTGTAAGATGGTATGATATTTCTTTTGATAGTTGAGTGGACTTGGTTTTTCTTTTCAATTTTTGAATAGGATTATCACTTGATTTCATTTGCAATAACTCTTAATGTCTTAATTAAGTATGTACAAATGTTCATCAAAGCAAATACCTATTAGCATTGATTATATTTTGTTATTACCAGTTTTTATTAAATTAAGATGGAGTTAATTTTCTGGAGATAGTCCCCTTGCCAACAAGAGCTTTCTCATGGTATAATTTCAATAGATTTTATGTTCAATAATAATCTGATTTCTATTTTTTTTTTTTTTTAAGATAATATGTGATAAGCAAGAGGTAAACGGTCTTGGCCTTTGGTTTATCAAGTTTGCCTAGACCATATGAGTTTCTATGTTTCATTCTATCTTTAGCTTAGACCATGAATTCCTAATTTCCAAAGTAATAATGTTGATCATGGATTAATGTAAAGTTTGATCATTCTTTTTCTTATCTGCATTTGCATCCCTTAATGATCATGTGGAGTAGGAAGATCACATGTCAGATAGAATTAGAGAGAAGGCAGCTACCTGTTGCAAGGAGCCTAATTCAACTATTTTCGTCAGTTAACGTCGCTTCAAATTTAGGGACATGCTCTCCAAATAGTAGTGATAATTATCATGATTTTCAATTATATGGTTATGTTTCTTCACGCTTAATTTTAAATAAATTTAGTAGGTGATTGCTTAAACAGTTGTTGATTAATTGGCAAAATAAGAAAATTGTTTTGTGAAGTACTTTGTAATTTGTATGATCACCTTGCTCACTTAGGTAAGATAACTTTAGCATCACCATTATTTGAATGTTTCTGTACGTACTTATGGATTACGATCTAGTTTATATATATATTAATTGGATTCTCAATTTTGTACCACGTGTCCCATCTAATTTTTAATTTTTATACCTAGCGAATTATTAAGTATAAAAATAAAAGAGTCCAAATCCAATTAGGTTCTAAATTGGATTTCAATTAGAGTTTAATTTTGCACCACATATTCATCTTTTTTTTTTAATATTTATGGCAAGTGAATTATTAGATGCGAAAACCAAAAAAAAATCTAAATCCAATGAAATTCTAAATCATATATATATATATATATATATATATATATATATATATGAGAAATCATTACATATTTTAGAAATATATGATTTTAAAAAAATGTAAGCTAATACCATGTATAATTTGAACCTCCTCTAAAAAAAGTTATAATTTGAACCATGTAATTATGATTATTTTTAATTATACTAATGCATATGCACGGAGTTACACACTGGTGTATATATATAAAGTCAAAACTTAGATTTTCAATTGGTGTCTAATTTTGCACCACATGTCTCATGTATTTTTTTTTTTTTTTTAATTTTTGTTACAAGTGAGTTATTAATACAAAAACCAAAGAGTCAAAATAAATAAAAAAGAAATGTTTGGTTTGACTTTGATAAGGTATTAACATGATTGTTGGCAATGGGGATTGGGGAAAATTAAATAAATAATGAAAATAGAATTTAAATTTAAATCTAAACTAAACTCTAGCAAACTGAAAATTAATAACATTTGCTATCAATATTTTTTCATATAGATTATTATTATACTGACAGTGGTCGGACAAACTAAAATTGAAAATTTCATGGATAAAAATTTAAATGATTTTTTTATTTATTTCAAATAAAATTATATTTTGTTTTATAAGTAGTTTTTTATATTTTTAAATATATAAACATTATTTGTAAACTAAGTAAAATTTAATATACATTTAGTAATGCTTATTTGTAAATATATTTCATGCATATGCATGAGATTATAAACTAGTTTCATTAAAATGTGAATACACAGCTAATACACTGTAATTAAAATAAGGGGACTCAAATGCCCTTAAAAGTGCACATTTCAATGCACTAATTTTAATTTGTGTTTCAAAAATAAACTACCAAAATTAGTCAATAAAAAAAATGCTAAAATGAAAATTATATCCTCTAAGTTGGATTGAAATTCACTTCAGTCTTTTAGCTTTACCTTCTTTCAATTGAGTTCTCTAAATTTCAAATTCATTAATTCAATTTAGCTCGTGCATCCAATTTTTATTTTATTATATGCTAGAAAGTGACAAACTAAGAAAATACATACATGCATATTCTTGTGCTGCGGTCGTAAAGTTATTTGTGTCTGCAACTTAAATTTTCAACAACTTGTAATAGGAAATTCAAGTTATTATATAATATGTGAAAGAAAGTGAGAAACTAAGAAAATACATACATATTTGCAAACTCATTTTGCACAAGTAGCTAATACAAAATTGGAGAATTAAGCATTTTTTTTCCTATGTTAGAAGATTGTACAAAGAATAAATTAAGTTATAAACAATTGACAAATCAAAAAATTGAATTAACTATGTACGAAATATCCAAAACTAGAAAAGTTTGCTTGCGAATTCGTCTACATGGGAAGAAGCTGACTTTCTAGCAAGTTCTCTGAGTTGTGATAAGCTTCTCCCAAGTTTCAAAGCCACCTTCATTTCAAACAGTTCCCCATTCTCTCTTTTCTCCAAATCTCTTTCCTCAAGTGTGGTTTCAATTGATTCGTGCAGTAGTTGGAAAAAGCCACCACAGTTTCTATACATCTCAATCACCATCCCAACTTGTCCTCCATGCTCAAAAGCATTTACTGTGCTAGCTAAAGCCCCAGCAGCCACTGCTACTATTGGTGCCCATGATCCATTACCAACAAAAGCTGAGCCCAAGGCTGCAATGCCTGTGAGTAATGGACCTGAGATAGCTAAAGTCTTGTTGATCTTCAATGCCAAGTTGCCAAGTCTTACGTAGTCCTCAATGTCTTTTCTCTCCACCACCTTAACTATCTCTCGCATTTCCATTTCAAGTTCCTCACTCCATCCATTGTTACATTGTTTTCCTTCATGTAAAAAGTTTTTCTTTTGTAGTACTTGATTTTTAGGCCACCAAACAGCTGGCTCAAACTTTGCAGGGAATTTTTCAAGCATTGCACCAAGCAAGGGAAGTGGGTAGGCTTTATCAAGTGCCAAAACTTTTTCCATCACCTCCTTCACATCTTCTTGAGTTGGAGTTCCGATGGCGAGCATGGTTTGAATTTGGCTCTGGAGCTGCTTGAACAATCTTGTAGCATTACGTTGTTCTTCAGCAAGCTGTGAAGGCTGAATTTTGTTCATTATAAGCAACATTCCTGTGGCCGCGGAATACAAAAGAGTAGACGATAATTTCAATGCCAAAAGGGGCATTCCAATGCCACCAGCTGTGGCTGCAACACCAGCTATTGTTGCGGCAGTGAGAATCATCACGTTGATGGAGTTTAGAAGAAGGGTGTTCCAATTGTCACGTTGTTCTCCAATGTTGGCGTGCATCTCTACTCTATCAGCTACAGCCTCTAAGATAGCATAGAGTTGAGTGGAAACAATATTTGTACTAGAGTTGTGTGATCTATCATCAATGACATGATTGATCTTTTCTACTGGGATTGTGTTTATGAACCCATCTCTTGTATTCAGTTCCTCACCTAGATTTCTCATTGGTATTTTTGGAACTGAGAGAGAGAGTTTTGGAAGCTTTGGGACATAAATAGCAGCATTGATTTTCCTTGGACAACAACATGAAGAAGATGATGAAGGTAATAGAAGAACTGAAGCCATTTGATTAAGAGGTTTTCACTTTTGGTTCTTGTGTATATATGTTGTAGAAAAGAAAGCTTTTGATTTTTTTTTTTTTGGCTGAATGAAAGGTTTTGATTTTTGAATGAAGTTGATGAGGCTGTCAACTCTTATTTATAGCGTACAACTATAACTGGGTCAGCTACAGAAAAATGTTGAATTCAATGGCTGACTGGCTTGACCAATTCCTATATTGGCTGACTTTTTCATTTTAATTTTTTTTGGGGTTTAAGTTTATTGGCTGACCCATTCTGTATTTATAATTTTCTATGTTCAAAAATTTTGTCTTGTTTACAGCGTCTCGAATTATAACTGGGTCACGACGTAGCTATTAGTTTATTACTAATATCTGATTGTTTTCTTATATTTTTTGTGTCATACAATTTTAGATATCTATAAGAGGTCAACATCTCAAAGTCGAAATTTTTGAAAGTTTAGTATAGCGTTTGACAATAAATAATATAAAAAAGGGATAAGTTTATATGAAAGTAATTGTT
Organism: Quercus glauca; assembly: GCA_023736055.1. Taxonomy (NCBI): domain Eukaryota; kingdom Viridiplantae; phylum Streptophyta; class Magnoliopsida; order Fagales; family Fagaceae; genus Quercus; species Quercus glauca. The sequence goes on along the minus strand of CM043324.1, from coordinate 20,617,957 downwards.
TACTTTAGATCATATTATCAAATAATAATAAAAAATGACAGTGATGTAGAAAAATTATTATTATTATATATATATATATATATATATATATGTATGTCTTTTATTTGGTTTTTGATATTGGATTTTGAGTGCCCTTGTTTTGAATTGATATTAAATGCTCAAATTATGTACTTAAGAGAGATCTATAAAAAAATTTCCTCAAAAAAAAAAAAAAAAAAAAGAGATTTACAAAAAAAATTATAAATAATAGTAACCAAGAAAACTTACAAATTGAAGCCTTATTCAACTATTTTCATTAGTAGAGGGCGGAATTCAAATATTGCAACTCTGTCTAAATTGATGTTAAGAGCTCAAATTATGTACTTGGAAAAAAAAAAAAAAAAAAGAGAGAGATTTATAAATAAATAAAAAATGTTATATACAATAGGAACCAAGAAAACTTACAAATTGGAGCCTAATTCAACTATTTTCATTAGTGGAGGGGGAAATTCAAATATTGCAACTTTGAAATAGAGATTGAAATTGAGCGACAAGAGAACCTATAAATTGTGATTTATCTTTTTATTATACTTACCTCTTGTTATTTAATATAATTCCACTGTAACATTTTGTTTTTACAATTCATGGATGCATGCAATCATGCAACAAGTTCTCTTGTGATTCAATATCATTCCATTGTAACATTTTTTATCTTTTACAATTAATAGATCCAACAAGGTGTAGAAACACTAATTAATATGAGCATATGACATTAAGAGATTCATTGGTAAGATCATGTTATCTTTTTCATCACTGCACACTTTAATCTAATACAAAACTTTAGCATAAAAAACATGTGGTACTAATTCTAAACGTAAATTTCAATTTTGTTTTTGTTTTGTTTTTTTAATTGTTTTTAGTCCCAACTTGATAAACAAACAATTTCATTACTTCAGTTTCATGAAAAAAAGAAATTGTTATTAACCATAGTGTTTCATGCTAATATCAAATTCCTTATACAACATTCATAATAATAATCAACACATTTTTTTCACTTTGAATAATAATAATTTAAAATTTTCAAAATTCAAATGAGTACTCTTAAAATTCTTTCATTTTTTTTCTTTTTATCCATATTGTTCAACATTTCCACGCATATGCACAAGTTACAAGTTAGTTTATATATATTAAAAGTAAAAGCTTAGAGAAAATTTAATTAGATTTCAATTGGATTCTCAATTTTGCACCACGTGTCCCATTTAATTTTTAATTTTTAATTTTTGTGCCAAGTGAAATATTGAGTGTAAAAATCAAATAGTCCAAATCCAATTAAATTTTAAATTGGATTTCAAATGAAATCCAATTTTGCATCAAGCGTCCATCTAATTTTTTTTATTTTTGTGGCAAATGAATTATTGGATGCAAAAACCAAAGAATCTAAATCCAATTAAATTCTAAATCATTTCATATTTTAGAAATGTATGATTTAAAAAAGGTATAAGCTAATATCATGTATAATTTGAATATCTTCTAAAAAAAATGTATAATTATGACGTAATTTTTATTGTTTTTAATTATGTCTTGCATATGTACTGAGTTATACACAAGTTTAGATATAAAGTCAAAATTGAGAGAAAATCCAATAGATTTTCAATTGGTGTCTAATTTTGTGGCACATGTCCCATTTTATTTTTTTTTTTTTTTTTTTTTTTTGTTGGTGCCAAATAAGTTATTAGTGTAAAAGCGAAAGAGTTAAAAATAAATAAATAGGAAGGAAAAAGAAATGTTTGGTTTGACTTTGACAAGGAATTGACATGATTCTTGTCAACGGGGATTGGTGAAAATTAAAAAATAATGAAAATAATGAAAATGGAATTTATATTTATGTTGGACTTAAGCTTTAAATTAGGTTTTGTTCCCATCTAAACCAAGTCTAAATCTAAACTAAACTATAGCATAACAGAAAATTAATAACATTTGCTATCAATATTTTTTTTCTTATAGTATTATTATTATACAAAAAGAGGTTGGACAAACTAAAATTGAGAATTGCATGGATAACAACTTAAATTATTTTTTTTTTATTTGTTTCAAATAAACTTATATTTATTTTATAAGTTGATTATTTATATTTTCAAATATGTAAACATTATATACATTATATATAAACTAAGTAAAAATTTAATATGCATTTAGTGTTGCTTATTTGCAAATGTATCTCATGTGTGTGTGTATATATATATATATATATATATATATGAGATTACAAACTAGTTCATTAAAAAAATAATGCATTGCTAATAAATTGTAATCTATATTGTGGGCACCCGAGGAACGAGAGAGGAATCCAAGGAGGCTGAGCCAATGGGCCGAGGCCCTAGGAGGAACAGGATGGGCTCGGCACTTGGCCGAGCAAGAAACTGGCAAGGCCCGAGGAGCTTTGGATCCCGAGGGAAGAACCAGACCTTGCGCAGCGCCACGTCAAGTGCCACAAGAAGAGCCTCCTCGGCTGAAGGAGGCATGGGTCAGTGGCAGACAGGCGGCCGCCAGGGCAGTAGCTCCCAGTCAAATCAAGCATTAAATGGCGCACACCAGCCCTGTCAGCCGCATTAAATGCAGAGGTGACCTGAAAGGATGCCCATCGCCGCTGCTACAGCTGCTACTGCCGCCTACTCCTAGAAAGAAGATAGGTGACAAGTGTCAGAAAGTGGGGAAGGAACAGCTAAAGATGGACGGAGCAGATTAGAGGGCCAAGGGCTATATAAAGGGGAGGCCGGGGCCTTTGTAAAGGATTCGGTTTTTGTTGTTCTAGCCCATCTCTACCAAATTCTATTATATTGAGCCTGAAGAAACTCGTTTTGCCGCATAAATATAAATCGGTCTTACTCTCTTTTTCGGGTCCTTACAATTGGCGCCGTCTGTGGGAAACAACAAGCACCGGTGGATTTACCTGGGGAAGCAATGGCGGATGTGGGTAGAAGTGAGCAGGGGTCGGTTAGACTTCAGAGTGGGGACCCTTTCCTTAACATGGAACGAAGAAGGGATAGGCGACGGGCACTCAGCACGCCAGCAGGGCCGCACCGCTCGAGGCGAGAAGGGCAGGACCGCCCCCGCCATGAGAGTCGAGCCCAGCCTGGGCAGGACCCGCTGGCGTTACAACAAGAAATTGAACACTTGCGTAAGAAATTGAGGCGAAAACAGCGAGGCAGAAGAAGCCCGTCGCCAGCGTCGAGTGCGGATTCGCGGGGAAGCCCAGACCCACCGTTTCGGCGCAGGTCCAGAACCCCACCAAGTGAGACGTACTCGGACACCTCGGACGAGGGCAACCACGGGCATGAGAGGTTGCCCCCGCGTCACGAGAGGAGAAGCGACGCCATGAGTAAAGCTTTGGAGCAAATCTCCAAGTCACCATTTGTTAGGAGAATTAATAAGGCCAGACTCCCACATCGCTTCTCCCAGCCCACATTCACCATATATAACGGGAGGACGAACCCCATAGAACACGTCAGCCATTTTAACCAAAAGATAGCCGTACATGCTGGCAATGAGGCTCTCATGTGCAAGGTCTTTCCTTCCAGCCTGGGGCCTGTGGCCATGCGCTGGTTCGACGCATTGGGCGAGGGATCCGTTGGATCCTTTCAGGAGCTGACTAGAGCTTTCGGCGCGAGGTTCATCACCTGCAGTAGGACGCCCAGACCGTTGGACGCCCTGCTATCCATGGCAATGAGGGAAGGGGAAACCCTCAGAACCTACGCGGACCGCTACTGGGAAATGTATAACGAGGTGGATGGTGACTTCGAAGACGTCGCAGTAAGGACCTTCAAGGTTGGCCTTCCAACCGACCACGACCTCAGAAGGTCGTTAACTATAAAACCTGCTGCCAACATGCGCCAGCTCATGGAGCGCATAGAAACCTACAAAAGATTGGAGGAGGACCAACTCCAAGGAAGAGGCAAGGCCGGGGTGTACCCGGAGAAGAGAGACCCACGGGGAGGAGGGTACCATAACGACCGGCCACGAAGGGAGTTCCCCGGTCGGCAGGCCCCGGAAGGGGTTCATATGGTCAACACGCTGTTTAAAGAATCGATGCACCAGATACTTGAAAAGATTAAGGACGAGCCGTACTTCAGCTGGCCGAACAGGATGGGCGGGGACCCGTCCAGGAGAAACCAAAACCTCCACTGCCATTATCATCAGGATAAGGGTCACAAAACCGAGGATTGCAGAACGCTGAGAAGTCATTTGAACCAATTGGCGAAGGCGGGGAAACTGGGTCGCTTCATGCATCAGCCCTCGGGGCAAAACGAGCCGACGAGGACGGAATTTCACCAGGGCGACCACTCACGCCCCGCCCTGGGAACCATCAACATGATTCTGGCCGGACTAGGAATCGGCGCTGTGTCTAGCCCCCAGGTCCTGTCTGTGGTGGGAAGCCTCAACCAGGAAGAAGGGCACAACAAAAGGACAAGAGCGGCGATACCCGACTTGAGTTTTTCCGAGGAGGATAAGAGGGGAACCCAACAGCCGCACGAGGATGCCTTGGTCGTTACAGTTAGAATCGGGGGGTACGACGTCAGGAGGGTGCTAATTGACCAGGGGAGCCAGGCTGACATAATGTACCCCGATCTGTACAGGGGATTGGGTCTCAGGCCCGAAGACCTGGAAGCATGCCATTCCCCGCTTATGGGCTTCGACGGAAAAATGGTAGCTCCCCTGGGAAGAATTAAGCTTCCCGTGCAAATTGATGGCAGCGAAGCCCGGGTGGACTTCATAGCGGTAGGCTCTTCCTCGCCCTACACGGCCATCCTCGGCAGGCCTTGGCTTCATTCTATAGGAGCCGTGCCCTCAACCTTGCACCTCAAGGTCAAGTACCCCATTCACGGGGGAGTAGGAGAGCTGGTGGGAGATCAGGCGATGGCCCGACGGTGCCTGACGTCCGCAGTTACACGACACCTGCCTGGCCAGGCCCTCGGTCACAGCGGAGCGGCCCAATAGCAATAGCACATGCGAGGAGCGGTATTTCCAGATAGGGGCGCAGTTACCACCTAGAGAGAGTTCGGAGTTGTTGGAGTTCCTGAAAGCGAACCTGGATGTGTTTGCATGGGACGCGAGCGACATCCCTGGGATCAGCCCCGAACTGGCGTGCCACCGGTTGAATGTGAATCCCGGGGTGACCCCACGAAAACAACCCCCTCGGCGGTCATCCGACGCGCACGCCGAAGCAGTTAAGGAAGAGGTGAGCAGACTGAAACAGGCGGGGGCAATTAAGGAAATCTTCTACCCCGACTGGCTGGCCAACACCGTGGTAGTACAAAAGAAAAATGGGAAGTGGCAAGTGTGCGTAGATTTTACCGACCTCAATAGGGCATGCCCGAAGGATCCCTTCCCGATTCCCAGGATAGACCAGCTGGTGGACGCCACAGTGGGGCATCCTCGAATGAGTTTTCTGGATGCATTCCAAGGCTATCATCAGATACCCCTGTCCTTGGCCGACCAGGAGAAAACGGTTTTTCGTTCTCCCACTGGCAACTTCCACTATCGGGTGATGCCCTTCGGCCTTAAGAACGCCGGCTCGACCTATCAGAGGATGATCACGCGCATGTTTGAAAGGCAGCTCGGGAGAAACATAGAGGCGTACATAGATGACATGGTGGTCAAAAGTAAGAGGGCCGAGGACCACCTCACTAATTTATCAGAAACCTTCGCGACACTCAGGAAGCACAGGTTGCGGCTCAATGCGTCGAAGTGCTCCTTCGGGGTAGGCTCGGGCAAGTTCCTGGGTTACATGATCACGCATCGGGGAATCGAGGTCAACCCGGAGCAAATCAGGGCTATTAACGACCTACATCCCCCTCGAAACCCAAAGGAGGTACAAAAGCTGGCTGGGATGACGGCAGCGCTGAGCCGATTCATTTCACGGTCCGCGGACAGGTGCCGACCTTTCTTCCAATTACTTCACAAATGGAAGGACTTCAAGTGGACTGAAGAGTGCACCCGGGCATTCGAGGATCTCAAAACATACTTGTCCAACCCTCCCATTCTGTCTCGGCCTGACAGGGAGGAAGTACTGTATGCCTATCTGGCAGTCACAGGCCACTCCGTCAGCTTTGTGTTGGTCAGAAATCAGGACGGGGTCCAAAAGCCGGTCTATTACGTCAGCAAGTCCTTACAGGAAGTGGAAATGCGTTATCTCCCGCTGGAAAGAGCAGTCCTAGCTATTGTACACGCGACAAAAAAACTCCCGCACTACTTCCAAGCCCACACAGTGGCAGTGCTAACTCAGCTGCCACTGCAGGCCCTGCTGAGAAAGTCCGACTACACGGGCAGGATTGCGAAGTGGGCCACAAGGCTGGGGGCCTACGACGTTAAGTACCTACCCCGCACAGCAGTAAAGGGCCAAGTCCTAGCAGATTTTGTAGCTGAGTTCGCCGAGGACATAGGTGGAGAAACGAGCATGACCACAAGCATAATGGTCTCGTCGGCAGCCGTTGCCCCCGTGTGGAGGGTTTACACGGATGGGGCCTCCAATCGAAAGGGAGCCGGTGTGGGAATAGTGCTAATCACGCCCGAGAAGCTGATAATGGAAAAATCTTTACGACTAGGTTTCCCAGCCACCAACAATGAGGCCGAATACGAAGCCCTACTGGCAGGAGTGAACCTGGTCAGATTGCTTGGGGGGAGGATGGTGGAAGTGTATTCTGACTCTAGGCTAGTCGTGGGCCAGATCAGCGGGGAGTTCGAGGCCCGAGACGAAAGAATGCAGAGGTATCTCGCCAGGGTACGTAGCGTACAGAGGCATTTTGATGGTTTCAGGGTGGAGCAGGTCCCGAGGGGACAGAACTCGCACGCCGACGCCCTGGCCATGCTTGCCACCTCGTTGGAATCAAACCTGCCTCGGGTCGTCCTGGTGGAAGAGGTCAACACACCCGCCGTGGTGGAAGCACCCGAAGTAAGGGTATACAGTGTCCGCGTAGGCCCGAGCTGGATGGATCCTATTGTGGCCTTCTTAAGAGGGGGGGAGTTGCCGGAGGACAAAGGGGACGCGGAGAAGATACGAAGAACGGCCCCGCGTTATTGGCTGTCCGAGCAGCACAAGCTCTACAAACGCTCGTACTCGGGCCCATACCTCCTGTGCGTACACCCAGAGGCCGTGGAGCCATTGCTCGAAGAGCTGCACGAGGGCATCTGTGGAAGCCACACTGGCGGGCGATCCCTGGCGCATAAGGCCCTATCGCAAGGATACTGGTGGCCTAAGATGCGCCAGTCCTCCCAGGATTACGCAAAGCGATGCGATCAGTGCCAGAGGTACGCCCCCAACATACACCAGCCAGGGGGAGTCCTGAACCCCCTGTCCAGCCCTTGGCCATTTGCCCAGTGGGGCTTGGACATAGTAGGCCCTTTCCCTCGGGCCACGGGCAATAGGAGGTGGCTACTCGTCGACACGGACTACTTCACTAAGTGGGTTGAGGCCGAGCCCCTTGCCAACATTAGAGATGTCGACGCCAAGAGGTTCATATGGAAAAATATCGTGACCAGGTTCGGAGTACCACACACGCTGATCTCGGACAACGGGCTCCAGTTTGACAGCAAATCTTTCAGAAGATATTGTGGGGAATTGGGAATTAGGAATGGGTATTCCACGCCAGCGTACCCTCAGGGCAATGGACAGGCCGAGGCCACCAACAAATCCATAGTCGCCGGGCTCAAAAAGAGGCTGGACGATGCGAAGGGAAGGTGGGTAGACGAGCTGCCCCACGTGTTATGGACGTATCGCACCACCCCACGGAAGTCTACCGGGGAAACCCCGTTCTCATTAACCTACGGATCGAAGGCAGTAATCCCTGTGGAAACCGGGTTTCCAACTTTAAGGACTGATCAATTCAACGCCGAGGGGAACCGCCAGTTGCTCCTTGACAGCCTGGACTTGACCGAAGAAAGACGAGACGTCGCCATGGTAAAGTTGGCCCACTACCAACAAAAGCTAAAGCAAGGATATGATAAGGGGATCAAGCACAGGCCCCTGTCCCCAGGAGACTTGGTCTTAAGGAAAATAGTGGGGTCGGCTAAGCTCCCTTCCTGGGGTAAGCTCGGACCTAATTAGGAAGGACCATTCAAAGTCACCTCCATTGCAGGAATCGGAGCCTATCGTCTGGAGGACCTGGATGGAAATGTAATCCCTCGCCCATGGAATGTAAACAATTTGAGACGCTATTACTTTTAATGAAAATCTGCAACTTTCGTACTTAGATCTTGTCTCCTTAACATTTGCAAGAAAAATTCTAAGTGTTGGAATAAACCTAACGCTAGTCTGGCTCCTCGGCCACAAGCTTAGGGGAAACTAACACGTGCAAGAAAAATTCTAAGTGTTAGAACATGCCTGAGGCTTGCCTGGCTCCTCAGCCACAAGTCCACTGAGAACTAACATTTGCAAGAAAAATTCTAAGTGTTGGAATAAACCTAACGCTAGTCTGGCTCCTCGGCCACAAGCTTAGGGGAAACTAACACGTGCAAGAAAAATTCTAAGTGTTAGAACATGCCTGAGGCTTGCCTGGCTCCTCGGCCACAAGTCCACTGAGAACTAACATTTGCAAGAAAAATTCTAAGTGTTGGAATAAACCTAACACTAGTCTGGCTCCTCGGCCACAAGCTTAGGGGAAACTAACACGTGCAAGAAAAATTCTAAGTGTTAGAACATGCCTGAGGCTTGCCTGGCTCCTCGGCCATAAGTCCACTGAGAACTAACATTTGCAAGAAAAATTCTAAGTGTTGGAATAAACCTAACGCTAGTCTGGCTCCTCGGCCACAAGCTTAGGGGAAACTAACACGTGCAAGAAAAATTCTAAGTGTTAGAACATGCCTGAGGCTTGCCTGGCTCCTCAGCCACAAGTCCACTGAGAACTAACATTTGCAAGAAAAATTCTAAGTGTTGGAATAAACCTAACGCTAGTCTGGCTCCTCGGCCACAAGCTTAGGGGAAACTAACACGTGCAAGAAAAATTCTAAGTGTTAGAACATGCCTGAGGCTTGCCTGGCTCCTCGGCCACAAGTCCACTGAGAACTAACATTTGCAAGAAAAATTCTAAGTGTTGGAATAAACCTAACACTAGTCTGGCTCCTCGGCCACAAGCTTAGGGGAAACTAACACGTGCAAGAAAAATTCTAAGTGTTAGAACATGCCTGAGGCTTGCCTGGCTCCTCGGCCACAAGTCCACTGAGAACTAACATTTGCAAGAAAAATTCTAAGTGTTGGAATAAACCTAACACTAGTCTGGCTCCTCGGCCACAAGCTTAGGGGAAACTAACACGTGCAAGAAAAATTCTAAGTGTTAGAACATGCCTGAGGCTTGCCTGGCTCCTCGGCCACAAGTCCACTGAGAACTAACATTTGCAAGAAAAATTCTAAGTGTTGGAATAAACCTAACGCTAGTCTGGCTCCTCGGCCACAAGCTTAGGGGAAACTAACACGTGCAAGAAAAATTCTAAGTGTTAGAACATGCCTGAGGCTTGCCTGGCTCCTCAGCCACAAGTCCACTGAGAACTAACATTTGCAAGAAAAATTCTAAGTGTTGGAATAAACCTAACGCTAGTCTGGCTCCTCGGCCACAAGCTTAGGGGAAACTAACACGTGCAAGAAAAATTCTAAGTGTTAGAACATGCCTGAGGCTTGCCTGGCTCCTCGGCCACAAGTCCACTGAGAACTAACATTTGCAAGAAAAATTCTAAGTGTTGGAATAAACCTAACACTAGTCTGGCTCCTCGGCCACAAGCTTAGGGGAAACTAACACGTGCAAGAAAAATTCTAAGTGTTAGAACATGCCTGAGGCTTGCCTGGCTCCTCGGCCACAAGTCCACTGAGAACTAACATTTGCAAGAAAAATTCTAAGTGTTGGAATAAACCTAACGCTAGTCTGGCTCCTCGGCCACAAGCTTAGGGGAAACTAACACGTGCAAGAAAAATTCTAAGTGTTAGAACATGCCTGAGGCTTGCCTGGCTCCTCGGCCACAAGTCCACTGAGAACTAACATTTGCAAGAAAAATTCTAAGTGTTGGAATAAACCTAACGCTAGTCTGGCTCCTCGGCCACAAGCCTAGGGGAAACTAACACGTGCAAGAAAAATTCTAAGTGTTAGAACATGCCTGAGGCTTGCCCGGTTCCTCGGCCACAAGTCCACTGAGAACTAACATTTGCAAGAAAAATTCTAAGTGTTGGAATAAACCTAACGCTAGTCTGGCTCCTCGGCCACAAGCTTAGGGGAAACTAACACGTGCAAGAAAAATTCTAAGTGATTAGAACATGCCTGAGGCTTGCCTGGCTCCTCGGCCACAAGTCCACTGAGAACTAACATTTGCAAAGAAATATTCTAAGTACTGGTAATACTGCAAACATGTATATAGCAGGACTGGGATACTAAGAAAAAAGAGAGTAAGTAAAAAAAAAAAAAAGAGAGGGGGAGAGAAACAAAAACTTTGCCTGAACTTTCCATTTAAAAAAGAAACTGATTACAAAATAAGGAAATGATGCAGGAACAAACCCTTAAAAAAAAAAAAAAAAAAAAAAAAAAAAAAAGGGGAGTGGGGGAAGGATTTGTTACAAAAGGGGCGCCCTGCTACAAAAATTCCGCATGGGAAGGGCGTACAAAGAAAGGAAGAAAAGCTAAGCTTGGGGCTCCTTGTCCTTAGCGCTCTTTTCCTTCTTGTCCTTCTTCTTTTTCAAAGGAACCCCTTCTGGCACCCCCTCCTCAGCCTCCAAGTCCACCACACCTTCTGGAGGAGGTAAACCTTGGGAGGAAACAGACAAGGAGGGAGGATTCAGGGGCTCGGCAGAGACAGGGTCAGCGGAGCTCGGATCAGCTGGAGGCGCGGAACTTGGACCCACGGGGGGAGCCGAGCTCGGATCCACAGGGGGGCTGGGGGCTGAAGACGGCAGACGCAGGGGCTGAGGGTAGTAAACCCGGTCGGGGGCGCGGAGCTCCGAATCAGGACTAACACCCGCCGCATCCAGTGCCTCCCCCCAGACCTCCTGGCTAAAGGCGCGGGCGACGTCGCGAAGTTGGGCAGTGAGTGATGCGGCAGTCTTATCCACGCCAGCATCATAGGCCTCCTGCTCGGCCTGGGCCTTCTCGGCGTCCTTCTCCGCTAGCTTCTGATGCGCTTGTTTCAACTCCACCACTGAAAGAGCCAGAGCAGTTTCGGCCTTCTTCTGGGCCGCCAAGGCATCCGAAGCCTGCCTTTCAAAGCTCTTCAGAGCGGAGTCAGCATCATGGAAAGCCCTCTCGGCCGTAGACAACTGGGTGAGGGCGTCCTTCAATCTCTTCTCTGAGTCGGCCCTGGTCTTCTCGGCAACCTCATAGGCCTTCTCAGATTTCCTGGCCACATCTAGGGAATGGTCAACCCATTCTTCTGCCATAAAGGCAGCTTGAACGGCCTGCAAAGGAAGGAAACAAAACATTTTTAGTAGTCAGTATGAAAACACTTGATGGAGGAAGAAGTTTGACTAGAATGCCTGAAGGTACCTTGGCCAGATCTTGCTTCAGAGAAAGGAAGACCTCTCTCTTCCTGAAGGACTTCAGTTCCTCCATATCCTCAGGGAGGCACAGAGCCCTCCCTAGGCATTCAGCCACCAAGCCTGAGCTTCCCTTGGAAGGATCCCTCAGGTTGGCATCGTCCAGGACGGGAGATCCCGAGCTGAGGGTAAAGGAGGGCCTCCAAACGGAAGCCTTCCTAGACTGATCCCCGCCGCTCTCCCTCGAGGTCACCACGGGGTCGGGCCTCTTCTTCGACGAACCCTTGCCGGCCCGGGCCTCTTTAGTCGGGGGCTCGGTTATCTCCCCATCCTCAGGCGTGATTGCCCCTTTCCCGCTGGGACCACGCTTGCGTTTCTTTTCCGCGGCATCGGTCGGGGATGTACGGGGAGCGGGCGGAGTAGGCAAGCGAGGTGGCACCGCCGTCGCCGAGGAGGACCCACCAGCATGGGCCGATAGTAGCGCCAGGAGGTCGGGGGTCTTCTCTTGGAATCCCATGGCCGACGATGATGATCGGGTGGTAGATGCGCTCGGAGCGTCGGGGCGGTTAAAGACTTCGAAGTCTTCCTCGGTCACTTCTTCGACGGAGGTTGATGTGGATCCCTCCGCCTCCTCGTCTGATGGCAGGGGAGGTTCTTGCGCGTATAAAAGCTGAGCGGCCAAGGGCCCAGGGAGCTCGGCGTCTTGCGTCCCCTCGGGAGGGGGTCCTGCCTGCAGAAACCCTGGGATGGCAACGTCTATCCTAGCCAACCGCGGGTTGCGAGCCTTGATGACGTTCTTCGGACTCTGGAAACGTTTGGTTGAAGCTTTGTAGCCAAGGATGACGTGCGCTGCTCGGAGTTGCCCGTCCCGATGAAGAAAAATCTCGGCCCGGAGAATCCGGTTCAAGTCGTGAAAGTTGACCAGGTGACGGGCGGGGGCTGTATGATACTCGTCTGCCATGGAAAAACACGGCCATCGTTAGCAAAAAAAAAAAAAAAAAAACAACAACAACAAAGCAACGAACGAAGGCAAAAAAGGAAAAAAGGGGGGGGGACGCCAGACAGGGGCTCTTCTAAAACGAAAAAGCCTAAAGCGGCGACCCAAGCCCTCGGGAATTCTACCTGGTTCCCCTTCCTGGGTAGGGCAGTGCCGCCCATCATGCCACTCGCCCGAGACGAGAAGGAAGTCTTCGTCCATGCCCTTGCTCGAATCGGGCAAGCAGGAGATTAACCTAACCGTGGGGATCCTACTCTTCATGTAGTACTTGGTTTTTTCCCCTTTTTGGCAGTTATACACCCAGTTCACATCGTGCCATGTGAGACGGGTCCCCATCCTACGGTTGATGGCGTCTACACACCCGAGGATCCTAAAAACGTTGGGGGAACACTGGGTTGGGGTTAGCCTAAAGTTGGTCAAATAGTCCTTGGTCACTGGGCTCATGGGAAGCTCCATCCCACCTTCGATGAAGGCGATCATAGGAATAACCACTGACTCAAGAGGGCGGTCGATGACCAGCCATTCACCCTCCTCACAATGTCTAAAGTCCACGCTACCAGGAATCCTATATTTGGCCCTAAAGGCCACCCTAGCCTCCTCGGTGTCCACCAGCCTAGCGTACCTACCCATAGAAAAGAGAAAGGGATCGAGACAAAGAAGGGAACCAACACACCTACTGTGGAAGTCAAAAAAGACGCTCCTCGGGAGTAAAATCTCGCTTCGCCAAAGAAAGAACGCCAAGAAATGCAGAAATGAACCATCTGCTGCCCTGATCTCTCCATTTATAGGAGGCGAAAATGGGCGGTAAAATTCCCGCCCATAAATGAGGATCAGCGAGGGCCGCACGATCTCAATCATACCGTTGAACGTGGGGAGACAGGCAGTCGCCTGACGCCATAAATGGGAGCTCGCGAAATCCGAAGCGTCAGGAGCGTGCGAATGACAGTTGAAAAGACGCACGCTCGTGTGAACACATACAGCGCGTACGACTCATCCGCGGAGCTAAAATTTCACTTGTACCTCGAACAATCCAAGTGAAAATTTTAGGGGGCTATTGTGGGCACCCGAGGAACGAGAGAGGAATCCAAGGAGGCTGAGCCAATGGGCCGAGGCCCTAGGAGGAACAGGATGGGCTCGGCACTTGGCCGAGCAAGAAACTGGCAAGGCCCGAGGAGCATTGGATCCCGAGGGAAGAACCAGACCTTGCGCAGCGCCACGTCAAGTGCCACAAGAAGAGCCTCCTCGGCTGAAGGAGGCATGGGTCAGTGGCAGACAGGCGGCCGCCAGGGCAGTAGCTCCCAGTCAAATCAAGCATTAAATGGCGCACGCCAGCCCTGTCAGCTGCATTAAATGCAGAGGTGACCTGAAAGGATGCCCATCGTTGCTGCTACAGCTGCTACTGCCGCCTACTCCTAGAAAGAAGATAGGTGACAAGTGTCAGAAAGTGGGGAAGGAACAGCTAAAGATGGACGGAGCAGATTAGAGGGCCAAGGGCTATATAAAGGGGAGGCCGGGGCCTTTGTAAAGGATTCGGTTTTTGTTGTTCTAGCCCATTTCTACCAAATTCTATTGTATTGAGCCTGAAGAAACTCGTTTTGCCGCATAAATATAAATCGGTCTTACTCTCTTTTTCGGGTCCTTACATATATATATAATAATAGGCGAAGTTAAAAGAAACTCAAATTAAAATTCCAAATCAGAGTTCCAATTTTGTGTCATGTGTCCTAAATTATTTATTCTTAAAGAGTTTTATTTTTTAATTTTAAAATCAATGTATGTCATATCATAAATATTCATCCAAGTATGTTTTTAAGTACAAAAATCAAAAAGTTTAAAATAAATGAATCGTAAAAAAAAAAAAAAAAAAAAAAAAGGTGCTTCACAATAATTTTTTAAAAAAAACATAGACAATTTACATTTTATACCTAATAATATTCTTACAAATTTTTTAAAGAGTTAACAAAATATAAAAATGACTATTAATAGTATTTAAATTATATATATAGGAAATATATTATGCATCTTATTGTATATCTTTAAGTGTATCCATACATATGCATGGGATTACAAGCTAGTAAGAATAATAGGTGAAGCTAAGAGAAACTCAAATTAGAATTCCAAATTAAAGTTTCAATTTTTTGACATGTGTCTAGATTTATATGGGGACCACACTATAATTGTACTTCCAATTGTTCAATTCAAATCTGAAATTGGAGTTCAATTTTGCTCCATCTATCTAAATTTAGGTGGGACCACGTTATAATTATCCATTAGTGCGCACTCTCATTTAAAAAAATGTTGTGCTCCTTTTATTTTATTTTATATATATATATATATATATATATATATTTTTTGTTCACTTTAGGTTAACCTCCCCTTTCTAGAATTCTGCATTTTACATTTAAACTCTATGCTTTTTTCTTTTCTTTTTTTTTTTTTTTGGCCAAATAAAACATTCCACTCTTCCACAATAATCAGACCCGCCTATTTTCAAGTTCACCTCCCCTTCTACAATAATCAAATGCCAAAACCCAAACTCCTTCCTCTTTTACTCAACTAACTATGCATCTTGCCAATTACCACACTAGATTAGGAACCTTAATATACAACTCCCCTCTTATTCAATCAATTCTATGGAATTTGAAATGGATCTCTTGGGATCAACGATGCATGCTTTTGGGTATTTTTGTATCTTATATAGGAAGATGTTCTCCATTTATTCCAATTTTACTTTTCTTCACAATTTTAATGGTCCTGGTTTATGCTTTGCGAAATGAATTCCAACCATTTCTAAGGTTTGATTACTCATTCCTTTCATCTGCTTATACTTTCCTTTCTTTTTGTGAATAGTTTTTATTCTTTAATTATATGATTTTTTAGTTTTCCTATGATTGATGTTGCATGTTTATATAACCATTTTCTAAGTACATTGAAGAAACCATTTTCTAAGTATACAAACATGCAACAAATATAATTATTCTTTGTTTATATTCCATATTTTTTTATTTAATTATATAATTATATGTATTTGTAAGTTTGTGTTACATGCTAATTTTTTTTTTAATAATTTGACCAATTATTTATATTTTTATAATAAAAATTATGTTTAATTTTAAATGCATTAATGCATTTGTATGGGTTGCTAGTTAAAATAAAACTCAAATGCCCTTAAAATTGCACTTTTCAATGCACTAATTGTGTTTAAAAAAAAACAGCCAAAATTAGTTAATAAAACAATAAGCCTAAAATGCCAATTACACCAATAAAATTTGACTGTTTGACTAAAATTTATTTCACTCCTTTAACTTTGTTTTTGTTCAATTGAATCATCTAAGTATCAAATTTATTTAATTTAGGTCTTTGGTCCAATTTTAATTTTATTATATATTAGAACCTAAGAAAATACATACATGCATATTCTTTTACAAACTATTTTTGCACAAGTAGCTAATATAAAATTTGAGAATTAATTATTTTTACTATGTTAGAAGATTGTACAAAGAATTAATTAAGCTATAAACAATTGATGAATCAAAAAATTGAATTAGCTATGTACAAATCTACAAAACTAGAAAAGCTTGCTTGCGAATTCGTCTACATGGGAAGAAGACTTTCTAGCAAGTTCTCGGAGCTGTGATAAGCTTCTCCCTAGTTTCAAAGCCACCTTCATTTCAAACAATTCCCCATTTTCTCTTTTCTCCAAATCTCTTTCCTCAAGTGTGGTTTCAATTGATTCTTGCAGTAACTGGAAAAAGCCACCACAGTTTCTATACATCTCAATCACCATCCCAACTTGTCCACCATGCTCAAAAGCATTAACTGTGCTAGCTAAAGCCCCAGCAGCCACTGCTACTATTGGTGCCCATGATCCATTACCAACAAAAGCTGAGCCCAATGCTGCAATGCCTGTGAGTAATGGACCTGAGATAGCTAAAGTCTTGTTGATCTTCAATGCCATGTTGCCAAGTCTTACGTAGTCCTCAATGTCTTTTCTCTCCACCACCTTAACAATCTCTCGCATTTCCATTTCAAGTTCCTCACTCCATCCATTGTTACATTGTTTTCCTTCATGTAAAAAGTTTTTCTTTTGTAGTACTTGATTTTTAGGCCACCAAACAGCTGGCTCAAACTTTGCAGGGAATTTTTCAAGCATTGCACCAAGCAAGGGAAGTGGGTAGGCTTTATCAAGTGCCAAAACTTTTTCCATCACCTCCTTCACATCTTCTTGAGTTGGAGTTCCAATGGCGAGCATGGTTTGGATTTGGCTCTGGAGCTGCTTGAACAATCTTGTAGCATTACGTTGTTCTTCAGCAAGCTGTGAAGGTTGAATTTTGTTCATTATTAGCAACATTCCTGTGGCCGCGGAATACAAAAGAGTAGACGATAATTTCAATGCCAAAAGGGGCATTCCAATGCCGCCAGCTGTGGCTGCAACACCAGCCATTGTTGCAGCAGTGAGAATCATCATGTTGATGGAGTTTAGAAGAAGGGTGTTCCAGTTATCACGTTGTTCTTCAATGTTGGCGTGCATCTCTACTCTATCAGCTACGGCCTCTAAGATAGCATAGAGTTGAGTGGTAACAATATTTGTACTAGAGTTGTGTGATCTATCATTGATCTTTTCTACTGAGATTGTGTTTATGAACCCGTCTCTTATATTCAGTTCCTCACCTAGATTTCTCATTGGTATTTTTGGAACTGAGAGAGTGAGTTTTGGAAGCTTTGGGACATGAATAGCAGCATTGATTTTCCTTGAACAACAACATGAAGAAGAAGATGAAGGTAATAGAAGAACTGAAGCCATTTGATTGAGAGGTTTTCTCTTTGTGTATATATGTTGTAGAAAGGAAAGGTTTTGAATGAAGGTGATGAGGCACTCAACTCTTTATTTATAGTGTAGAACTATAACTGGGTCAGCTACAGAAAAATGTTGAATTCAATGGCTGACTGGCTTGACCCATTCATATTGCCTGACTTTTCCTTCTTCTTCTTTTTTTCTTTTTCTTTTTTTTTTTTTTTTTTTGTGGGGTCTAATTCTATTGGCTGACCATTCTGTATTCATAATTTTCGAAGTTCAAAATTTTGTAGCTTTGTTTATAGTGTCGAGCTATAACTGGGTCACGACGTAGCTATTAGTCTATTACTACAAATTGATTGCTCTAAGAATTTTCCTCCTTATATTTTTTGTGTCATGCAATTTTAGATATCTCTAAGAGGTCAAACGTCTTCAAGCCGAAAGCATGTGTACTGCTACGGCCTTTTTCATACACACACCCGGTCGAAAGTTTTGTAATTTAACTTTTGTATCACAATTTTTGTATCCACACTAAGTTAAAAGTTTAGTAATGAGTTTCTGTGAAAGTAAGTTGTTTTTACAACTTACAGCAATTGTGAAAGTAATTTTTGTACACACACTAAGATCTTGTTGGATCATAACATCGATCCATAACATCTCATTATCACATGTTGAAGGTGTTTGTTCCATCAAATTTGGCATTAAAGAGTATAATTGTTACTACTGAACAAACCGTTTTGTAAAGGATTCATCTTACATCACTCTCTCCAATACTCGGATCCACGAACCAATCAGTAATTTCTTTAAAGAGAACAAATTTAAATGCCTAGGTATCGAACTTAACTATAATACCAGTTTGTAGGGAAAGATAGGGCTTCCAGAATCATTCTCACACAATAGCATTGATTATGAAAACTATTATAGGTCTGAAAAATATCTCACAAATAAATAATAGAAAGTAAAATGGACACAACCACACGAGTAGATCACCAAATATTTACATGGTTCAACTTTAAGCTTATGTCCACAAGAATGAGATACAAGAAAAAAAATTTCACTCACAAATATAAAATTACACTAGTACAGAAATATTTTCTAAAGTATACCTAAAGATTTAAATCACAATAAAGACTAGAGAAATTTTATTTTCATTCATAAAAGAAATAAAATAAAATAAAATAAAAATAAAAGGGAGAGAAATTTTATTTATAGAGTAGCAGCAATATCACTATCACAAGAGGCAAATAATAACTAGGGTTGCAACATTATCAATAATAAGCAATAATCCACGCATTACGAATGATAAATTATCAGGAAAAAATTTGTTTAAAATATTTAGAATTTTTTCGAAATTTTTTTAAACCTTCTTTATTTTCCAATAAATTGTATAAAAATTTTGAAATTTTTTAATTCTCTATCATTCTCCATTACATATTGGAACAAAAAGTTTGTAATATTTAATATTTTGAATTAAAATTGTTAAAAAATAACTGACCACATAAAATTATTTTATTATTAAGCATTATAGACATCATTTTTTCCTTTAGAAAAATTGAAAATAATTATTGGTAAACATAAATATGATGTTAATAGTACTGGACCCATATTAGAAGTAATAAGAATTTGTCATATTAATAATTTGTAAAAATATTGTAAAATAGTTTATGATTGTAGCATTACTTATTGTTCAATGTAGGATTCTTTGATTGCATGGAACAATTAAACCTCCCTGGCATTAAAAGACCAATAACTTATAAAGAGCAGTCCGTTGGCTTAGTCAAAAAATTCTATCTAGCTATTCTAAAATAAGAATTATTTTTTATATTTTAGCTAGCCATTTTCAAAACACTCACATTTGATTTTTTTTATCATATATTCTATTTCATTAAAATATTAATTCTTTATTTCATTAAAACAGAAATGCACAAATGCACAGCTAATAAATTGTAATTAAAATAAAACTAATACTCCCTTAAAAGTGCACTATTCAATGCACTAATTTCTTATCAAATTTCCGGTCATTTGTGTTTCAAAAAAAAATACCAAAATTAGTCCCAAAAAAAAAAAAAAAATACCAACAACAAGTACTTTTATTGACCAGAACCACGTCGCATCTATTATATAATCTAAATGCACACCAAATGTCTTATACAATCCTTTTTTTCCTCAATTTCTTAGACTTTTTCTTCTTTTTTTTTTCCGTTAGAATCACAAAGTGTGAAAATAAATATGTGAGCAATTAACCTATAGGTCCTATACACGGATAGATTATATAATTTTTTTTTTTTTTTTTTGAGAAATAAACACACACAGGAGAGAAGAAAAATGGTTCTAATATATTTTTTATGTTATTAAAACTATTAAATAAAATAAATAGAAAAATGGTTCTAATATATTTTTTATGTTATTAAAACTATTAAATAAAATAAATAAAACTATTGTGGGGACATTTTTTGCCTCAAGACCAAAAATTGCACTTTGTAATCTTTTTTGGCTTCAAGTCCCACATGGAAAAGAAATGCTTCCTCTTCATCCACTTGCTCATCCTTTATATGGCATGAAAAGGAAGCATTTCTTTCCCATGTGGAACTTGAAGCCAAAAAAGATTACAAAGTGCAACTCTTGGTCTTGAAGTAAAAAATGTCCCCACAACTATAATAAAAAGAGACTCTCAAATAACTAAAACATAGAAATACTGGTATGTCTCTTCGTTGTTTGAACTTGGACATCAAATATGATTTATGTTTGGTCATATTGGTTGACCCAATTATGAATGCAATATTTTGCTGATCACCGTTATAAATAAATAAATGGGTGACCACTATTTTTTTTTAATATTCCTGATACTTTCCTATATACGTTAGGATTTTGGCATTATTACGTTGGAGAATAGAGATCTGGGATTATTTCTATAAATTTCTATTGATATTTTTCATTCTGATATCTCAAAATTCAAAGGCTTTACTTTCTCAGTTCCAGAATATCTTAATCACATACTTTAGAAATAATTATCATTTCTGAAAAAATAATGCAAGAGGTCATGCAACATGAAATCTTACCAAAAAATAAATCAATAGGTGTGATGTGAATGTATACCATGAACTTCTCTAAAACATTCTTAATTTTTTTATAAAATATATAAATAAATAAAGATAAATGGACCATAGATTAATTTGGGCAGTTTTCTTAATTGGTCAAGTTCAGGAAAAAAAAAATTCATTGATAAGCATAACAAAATCAAAATTTATTCTTCAGACTTTGAATTTCCATTACATGCTAAATTTCCTAAATCTCAAATAAACCATATGTACATAGACAATTCTTAATCAAACAAGACATGTCCAAGATCTACTAGCAGCCAAGATTTCAAAAAAAAAAATTCCTGTTACTCATTCCTAAAAATTCTTGCCCTCATATACCTTATTGAATTGCCAATTTGACGGTGCAACATTATCAGACTGCACTATTCTACCATCACTACCAGTCACTTGGAAAGACAAGCTTTGGCCATCTAAACGAACCACAGTTTGCCAATTTTGGCCCCAATTACGTGACATTTGTATCCAACCAGTATTGGAACCCTTAATTTTCACATTACTAACTTCGCCAACACCCCCAACATTGTACACTAACACCAGCAACCAATACGGATTTCCCTTTAACTCAAACTTAATCCCGCCTTTCTTGTAACACATGACTCTTCGATACATAACAGGAACAATTCCACCTCTGTATTCTGCAATCTTTAGGAACATTGACATGGAGAGGTCGAAATGTTTCTGTGGTGGGTTGCACCAAATGTCTTCGGTTTTGGAATAGTCAGGAGGACAAAAATTGGTGGCTGTTACTCGAATTATTCCTGCACCTTTTTTGCACCATGGTGAGTCTATGCATCTTATTTGAAAGCAAGCACCACATGTAGCCCCATTGTTGAAAAGAGCCGTGCTTAATGCTGTTGTCTCAAGACCATAACCTTGATCGAATAGATTTCCATAACCACAAGCTCCCACTGCAACAAAATAAACAAAATCAAAATATATCAATTTTCTTCATTATCAATAACAGGAAGGTAAACCCACCGGTTGTTTCATTGGTTTAGAACGTGACAATTCAATTCACCATACTATTGATCTATGGGATTTCTGGGGTGTCTCATCAGAGCCAAAGACTAGATACCACTTTCTTTTTTTAGTATGTAAAATTGCCTTCTATGTTAGGAGAGAAGTTCTTCAATATGAAAGAATGCCAATGTGTTTTATCACCAATGGTGCCTTCTAGGCTTCTACTACAAATGAAAAACAACATGATATTAATTCATTCGCTTTGTCATGGTGGTGAAATATTAGTAGACCACTTCTAATTGCCATGGTTGAAGGATAATAAGGTTGTGTTTGTTTAGATGGAAATTGATTTTCGAAAAATATTTTTCATATTTGTGATTGTTTGAGTCGACTGAAATTGCTGATCAATCGGAAATTGTTTTGTGGTTGACCGTAAAATAAAGACACTTTTATTAAAAAAAAAATGTTATTCACTTGTATCCACCCAACCACCACTACCCACTAGAGTCCACGGTCTTAGGTCGCCAACCACTACCGCTGGCCACCCCCACTACCGGTGGTTGGTTAATCACAATTTTTTTAAATCTAGAATTCTCTTATTTAAGTTTATAATATATATATATGTGTGTGTGTGTGTGTCTGTGTGTGTGTTCTTGAGAGATGAGAAAACGTGAAGAAATAGTAGAAATATGTTTTTCTTAAAATATAAACAAACACAACCTAAGAGTGCCAATGACCGTGGTCTAATGTCACCTCTCTAGGTATAAGTACCTAGGGGTTGTGGGGTTGGGTATATTTAGTGTATATTTCTAAACCAAGATCCAAAAAATGAAAAAGGACAATAAGAGCACTTACTCATGGTTTCACCGCCTCCAATATCACCATAAAATGTTGCATGAGCATAATCCCAGCCATAAGCACCATTAGACGCAAAGACCAGAGCCACAATAGTAGCCCAAGCAGCCACAATTCCAAAGCCAGCCATTTTGCCTAAATGATTAATCAATATTTCTTTTGAGCGAGAGAGAGTATTAGGGATAGTATTTATAGGTCTTAACGAAGAGATTATGAGAATTGGAATTTATTTATTTATTTACATTATTATGGCCCTTATGGCTATTTTTCAGTAGAGATATGAAATCATCGGTTATATAATTGCAATTAATGTATGATTTTAGTGATTGGACGAATTATTTTTTCCATATAATTAATAAGATTCCAATTAAGTACTCCTTTGGTAATTGGTAGTAAAAGCATAAGCAGAAAAAAAAATGGTTGATTTACAAACTTTTTTACAAAATTTTTTACATTATTCCAATTAAAAAGTGATGTCAGTCATTTGTCTAAATAAGAATTAGTAAGAATCTAATACGCTAAGGGTACGTTTGGTACACTGAATGGAATTACGACAGGAATTGTAATCTTTATTACTATGAATAAAATGTATTGTAATGTAATAACTAAACATATTCATTAGTTTGGTTGTGAGTTATAACATTATAATGAAACTTAACATTTATTTTAGGAAATTTCTTACTCATACAATTATATTTCCTTAAAAATTGTTATTTTTAAATTTAAGAGAGATATGTATTATTTTTTATGATTTTTTTATTTTTATAATTATTAGATGTATATGGAAAGTTTGTTTACTTGGAAAAATATTAAGTTTTGAAATTATTACACTTACTAAGAAGTAGCTAATACAACCTTTTAAAAAGAAATAATTATTCCTTATTTTGAAGAATAGCTATTCATAAGAAATTATTAATCTTTATAATAAAAACATAATCAAACTAAAAAATAACTAAACCATAAGAATAACTATTACATTACAGTCTACCAAACATACCCTAAGAATTTTGTAGCATTACTCTACATAGAAAACAAAGGGTCAATTATGAATGAATTTATGATGGGGTTGTGCAATTTTGGGCGTTGACCCCTTTCCAAGTACTCCTCATTAATATTACGTGAAGAAGAAGAATAGAACAAGAAAACCAACATGGTTGGTAATTGTGTCTCAAAAATAACATTAGATTTTTTTTTTTTTTTCCTTATGATTAAATATAGAATGCTTTTAGTAATTATAGAAAGAATCTTTTTTTTTTTTTTTTTTTTGAGGAAATATAGAAAGAATCCAAATGAAGGTGATTTATTAAAGGAGAAAGCTCTGATTAGGAAGACATTTTTCTATGCTTTAATTTACCATAAAATCTCCATTTTACTTTCTTTTTTTCTTTTTTCTTTTTTTAAAGGATAATATCTCCATCCTTGATAGTTGATACGCTCTTGGTACGGTACCACAAGGCACATCAATAAAATTAATTAAGCTTAATCAAATACAATTAACTCTTTTTGAGAAACAATTAAATACAATTAACTTGGGAAGTTACAATATCTTTATTTTTTTAAATTTAGTATCTCACTATAATTACGTTTTTTTTTTTTTCTTGTTGGAAGATTTTACGCAGTTTGCCATAAAACTTTAAACATTCCTAAGTTTTTTTTAATTTGGAAAAAGTTTACCGGAAACTTCCTCCAACCTACTACGTGGTGATTAAACCATTAAAGGGGCCATTAACATGTATTTTTAGTCATATGACTTTTTAAATGAGTCATGTGATTTCTTTAATTAAATAATACACATAAATAATCTTATAAATTGTTATATGGTCTTATAATCGACATTAACGTTTTGTGGAAAATAAATCATTTTTTTTTAAATCATTTTCTAGAAATATATCACATTTTTCTAATACTACCCAACATAGGAAAATGCGGAAAACTATTTTCACATAAGGTTTTCCATTGAAACAAATAGAGGGTTTCATAAAGTACGTTTGTTACATGAAAATTTAGGATAAATATTTCTAATTTCCAATAATTTATAAAACTTAGTTGTTTGATAAAATTCGTGAGAATTACAATTTCCATGAACATCTCAATTTCCATGAAATGCAGGAATCCTTAACCCTACCTTTAAGGTTGGAAATATCAATTCCCACATATGTTTTATATGTGAGAATTTTTAATGTGATAAAGAAATTCAACTTTTCATATTTTTATTTATTAAATTAAGTATAAAAAATTCATTTTAAAACCCAAAAAAAAAAAAAAAATCACAATTAAGGTTGCTCCCATTTCACTTGCTGCTATTATGAAAAATCATTTTTGCTTTATTTTACTTGGGCTATTAAGATGTTTTTGTTCATTATGTTATCTCTTGTTTACTCTTATATTTATCTTTCAACCAAATAATTATTAATTATTTAGTTTCTAAAATAATTTATATAAGACTTTTTAAACAACCAAACATTTTTTTTTTAAAACATAGTGTTTTCTATAGCATGCTAAATTTTCGAATTTAAAGTATAATATATCAAACAACATAAATGTCAACTCTTTCAAATTTAATTCCTGTGAAATTGTCAAAAATCCTTGTGATTAAAAAATTTTAACAACCAAACAGACCAAAAATAATATAAGTTAATCAAACATATACTTAGGACTCGTTTGGATGGACTGGGGAAGGAGGGGGTGGAGGGGAGTAAAGTAGAGTTGATAGAAAATAGGCATAGTGATGATTTTGATATTACTCAAGCTAGTCTCATGAAAAGTAAATTATAATTAGAAAAAAAAAAAAAAAAAAAAAAAACTATAATATCACCTTTTTTTTTACTCATTCAAAAAAGTAAACTTTCATTTCTTGGGTGGAGATGGATTTTCATTTATCTAAGAAGTGTTTTAAGTTTAACTGTAGGTTGTTAAAAAAAAAAAACCTTTTAACTGTAGGACTGAAATTGATAAACTTCATTTATATCTTCTAGAATTATTATTAAATTTTGTGCAAATTTTTCTATACCACTTGGTGTATTTTTTTTTTTTTTTTTAGAATACTAAATATTTTTAACACATACACACAAAGAGAGGGGAGAAGATTTTAAAGAAACTTACAATAGTGTATATCCAAAATGGCTTAACTCTTTAATATACAGCACAGACTTTAAACATCTTTACCACTTGGTGTATTATTAGGCATTTTAGGGGTTTTTTTTTTTTTTTTTTTTTTTTTTAATCTCTAGGGTTTCAAAATAGAAATTTCTCTCCAATTTTCGATTTGGCTATATATAAGTGGTACAAATATCAAGAGTGACTATATTTTAAGAAAAAACAGGTTTATATTGTAGAGGGCCTAGAGGCATTATGTGAAAGAAAAATCAATTGACAATTTTGACATAATTGTGTACATTAGGCCAAAAAAATCCAATTACAAGACCATTCACAATTAACTCGTCATTCAAAAGTTACAATACTCAACAACAATGTTGGGTATTGTAGCAAAGCTAAATTATTTCTCTCGCCAATTTTTATTTATTCCCAACTGACAAATCTCCCTCTTAAATTTTTCCCAAATCTTTCAATCTTATTATGTCAACTTCTCTTTAACAATTCCACAACTAACTTCTCACTCAAATTCTGGTCAATTCTACTCTACTCTCCTTTACTCACCCTCCATCCAAACTAGTCATAAGGTAGTCAAGTTCAAGCGAGGATGTGAAATGGGAATATGAGCCATTCTTTTTGGTTGAAGTCAACAATATCTAATGAAGGAGGCGAGAATTGTGCAATGGTGCTTTTTATGGTGATGGCAGTCTCAAATCCGATGAAAAATGGGGAGGTGGAGTTGTGAAGGCCAACAACAATGGGATCTAACGACTTCAACTAATGATTTTGAGGGGTTGAGTTGTGGGAGTGGTTGTGGTGGAATTAGCCATGGCGGTGGTAGTGTGATGAAGGAAGGAGAGAGTGAGAAGAGAGAGAGTGTGGCAATTAGAGATTTTTTAAAAATATAGGTAAAACAAAGAAAAAATATAAAGAGTTTGTTGAATAGTAAATCCAAAAAAAAAAAATAAGGCATTAAAATAGAAAAGTGACTTTCTAGCAAAAAATTTAGCTAGACCTTTGTTAACATTTCTATCATATGAGATAAACCCTCTTTGAATCCAAATTTTAGAGAGTCAACCTCAAAATCACATCTCCAACAGACTCCAACTTTTATTATTTTTCGAGGATAGCAACAAACTAACTTATGGGTAGTCAAAACTTGCAATTACTATAGTAGCTCTCCATGCTTGTAGAGCCATTGCAGCTTTCTATTCTATTAATCTATACTTTTGTCCAAAGGTTCCCCTCCCAACATCATGGGGTCACATAAACGAGAATGAAAAACCTAATTGAAGGCTAAGAAGTTCCAAGATTGAAAAAGCCACTGACCCAATTTGCATCAAGTTATGCGTAGCTACTTGTTTCCTCTCATATGGCATTTTGGGTTTTGTTTAATGGGCCTAAGGTTTGTTTGTTAGGGGAGGCCCAAATGACTTATAGACACAATTTGTTGGACGTGTGAATGACATGATGACAAAGGCAACATTTAAAATATGTCAAAAAGTGGAGACTAAAGTGTTTTTTTTTTTTTTTTTTTTTGCTAAATAAAGTAAACATATATATATATATATATAGTAAAATTAAAAGAGATTTTTCTTTTCAGGTTTCATTGAGTTCTTGTATAGTTCAAAATAGTTAAAAATTAAAACTAACCAAGTTTGAAGGGTTTTTTTTTTGTTTTGGGGGGGGGGGGGGGGGGGGGGGGGGCGGTGGGGGGTGTTGTTGTGGGTGTGTAAAGGCTTACGGCTTAAAACTACTAGATATTAAAGGTTATGGTAAAGTTATAACTCAATCCATTTGATGGTGCTCCTGCGAATCTTCCACTTGTGTAGTTGTATTAGTTCCTTGTGCACTAGTCTACGCTTCTTGTATATTTACTTCCAAAATTTTATTTTATGAGACTGTCTCATAGAGCGTTTCTCTCACGATATGTGGGTTCCATAAGTGTGTGAGGTTTACTAAATATGAGAGAGACATTTCATAAGACGGTCTCATAAGATACTTATTATTGATTCCTAATGATTACAAACCATTGTAGTGCCTATGTAGGGTGATCATTAAACCTATCAAATTGGACTTGGCCTTGATTATCCACTCGAACCCACATGAAAGAAAAGGGTATGGATAATAGGAATAGTAAGCTGTTTTAGTTTGATCAGTTATATATATTGGCTCAACCAATTCCCAGTCCTCTATGTTAAAATTTCAATTTTAATTTTTTTAATTGACTCATTTTCAAAGTATACTACTATATTTGTATACAAAAGTTGTATTATATTTTCTATATCAAAGATGAAAATATTAATGACATTACTCGTTAACTTATTAACTTAACATGTAATACTCAAATATAAATGTTTCCAATGTCGAACATTAAGTAGGTTTAATTATAGATTTTTTTTTCCTGGTTATTTTTCTTTTTCTTTTTTTACATAACATGTTACTTTAAATCTCTATATATTTTTAGTTTGAGTTTAGCTCCTCATTTTTGTTTAATTTTTAACTTATTTACTTATGTATAACTTTTTAAAGCGTAAATTTTTTTTTAAGTACAATTATATTTTTATTTCAAATTTCAGCAAAAAGGTAATCCAATGCACACTTGCATTTATTGGTGATTTAATTAACTTTTTATTTTTATTTTTATGAAAAGGTGATTTAATTAACTTATTTAATGTTTCATGTACAATGTGCATAATGTTTCATGTAGAACATGCATACAACTTGTTTTTCCCTCTTCTATGG
This sequence comes from Quercus glauca, assembly GCA_023736055.1. Classification (NCBI taxonomy): domain Eukaryota; kingdom Viridiplantae; phylum Streptophyta; class Magnoliopsida; order Fagales; family Fagaceae; genus Quercus; species Quercus glauca. The sequence continues at coordinate 20,589,929 of CM043324.1, read as the reverse complement.
AATTATTGAACTAGAAGATTATTAGAATTAATTATTAAACTATAAACTTATGTATTATTCAACTTCTATCTTTGAAAGTTTTTTATTTTTTTATTTTTTATTTTTTTTTTTTTGGAGAAAGTAGCTTTTTATTCTTTGGTATTGAAAGAAATACCATTAAAAAAAATATTAGAAAGCAATAAAGTTGCTTTCGTATTTTCTTTCGGTGAAAGATGTAAAGGCCATCCAAGTTAACTAAATCTGTCAAAGATGGTAAGGTTCATAGAAATAACAACCCATTTTAATTCGATAAAGTTTATAACCCATATCCGATTTGACATGTACTTTATTGAGTTAAAAATTATTTGACCCAACCCATTTGTCAAGTTTAGTTATTGAGGAAATTTTATGTGTAATGGGAATAAATGTAACCCCTCTTATATTGGTGTTATTGTGGTTACACTTAATTCTATCTCCTAGTTATCACAGTAAAAAAAAAAAAAAAAAAAGTTATTAGTCTATTTTATTTTATTTTATTTATTATGGGTAATTACACCTCTTAAGGTTTGGGAGAATGATACTCCACCCTAAAACTAAAGGGAATAACACATTTCTCCCTTGAGGTTTAAAGAAATTAGCATCCCCTTTTATTTATATTAGTAAGGAAATATTCTAAATTTCTATAAGAATCTCTTTATAAGAGTTTAACCATGGTTAGTAAAAAAATAATTTATAAATTTAGAATAAAAAAGCAAAATTTATCAAGTATCAAACACCTGCAACGATAAATCTTTCCATAATCTGTTGAAAAAAAAATAAAGTAATAATAAACAAAATTCATATTTAATATTTTAAAATAAATTTCAATTAAAATTTTAAAACAATTAATTTTTTAATCCTAAAATGGAGGATTATTTTGAAACCTACCCTTAAGCATAGGGCAAGTGAGTGCTCACTATTTTTAATATTTTCTTTTTTAGAAGAAAATATTTAATATTAATTTAACAAAGTTTATCACTGTTCATCCGTGATGTGATGGTCACTTCATAAATATAAAATTCTTGTGAGGTGAGAGCAAAAGTTAAGATTCAAGTTTATAAAATTTGGCAAATTGAATGTCAAGAGGAGATTTTTTTTTTTTTTTTTTTTTTTTTTTTTTTTTTGGGTTTAAAGAGAAGAGAAGTGAGGGCATAAATGGAATATAGGGTTTAAGTTGGGGGACAAATAAGTAATATCGTAGTCCTCATTGAAACATTAAAACCCTAATCTCTAAAATCTCAAGTTCTTCCTTCCTCTCTCTCTCTCTCTCTCAAACGCTCACATCTTGCAGAGTTGTAGGAGGCACGCCGCGCCAGAAGCAGCAGCTAGACCCAGAAGCAGCAGAAAATGGAGACTGCGAGAAACGTGAAAGACGTGTCCCCCCACGAGTTCGTCAAGGCCTATGCCGCTCACCTCAAACGCTCTGGCCATGTATATCTCTATATTCATAAACACTTATTTTTCTATGATCCTGAAACTTAACACTTATATGTGAGTTTTTTTTTATTTGTTTAATTTTTCTAGGAATAATGTTGTTAATGGTTTGAGTTGAATGGGTGGGTTTTTTTTTTTTTTTTTTTTTTTGTTGATGTTCTGAGAATATGGTTATGTTTTGGCAATGACATTAGTTTTTATGTGATTGTTAAAATTGAAAAAAATGTGTTATTTCAAGGAAACCCAAGTACCCATTTTTGGATTTGATTCAAAGATGGCATTTTGGAACTTTGATTCACTTTTGAGGCAAACATTGTTGATGTTTGATGGTCTTTCATGGTTTGGAAATGCAGTTTAAATTGTAAAGAACAGTGGAGCAACACTTTTTTAGATTATTGGTCTGTTTGCTGTTTCATGCCTTTTGCTGATCTGTTCCCGGACTGGGATATAAGCAACAATTTTGAGCCATGCTGCTATGCTTATTTCCTATTGCTAAACTAGTTGATTAACAGAAGCTTGTTGTGAAACTTGTTGTTAGATTAAGTAATCTATTGAAACTTGTTGCAAAACCTATTGTTAGAACTTAGAATAATTAATAGAGCCTAAACTGTGTTAAGCCTATTTTGATATAAATTAATAGACCTAATTTCTTCTTGCTAGACATGTCAAAAACACTTGATTATAGTATTTCTATACATTAAACACATGAAAAAAATAGATTATAGTATTTCAATACATTAAATACATATGATTTAAGTTCTGTGTGTATAATAACTATATCTAGATTTTGGCACTTCACTTAAATTGGTCTAGTGCCCTTTTGCTGCCTCATGCCTTGGTTGATGCAATACCTTGGCGTTTTAAGGTTGCCTTTTGCATTTGACTGCCTTGCTGATACATTATGGTATTGACAACTTTGGTGCTGATAGTTCTGTGGCATAATAAATGGTGACAATGCAGTCTCACTAATGTCGGCTGCACTCTCCATAATCCATCCATGTTATTGAAATTAGATGTTTGATTGATATGGATGCATGGCCCTGGCATATGATGGTATTGCGTGGGTGATATTCACTCTTTTAATGTGTCTCTGTCATCTGGTTACTTTTTATATGCTGAAGCCTGTTATTTGACTTATTAATCATGACTAGGCTCTGGATTTTTATTGTACATTAGTAGGTGGTGGTGTTGGTATTCTCATTTTTCCTTTCTCCATCTCCTTGGTTTCGTATAGGTTGAACTCCCTGAATGGACTGATCTTGTCAAGACAGCAACATTTAAGGAGCTTGCTCCATATGACCCTGATTGGTACTACATTAGAGCTGGTGTGTCTCCCTCCTTCACTTCTTCTCTCCCACACCACACCCCCCCCCCCCCCCCCCCCCCCCCCCCACACACAAAAAAGAAAAAAAAAAACCCCAAAAAAGGGCACATTTACATACACAAGACTAATACATTTATAGTATAACTGTGTATTGTGGTTGCATCTTCTTAACCAAATTTTCACTGCAGCTTCCATGGCAAGGAAGATCTACTTGAGGGGGGGTCTTGGTGTTGGTGCCTTCCGAAGGATCTATGGAGGAAGCAAGAGGAATGGCAGTCGTCCACCTCATTTCTGTAAAAGCAGTGGTGCTATTGCTCGTCACATACTTAAGCAATTGCAGAACATGAATATCGTTGAGATTGACACAAAGGGGTGAGTATCCCTGGCATCATTTTGGTTTCATGATTAACAAATAAAAAACTGAATAGATGACTCTTTTTTCTTGATTTAATGTATGATTTTCAACACCCAACCCCTCTTTTTCTTTTTTTTCTTTTTTTTTTTCTGCCTCTAGGGCAATGAAAAAAAAAAGGTTTCTGATATGGTTCTTTTCCTAGTAACAAAATATCAAGCTCCAATTACCGAGATAAAATATATCCAAAATAGGTTTTTTTTTCTCAATGAAAAATGTAATTTTGTGCAGAAAAGGATTCTTTTCTCCAAATGACTTAATAGGACATGGCAACATTTCCTCAATATTTTTTGCTCAAAGCAAATCTGAAGCACCAAGAAAACTGATATTTGGTTAACCAAGGAAATTAGGGAAATTTTATCTTTGGTTTCTAGCCGCAAATAAAAGAATTCTTTCTGGAATGAATCTCAGTTTGTTTTACTGTTCTCAGTGCGTGACTCAGTTTTTAGAACAACAATTTTTCTTCCACAATAAATTCTGAATGAATTTTATTTACATGATTCAGTCAAATATTGTTCTTTGATAAATTACTTTGCCAACTTTTGAGACATTATGTGATGACAATTTTTTGTCGACTCAACAGCTCATATACTTGATACTTAAAACTATTTCTATTCTTGTATGCCAGTGGGAGGAAGATCACATCCACTGGTCAGCGAGATCTTGACCAAGTTGCTGGACGCATTGGAGTTGCCCGTTAGAGAGATTAATGCAGTTGTGCTGAGGATTAAAAGATACTCGAGAAGTTTAGAATGTAGTTGTTTGAAGTCGATATAAGAAGACATTGTTATTTTTTTATTTTCTGATTTGGTTTCAATACTTTTTTGATGAACGTTTCTTCTAGGAGAGTTCACTATGCTGGTTGTTTTCTCTTTGTTGTCCTATTGCTAAACCTATTTTTTGATATTATTAATCATTAAATGGCTTATATTTTGGTTTGCTTCCAGTGCTATTTAGATTTAGTATTTAATTGTCTTGTGCTTGTCCTAATAATATTCCAACACTCATGTGCTGCTAGTAAGAAATACACGTATTAGATAGGCCGTAGAACCTCGTTGGCAGTGTTGTTGCTTGAGGCTTCATGGGTGAATTGTTTGGTTAATTGTCTTCGAAATTTGATTTAACTTTTACTCAAAACTAAAGTACCTTTCTTGTTATACAAGGCTGTAGTTTGTGGTTTTTTAAGTGGTTTGTCAAATTACATTATTGGAAATGATTGTTACACACTTTTTTAAACTAAAATTATGACTTGAAGTTGCAATTTCTAGGCAAAATTGTTGTGTAAGGTTCTTGTCACAGAAGTGTGTGGGATCCATTTTTTTATATTAAAAAAAAAAAAAAAAAAAAACAAAACAAAAAAGTATATATGGATTATAATCTATTGGACAGGCTACAAGTGTGGCTGCTGAATTTTGGGCCTTGAGGGATGGGCTGATGCTTGCGGCCCAACTTGGCATTAATCACTTGCATGTCGAATTAGATGTGCAAGTTGTTGTTAATCTTGGACTGTCTAAGAAAGCTATAAATAATTCATGTGCTGCACTTCTCAATGACTGCAGTCTGCAGGTACCTCTTGGAGCTGTTCCAGCGTGTCAAGGTCACCCATGTGTTTAGGGAGGCGAATAGATGCGCCGATAATCTTGCTAGAGCAGGTTGCTCTTTTACTGGAAATTTTGTTGTTTTTGATGCACCGCCTAATGATGGCTTATGTAATATTTTAAATGCGGATGCTAATGGTTTGTATTCTCTAAGGCTTTCAGCCAGAACATCGCCTTTTATGGCAAGTTAATAGTAATGCAGTACCCTCTTAAGCAAAAAAAAAAAAAGGATTATAATCCTTGAATAGCAGTTATCCAATTTAAAAAGTTGCCGAATAGACTAATATAAACGGATTCTCGGTACTTGCGTCCTCTGCTTGTGTGACTACAGGGACCCTTCCAATTATAATTCCAAAATACCAAACGGATCGTTATTCCAAAATATCAGACAAGTTGTTATTTGTGTGACTACAGAGACCACAAAGCAAAACTCTGATCAATTTTCAAGATGATTTCTAATCCATGTTTATATTATGACAAGGGCTTCAACATCCCTCACATCATCGACATTTTGGATAATGTTGTTCGTACCACCTTTTGCTTGAAAATAATTGGCTTCAATTTGCTTCACTCTCCATGGCAAAGGCAAAGAAAGAGATGAAGAGCAGTGGAGATAATTGTCAAAAGAGAGTAGTCTTTGGTAGAGAGACAGAGAGGCTGTGGAATGTTAAAACTTAAAAGAGAGTAGTCAAAATGTTTGTTAAAAATGCCAAAGAGACCTGTGGAGAATTGAAAAATAGAATCCTTTATAGTCTTTGCAGAATTCCATTTTTTGTTTTCATTATGTTAGTTGTTAAGTGTGAGGAATTTATTTGTTTTTATTGTAGTTTGAGTTGTGGGTTTAGCTTTGGCTGGTGGTAGGTGGTAGCTAGTTCTCTGGCTTTGTACCTTGTGCTTGCTGCTTTTGCAGCTTCTTGTTCTTCGTTTGGGCTGTAAGTTGTTCTTTGTATCCTGGCTTTTGCAGCTGGCTTTGGTATCTATTGCTCACATAACTGCCATACTTTGTCTTGATTAAAATAAATAAATAAATAAAAATTCGTTCATCGAATTCAATGTGTCCATAAACGCCTCACAATTCCATCAATTTGTCTAATAGAATCCATGGAGATGATACTAATTATACATTAAAACTCTTCAACCTACTAGATGCTACAAAGCCTCCATGGATTCACGCAAGAAAATTTGTTTATTTATGCTTTTTAATGAGGATAAGATCAGGGAATATGGTACAAAAAATGAAAGACACACATATTAACTTCTGGTTGTGCGAAAATATTATTTAGCTTCATAATTGTGCAAAATAATATCGTGAGATATTTGCATGAGGTAAGAACAACAAGCAAAGCTAAGGGATTGCAACTCCTATATACTTGACACCATATATTTTTTTCTTAACATGCCAATATTTCTATCTTTACAATCATAACTTGCATAATGCTAGCATGGATATTGTTGAGACTCAAAAAATTACAATAAGAAAGCCCAATCCAAGGACCAGAATGTTGGCTTGAGGGAACCAGAAGGCCCGCGGCTCACTAAGTACTCATGCAAAAGAATTTAAAAATAATATAAAGGGCAGAGCAAAAAGGCCCAATAGTGAAACAAGACATAGAAAAGCAATGGGAAAAAGCCTTTCATAAGGAGCATATGACCCAAGAAGTGGAAACCGCAATGTATCAGTGGGGAAGGGCTCGAGGAACCTCAGCCAAAGAAGCATGGAAAAAGAGGAAAGATGCTTGGAGGATTTCAAAGTTCACCCATCTCTGAGCCTTGGGGATAGGTTTTGCCTCGTTGATGTTAAATGGCATCTGAATTGTCCAAAAAAAAAAAAACATTCTATGAAGGAAAACACAGCTATGATACTTTTAGACATGGTTTACCAGAAAAACGAAATAATAAGAAATTGAGGAAGAAAGCCACAAAAGCTTCAAACCAAAGAGATCAATTCTAGTACCAAGAAAATGGGGATAAAGTGGTGATTTTGCACCCTCCAAGACTGATATAAAAGGAGAAGAAGATAGCCGTGGAAAATCAATCAAGTAGCAAGCGAGATAAGAGTGAAAGAGAGAAGACAAGAAACATATTGTAGGCAAGGAAACTCATATAAAAGTATAGGGGAGCTTTAGAATTTAGGTTGAGTTAACTGAAAGAAAAAATATTGTAAAAGCGTATTCCTTAATAATATCCAAGGGACCACGTTGATCCAATGGCTTAAATCTTACAAGTTTTGAGATCCCAAATGGATCATTCAAGTCTGTGAACTTTGAGGCGTGTAGACTTTGCGGAACACCCTTTTGTGAAGGATTTGATGTTTTTAAATGTTTGACTCATTTGTTTCTCAAAAAGAAAAAAAAATGTTTGACTCATCTAAATAAAGTTCTCTGACATATTTATGCTTGCTTATGTTATTATTCCCTTTTGACTCTTGTAAAATATAAGTTATTGTGTTATTTTTGTTGCCTTGTATTTTCTTTTTTGGAGCTTTTGATTTGTAAACAAACTGATTCCGCATAATAGCCTAGATAGGTCGCAGTGAACCAAGCCCAGTTTGTCCACTCAACACTCATATTCCACTCCTGACTCCTTTCAACAAGCCATGATATCATATGGGGTTTGGACCAAAGGAATTGTCCTAAAAAGGGCTCAACAAATATCATTATTGTCTTTATCACCCTAATTATGTATTTGTAAAATCATTACCCATAGCCATTATATTGATTACTAACGAGTAAGTTGACAAATAAGTTAATAGAGAAGAGGACACTTAAATAGAAATTGAAAAACCAAATGAAATGAAAATAAGTTAGTGTTGTTGAGTCAAAGTATCAACCACACACCAAAAGGGGTGGAGGTGGAGTGGGGAGGGAATTGGAGTGTTTTATAATGGGTGGGGTGTCGGACCCTAAATCGAAGAGGTGAGGTTCGAACTACAGACATAAGTTACCACTTGAACCTCATTTCTCACATTACATGATAACAGATTTTGTGTAAGATCAAATGGATATTAGACGGCAAAAATATATGATTAGCACCAAACTCTTGATGCATCCATTTCTAAGGAATAATCACCACACTATTATTTGTATTATATTCGTGAACATCATCTATAACAATAAAATACATTTTAAAGTCACATCTAGTTTTAATTTTTGTAACAATATATTGCAGTGGGTAAAAATTCACTCAATAGAATATATATTATAAAACTTGAGATACATCACACATGAAACCACAAATTATGATACGATTTAGAGTTAGATTTAAAACACAAAGAACTCTCTCTCTCTCTCTCTCTCTCTCTCTCTCTCTCTCTCTCTCTCTCTCTCTCTCTCTCTCGGATTGGTACACGATTGCTTTGCATCCTAACCTTCCTCTTTTTAGACTTGAGAGTGGGATATCACTACAAGAAAAAAGGCCTATTATAACGGGACAAATCGTTTTAATAACTACAAAGTCATTGTAATAAGGTGTTATTGCAATGACGAAAAAGTTGTTGCGAGCCGTTGTAATAAGCTCCAAGAAAATAGGTTTATGTAACACAAAATCTCATTGCAATAAAATATTTTGATGTAAAATAAGTGGTTACTTATTGCAACAACATATTTCAACATAAAATAAGGTTTAATTATTACAACAACACATTTAGATATAATAAGGTAATTCTTGCAACAATCTTAAATTGATGTAATACTTTTTTTTTCTTTTTTTTGAGAAAGCAATGTAATACATTTAAGCTACTATTACCCAAAAAAAAAAAAAAACCACAAATGCAATAATATATATATTACCCCAATTTTTTTTTTTTTTTGTTGCAATAGTACTTGTCGTAACGAGTCTTTTTTCATTTATAACAACAATATATTTTGATGTGAAATAAGTGGTTACTTATTGCAACAACATATTTTAACATAAAATAAGGTTTAGCTTTTACAACAATACATTTAGATGTAACAAGGTAATTCTTGCAACAATATTAAGTTGATGTAATAAATTTAAGTTACTATTACAACAAAAAAAACCTACAATGCAATAGGATATATATATTACCCTAAATTTTTTTTTTTTTTTTTTTTTGTTGCAATAGCAATGTTATGAATACCATTTTGGTGTCCATTCCAATTTTTTCATTGGAACGAAATATGCTGGTACCAGCTTAATACCGGCCTATTTTGGTGTACATTTCAGAATTACCCCTAATATGTATAAAATAGTTATTTATATTATAAATATTCAAATTATTAGGCAAATACTATGTTTGAAATTTGAAAAAAAAAATTACATAAATAATGCACCATCCAAGAAAGTAGAAACTTCCTATTACTTGCAAAAGTCTCTCCCTAGCCCACATGAATGTCATCTTTCTCTAGGATCATTTATTAGTTTTACACTTTTTACCATTCCTTCTTAATTAGAGTGGGTCCTTTTCTCAAAAATAAATTACCACGTCTAAGTCCTATCAAGTATTAACTTCATCTTCTTCTTTGTATTTATTTTCTCTCTCACAGACTAGTGGCCTCTGTGGCTCCTCCACTCCATCTTTCTTTTTTCTTTTTTTATCCCTTTTTCCCCATTAGAAAATCTAATCCATTGTTTTTCTTCTACAAACATCAACAAAGTAACACAGGTAAGTTACTTGCCTTTTCCTTCTTCTCTAAAACCATATGTTGTTTTAGATTTAAGGAGAAGAAAACCTCAGAACCCATTCTGGCCGAATCTTCCATTTCAGCCGATATTTGTCAAAACACGCCAGAATGGTCAATGCATACCAAAACAGCCCAAAATTTGGTCCGAGGTTGAATAAAGGGGGTTATCATCCCGGTTTGCTTACCAGTATGAGATTTTCTAGCCGGTTTGGCCGGAACATTACGAAATTCAGAACATTGTGCATTAACACTTTTTTTTTTTGATAATCTGTTGCAATAGTACTTGTTGAATATGTCTTTTTTCACCTATTACAACAATATACTTTGATGCGAAATAAGTGGTTACTTATTGCAACAACATATTTCAACATAAAATAAGGTTTAATTATTACAACAACACATTTAGATGTAACAAGGTAATTCTTGCAACAATCTTAAATCGATGTAAGAAATTTAAGTTGCTATTATAACAAAAAATAATCCACAAATGCAATAGTGTGTGTGTATATATATATATATTACCCCAATTATTTTTGTTGTTGCAATAGTACTTGTTATAACATGTCTTTTTTCTTGTAGTGTATGTAGAGTTCCTCTCCCTAGGAAAGGGAAACTTATTGGAAGAACTTACATTATCCCTATTCTTTGTGTTAAGACAAGTCCATGAAAAAACAGAGTAGGACATGAACCTCCACCCCTTATTATTTAGGTGAGTCATTTAGCATTTAATGCTAAAGGGCTGTTAGTAGATAAGTACATTAAATGTGGAAATGATGGCTTCCTTCTTCTAGACACTAGCCTAGAGTAGTCGTTAATAGATTTGAATTGTTCATGGGGTGGCCCTTACAGCTCAGCCATTCAATAAAATTTTACTTCACTCATGTTGTCTAGACCAAGCCTACACGTGGAATGGACCTTGGTGTGTTGGGTTGATCCCTTCACAACTAATTATGGTGAGACTATTTTTTTGTTAGTTTCACTAATTCATACATAAAAAATTGTACGCACCCAAGAATGGCCAGTGGGCTGGACTACCGTTGGGCTTACAATCTATTTCTATTGTGGGTTTGAAATCCTCCTACTATGGGTAGTTCAACATCCTGAGACTGTTCATGCACTCTTTCACTCTTTTTTCCCTCTTTCCTCTGTTTTTTCTCTCAACTCTCCAACCCCCTTTTCATCTGTTGTTCTTGTATTTATAGCTTCTCTATAATGGGGTGGTCATCATCATGTTTTAGTAAGTGCTATGAGAGGTCCAATGTGATCAGAGGTAAGTGGGTGGTTTGGTGATGGTGGCTTTGGAACTTGGTTCTTCTCTGAATGAATGACACAGCAGCTTCGTTCCTCGGCGAATTGCCGAGGAAGTGAAAACCATAACCTCGGCCCATTCCAAGTTTCATAATGCACGGGATGAGTGCTCGGCACAGCCCTCTTTGGGATAACTGGATAAACGATATGTATGATCATGGGCCGGGCCCTACGGAACATTTGGGCCAGGGCCCAAATGTTGCTCCTCGACAAAGGGGCCCAACAAGTAGGCATGGGAGTTGGGTGCCGTACAATAGCCCCCCCTTGATTCATGTTCGGCGCTCGGCGTGAATCAAGGAACTTCCTGAGGGTGCGGGCTGCGGGTGCTCGGGGATGTGACGCCTGGGATCTCTCAGAGCGCCATTAATTCTGTTGCCTAAAAAGATGTGTCCACGCTGGGTGTCTGGATAAACCGTCATTATTACCTGACGCTTCGTGAACCGAGGCGGCGCAAGCTTTAGGAGGCACGGGAATCGGAACGATTTGCTAATTAATCTTCTCAACGGCTAATTAATTGCTGCATTCCTCCCAGCGGTAGCCTATATAAACTCTGGCTTGCACCATTTTGTCACTTTTTGCTCTCGTTTTCCTGTGATTTCTTCTCTGCCGAGCATTCTTCCGAGCATTCATATCTCTGACCAGAATCCTCTTTCACCTTTAGAGCCCAAGTAAGTTCTTCACACCCCTCTCCTTCTTTCCTTCACATTTTCATTCGTTATCCACCTAGAGTTTTTAGGATGGGGTACTCGTATCTATTAGATACCGCAGCGGCCTTGGTCACTTTTAGGCAGGCCTTTGAGATTCCTGAGGATGTCGAGATAGCCTATTGTCAGGAGAGCGAAATGGCTCTCCACAGAGGGGGAAACACTGTCTTTTTCCCCCTAATGTCCATTTTAGAGGGTGGGGTGAGGTTTCCCATTGATCCTCTTTTAGTCAACACACTTAGGTACTACGGGCTCTGCCCCGACCAGCTCCCTCCTAACTTTTATCGGGTGGTGAGTTGTGTGAGGCGTTTGAACCAACTTTTTGATTTGCAGTTAGACCACCATGATATAAACCACATGTATAGTTTGTGTGGGGCAAAGAAAACTAACTATTATTTAAGAGTGAGGGATATGAGGGTACGGCTAATCTCCTGCCTACCTGACTCGAACAGAAATTCTGCTGGGGAATTTGTCAGGGTGCGCGGCAACTGGTTTGCCGGTGGTTTCCCTTGCCCCCTCACCAGACGTGAAGTTGGTTCGTTCTGCTCATTTGACTTGTTTCCATTCTGCTTTTTACTATGCTGCCCGTACCATTGTTTTTGTTTGTGAACCCTTTTTATTGATGCTAACAATAATCCGTGCTGATATGCGCAGACGGCAGAGTATTCGTCCCGGACCTAAGGGTCGTGCACGTGCGCGACTTGAACTTCGTGCTACGGTCCGAGATTTTTGTGCACACCGACGGGCAACTCCGAGCGTCCCATTTGATCCTCGGCGTTTAACCAGTTTATACCACCTGGCAAGCCTTCGGCCAGGCTTTATTGGTAGATAGCTCTCTCTTGTCCTATATCGACGTTCGGCATCCGAGCTTTCTTCCTGCAAAGTTTTCAGTAGGAGAAGCCCGCGAGCTCGAACCACGTTACATTTGCTCCGACGAACGCCAACCGCTACGTGACGAGTCTGCTGAGCGTGTGTCCCGGGCACGCCGAGAACGCGCACACGAGCAGATCGAACCGGAGGCGGCCGCTCAACCAGAAGGCCAAATTGTTCAAGGGGCTCCTCAACAAGACGTTGAAGAGGTAGCTGCCGAGCCCGAGCCAGTTCAAAGAGGGGAGATGGTGACTCGAAGGACAATGACCATCAACAGGTTCATCCCCGGGGCCGGACAGGCAACCGAGCAGCAACAGCCCCAAGGGGGCGGACGAACCCCTCCTCCTCCGCCGGTAGTACGGCCAAGAAAAAAACAAAAGACAACCGAGCAAACTGTAATCACTCCTCCCACCTCGACAGCTAAGACTCCTCCTCGGCCATCCAGTGGCATAGTAATCCGGGAGCCCGTAACCCGGACGGGGACAAATGTAGCATCCTCCTCCCGTGCTGCACCCGCCTGGCAGCCCTCGTATATGCTGGACGGCAAGCTCCTTCCTTCAGATGCCAGTGTTCATGTGTGGGCCAAGGGGGCGGGTGGTCACGTCGCCCAGTCTTTGGCACGGGGCTTGCTGCTTCCGGAGGATGTGCGGGCTTTCGAGGAGGGCACGGACGAGTCCATGGCCCGGAGACTACAGTGGCATACGATCGCGATTAGTGAATTCAAACTGCTCTTTGTTTTTCTTTTCCTTATACTTTATGTTTTTGATTAACTGGGATAGGACTTCTCGTTCATATTTCACTGCAGGCCGCGCAACTGGCGTGTATTTTGGACAGACGCGTCAGCGATCTTGCCGAGGATGCCGGCCGAGAAAGGGCTCTGAAGGACGTGGCCGATGTCAATGCCAAGGAGAAGGCCATAGCTGCTGCGGCGGCGGAGAAGAAGGCGGCAGCTGCCAAGAAAGCGAAGGCGGAGGCCGAGAAAAAATATGCGGAGCTTCAGAGTAGCATGGGGGACATTGAGCTGAGGCTGGCGGCAGCCGAGAGTCTGGGGACTGCTCGTGAGAAGGAACTGGCTGAAGCCCGAGCATCCCTTGAGGCGAGCGAGAACAAATGGTACAATGAGGGTTTCGCCGATGCTGAAAACTCGGCGGAACCAGTCATAGGGGAGGCTCGGAAGCTCGGCTTTCAGGAGGGTTGGCTGGCTGCCTTGCAGGCCATGGGGGTCCCCGAGGATTCTCCTCTCAGGAATGTTGCACAAATCCCATTTCCAGTTTCTTCCCCAACACGAGAAGCTACCCTAGGACCCCTTGACGAGGAGGAGACAACCAGTTTGAGGGAACTAGTGGAGCAGATCGACGCTCATGTAGAGCTGGAAGAACCCGAGGTGGCCAGCCAACTTCGCGCTGATGATCAGCTCGTCCAGGACCCCGTGCAGACCGAAGTTTCCGTTCAACCTGCTGATTCCACCGCCTGAGCAAGAAAAAGTTTATGTTTCCTTTGTTTATCTCTTAGTTATACTGGCATTTACTATTATTGCTATTTGGATGATTTTCCTATGTCGCCGGGCTGTGGCGACTGAACATTGCTTTACTTCGTTTTATTTTACTTGTTTTCGAACAGTGCTTCACTTCGTTTTATTTTATTGGTTATCATCTTCTTGAGGCTGGGAATTGTCATAGCGCTTTATAGACCGAGAATTTTTGCTTTTGAATAACGTCTGTCATACGGCTAAAGTACCTTAGTCGGTTGAATTTCAACTTGGGTTTTCTCCCTGGGTAATTTTAGGATTTCTATTTGCACGCAGCCAGGCGGCCTTTGTCCTTCAGGAGAAGTTTTGATGTCTCCTCCTGAGAAGCAATATAAGTCAAGTCCGGCAAAGGGCCCGCCCTTAAATAGGTTCTGGGGCTTTGGCTTGCTCGGTAATAACGTGGTAGCTCGGCAGCTGGCTTCTGCCCTTTAGAATCAATCTAAGGTTTTAAGGTTTCTGTCCTTAGAAAGAAATTTAGGTTTCCACCTGCTCGGCAGTAAGGGATTAGCCCGGCAGCAGGTTTCTGTCCTTAGAAGGAAATTTAGGTTTCCACCTGCTCGGCAGTAAGGGATTAGCCAGGCAGCAGGCTTCTGTCCTTTAAAAGAAATTTAGGTTTCCACCTGCTCGGCAGTGAGGGATTAGCCCGGCAGCAGGCTTCTGTCCTCAGAGGGAAATTTAGGTTTCCACCTGCTCGGCAGTAAGGGATTAGCCAGGCAGCAGGCTTCTGTCCTTTAAAAGAAATTTAGGTTTCCACCTGCTCGGCAGTAAGGGATTAGCCCGGCAGCAGGCTTCTGTCCTTTAAAAGAAATTTAGGTTTCCACCTGCTCGGCAGTAAGGGATTAGCCCGGCAGCAGGCTTCTGTCCTTTAGGATCAATCTAAGGTTTTAGCCTTCTCGGCAGTAATGTATTAGCCCGGCAGAGGGCTTCTGTCCTTAGAAAGAATTTTTTCGGTTGAGAGGGATAACTCTAGTTTGAAAAATTGACCATTGCTATACACATACATATATACTACTATTTGCATTATCCGAAGAAGTACAACAGTTCGCGTCGCTTTAAAGCCTCTAAAACGATCGCTTAGTAGTAAAATTTCTTCAAGTTGTTGGCGTTCCATGGTCGGGGTAGCGGTCTCTCGTCCAGTTCTTCCAAGTAATAGGCCCCCGAGCCGGCGACAGCTGTAACCCTGTACGGTCCTTCCCAGGTTTGTGCCAACTTCCCGGAGTTTGTATCTCGCATGCTTCCCACGGCCTTCCTCAATACCAAATCCCCGGCACTAAATTCTCTCGCCCTTACGCCGCAATTATATCTTCGGGCAAGCTTTTGCTGATACTCGGCGAGCCGTATAGCCGAAGCTTCTCGGTATTCTTCTAACTTGTCCAACTGCTCGATTAGTAGGCCGTCGTTCATATAAGGATTGAACCCGAGAACTCGTCCACTTCCCAGATTGATCTCGGTTGGTATTACTGCTTCGGCCCCGTAAGTGAGGGAGAATGGTGTTTCCCCTGTTGACCTCCTGGGTGTCGTTCGGTAGGCCCACATAACGCTCAGCAGTTCCTCAGCCCAATTCCCCTTTGCGCCTTCTAATCTTTTTTTCAGACCATTAACGATTACCTTATTCACCGCTTCGGCCTGGCCATTGCTCTGCGGGTATGCAGGAGTGGAATACCGATTCTTGATGCCGAGGTCTCTACAGAAGTCCTGGAAAACCCTGCTGCAAAACTGCAGGCCATTATCAGAGATGAGCGTGTTTGGTACACCGAATCTTGTAATTATATTCTTCCACACAAATTTCTTTATGTCCACGTCTCGGATATTAGCTAGAGGTTCAGCTTCCGCCCACTTGGTGAAGTAGTCCACGGCCACCACGACGAACCGCCGATTTCCGGTTGCTCGGGGGAAAGGCCCGAGTATGTCCAGCCCCCACTGTGCGAACGGCCATGGGCTACTAACTGGGTTGAGGCAGCCAGCTGGTTGGTGGATCAGGGGTGCGTGCTTCTGACATTGCTCGCATTTGCGGGCATACTCGGCGGCGTCTCTCTGCATTTTGGGCCACCAAAACCCCTGAGTCATTGCCCGGTGTGCTAAAGATCTCCCGCCAACGTGGCTGCCGCACACCCCATCGTGAAGCTCCTCTAACAGTTCTCCTACCTTCGCCGGGTGTAGACATAAGAGATACGGCCCCCCATATGATCTTCTGTACAGCTTTTTCTCTGGCGACAGCCAGTATCTCGAGCCCATTCTACGAATCTTCGCCGCTTCTTTTTCATCGGTTGGGAGCTTATCATCGGCTAGATATGTCACGATAGGGTCCATCCAACTTCGCCTGAGCATCGTAACCGGTGCAACGAACGTCCCTGAGCTGCATGAGTTTAATTGGGCCGAGATGCTCGGCTCTGGAACCAATTCCACTCTTACAAGCCGAGGTATACCTTCTGTTATGGACGAAGCCAAGGTGGCGAGGGAATCGGCGTGCTTATTCTGGGACCGAGCCACCTGTATCAACCTTACGGTGCCAACTTCTGACATAGCCTGCTTTGCCCGTTCCAAATATGCTTTCATCCGTGGATCACGTGCCTCGAACTTGCCTTGGACCTGATTAACTATCAGTCGTGAGTCTGTGTATACTTCAATATTCCGTGCACCGACCGTCGAGGATACCCTTAGTCCGGCTAATAAGGCCTCATATTCGGCTTCATTGTTCGAGGCCCTAAATCCGAGTCTGAATGAGTGCTCCAATTTTATACCCTCGGGGCTAATCATGACCACTCCTACGCCCGACCCCGAGGAGTTGGCTGCGCCGTCCACATATACCTTCCACGGACAGCAATTCAGCTGGCAGATCATTTCTTGCGGGGCTCGGGGTGAAAATTCGGCTACAAAGTCGGCCAGGACCTGGCCCTTGATCGCCTTCCTCGGTCTGTACCGTATGTCGAAAGCCCCCAGCCGGGTTCCCCACTTAGCTATGCGTCCCGTGAAGTCGGATCTTTTCAGTAATGACTGTAACGGGTACTGTGTTAGCACATATATGGTATGCACTTGGAAATACTGGGGCAATTTCCTTGTAGCATGCACAAGTGACAGCACCAATTTCTCCAGGGGTAAGTATCTAGTTTCCGGTTCCGCTAGAGTTTTGCTGATGTAATACACAGGCCTCTGCGTACCCCTGTCGGTTAGTAGCACGGCACTCACTGCATGTTCGGAAACCGAGAGGTACATATACAGCTCTTCCCCGGGTTCCGGTGCTGCCAATCCTGGTGCCTGCGATAAATACTCTTTCAGTCCCTGGAAAGCTTCCTCGCATTCGCTAGTCCATTGGAACCCCTTCCACTTCTTTAAAAGCTGGTAGAATGGTCGGCACCTATCCGAGAACTTGGAGATGAAACGATTGAGGGCGGCCAGCATTCCTGTCAAGACTTGCACCTCTTTTGGATTGCTCGGAGATTGGAGCCGTTTCACAGCCTCTATCTGGTCCGGGTTAACCTCAATTCCCCGGCAGGAGATCAGATACCCCAGAAACTTCCCCGCTCCCACACCAAAAGCACATTTCTCTGCATTCAAGCGCAACTTGTACTGCCGTAGCCACTCAAATACTTCCCCAAGGTCCTCAACATGTTGCAGTTTTTCCTTGCTCTTGACCACCATGTCGTCGATATAAACCTCAACCGTTCGGCCAATCTTGTCTCGGAACATTCTCATCATCATCCGTTGATATGTTGCTCCAGCGTTTTTCAGCCCGAAGGGCATCACCGTGTAGTGGTAATTGGCGTCGGGAGCTATAAATGCTGTCTTCTCTTGATCCTCAGCGGACAGAGCTATCTGGTGGTACCCTTGAAAAGCGTCCAGGAAGCTCATCCTCGGGTGCCCACAAGTGGCATCTACTAGTTGATCGATCTTCGGCATGGGGAACGAGTCTTTAGGACATGCCCGGTTTAAATCCGTGAAATCCACGCACACTCTCCACTTGCCATTCTTCTTCTTTACCACCACCGTATTCGCCAGCCACTCCGGAAAAAAGATCTCTTTCACCGCCCCTGCCTCCTTGAGCCTCTGGACTTCTACTTCTACGGCTTCTGCATGCTCCTTAGCAATCCTTCTCGGTCTTTGTTTCTTGGGAGTGATCGAGGGGTCCACGTTAAGTTTGTGGGTAATGAACTCGGGGTCAACCCCGGGCACGTCATATGGACTCCATGCAAAAACATCCATGTTCTGAATCAGACACAACAGCACTTCCACCCTCTCTTTGAGTGACATACTAGCCCCTACTTGAAAACGTTTATCATCATCCGGTAAGATCTTCACAGTTACCAGTTCCTCGGCCCCTTCAGCCCCCACTCCTTCTCGGGGCTTCTGTAATTGCTATAACTGGGGTTCCTCGGCGGCCTCCTTAGGCTCGGCGCGCCGAGCTTGAAGATCCGTTGCTGCGATAAGGCATTGCCTTGCCGTCCTCTGACATCCCCGAACCACGGCGACGCCCTACTCTGTGTGGAACTTGATCTTTACGTGCAAAGTGGAGGGGACGGTGCCCATGGCGTGAATCCATGGTCTTCCCAGTATCGCCGTGTACGGGGAGAAGGAATTGACTACTATAAACGAAACCAGGACCTCTTTACCTTCCAAACACACAGGTAGGGATATCTGCCCTTCGGGGACCACGATTCTTCCATCAAACGATACAAGCGGCGTAGCATACTCCATTAAATCCTGACTTTTTAATCCGAGCCCCTTAAACAAGTCTGGATACATTACGTCGGCCCCACTACCTTGGTCTATCATAATTCGTTTAACCAGAAAACCACCTATCCGCGCCGCGACCACCAATGCATCGTCATGTGGTTGTATTGTCCCTTCTAAGTCTTGTTCGTCAAAGGTAAGCACATCTCGGACATGCTTGGCCTTCTTGCTCAGGGGCCTAGTCTCTGGTTGGCTCGCAATTGGCACCACGGTCAACACCCCCGTTTTTGTCACCAAGGGGCCCCGCGTAGGGACAAGTATCATCTCGATCACTCCAATTGGTGGCGGCAGGGGGTTCCCTCTCTGTTGAGTGGTCGCGTTGGTTCCTCGGTCATCGTCGACCACGAACTCCTTCAAGTGCCCTGCCCTTGCCAATTGTGCCAAATAGTCTTTTAATACCCGACACTGCTCGGTTGTGTGGCCCTTGTCTTTGTGATAGGTGCAATACAGATTCTGGTTTCTCCGAGCGGGATCACCTCCCATCTTGTTCGGCCATCTGAAGTAGGGCTCATTTTTGATCCGTTCCAGAATTCGATGTACTGGCTCTTTGAATGTCAAACTAACTTCCCCAGCCTGCCAAAACGGCTTATGAATCTTGAAGTCCTTCCGAGGTCTCGGTTGGAATCCCCCCTGCCGAGGCCGGCTCACTGCCGGGGCCTTTCCTTTGCTCTGCAACCGATCATCCTCCAGGCGCTTATACTCTTCAATGCGTCTCATGAGCTGTCTCATGTCCTCGGGAGGTTTCTTCGTCAGTGATTCTCGCAGCTCGGAGTCCTCGGGGAGTCCCATTCTGAAGGTGCTTGCCGCAATTTTCTCATTCCCCCCACCTATTTCGTTATAAAGTTCCCAGTACCGGCTGGCATAACTACGGAGGGTTTCCCCCCCTTTCATCTTCATGGACAGTAAGGCGTCCACGGGTTGTGGTACTCGGCTGCACGTCACAAACCGTACACCAAATTCTTGGATTAACTCGGCGAAACTATGAATGGATCCCTTCCGCAATCCGTTAAACCACCGAAGGGCGGTTG
The DNA here is from genome assembly GCA_023736055.1 of Quercus glauca. NCBI lineage: Eukaryota > Viridiplantae > Streptophyta > Magnoliopsida > Fagales > Fagaceae > Quercus > Quercus glauca. The sequence continues at coordinate 20,570,334 of CM043324.1, read as the reverse complement.
GCCCCAGGCTGGAGGGGAATACCCTGCACATGAGCGCATCGTTGTGTGAATGAAGGGACATCATGTGGATGTAGTGACTGACGTGCTCTACCGGATCCGATTTTCCATCATAGGTATTAAACGGCGGGCGGGTGAACCTGATCGGCATTGCCGCTCTTTCGATGCTATCCGCGAACGGTGACCGTGCTGCCCGTCGCAATGCGCGACTCATCACATCCATAGCCGCATTATAAGGTCTCTGCCTATCAGGCGAATCAGATCCTCGGTCCGCGTATCCCCATGACCGCGAACGGTCTCTTCGATGGGATGCTTCCCGCGAATGCGATCGGTCTCGGTTGTCATGGTGCTCCTAGGAGCGGGAACGCCCCCTGCGATGGCGGGGCCCGAGTTGGTTGGACCCTGTATCGTTGCGATCTTCTCCCAATTCCGCCCTCCTGTTTCGGCGCCTGACCTCGGCCTCTAACTCTAATTCCCTTACTTGCCGGCGTAGTCGCTCCAACTCCTCGTCTTGGCCATCGCGCCGTCTCCGCCCTGATTCACTTGATACGTGTTGCTGCGTCTGGTATGACCCCTCCCCGAGGCCAGATCTCTCCTCCCGCTCGTCGTTCCTATCTTTATGCCTTTTCTGCCTCCTCTCTCTCCAGGATGACCCCCGAGATTGCCCTGCCGAGCGGCTTTCGGCCTCGCTCTCGTGACTCCTCCTCGACATTACGCTGCACGTGAGTCCCAGTTGAACTACGGCTATGCAGGGATTCCCACAGACGGCGCCAATTGTACGCACCCAAGAATGGCCAGTGGGCTGGACTACCGTTGGGCTTACAATCTATTTCTATTGTGGGTTTGAAATCCTCCTACTATGGGTAGTTCAACATCCTGAGACTGTTCATGCACTCTTTCACTCTTTTTTCCCTCTTTCCTCTGTTTTTTCTCTCAACTCTCCAACCCCCTTTTCATCTGTTGTTCTTGTATTTATAGCTTCTCTATAATGGGGTGGTCATCATCATGTTTTAGTAAGTGCTATGAGAGGTCCAATGTGATCAGAGGTAAGTGGGTGGTTTGGTGATGGTGGCTTTGGAACTTGGTTCTTCTCTGAATGAATGACACAGCAGCTTCGTTCCTCGGCGAATTGCCGAGGAAGTGAAAACCATAACCTCGGCCCATTCCAAGTTTCATAATGCACGGGATGAGTGCTCAGCACGGCCCTCTTTGGGATAACTGGATAAACGATATGTATGATCATGGGCCGGGCCCTACGGAACATTTGGGCCAGGGCCCAAATGTTGCTCCCCGACAAAGGGGCCCAACAAGTAGGCATGGGAGTTGGGTGCCGTACAAAAATAAATAAAAAAATAAAAAAAGTTTATTAGGTTCTTTTTTTTATTTTCCTTCTTTGTTTTGATAATTCTTTTTTCCTTTTTAAGATTTAAGCATGAAATCTACCATATTCCTAGTACCCTTAATTTAAAAGAGACATGCAGATATTACATATATAATCACAAAATAATTATTAATAATGTAATAATTGATTTTTTTTGTTCAATGTAATTATTAAATTGATCATACTACACATATGACATTTATGTCTATAGTCACTCTACAAGATACCACCTTTATTTATACAAGTGTTGGAATTGTAGTCAATCTTTATGTCATCATGTGCACGCTTTTGATACACTAGTTTCAATTTTCATGTACCACTTTATTCCCAAGCTCTAATTTTTACAATCTATATAAATTGTAATTAATAATTATAAAAAGTCCGAGGAGCAAACAACTTATCAAGCTAACTACTAAATATCACTATATTATGAACACAAAATTGAAACTAGAAACATATGTTTAAACTTTTAAAATACAAATTAATAACAATATATAGCTTAGATTCATGCTATTTAGAAAAATAATAATAACATATATTGTTATTTATAAACAATAATTGTCAACGTTTCTCCACTTCCCTATGTTGACATCGGTTATCATGTTGATCCTCCTTGACATTGTCAAGATCTATGGACAAAAATATAACACACTTATCTGACCCAATCACAATCTCACATTAAATAAGTTAGCATGCAGGCATACAATCAAATTTGATACAACCTTCCATCAAGATGCTATTATAGTCTTGAGATTAAAAATAAAATAAAATAAATGATAGAGTTATAGAGTTACTAATTAAATTCACACAATTTATCATTGCATGTAACAAAAAAATTACCCAAACAAAATTTTAGCTTGTGACATGGTGGAGCCTATAATTGGATTTAACATAACTATCTTATTGGCATGTAGTCACAGTTTAACAATTTTTTCTTTTTAAATGTTATAAACTCATAGAGCTAATCCTTGAAATTGTTAAATTTGTTAGAACTGTTGTCTCACTCAAAGGAATTCCACTCATTTTCTGAAACTATAAAACATGAGATAAGTTGTTAAAAAAAAGAACTCTTCATTCAGTAGTAGGATGTATCACAGAATCATAACTTTGTCGATTCAATAAAAGTGTCAATAATCCATATATTCAAACCCCAATAAGTCATAGAATAAACAACACCTCCAAGTCCACAGAATTTGCTTGAAAACAATTCCAAATTTATAGTCGCTGTTATTATATTTAGATTTTGAGGAATAAATTACCTCATATGATTACACAATTATTTCAACAACAAAGTCTTGTTTTATTAATATTACAAGTTATTTCACATGAAATCAACATGAAAGAAATTCGCACATATATTTATTTATTTATTTCACGTGCATTGGACATGATAACATTGTACATGTTTGAATAACATAAATATAAACATAAACATAAATATAAAAATTATATATATATATATATACACACATGTGTGTGTGTTTAGAGAACTTTCTATTTTCGTTTTAATTATTATTTGTTTTTGTGTAATGACTTTTATGAAGTTATATGTTATAGGTAAATTTGAGAAAGATTATCTTACAATACATTCTAATGAAACATCTCTCTAATAATAAGCTTGTTTTTAGGGACATATTTTGTGTGATGGGCTAATCCTTTGACAAATGCTCTTTACTTGTAATGGTAGATCTAGGATGGGTTTAGTACTTCAAGAAACATGTTGTTCAAGCGAAGTATTAAAGTCATGAAGATTGGACCAAGAAAAAAGTGAAGAAAAGTTGTTCATTAAAACTCGATAGATACCTCGATAGAAATAATATCTATCAAGATTTAAGAACGAAGCTCGACAAAAGCTGAATCTGTTGAGATCTACGAAATCAGAATTTCTAGATCTAATTTTCGGCTCATGTTGACATGTATGTGTAGGGTTTCTTTTCTCACAACTCTAGACATATATAAGGCTTATTTTAAAGGCCATCATAGTTGGAGAACATGGAGAGCACATGCAAAAAGTGACCTAGTGCCTTATTCTCTCTGCAAGAAGTTACTGCGCCTTAGGGTTTTGTAACCAAGTACTTCTTGATCTTCATTGTTGATGAAGTGAAGAAATTTGCATCCAACAACATCTTCAAGTTGCTAAGTTAGTCACGTACTAGGATCTAAGCAAAAGGATGGCGTTCGTATATTAAAGAGTTCAGAGGTTTGTAAACACAAAATTTCCCAATTGTAGAAAATCAAACAATTGAAAAGAAATATGGTTTGCAAATATAAATTTGTATTGATGAATAATAAGTACAATCTCTATTTCAATTCTTTTACAAAAGAATACTCTCTGATTCTATCTTCTTTGAACTTGACTCGAACAAGAGATCTTCTTGACTTTGGTTGGAAGATGGATTGAATGATCTTCACAACAAATCTCTTGCTTTAGCTTATTAGAGATTTATTGTTCTTCAAGTCTTCGAATGTGAAGGCTCATAGGTTGAAGTTCTTCAAGGCTTTAGAGGCTTGATCCATTGAGCTTCAAAGATTTGGGTTTGTTAAGATTTATGGAGGCTTTTTAGCTTAATTCCAATAAAACTTCAAAGAACTCGAACAAGAGATCTTCTTAACTTTGGTTGGAAGATGGATTGAACGGTCTTCACAACAAATCTCTAGGTTTGAGCTTATTAGAGATTTGTTGTCCTTCAAGCCCTTTGAATGTTCTTCAAGTTCTTCAAAGATTCTTGAGACAGAATTTCTCAAGAACTTGGGCTTCTTGAAACTTGGTGTTAAAAATGAGAGAGGATGTCCTCCATTTATAGTAATTTCAGAGGATAAGCTCCACTTTGAATTGATATGCTTGAAAGTATGTAGTAGACTTTTGATTGACTCAAATTCTTCTTAGAGATAATTATCTCTATTTATCTATTTTGATGAAGATAATAGTCAACAAAGATAAATAATTATCTCTATTTAATTTATTTATTTTAATAAAAATAATTATCTACCAATTTTGAATAGAAAATTTATATTTATTTTATTTATTTATTTATTTTAGTAAAGATAATTATCCATAAATTTTGAATAGGAAATTTATCTTTATCTTGGGGGTCAAATGACACGTGGCAAATTTTGATATGCCAATGTGATGTTAATTTGGATGACACATGTCATCATCTAATTTAATTAATTTAATGACATTAATTTAGAATTTGCCACTAAATTTTGATGTAGCATTTTATAATTGGCTTAAAATTTTGCCTCTTATAAGGTTCTGAAGTGGTAGAAGATTTCTATTGTAAGTTCATCTATGGGGATTGTAGAGTCTAGGGACAAAGGTTTTGTACTAGATCTGAAACTTCTCTTTACTATAGTGAATTAATTTTCGGGAAGGTTTCCCCCTAGTTTTTTTATTGTGAAACTAGTTTGTTTCATTGGTTTTCTTGGGTTATCATATTTTGTCTTATTTACTATTATGCTTTGTATGATATTGACATGATGTTGATGTTTGTTTGTTTTAACAAGGTTTATTCATATTAAATCTAATTAACAACTTGGGTTTAAAACTTGTTAATTCTATCAACCAGGGTCTAAATTTCCCAACACTTGTGTTCTTTCTTTGGTAAAATAATACTATCAACCAAATATTAGGAGTCTTTTGTTTTTGACAAGGAAATGTTAGGAGTATCTTTTAGACTATGAAAAATCCATAACCAAATTTTATATTCTCCGCTGTCTAATTTCTATAAATAAAAATAGTAATAATACTGAAACAAAAATAAATATAACCTTAAACAAAAATAAATTTTTAACTCAAAAAGTTGCCCTATATGCTAATATAAACGGATTCTTAGTCCTCACATCCTCTACTTGCGTGACTACAGCCTACAGGGACCCTTACAATGATTCGGGGAAGGTGGATGAGGTACTGTGAGTCTGTGAATGAATTCTGCTATGGAATCAGAGAGGTAAATTTAAATATTTTGAAACTAAATTTGGGAAAGAGTATGGGTTTTGTTTTAATTAATTTTGAAGAATGGTGTTTCAGTCTTTTAACTTTGTTCCACCTAAGCAAGAAGCATGTGCTTGTCACATGCAGCAAGATTCTATTAAATATAACAGCAAAAATAGTACCAACGTGCAAAGTGTGATAGAGTGCAAAGTGTGCAGTCGGATAGTTTATGGTGCAAAGTGTAATGTAGTGCATAATTTAGAGTGGTAGAGCGTAATTTGCCCAAATATTATTTGACTTCCTGATTGTGCAAAACAATATCACTAGATATTTGAATGAAGTAAGAACGCCAAGTAAAGCTAAGGGATTGCAAATCCTATATACTTGACACCAAACATTTTTTTTAACATGCCAATATTTTTATCCTTACAATCATAACTATGCGTAATGGAAATTTTTGAGACTCAAAAAATTACAATAAGAAAGCCTAATCCAAGGAACCATATTGTGGGCCTTGAGGGAACCAAAAGGCCCATAGCCCACTAAGTACTCTTGCAAAGAATTTTAAAGTTATGTAAAGGGTAGTGTAAAAAGGCCCAATTGTGAAAGAAAACAAAGAAAAGAAATGGAAAAAAGCCTTGCATAAGGAGTATATGACCCAAGAAAAAGCATCCTTGAAAGGGATCCCTAGAAAAGCCCATCAAGGAAGAGGGTGAACCCAAAGATGCCCACCAAGGAACTGACCATCAGGATCTAGTTCCTAGGAGGGAAAGGAAAAATGAAAATGATGCATGATGCCACACAATTAGTTTTGAAATCTGAGAAGTGGAAACCAACATATCAATGGGAATGGCTCGAGGAACCTCAACTAGAGAAGCATGGGAAAAGAGAAAAGATACTTGGGGCCGGGGGCTTTTAGAGTTCACCCATCTCAATGAAGTATCTATACTACTTTCAAGAAAAGGCCCAACAATGAGAAGTCGCTATCAGACCCACAGAACCTTCAAATTTTCCCTTTCTAAGCCTTGGAGATAGGTTTTGCCTCGTTGATGTCATATGGCATCTGACTTGTCCAAGAAAAAACTTTCTATGAAGGAGAAGACAGCCATGATACTTTCAGACATGAGTTCTTAGACAAACGATATAAGAAGAAATTGAGGAAGAAAACCACAAAAGCTTCAGATCAAAGAGATCAACTCTAGTACCAAGAAAAATAGGATAAAGTGGTAATTTACCCCCTCCAAGACTGATATAAAAGGAGAAGAAGATAATCATGGAAAATCAATCAAGTAACAAGCAAGATAAGAGTGAAAGAGAGAAGAAAAGAAACATATTGTAGGCAAGGAAACTCATAAAAAAGTATAAGGGAGCTTTAGAATTTAGGTTCAGTTAACTAAAAGAGGAAATATTGTAACAACGTATTCCTTAGTAATATCCAAGGAACCATGTTGATCAAAGGGCTCAAATCTTACAAGTCTTAAGAACTCAAATAGGTCATCAAGTTTGTGACATTTAAGGCTTGTAGACTCTGTGGACACCCTTTATGGAGGATTTGATGTATTTAAATGTTTGACTCATCTAAATAAAGTTCCCTGACATATCAATAACAATAAAATACATTTTAGAGTCACATCTAGTTTTAATTTTGTGACAATATTATTGTAGTGGGTAAAAATTCACTCAATATAATATACTTTATAAAAACTGAGATACACCACACACAAAAACCACAAATTTCAAAGTTAGATTTAAAACACTAAAAACTCTCTCTCTCTCTCTCTCTCTCTAAAAATTTAGCGAAAAAAGCAACATCCAATTGTCTATTCTTTAAAAAAAAAAAATTAGTCACTTGCTATAGTAAACTCTTACATACGTAAGTTATTGTAGCAAGTGTCTATTTATTTTTAAAATCGTTTTTACTCTCTCTCTCTCTCTCTCTCTCTCTCTCATCTACCTTCGAGCCTCCACGAACACAGAAAGAGAAGTCTCCACCAATATCAAATTGTTGTAATAAGCAAATCTCATGATTGTGGTTGTGGGTTTTGGTTCGGTTTCCACCGAGCTATATATATATATATATATATTTCACACATGTTATCTAGGCTGAGCCTAAACGTGGAATTCTTGGCCCTTCTTTGGTCAAGCCCAAGATTTCTTTTTGGGTCTTGTACAATGGACCTGGGGGTGCTGGGTTGATCCCCTCACAATTAATTAAGGTGAGACTATTTTTTTTGTTAGTTTCATTAACTCATACATATAAAATAAACTTCTCAAGGAGTTTTCCCTTTCCCTTCTTTGTTTTGATAATTCTTTTAACCTTTTTAAGATTTAAGCATGAAATCGACCTTATTCCTACTACCCTTAAATTAAAAGAGACATGCAAATATTACATAACTAATCACAAATTAATTATTAATAATATAATTATTGATATTGTTTATTCAATATAATTATTAAATTGATCATACTACATATATGAAATTTATGTCTATAGTCACTCTATAAGATACCACCTTTATTTATGCAAGTGTTGGAATTGTACTTTATCTTTATGTCATCACACGCACACTTTTGATGCTGTAGTTTCAATTTCTGTGTACTAATTTATCCCCAAGCTCTAATTTTAACAATCTATATAAATTGTTATTAGTCAAGTTTAAAAACTTAAGAGTCAAAGGAACAAACAACTTATCAAGCTAAACCAAAACTGTCACAACAAATCTCTCTAAAGAAACAAAAAAAAAACCACAATCCGACTACTAAATATGACTATATTATGAATACATAATTCAAACTACAAACATATGTTTATACTTTTAAAATATAGATTAATAAAAATATATAGCATAGATTCATGCTATTTAGAAATAATAATAATAACTTATATTGTTATTCTTAAACATTAATTGTCAACATTTCTCCACTTCCCGATTTTAACATGAATTATCACGTTGATCCACCTTGACATTTTCAGGATTCATGGACAAAAATATAACACACTTATTTAACCCAATCACAATCTCACCTTAAATGAGATAGCATACAAGCATACAATCAAATTTGGCATAACCTTCCATTAGGATGCTATTATAGTCTTGAGATTAAAAATAAAATAAAATAAATGATAAAGTTATAAAGCTACTAATTAAAGTTACAGAATGTACCATTGAATGTGACAAAAAATTAAACAAGCAAAATTTTAGCTTGAGACATAGTGAAGCCTATAATTGGATTTGATGTAACTATCTTATTGGCATGTTTTAACAATTTAACATTTTAAAAAAATGGTTATAAAATCATAGAGCTAATGCTTTAAATTGTTAAATTTGTTATATTTGTTGTCTCGCTAAAAGGAATTTCACTCGTTTTTCGAACATTTTTGACATCGAGGTAACTTTTGAAAGGAAAAAAAAACTTGTCGTTCAGTAGTTAGGTATGACACAGAATCATAACTTCGTCAATTCGATAAAGGTGGCAGTGATCCATATATTCAAACCCCTATAAGTTATAAAAGGTACGACACCTCCAAGTTCATGAAATTTGCTTAAAAACAATTCCAAATTTATTGTTGCTGTTATTATCACCAGAATTTGAAGAATAAATTACCTCATATGATTACACAATTGTTTCAATGACAAAGCCTTATTTTATTAATATGACAAGTTATTTCACATGAAAAAGATTCGCATATACATTACACACACACATACACACATATTTTTATTATTTATTTCACAAGCATTGGACATGATAATATTGTATACGTTTGAATAACATAAAGATGAACGTACACATACATTATATATATATAGACACACACGTGTTAAGAGGACTTTCTATTTTCGTTTTAATTATTTATTTATTTTTGTGTAATGACTTATATGAAGTTATATGTTATAGGTAAATTTGAAAAGAGAAAGATTATCTTACAATACATTCTCATTAAACCTCTCTCTAATAATAAGCATGTGTTCTTTCTTTTGTAAAATAATACTTTCAACCAAATATTAGGAGTATTTTGTTTTTGACAAGGAAATGTTAGGAGTATCTTTTAGACTATGAAAAATCCATAACCAAATTTTATATTCTCCACTGTCTAATTTCTATAAACAAAAATAGTAATAATACTAAAACAAAAATAAATATAACTTAAACACATTAGACGCAAGCTTGTAAATAGTAAATAGTATTAAAAAAATAGAAAATGGAAAAGATTATATGAAAAAGTAAAGCACACAATAATTAAAAATTACAAATTATAGTTGATAACTTAATATGCTCCTAAATGATCACATAAATTTGTTATTAAAATTATAAATTAAATTTATAGTGTAATATTTTTATTTAGTGTGTTTAGACTCTTCGAACACTTGATTTTTTTTAAACTCCTATGGATAGGACTCAAGAGTGTCCCAAAATGTTGATTAGAGATTTTGAACCCAAACAAACCTTCATGAATAAGAGATCGTGAGTTATATTCAAATCTATGTTTTACCCCACTCGATGATTACTCTTTACATCAAACCAAAATATCAATTAGTTTTTAATGTAGGTGGGTAAAACACTCTAGATCCTTTATTCGATAAGAGACTTTGTTCATTGAGTTAACTAGGAATCCACTTATTAGCATTACCATATGGGTTTCTAAGAAATTGTTTATTTACAATCCAAAAACTACTTTATCTATTTTAATACACCATTTAACAATATACCCATTTCTTATTTTAAGATTCAACGCATTAAAGTAATAGTATAAAGTATAAACTACTCCATAGAATAATATAACTAAACATCTCTCTCTCTCTCTCTCTCTTCTTTTCCATCCTCAAGGAGTTGTCTCTCTCTTTTACTCTCTGTCTCTCGCTCTCTCAACCACCCACCACCCAAACCTAAACCCATATCAACTCGTCCACTGCCCACCATTTAAACTCATACTAAAATCATCCTATCTATCGCACACTAGCCAAACCCAGATCAACCCAACCACCACTACTAGGGGTGTGCAGAAAACCCACCGACTCGCAAACCCGACCCGACCCAACCCGACCTGCCGTGTTGGGTCGGTTTTTAGGGCTTAGTGAGTTGGGTTGGGTTACAAAAAAATTTTTTATAGTGGGTCGGGTTGGGTTTGGGTAATAAAATTACAAACCCGCCAAACCCGACCTGACCCACCCATATTTAATATATATTTAAAATATATTATATATTTAATAATTTTTTTTAAACCAGCTGTGGGCACTTATATATATATATATATATGTTATATATTTAATAATTTTAAAAAAAAACCAGCTGTAGAACAGCACTTTCTCAGTTCTTCCTACTAATACTAATTTAATATAAATATATAATATTATAATTAATAAAATTTTTAAAATAACCAGCTTTTCCTATCCTATATAAAAACCAATTAGTTCACACAAACTCTAGTAAATTATAATTGTTGTTTAGTCATTAGCGTTGTTTGCTTTTAAGGAGTTACATTAATACTAATCTTTGAGTTTTTTTAATATATTAATATTAATATTTTTTTCTACAATTTAATAATAATAGTAAAAAAAATTTGTCAAACCCATGGGTTCAACCCGACCCAACCTGACCCATGTGGGTTGGGTTGGGTTGGATTTATGTGATGGGTTGGGTTGGGTCGAATTTTTTTTGACCCACCATAGTGGGTTGGGTCAAAAAATCCCCTCAACCCAACCCAACCCAACCCAACCCATGCACACCCCTAACCACCACCAACCAAAGCAACTAACCATAATAACCACAATCGTCACCACCACATCACTGTTAACAACCAAAATCCATTAAATCAACTACAACCAAAACCTAAACTGAATCTCATAACCCAACCATCATTAGACTAACACCCAACAATCAACAACTCGATGGAAATCGAACCAAAACCACAACCACAATCTTTGCTTATTATGACAGTTTGAAATCGATGGAGACTTCTCTTTTCTGTCTTCGTGAAGGCTTGATGGTCGATGAGAGAGAGAGAGAGAGAGAGAGTAGAGTGAGAATAAAAATTATTTTAAAAATAAATAGACACTTGCTACAATAACTTAGGTATGTAAGAGTTTACTATAGCAAGAGACTAATTTATTTATTTATTATTATTATTTTTTAAGAATAGACAATTGGATGTTGCTTTTTTTTGGGGGGAAGGGGGGCTAAAATATATATATATATATATATATTTTTTTTTTTGGAGTTTTAAAACTTTGGATAATAGAGTACTCGCATTAGTGCTTGTACAATAGAATGAGATCACATTTTAACTAACAAAACTCAAAATTCATCCACATTAGACAATTTGCCCGTTTGGATAGCACTAAATTCTACAGCACGTTTTGTGAGTTGCGTTTTCTCCTTTTTTTTTTTTGGTCAGCGCATGAACAGTAACCTCACATGAATTTACTGTGCAGGGACAAAAAACAGTGTTCACACACTGTTCATGCACTGTTTATGTATTTAAAAATATTAAAAATGGGTCCCACGATACTATTCACACATTTAAAAATTATTCTCCTACAGTATTTTCAGTTTTCAGCAAAATAAGTGCTATCCAAACGGATCCAATGTAAAATTTTGCAAAAAAACATGGTTGCTATAGTAAACTGTGGATATATACAATATCACTGTTCACAATGTATTTCAATATTTTATTTTATTTTATCTCTTCTCTTGCTCTCACATCTCATCAAATTCTCCGTCTCTCTCTTTTTACGAAGATAATGATAATAATAAATGAATGAAAAATGATTATTACAAATAAAATAAAATCTAAAATAAATAATACATGTAAAATAGAAAAATTAAGTACTTATATTAAGAGTCTATTTAAGATTTGCTTATTTTACTGAAACTAAAAAAATTTTGTTGAAAATACTGTAAATAAAAGTAAAAATTAGTTAAAATAGTACAGTAGGACTCATGAGTAGTAGCAAAAAATATAATAAAGCCTTTAAATAGTAACAAAAAAATTAAATAATAAAATAAACTGATTTTTTAAGCTACGTCAAACAATCACGAAAAACGTAAAGAAATTTCTAAGAACAGATGGAAATTTCTAGACAAGTTGCTACAAATGCTCTAAAAAAAAACTAAAAAGATATGCACCCCATAATACAGTACACCTAACAAAGTCCCACGTGTCTGAACCGGGTGAGCTGTCAAGTATCCAACAGGCCACCGCAAAAGCGAGACATTGGGTCCCACAAAGAAAACTTGCCACCTAATTGCCATCACTCCTCGCCACGTGTCATCGCCAACCCAACTAGATTCGTATCTATGCCTTCGTCGCGCACTCAACACTCTCTCTCTCTCTCTCTCTCACACACACATTATACAGAATCTCCCCAAAAAAATTTAAAAAAAAAAAAGAGAAATAATTTAAAATTTTTTTCTTTTTTGATGATTTCGAACTTTGAAAAGCTGTAGAGGATTTTAAAATTTTGCTTTTTGATTCTCTTTGTCTATAAATATATGGCTTTTTATTACGTTTTTCACTGCTATCTCTATATAATTCAAGATCATCAAAACTAGGGTTTTTCTTTAGATCGATCTCTCTCACACCCACTCTCACTGTAAGTTATTCTTCCTTCTAAAGTTTTTTTTTTTTTTTTTTTACTTTTTTTTTTAATTTTATTTTTGTTGATTAATGAATGCCATTGTTGTTTGATATAGTATGTTGTGAATTTTGTAAGTTTTTTTTTTTTTTTTTTCAAATTTTCTGTTTGGTTTTTGTTTGTTGAATAACGGAGAAAACAAAGCGAGTGAAAGTTTTTTGAGTTTGAAAGTGCTGTGTTTGCTCTTGGCTTTTTGCTTAATGTACTGTGTGGTTTAGAATGGAGGTTTCGGGTTTTGTGTAATCCAAGCGATCAAAATTTGAACTTTTTTTTTTTGTTTCCAATTTTTCTTAGAAACCAAATGGGGCTTTTTTTTTTTGTTGCAATTGTCATAACTGTGATTGAAATATCACTTTTTTTTTTTAAAAGTTGTAGTTAGTTTTTATATTTATGTGTAACTTAATTTTTCTAATTTTGTATATGTATTGTAATAGTAGTGAAGCTGTGACTGTGAGCACTAATTGCTTTGAGTTCAAGTCTTGCAAATTATTAAATATTATTGACATAAATATCAACAGCAAAGGAATTTTGTTAACTAAGGTGAATATGTAATTGAAAATTCGCATATTTTTAAGCTTATTTCTTTAGTTAGTTTTTATATTTTATGTGCATGTGATTCTCTAATTTTGTATGAGATGTATATTGCAATGCTATTACTATTGAAGTTGCGACTGTGAGCACTAATTGCTTTGAGTTTAAGAATTTCTTGTGAATTATTAAAGATTATTGACATAAATTTCAACAACAAAGAAATTTTGTAACTATGGTGAATTAATATTTTTGAAGTTGTCATTTTAAAGTTATTATTGTGTTCTACAGGTATTTGGATGTTAGCTTTGGCCCCAAATTCTGATCAACACGTAAGATTTTTCGGTTAACACCTTGGGATTGACAGGGTGGAGTAATTGCATTGAGTAACATATTTTCAACAAATTGTTACTCTTTTTGGCACTATCAGTGATTTGGTAGGATAGCGAGTTGGGTTTGGAAGTGGGTTTGAGATATTGTTAATGATAGTACCATATTGGAGGATATATATGTTGGTTGTTGTATTGATTGAATTTGGTTGTTGTTGTCATTGGTTTGGTGGTTGCCGCCCATATCTGTGTATATAGAATAGGTAAAAGTTATATTGTAAGGAATGGATGAGTATAGAGATATTGAGATGTTACTTCCCATTTGGGGAAACAAGAATCCTACGGATAGGTTTTTCATTATATCTTGTTTTATTGCTGCCCTAGTTGGAATTTTGACTATAGCCTATACAGCTTTCCAATGGAGGAGAAACATCAATCTAAGTTGGACGAAAGCCATAGCCAGGTCAAAGAAAAATCCAAAGGCAAGACACAAAGTTCCTGTAGCTCCTCATACTTGGATTCTAGAATCTGTGTCTCGCGGAAAAAATTTAAATTGTTGTGTGTGCTTGAAGTCCATGTCCCCGTCGCAAACTCTTGGCCCCATGGTGGCTTCCGATAGTTTTATTCACCGTTGTCACATTTGTGGTGTGGCAGCACATCTAAGCTGCTCTTCTAGCGCCCATAAGGATTGCAAATGTATATCCATGATTGGATATGAGCATGTCATGCACCAATGGGCTGTTCGATGGACAGAGACCACAGATCAACCTGATGACACTTCTTTCTGTAGCTATTGTGAGGAACAATGTAGTGGGTCTTTCCTGGGTGGATCCCCTATATGGTGTTGCTTGTGGTGTCAACGACTGGTACATGTTGATTGCCACAGTAATATGTCTAATGAAACAGGTGATGTTTGTGATTTAGGCCCATTCAAAAGATTGATATTATCACCTCTCCATGTTAAGGAGTTATCCTCAGGTGGATTTTTGAGCTCAATTACTCATGGAGCCAATGAGATTGCATCTTCAGTTCGTGCAAGTATCCGGAGTCAGGGCAAGAAGTACAAGAATGGAAATGAATCCTCTATTGACACTGGAAATAGTGGTAGTACAGGAGACATGTCCACAGAAAGTACAGCTGATACTCACCAAATGGTTAATGGTTCTAATGGAATAGAGGAAAACTGTAATGGTAGCATGAATGTGGAGGTTCAACATCAAAATGGTGATGTAGACAGCAAACTGGATCGGAAGCCCAGTTTCAAAAGAAGTTCGTCAATGAATCAGAAGGATGAGACTCAGTCATTGAGGATGAAACAGAGATATGAGATAATTGATCTGTCTCCAGATGCAAGGCCCTTGTTAGTTTTCATCAACAAAAAGAGTGGTGCTCAGCGTGGGGATTCACTTAGGCAACGTTTGAATCTACTTTTGAATCCTGTTCAGGTTTGATTTCTCTATCACACAGTTCCTTGGGTTATTACTTTTTGGGAGATGTGTCAACTTTTTTCTTCATCTTCCTGAACAAGTAGAATTGGAAATATCATCTTAATGCTTTTGGTTGAGATCATGATTTTTGAAAAGTTTTAGGATAGTTATTCTCAGTGGAATGTGTATCCCTTTTCTTTCCTTTTTTTGGTAAAGCAGTTGTAACATTCCAGTACACTCAGAGAATGACGCACAAGGTACTTTGTAGCATGGTGAATGTACAATACATTAACTTTGAAGTGTATTAAATTAGAGTTGGGTTCAAAGTCAACCCCGCTGTAATACTAAGCAATTTTATACCACTTCATAACTTTTTTGGGTCTAATATTTGACAATCCCACTGTTGGATTATATGTTCTTTACACGCATGCCAAATTTCATGCCAATTGAATGTGTTACTATTCGAATCATAAACTCATCTTTTATGCATAGTTTTAAAATACAAAAACTTGAAATTTAAACATTTGATAGATGGCATATTTATAGAGATTTGATCATTTTGAAATTTTACAAGCATGGAGGGTATAAAATGAAAATGTAATCCAACGATGGATTTTTCAAAATCCGCATTTCAATAAAAAAATAAAATAAAAATTAAGTTGTGTGACATTGTTGAAAATTACACCAAGTGTAACTTGAACCAACTCATTAAATTATTACAATATATAAAACTATGGAATCTGCCATTTCTTTCTGTTGAATTGACATTTTTGTTAAAATAATGGGATTTTGGACCTGGGGATGATGTCTGAAAGATTAATTAATTTTCCCCATTCGAGGTGGCATGATGTGACTTTTTGTAAGTGTAATTGTAGGGGGTTTATACCTTGATATTACCTTTGTTGAAATACATTATAGTTTGGTCACGATCATCACTTATGGTGCCAACTGGATGGAATTAAGCAAGCTCATTTAACAGGGCAGCTATTTGTTATTTTCTTTGTGGAATGACTTCCTTTTAGTCAGTGGGAGGCATTTGAAAAATTCATAATATGGTCAGCATCTTTGGTGTAGCATGCAACCTTAAACTATCAGTGTTGAAATGTTATTAACTTGGATCATGTTTGATATGCTCTCTTTTATCTGTATGAATTATTTATTTATTTTTTATTATTATTATTTTGCCATTTGATTTTTATTAGGATTTTCCTGGTGCATCTTTCTAGGTTTTTGAGTTGAGCTCGACACAGGGTCCAGAGATGGGTCTTTATTTATTTAGAAAAGTGTCTCACTATAGAGTTCTTATATGCGGGGGAGATGGCACTGTTGGTTGGGTTTTAAATGCCATAGACAAGCAAAATTTTGTTTCTCCTCCTCCAGTTGCTATTCTTCCTGCTGGGACAGGAAATGATCTTGCCAGGGTCCTATCCTGGGGAGGTGGTTTGGGATCAGTGGAGAGACAAGGAGGCCTTTGCACAGTGTTGCACCACATTGAACATGCTGCAGTAACCATTCTTGACCGGTGGAAGGTGGCAGTGTTAAATCAACAAGGAAAACAACTCCAACCACATAAATTTATGAACAACTATCTTGGTATGTGAGAGGTTTTTTTTTTTTTTTTTTTTTTTTTTTTTTTTTTTTTTTTTTTTTTTTTTTTTGCAGTTACTGTGTATACTTATTAGTAGAAAAAAGATGCCCTTAAAGCAGATGATAAATTCTGTTTCATAAATGGTATAGGCCTGCTGTAGGCATTTTCAGTGCATTGTTTCACTTGAAGTTATAGATGATTAACTTGAGATTAGTCAATTATTAAATGAATTTTTTCAACTCACACCTTTCATCCTGCCAAGTATTGGTTTCTAAAGTCACTTGGTTCAGTTGGGCAAAAAATCAATTGGTTTGAATTAGCACCAATGCTTAAAAACAAATAAGGAAAACAAACTCTGATCTTTCTCTGTTTATATTATGTATTTATAATGTATGTAATTTTGTTGGGTTTACTTGGTATAGTCTGAGTTACAAACCTGACCATGTTATCACCCTAATTTTTCTTTTGAGTATTGCAAAGTGACCAAT
The DNA here is from genome assembly GCA_023736055.1 of Quercus glauca. Lineage (NCBI taxonomy): Eukaryota > Viridiplantae > Streptophyta > Magnoliopsida > Fagales > Fagaceae > Quercus > Quercus glauca. The sequence goes on along the minus strand of CM043324.1, from coordinate 20,553,025 downwards.
CCAATGGACCTGTGAATATTTTGGTTGGGTAGATTATATATATATATATTGGCATACAACTTCAGGGTGGGTCCAATTACATTCAGCTTCTACTACCTGCTTCGTATGATTTATTTTCCATTATATTTTACCCCCCCCCCCCCCCCCCCCTAGCGGGTGAGTGTTCTATGACACATATTCTCATGCATTTGATAACCAATTCAGCATGCATTGATTACAGGAGTTGGGTGCGATGCAAAGGTTGCTCTGGACATTCATAATCTACGAGAAGAGAATCCAGAGAAGTTCTATAATCAGGTAACTTAAACTTCAATTATGATAAGTCTTGAATCCTTGACATATGAACTTCCCATTTGGAATATAGTAGACATTACATGGAGTTGTCCTGAATCCAAATAGTTGTTTACTTATAACCGACCCTAAACTTCCTTATGGATGGAAAGGTATATGCTTTTCTAGTTGTCATGATTTGCATCGGAGATATTTTATCACATTAAATAATTTACTTGAAATTTCACGATGATATATTTAGGGAATGAGTGAGAAAATAACACCTATGAGCTCTATCTTAAATAGCATTTCCATGGGCTGAAAACTTATCAGATGCATATGTAATTTATCAATATTAAAAAGAGAGAAAATATGTATTTATATGGTTACTAGCAGTTGTTAAAGATAACGAATATTTGTGTTCGATCATCTAAGTTGCAGTCTATATTATTAGTTCTTGTAAGCTGGTGCGAAGTTTCTTTCCATATGCGTAAAGATGGGAATCATTATGCTTAACATGAAACTTATTTATGAAATTATATGGAGAGTAGAGCCCATTATGCTAGCTAAATTGTCTACGAAATATCATAATTTCGAACTTCCAAAATTTTGTTGACATATGCTTAGAAACAGATCTAATTGCTAAAAAGGTTGTTGAGATGTTATGACTAGGTACACATCTACTTATATATAATAATAAAAAAGACTAGGCACAAATCTAATTGCCAAGTCTTTTAATATTTTAATGAACTTTTTGTTGTTGAGCTCCTGACTCCCTCTCCCCAAATAAAAGAAAGAACAAAAAGGAGTTGGTGTTTGGGGGGGGGGGGGGGGGGTGGCGATAAAACCTTTTGCTTATGCAGACTATTTTCTCACAATTATTATTTGCTGTTTGGATGATTTTATCTTATTCTGATTGTTAATTTCGACTTACGGAAATGAGTAAAATATATGTGCAGTTTATGAATAAAGTTCTTTACGCTAGAGAGGGTGCCAGGAACATAATGGATAGGACATTTGAAGATTTCCCTTGGCAAGTTCGTGTTGAAGTGGATGGGGTTGACGTAGAGGTCCCTGAGGTGAGTAATAGTAATTATACGTATATAGAAATGCTATTTGCTTTCAAAGAAATTGTCACCACTGGTTGGGCTTTTAGGTTTTTGGACAGTCTTTAGCATTATTGATGAATTTGGAGTATTTATGATCTATTAAATTATTAATATACATACACACTCTAATGGATTTTTTAAACTCTGGGTACTGTTGCCAATGAGATCTAACTTCAACGGAACTCCCTCCAGTGTTTGGTTGTGGGTTAATGAAATATGAGTACAATAAAGAAAATATGGGTACCGTAGAGGTAAAATTTTCACCAAATGCAATTGCAATCCTTGTGAATTTCTCTTCACTCTGCCATTTTCTTTTATGACTTTCTCCAAGTTTTCTGAATTAGAAACAATTGATATGCTTTTTCCCCTTTGCTTGTGACTAAGTGACCCTGAAATTTTTACAAATCTCTCAAATTTTGAGCTTTCTCTTACTGTAAACGATGACTATAGATGAGAATATGCACTTCATCTCCTCCTCCTCATCCAACTTCTCTTTTGCTATATAAAGCTTGGAAAAATATTAGATTTTTAACTCTCTTTTTTCCAATCCTCCTTGCGTGTATTACTTCTTTCACCCTCTTTCTTGTCCCTTTTCTTTTGATACATTTTTATATATCTGAGGTTTCTTTATAGACATTTATTGTTGGATTTCTTTGTTTCTTCCCCTATGAACTAATGATTTTGGTGCAAAATCATCGTTGAAATAATTTTCAACCCTGAATTTTTACTGTTCTCAAAATGTATCCCATTACTCCTACAAATTATATGATTATATTGAATATTTGCAGGATGCAGAAGGTGTACTTGTTGCAAACATTGGAAGTTACATGGGTGGTGTAGATCTGTGGCAAAATGAGGATGAAACTTATGATAATTTTGACCCACAATCTATGCATGATAAGGTACTTGAAGTTGTGAGCATCTCAGGGACATGGCACCTTGGGAAGCTTCAGGTAAAGTGGTTTCTTCATCATTCTCTTACTGATGTGTACAATTCTATTTTCTACTTTTGAGTAATTCAATAATTCTGTTAATGTGAAAAAGTTATATATATGTACTTGATGTATTCTTGTCAAATTCGAATTTCTTTCCGGATTAGGGGGATCTGTATTCTTTTTATTCTCTAGGTGGTGCAGCATGAGGGTTTAGTTTGGAATTTAAGGAAAGTTAAATAGCCCTAGAGTAACACACTTCATTATGGTGGTGAAGACATAAAGCACTTGGTTGTAAAATATTTAATCCGGAGGTGAAGTCAATGCCCTTTTGGCAGAGATACTGAAGTTTATGCTCTATTTGGCAGTATTGATTTTCCAGTTTTTCTAAATCATAGGGTCAACAGGAAATTTTTTTTGCCTCTATATGGATCTGGAATCCTGGTGCTACTTTGGATTTTGAGCTTGTGAAATGCCTCTGAACAGCTTTGTTGTTTGTAAACAGGTTGGCCTTTCTCGTGCTCGAAGACTTGCACAAGGGCAAATGATTAAGATACAGCTCTTAGCTGAATTGCCTGTTCAAATTGATGGGGAGCCTTGGATTCAGCCTCTTTGTACATTGGCAATATCCCATCATGGCCAGGTCCCCCTTTCCCCCACACCTTTATTACACTATGTATTTTTATTATCTTTGCAATATTTGGATTTTCGTTACCCCTATGTTGGATATCATCTTAAATTCCTATTTTGACTTGGTTATCTATTTGGGTTTCCTTGGTGTGGCGGAAAGTTTATTCGTTGTCAAAGAAGTAATGTTGTATTTCTTGTTCGCTAAGGAATAGGAATTAGAGCTTTATTATGATAGGTAATAAGAGTTAGAGCTAAGAGCTTTATATATAGGTATTGCATTAAAACGTTTGATGGCTTTGGCCAAGTGGTCATTCTCACATGAGGAGGAGGAGAATACTTAAAGAAGAAGATGGTGTGGTTTCTTCAAAGAATTTTTTGGTATTTCTTTTGGGGTTTAAGAACACCCATGCGTGTGAATTAAGAGTTTTATCTATTGTTTGAGTGAGAGTGCCAATAGGTTTTGGTGCTTTGTGGACTCTTTTTTTTTTTTTGATAAGGGGCTTTGGACTTGTGAGTGTCAAGTTTGTGAGTAAGTTCAAGTCTGTTTTGGGTGTATTGGGATTTGGTTAGTTAGTGTTTTTGATAGCTTTTGGATGTTTGTGTCTGTGAGAGGTTTTGAGTTGTTTGTGAGAATATGTTAGTGAGATTTGGTTGAGAGTGTAATTCATATCATTGATGGTGGATTTAGTTGATGTTACCTGCGGATGTAGGTATGAAATTGGCTGAACCATGTTCCATACGCATATGCTAGTCCCAAATTCCAACAAACTAGTATTAGCACGTCCGCTGTCCAACTCTTCATTATTTCCATGATTTAATCAATTAATTGAAATTGTTCAACTATCAAGTTGCTGAGAGATTCATCTACATGTCAGCACCAGCTTATTTGGCTTTTTGCTAAAAGTGGGTTATGTTTGTACACAAAAAAAGTTAGGTTTTAAAAACCTATACTTAGGGCACGTTTGGTAAACTGTAACGGAAATTACATAAAAATAGGAATAGGTATTACAAAGAATACAAGATGTTGTAATATAATACTTATTACTATTCATTTATTTGGTGACAACACAATAATAGAACCCTAAAAACAATAGAATGAAAGCATTTTAAATTAAACGTAAAATATATTTTAGGAAATATCTTACTCATATAATTATATTTCCTAAAAATAATATTTTTTAAATTTGAAAGAGAGATTAGTTATTTTTTATGATTTTTTATTTTCATAATTGTTATGTGCATATGGAAAGTTTGTTTATTTGGAAATATATTAATTTTAGAAATTAATACACCTACTAAGAAATAGCTATTACAATACTTTTAGAGATTAATAGTTATTCCTCATTTTAAAAAATAGCTATTTATAAGGAATGACTATTCCTTGCAATAAAAACATAACCAAACTACTAAATAGCTAAATCATAAGAATAACTATTACATTACAATGCCTATTACAGTCTACCAAATGTACTCTTAGGCTCCGCTTGGGAGTTCATAAGGGAATAGAATGGAACGGAATGAGATGATCATAAGGGAATGGAATGGAACGGAACGGAATGGAATGTATTTAAGTAAGGGAAAGGAATGGAAAAGAATGGAATGGAATGGAATTAAGTAACCTTGATTGGATGTTTTAAAACTAAGGAATGGAAATGAATGAAAATGAATGGAATGTAAGTAATCCTGTTTGGGAGCAACATGGAGGGAATGGAATGGAATCATTTTATGACAATATTACTATTAGACCCCTATTTTAAATTAAAAGGTTTAATATATAGGGGTATTTTGGGAGTTTTAGTAAAAAAATCATTAAATCTAATTCCATTCCCTCCCATTCCTCCCAATTTCGAGGGGAATAAAAATTTGAGGTTTTAAGGGAATAGAGAGGAATGAGTGTTCCCTCCTACTCATTCCATTCCCTCTCACTTAAACTCCCAAACAAGGGAATGGACTTTCCATTCCCTCCATTAAAACTCCCAAACAAGAGAAGGGAAGAATATTCTAAAATTATTCCTTTTATTCCTTTCCATTCCATTCCATTCCCTCCTCCCAAGCGGAGCCTTAAGCAAATAAGCAAAAAGGCTAAACAAAAAGCTGATGGCTAACATACAAAATTGGATTATCTGTCCTTTTGAGATAATAAGACTTAACCCATAAATTTTTTTTTGGGTGCACCAGAAATCTATGCAATAATCTCCTTGTACAAATTTGGTGGTTATTATGTACTTATCATTAGAGAAAAAAAAAAGGGGTGGGGGGAATAAACAAACAAAATTTCTGTAATTGTTAGAATATTGTTCTCCAATTTTTGCTCTAATCAATTCCAAATTTGTTGATTTCAAAGGTTTCCCGTTGTTTTCTCACTATATTGTTTCCGTTTGATGCCCAAATCATTTCTTGGTTTCTATTTTGCAAAAATGTTTGTCCGAAACTTTGCTTTTTACTCTACTTATAATCCTCTTTATAATTTGATTGTTTTCTAATTACTTTGAACTCTACAGGCCTTCATGTTGAAAAGGGTGGCTGAGGAACCTCTTGGTCATGCGGCTGCCATAATCACTGATGTCCTTGAGAATGCCGAGACAAATCATGTCATCAATGCTTCACAGAAGCGAGCTCTTCTACAAGAAATGGCACTGAGGCTGTCCTAGAGTTTTTTTTACTAGCTCCTCCAGTTAGTGGTCAGGGTTTTGGTTGCAGTAGTTCTTTTTGATAATTAAAATAGTTACATGTATTTTTGAAACCACTTATATCCAAATCTCAGGTGTCATATCTTGTGGTTATGTACTGCTTCTATGTGAAGCATGCTTGTAAATGAAACCTTATTTTAATATCAATAGGAAGAAGCATTTTGAATCATCTTTACAAAAGTTTTGGGTTTTAAGCTACGATGTGAATTAGAATTCAATGTTCTGCACTCTTCTGGTTTGAATTTAAGCTTGGCCTGTTTAAAATGGAAGGCAGTTCTTTATTGTGTTTGCTTCTAAATGAAACCTTATTTAATATCAATAGAAAGAAGTATTCAGAATCATCTTTACAAAATTCTTGTGTTTGACTAATATTAGATGAGAATTTGCATTCACTGTTCTGTACTCTTCTGGGTCGAATTTAAGCTTGGCCTGTTTGAGATTGTAAGGCAGTTCTTTATTGTGTTGGTTCTCTTTACAAGAGAAGGTACTAATGTAACTCGGCCGTGGATCTAGAGGAACTTTTGATGTTAAATGCTTTCGCTAGTGTGCCCTGAATGTCAAGAAAAAGGATATTAAGTTGTGTATTAATCAAACTGACATTTTTTTTTGTTTAGTGCAGGACCTTGCCTATGGATCCAACCTCTGAGCTAGAGGCTCATGGGTGTCGAAAGTTGTAACTTGCATTTGGTCCTCTATTCACATGGCTAGAAGTTCAGGTTAATATTTTTGGTTGGTAAGGTACACATTTAATTGGATTTTGAATCCATAACCTTGCTTTCAGATTTCTATCTATGAAAGTAGGTGGTTCATTAATATACTGTAATAAATACTGGCCTGAAACACAAGTAACTTGATTGAATAGTTCTTTTTACATGCTAAGTTTGCCTGGCTGAAAATAAATACAAAGTCTGCACAAATTCATACATGAGCAACGCTATACAAGCTGGATTTTCTTTCAGTTGCATTATGTACAATAGTTGACCTCAAAGTTTGGTCAATCTTCCAGCTAATGAACTCAGAAACTGGCAAATAGAGAGTTGGTTCTTAATGATCCATGTCAATGATCCTTTTTCTGCTTATTCCTTAGCAATCCTTGTTTAACCTTCTTCCAGAGCCGTGTTACAAATCCTCCTGAACCCTCATTTGTATCTGCCATGCTCATCCTTTTGTCAAGGACTGCACAGGCAGGTAGCGAAGATGAAGCTCTCCGTGATGTCTTTTCATTTTCTTTGTAGATACGGCCTAGCTGTTGGCGGTAGAAGGGATAATTTTTTAAGTGGCACAGGTATGGTGGAGAAGACACATTTGAGGCTTGAATAGCCTTGTTTAGCTGATGGGTTATAGCGCGTAGCTCGAAAGAGTCATATAGGGTGCTGCCATCATGCTTGGGGCTCACCTCAAGATTCTTGATAGGGCTCAGTGTCCAGAACTGGGCATGAGTTTGAGGGGTCCTTGATGATGCCTGTTTCTCCATTAGGAGTTGCAAGGAAGTAAACAGGTAGTATATTTGGTTTGAAGCCTCTCATATTGGGGTTGTATTGGTTTGAATGTGTTCCTATTATATGTATGGAGATGCCTTGTAAGTAACGTGGTTAGGTGCATGCTCAACAAGAATTTTGCCTTGTTTTCTACGCTTCAAATTTGATATTATCTGCCGTGTTTTAATTATGGGACATTGTGAGAGTTAACTAAAGGCTATATTTGGCGTCACAAACAAGGCCACAAGAGGCACTTTGCTAGTGCTGTTCTAAATCGGACAGGAGGGTACAATCAAAGGTGGCTTTCCTACTTAAAAGTTACCATAAGAGTATCTTACTCATTAGATATAGTGAGCTATAGATACTCTAAACCCACCAAGGCATCAACAAGCACTACGCCTAGTTACCATGAAAACATCAAGGGTGGTGGTTCGATGATCTAACTACAAATTGGCATGTAAATCAATTAATAATTTTTTAAGGTGTTATTTTTGGTAGGAAAGTTGATGATCTAACTACAAATTGGCATGTAAATCAATTAACAATTTTTTAAGGTGTTACTTTGGGTAGGAAAGTAGAGTTATAGTGCGATTCTTTTAGTTGGATTAAGATTCTCGAGTTTTCAGTGTGATTCCATCGAGTATCTAAAATTTTATTCATTCGTTTTGAAACATGTGTATAATTTATCATGTTATTAACATTTAAGAAAATATAAACCATCACCATTATAATATATCTTTAAAATTATGGATGATGTATTAAACCTAATCAATTCATTTTAAGATGGATAGGCAAGATTTTAGGAACTCTATAGTAGAGTTTTTTTTTTGGTACTGAGTTACTCTAAAGAATTCTTGAGGATTCCTTTTTTTTTTTTTAGGAACAACTCTAGAAGATTCTAATTCTTTTTACTTACAATATATTAGTTAGAATTTGATCAAACAATAGAATAGTCATTTATTTGAGATTTAATACTTACTCATCCTAAAGACCAATTTAATTTTGTCAGGGGGAATAAAGGGGTGGGCTTTTCATTGTTATGATAAATAAAAATTCTTTGTTCCAATCTTATTTTGTCATGGGGTCCTATCAAAAAAAAAAAAAATTTTGTCATGGGGGAATAAAGGGGTTAGGTGGGCTTTTCATTGTTACAATAAATAAAAATTTTTTGAACCCCCTTTTCAGGGTAATTAACTAATTATAGGTTGAAATTCTCTAAAAAAAAAGAGCTAATTATAGAATGTCTAAAAGTATACTAAATGTGTATTCATTTCTCTTACATTATAATGGATCTCACTAATTAAATTCATGATGAGACCTACTATTCATGTGAGAGGAGCGCTTAAAAAAAATCATGTGAGAAGAGGGAGTATGCATTTATTGTACTCTCGAAATATTCTATAATTTTTTATTTTATTTTATACTCCATTAATTGCAATTTATCGCATTTTTTTTACCTTTCCTTATAAAACAACTTGAATTTAAAATTGACAAAAATCATATACATGGTTGAGAGGAGTGATAATATTTGGCATGACATAGTTTTTACGAGTTAGTGTTTAGTGTAAGTGGGTTCATATTAATTAATGCATTTATTTTGTGTTGAGTTGCTTGCAAATCAACTTGAAATGACTCGGTTTAGATTGTGTATTTTTAAATTTGGTGGGACTTCGTTATATTGAAAAAGTAAATTTTAACTTGTAGATTATATAAGTGGGTTCCAATTAGTTCAGCTGGTAAAGTCTCTGATAGTTGTATAAGAGATCTGGGGTTTAATCCCCGCCTACACCAAAAATTGATTAATGTCTTGATTTGATAATAAAGAACTATCATCAGGAGCGGACGCCATATGTTGAAACTCTCTTAAAAAAAAAAAAAAAAAACTTTTAGATTATATAATATTACCATATTGGTACCTTCAGTTGATGTTATTATGAAATATAATTTATGTAGAATATATTTATTTATAATTATAATAATTTAATGATTATAAATTATAATAATATGTTAATACTGTAAAATGAGTTGAAATAGGTTGTGTTTGAGTTAAACAAACTAGAAATATTTATTAAGCATGCTATGTGACTCATATCGTGTCAACCTTCTTAATAAATATGTCATGTTTAAAGGTTTTTGATATTACTATTATTAAATAGGTTGGGTAAGGATTGACCCACAACACAACAAAACAAGAACCCACTAATATGAATCGAGATCCTAAAATAGCATTTTATAATTTAGTTGAGTATAAAATGGAATATAAAAAGTGGGATAGAAAAGGTTTATTCTTATAAGGCTAATAGTGACGGTGTGTTGTCATCTTTTTTTCCTTTTTCGATGATAGTGACCATGGTGATTAATCCTTTGTTGTTCTCTTCTTCTAAAAAAAGTAGTCACATATTAAAAACCATAAAACTCAAGTTTGACCTAGAGAGTGATGAGTTTCCATGTGACAAAGGAAAAACTAAATATTGCATGAGAACATGTTTGGAAGCATAAGAATATTGCATAATGGAGTAATATATTAGGAAGCATAGTCATTTGCAGAAAAGTACAAAGCACAAGAATATATGTCAAACCACCACACTTTAATGGACATACTTCCAAAACAAGGAACACAACTCAACAGTACATATATAACAAAGTCAACCTCAAGATGTAATTCCATTGGACCACGTGGCACACAGCATACCACCTGTCCTCTTTTCCACCCTTGTGCTTTAGTGTTTCATTCCCTACTAAACCGTTGCATCTTCAAGTCAAGATTCATGAACTTGTAAATTAAATTTACAAAATTCAATCTTGGCTATATTATAGACCCTATTCTTTTATTTGATCCTGGTGAGTTTTTTTTTTTTAAGGGTAAAGAGATGGGTTATTTACATATTTATTATTTATTAAGAGTTTTATACATAGCACACAATATGATCCCTATATAAGTAACCTACTATATTTGCATTAAAAAAAATAACTATTTTTTTTTTTTTTTTGTTTTTGGGTAAAAGATGGGCTATTTCTTATTTACATATTTATTTATTCATTAAAAGTGGTGTACATGTCACACAAGAAGATTCCTATATAAGTAACCTACTATATTTGCATTAAAAAAAAATAATTCTTTGCTTTTATACTGGTGAGTTTGTTTTTTTTTTTTTTTTTGGGGGGGGGGGGGGGGGGGGTGGGGGGGTAAAGGATGGGTTATTTACATATTTATTTATTCATTAAGAGTTATGTACATATCACACAATATGAATCCTACATAAGTAACCTACCATATTTGCATTTTAATAATAAAAAAATAAAAATAAAAAACAATTACCTGCCAAATATGTGAGGTGCATTGAAAAGCAAGTACAACGAATATGCTGAATAATAAGAGAAATGTTATCAATAATTTCATAATAAATACTAAATAGTAGGTTGTTATCATTGTTATTGATGTACAAAAAAATAATTTTAGTGGTGGGTTAAAATTAAAACCGCTAACAACTTACCACCTAAGATTTGTTTTTATTTTTTTATTTTTTATGAACCACCTAAAATTTATTGTGAATAAGCTATAAAAATGTTATGAACATAACACTACTGGAATAATTCCAGACCTCCCATTTTAACCGAATTATTTTCTAGTTTCCTAACCAGCATTATATATACCTAATCACAGTTTAAAGGAACTTGCAATTTGGTTCTAAGCAAACTACGTCTCTCTCTCTTGTAGTATACTTCACGCTTTCCATTCCATCAAACTCTTTTGCGGCTGATTTGTGGGCATTTTCCAAGGTATCAACACGTTAACTTTCACTTGTTCCTTTTAAATCAAGCTCTCTAGCAGCCACTTTATTTATTTATTTATTTTATTTTATACTTCTATGTACTAATCCCGTACTAATCCCGTGGCTTTGATCTCACTCGATCACCTTTTCAACCCCACCAAGCACATTGTTTCTGGGCCATGAAACGTTTTGTTTATTAGAATTGTTAAATTTTTTATTAAGAAGGGAAGAATTTCAATTAACAGCGTTTATTATCAAGCTAAGACATTAATAATTTTTTTTTGGTAAAAGCGGCGTTCAAAATCCAGATTTCTTATTAAAGTGAAAATTTTATCAATTAAATTAGCTAGCCAGTAGCACAAGTAATTGTTAAATTTTTGGTGATCAGTTAAAGCCTCATATGTCACATCACATGAAAAAGTACCACGTAAGAGAATATTGTGTGCGTCCTTTGTGTTTTATTAATATGAAAATTACTTTTTGACTTTTTGTGAGAATTGGGTTTTGGCAGTTTTGCACAAAACTCATTTTTGTAGTATATCCCTTGAAAATTTTATCCCAAAAACACTATTTTCTTTTTGAAAATATTTTGTTTTTGTGTTTATCCTTATTTCAAATCTGGGTTTATAACGATATTGATAATGATTTGATATACATAAAAGTCTTAAATGGTGGGTGGCTTGAACTAGATTTCCCTTGTTTGTACGTTCCAGTCCATATTTTAAAAGTACTGAGCAGCAATTTAGATCATAGGCTTGAGGTATTTAAGGAGATGTTGGTGTCCTTATTTCCTTGCCTCACCTAGTATTCTAGTACATATATTCCCTCTTCTTCCGTCTCTTTTATATTGAAGTTTATATAATTAAGGTACTTTCTTTAAAGAACCTTTTTAGTATATGACACTTGTTTAAGGTTTGGTCGAATGCTTTATTATTCTTATTTTTTCTGAGTGTTTGTTGCAGAGTTTTTCTCTTTGTTCTCGTTAATGAGTCTGGTAATTAAAGTTTTGGTCTTATTTAATGTGAATTGCTATCCAAAAATGCCCGGGTTGTGTTTGTTGGGCTCATAGCCTAAGAAGGACTTTCTAAGATCTATTGTCTTGCTTTTTTTTTTTTTTTCACCTCCTGGTTCAGAAGATTTAGATTCCAATTCAAGTTTGTTCATTGTTCTTTGTAGTTTATGCATGAACATATTAATGGTATAGATCAACCATATTATTATGGATCTATTATTGTAAAACTTCACATAAGATTTGACTTTGGAAGGGCAAATTGATTAAATGTTATATTTTATCTTGTTTTCGGCAGTAATCAACCGTTAAGTTCTAGTCCTTTCTTTCAGTTCCTGTTCAGATCCATATATGCTTGCTTTGGTTTCACTTGTAACATGGACATATATGACTCAACCTTCTGTGATAGTTAATAGGTTCTAACCCATATTCCATAATTCAGTTGCTGTTGAATCAAATCTAGGCAGCCTTTTACCAATGGTGATGGGACATCAATGTAGTTGACTATGAATAGAACAAGTGTAATATTTGACCTGCTTTGTAGTACGTGTCTGTATATGTGCAAAAATTTTCTGCAACAATAAAAAGAGAGCTTAGTTTGATGTATTATATATGATGCATGATTTTTTGCCCCCCTCAGGAATTTAACCTAAGAAAATGGTGAAAATTTGCTGCATTGGAGCTGGGTATGTTGGAGGTCCTACCATGGCAGTCATTGCCCTCAAGTGCCCCTCAATTCAAGTGGTTGTTGTTGACATCTCTGTCTCTCGTATCACGGCCTGGAACAGTGAACAGCTCCCCATTTATGAGCCGGGTCTTGAAGATATAGTGAAGCAGTGCAGAGGAAAGAACCTTTTTTTCAGCACTGATGTGGAAAAAAATGTTGCAGAGGCAGACATCATTTTTGTTTCAGTTAACACCCCAACCAAAACTCAGGGCCTTGGAGCTGGCAAAGCTGCAGACCTGACATATTGGGAGAGTTCAGCCAGGATGATTGCTGATGTTTCAACATCCAACAAGATTGTTGTTGAGAAGTCAACTGTCCCAGTGAAAACAGCCGAGGCAATTGAAAAGATCCTCTCTTTCAATAGCAAGGGCATCAACTATCAAATTCTCTCAAACCCGGAATTTCTTGCTGAGGGAACAGCTATTCAGGACCTCTTTAACCCTGATCGGGTTCTCATTGGAGGGAGAGAAACCCCTGATGGCCAAAAGGCAATTCAAACATTGAAAGATGTATATGCGCATTGGGTGCCTGAAGACAGGATCATCACAACCAATCTCTGGTCAGCAGAGCTCTCCAAGTTAGCTGCCAATGCTTTCTTGGCCCAGAGGATTTCGTCTGTCAATGCTATGTCAGCTCTCTGTGAGGCAACTGGGGCAGATGTTTCACAGGTTTCCCATGCCGTTGGTAAGGACACCAGAATTGGATCCAAGTTCCTTAATGCTAGTGTTGGTTTTGGTGGATCTTGCTTTCAAAAAGACATACTCAACTTGGTCTATATTTGTGAGTGCAATGGCCTACCTGAAGTTGCCAACTACTGGAAACAAGTCATTAAGGTGAATGACTACCAAAAGAAGCGGTTTGTGAACAGGGTTGTCTCTTCAATGTTCAACACAGTTTCTGGTAAAAAGATTGCCATACTTGGGTTTGCCTTCAAGAAGGATACTGGGGATACAAGGGAAACGCCAGCAATTGATGTGTGCAAAGAGCTGTTGAGAGATAGAGCACGGTTGAGCATATATGATCCACAAGTCACCGTGGATCAGATCCAAAGAGATCTCTCAATGGACAAGTTTGATTGGGATCATGCAGTTCATCTCCAGCCAATGAGCCCTAGTACTGTGAAGAAAGTGAGCATAGTTTGGGACGCTTATGAGGCTGCAAGGGATGCTCATGCGATCTGCATTCTAACCGAGTGGGATGAGTTCAAGACCCTTGATTACCAAAGGATTTTTGATAATATGCAGAAACCTGCATTTGTGTTTGATGGTAGAAACATGGTGCATGTCAAGAAGCTGAGGGAGATAGGATTCATTGTGTACTCAATTGGGAAGCCATTGGACCCATGGATTAAGGACATGCCTGCTGTGGCATAAGATGAATATCCTCTCTTGTGGATTGAAAACTGCACCTGAGCTTTAGAGGTGAATTTGATTCTTTAAATTTTTTTATGTTCATTTCTTTATTTTCTAGCCTGTGGCATTACAATCATGTAATGGTACTTCTGTCGTTCACATTGGAATCATCAAAACTGATATTTGCCTAGGTTAATTTGTTGTTATGAAATAATGGATGAAATATAATTTCTAGTTCTTTGGAAAGTTGTCAATCGTGCAAATTATTTTCATTTTGGAAAGAAATTTTATGGTTTGCATAATTCCTTAGTCGTTTACTCCATGTTCAGGAGTTTATAAAGGAATCAAATAGAATGGATTCTAACCAAGTGTTTGGACTTTGGGTAGAGCCTTTGTTGCCAGAATTTGGAGTGTGGAATTTATTTATGTCCTTGTTTGGCTTCACAAATGAAGAAATTTTCAATTTACGCGTGGAAAATTAACAAGAAATTTGAGAGTAATAAATTTAAATTCCATCCAAATTATGTAATTTGAAGAATTCACTGTGAGAGTCTTTCTTCAGCACACCAAGAACAAATTCCCATTATTTACGGTGATTCTTCCCATCTAATCTCTGCTTCTTTGTTGCTATTCAAACTCAAGATTCAATGTAAGCCTGAATCTGCTTCTCTGTTCTTTTTTTTCTTTTTTCTTTTTTCTTTTTTTCCCTTGGATTATTTATTTATGAAACCTGAATGACAAAATATTGTGGATTTTTGCACTGCAAGTGTTTTTTTTTTTTTTTTTTTTTTTTTGCAAATATGGCCTTTTATGAACTGGTGTTTGTACAACCTGTATAATGGCTTGATCTGGATGGTTTTAAATTTGTATTCTGTTGTTGAAATAACACCTATAAGTGGGTTGAACTGTTCAAAATATTAACGTACAAAATCATGAATCAAAACAGGGTCAGAAAATTTGTTAATTTGAATTGAGTTTAAAGTAAGCATGATTTAGAATGTAGGTTTTGCAGTCAGGAATGGCTAGAGTTTCCTTGAAGGAGTTGTTGCATATGGGGACTCTTGGTCATTAGTAATAGCTGAGAGAGAATGTTGATATTGATTAGAGTCAAATCTGAGATAACTTTACTTTAGAAAGAATAGATCATCTTCTTTGTGCTATTGAGAACCATACATGAGAGCAAGCAAATTGAGAGAGAATTTTGTTGCCAGTTAGCATGGGTTCGACACTTCTTTTATTAGTGTGGTATCTAGGCTGTTGTGCCTTGTATCAGACGGTATATGAGAGGAGCAGGGGTGGGAAAGTGGGATGGGGTCTTAGCTTTTGTTCTTATTTTTGAGGAAAAGCATAGAAAAATCAGTGCAGATAGTTTTTAACAACTACAAATGCAGCTGGTATAAGGGATAGGGAATGGAAGGGAAATACATTGCATATGTGGTGAACAGTCTTGAAAATAGAGGGTTGATTGCAAAGCAAGTTGTTTGTGAGGGCAAAGTAAACCTAGGATGAAGGGCAGATGAACTACCCTTGTGCAATTGTCAGCACAAACTTAATGCACTTAAATCTCTAAGCAAAATGGTTGGTCTATGTGAGACTAGAAAAGAAAAGTGGTTTTGCAGATTCTCAAGGATGAGAAATATAATGCTGCAAGTGGAGATTGGTTGATGGAGATTTGTGTTAAGGAGGGTGTGCTTATAAAGGATGATCTACCATCACTGAAAGCTGTTTGTGATAAAATTGAAGAATTAGACAACAAGGTCAGTTCGATGTATAAATCGATAGAGCTGTTTATTACACTTTTATGCTAGAAAGTTTTAATGACCTTTTTTGAATTTGCCTTTTTTCTTTTTTAACTGGTTGCTAATTTCTTATTGTCTTTACTGTATTTTTCCCTGCATAATGTGCTGCCAAATTTATTGCAAGTTAAAAAGGTGCTCATATTGTTGAGAAGTGTAAGGCTAAAGTGAATTATTAGGTGATTTAGAAAGTATTTTATAATATATATTGTAAATCATAATTTTCTTTTAAATTTTGAACATTAGGGTGAGGAAATTCTTGCTGCTTCAGTGGTTAAAATGGCTTTTCATCATTCAAAGATTTCGTTTGTTGTAGTATACAAAAGCTTGTGAAAGCTTGATGCATGAGAGGTATATGATGAGCAAAATGCGAAACCAGATCTGACTGAAGAACAATTTAAAATTTGTGCTTGATTTATGGGGAAAGTGAAACAATTTCTCATATCAAAGAAAGTCCAGGGCAATTGAAAGAAAAACCTAGCGACAATGTTTATTTCAAGGACATGGAATGGATTTATTTGAGATTGCTCTTAACAAACTTGAATCATTATTAGATTTCAGATTTCAATTTTAGTTACTTAAATGATTTTCAATTTTTAAGAGGATGTGTAATCACTATTATTAAGAAACGATGTTATAGGAATAATTTTATGATGTTATAGGAATAATTTACTATCATAATACTCTTTTGATAAGAAATTAGTTCACTCAATAGAGTTGTATAAGTAAGGATTTTACAAAATCTGGTTATATTCAAACTATTATTTTACAATATCGATCACTTTATATTTGGTAGACAGAGACACCAGGAGGTGCCAACCAAATGAGTTAGAAGACTCTTAATATTGTTAAGAGAGAGAGAGAGAAAGAAAGAAATATATATATATATATACTGAATAATTGTTCAGATTTATATAATTATAAATATTAACATATTGTTTTTTTAGTGAATTCATACCTTAAACTCATACAATGGAGTTAATAACTAAATATAAAAGTAGGATTCCATGTATTAAGTATTTATAGGTGTGCATTAATTATTTATAAATAATTATATGGTTGTTTTTTTTAATTATATCAAAAACATTTTATTTGAAATATGACATCCTTGCTTATGTTTTTTTTTTTTTTTTTAATACCATTTGAAACAAAAAAAAAAAAAAATTAAAAAGTAAAAGCAAATTTAGCAACTCATGCAATCAAGAATACCCAAAATAAATGTAAGAAAAAATTAATTAAAATAATTAAATATTTGTAAATTCATGGAAAAAAAATATTTCAATACTTATAATTATATAAATCTCCTTATTCTTTAAGGATAAACAGGATATATAATTATATAAACCTTAAGTGCGCCAAGAGCTTTCTAACTAACTAAACTAATTGACACATTTTAGTATTTTCAATGAAATCATCTAGAATTAAAATTATTATTTTCCCTATTTTAACTATCAAATTAATAATAATGATAATAATAATAATAAAAAGCTTAACAATTAACAATTTATATAACCTTAACTCATTTTATTAACATTCCTTTTAGTGACAGAATATATATACTCCTTTTTTTTTCTTTTCTTTTTTATACAAGATAGAATTTCTACTGTAACCTAATCTAAGTTTATATGTGTATAAAGCTCCTTCGTAGAGACTTGAACTCCGGCCCTTGTCCTCCACACCCCACAAGCATTTATACTTAGGGAGTAACCACCGCATTAAGGGTGTGCGGTGGTGACAGAATATATACTTCTATATGTGTGTAATCAGGGCAGTACTAGCCTAAACTTGTGGCCATTAAAAAAATATATTAATAAGGCAAATCATTTATTTCCATATATTAATTATGTATACATAGTGCACTAATTATTAATGTAAAAGAATTTTTATGGTTATTTTTCTAAATTTTGCATAAGAAATAATTAATTTGAAAATGACACTCTTGCACAAATACAATTGTCTATATATATAGTAATAGGTGAAGTTGAGAGAAACTCAAATTAGAATTCCAAATTAGAGTTCCAATTTTACGCCATGTGTCCTAAATTATTTATTCTTAAAGAGTTTTATTTCTTAATTTTAGAATCAAATATGATACCACATTATAAATATTCATCTAAGTGAGTTATTAAGTACAAAAAATAAAAAGTCTAGAATGAATGAATCGTAAAAAGAAATTAAAAAAAAAATGCCTCACAATAATTTAAAAAAATAAATAAACAATTTACATTTTATACCTAATAATATCCTTAAAAAAAATTTTAAAGAGTTAACAAAATAAAAAAATGACTATCAATAGTATTTAAGTTATATATATATATATAGGAATTATATAGTGCATCTTATTGTATATCTTTAAGTATATCCATGCATATGCATGAAGTTACAAGCTAGTTTGACAATAATTGAAACAAAATCTAGCTGAAGGCAAAAGCAAAATTAATAACAAGCAATCAAGAATATTTAAGAAAATATATAATTAACTATGCACTTAAATCAGTAGAAATGATTAAATATATGTCAATTCACTCAAGCAATTTCTTAATAATACAATCTTAACAATTTACATTTCCTTTCTTTGTAATGACATAGTATGATTAACTCTAATCACCAAAATATTATTAACGAGTATTTATAAATGAGTGATAAAAATGTTTTATTTTTTTCGGCAAAATATTTCAAAATGAGCAAGACAGTGGCTAGTTAATCTTGATATGTTCAACATTTTACAAGCAGGTATTCTTTATCTACATTGTTGACTCAGGTTATGCTCTACCCCAAGAGTAAGGGACCAATACACTAGAATTTCTTTGTAAAGAATATTATGCTTTCAAAAGAGCAGCTTCTCCAAATTGCTAAGTTGCAGCATGCATGATTGTGATTTTACCTAGAGGGCAGAAAAATTTTCAGAAGTTTTTAGTATTCTAGATATACAAAATGGTATTTACATTTCCTCTACTGAAGTGTCTCCGATATGTACAGTCATCTTCTCTACTAAATCATCTGCAATATGCTTTCCTGATACTTATGGCCAGTTTGCCAGTCCTACAATCCTTGCCCTTCTTCTGCACGCGGCTTTTTCTTCATACCCGCTGTCACAGATAAATATAATTTAGCAATCCAGGCAACCAAATGATATAAGAAAGTCAGTCTTGCTATATGTTATCTAAACATTAAACATGGAAAGGAGCCAAAACTTTAACACCATAAATCAAGTAGTTTTACTAATATTTACCATAAATCAACCAAAAGTGTAAATGCCAACATTCAAAATGAGAGCCAGTTACTGATGCTGTTTATAAAATGCTACAACAGAATATTTCCCAGTAGAATTTAGTCTTCTATCAACATGTGAATACATCCACTCTCACAAAAGTAGATGCACGTTTTAACTTAAATTACACGAGTTAGAACTTCAGCTACACACCTGCTTCCACAATAACTTAAAACTAAAAAAGCTCACTAGGGAGAAAAAATGGACAGAAAAAGAATGGTCCATTCTTTCATTCGCACAAATATAATTATATATGCCACCCTTAAAGATTCTGTTGTGCATGCAGTATTTTCATCTTTTTCATTAAGTGATGAGTAGCATTCCTCTAATTACTTCTAGTTTTCTGTTCTTAAAAATTCCGATTTTGTTTTCAAGTACAGCAGCCACAATTAGTTAGAAGCCACATTACTGTATAACCTGCAAACATCTATTTTCAATTTTGAGGAAAAAATAAAAGGGCGGAGATAGAAGTTTGCATTTTGAAATTCTTGAATAATGCAGACTTTTAAACCTTACAAGCATATTGGAGAAGACATCTGATAACTCAAGTAAAATTTCAATAGATAATTGTCCAAAAAAAAAAAATAGAAAACATGAAACCATCACTTCTACAGCAAATAGAGCCCATTTATGCTACCCACAGCATTCAGAAGAGGAGCATGGTTTCCTCCTAAACAATGTTCTTTCTTGCAGACTATTCTTAAGAGATGGCATAGACATTAAAATTTTACCACTTGTTTCAAAAGCTTAACTTGATAAAAAAAAAAAATGGTAAGCAATTACTTAACCATTATTTTCCAATGCTCCCACTCACAAGTCTACACTCCCCCCTTAACAAGTGGGACCCCATACATGGAATTTTTTTTTTTTTTTTTTTTTGAATAAGTAATAAGTTTATTGGTATCAAAAAGTGAAACACCCTTAATTTTTTAATAAAATGTAAAATAGAGACTAGATTCAAATTTAGGAGACTACTTATCTCAAACACAATATTTGATAGGAAAGTATGAATTTAATCACTTAACCAATATTTTCTAACAATAATGGTGGTTTTGTAGGTTTCCTACCAAGAAGAATGATTTTGAGCATGCTTGGAATTTCATGGAATATATAACCAATACATTTTATTTCAATCCACTAACTAGTCAATAAAGGAAAGAGAGAGCGATTAATGATAATTAAGGAAGAATGATTTAATTTAAGTCAAAAGAACAAAGAGAGGTGGAGGAAAACCTAAATAAATAGTAATACAAGTAGTAAAAAATGACATATTAATTAAAGAGGTCAAAGGGAGTATGATTTTGAATTTAGTTAAAATGGAGGAAAAGAATACATGTTAATGACCCCAATTAGTTTGTTAAGGATCCATAGTCGATTTCATACTTTTGGACTAAGGCCTCGTCGATATTGTAAAAGGTCTAAACAATCAAAAAGAAACTAATTATTCCAATATTTAATCAGCAGGCCTTGTGAGAATAGGGAAACTTAATTTATTATTCTTTCTATCCCTAACAATATTAAAATATAAGGTGAAGTTATGTTAAAGGCCCTAAACAATATTGATAGTGTTGAAGAGGGGAAGCCACTTTATCCCTACTTCAGACAGGACACACTCCCCCAAACACACACACACACACACACACACGCACACAGAAAGAGAGAAAGAGAACATACAATCTTCGACATCCTTAAGCTGATAATAGTGTGGGGCTATTTCCACCAACCACTCCGGCTTTAGTTCCGTTACCTGTAATTCAAATTCTCATTTTTTGTTATGATAGCAAATATTCCAAATTAGCAGAGACTGAAAAGCCAACTAAAATCAAATGCTTCGAGGGCGGATGACAAATACCTGTCTCATATATTCCTTGGTTGTGAGTACCAATTCATGGTATATAACCCATCTTGGAAGGATCTAAAGGTGAAAAAGATAGAAAATAATGTCATTCACAAGTCATTTCTCTTAGGATATCAGTTGTTAAATAATTACTACTAACAGTCCAGCCAAGTGGGAATAAGTTTTATTTTTGAATATACTAAAGAAGAGAATGTTAAGGTATTCTAGATGGAACATCAGACCGAAAAATATAAAATAGAACATTATCAACCAAGGTGGCATAATCAATCCTCATTCATACTAGCCCTATTAAAAAATCTCCTTTACTAAGATTTAATCGGGGCTTTTCATGTTAAGGAACACCTCACTCCATAGGGAAGAGGGAAAAGTGTGCTAGCACATATTTTATTTAAAACATAGAAAGCCTAAGACATTGGTTTATATAAATTTGGGAGCCCAAACACCCAGTTTGAAAAATGAAAACCAGGAGCAAGACAGTTCAACTGGCTCATTATAAGCAAGTAGACAAAAAAAATATTATTAGTGTATAAAAAATGCATCTACACATCTAACACAAAGCACCAATCCCACCGAGAAGCATCAAAATCATTGTGTGAATGTTATTACCAATTTTCCTTAGTTTCATTTTTTTCATTTTACTTTTTCTGATAAGTATCATATTTTTAAAATTTTGCATTCAAAATAATTACTTTAAAATCAGAAACAGGCCAAACTGGAACTACCCCAACTTCAAGTCCAACAACAAGCCTTTTTAAAAAAAAAGTAAGATCAAATTTATTAATCAAGGCTACTTCATGCAAGGAGCATGAAGTAACAAAAATATATACAAAAAAACAAACTATGTACAAATAAGAAGAGAATCTAAGAACAGCGGTATGGAATCACTACACATGAATCCCCAAGCTCAAGATTAATTTGTTACTGCTTTGCAAATTCATCAATTCAAGACTTATTGTGAAGTCTAATAAAAGTGATAGACTGTGGTTTTAAAGATTTAGTTATATGTTTTATAGGGTGGAAACAGTTCTTAATTAGGGTTTTTATTTAACAAATTATTATCAATTTTTTAATCAGAAGCAATACCATTATTTCTCCAAATCCTGTGACCTAAGGTATTTTGGTTGAATCTATAACTTTCTAGGAGATCCTAAGTATCTTAGGTTTTATTTTCTTAGAGTCTAAGTTAGTCCTTTTATTAGTTATTATTACTTTATTAGCTTTTTTTCACTAGTCAAACACTGGACTTGTTGGTTCAAGTGGTACCTCCCCCAGCACCAAGTTCAGGGGGTCCAAGGGGCTGCATTTTAGTATAGTAATGTCAAACCATTCTATAAAATAAAATAAGTCCACTAGTCAAACTAGCAATCCTAATACATTTTTTATTTATGAACTAGCAATCATAATACTAATAGTACAAGAATGAGTCCTTATAAATAAATAAATATTTTATATATATATATATATATATATATTTATCCTTGATGTACTAAACAAATAGATAGTGTTGAATAATAAGAATTGAGAATTCGGTTGTGAAAGGCACATGTTGTATCTGTGTTAGACACAAGACACACCTAGGACACTGTTGCACCCATGTCCCAACTGTGTCCTTTTAATTTTTATTTTATTTTAAATTTAGGGTCACAAGAGCAACACTTATCTTTTATTTCTTTTTAGTTTAATCTTGAACACTTATCTAGTTATCTTTTATTTTCTCTTTTAGACATCATATGTAAGTCATGAATTCATTTTATTATCCTTTATTGCTCTTAAATTGATATATTTAATATTATATGAAAAATAGATGCTTAACAACATTTAAAAATAAACATAAAAATATATTAAATAATTAAGCAAAATATGTATTTCCACCGTACTCATGTTCTAATTTTTCAAAAAATTCCGTGTTATCGTGTCATACTCATGCCTTATCCGTGTTCGTGCTTCATAGTTCCTAGTATCTTTCTTCTTTTTTCCTTTCTTCCCTCTATCATCTTTCTCTTCTCGTAATACTATTCTTAAATACTCTTTACACAGTCACAAAACACCATATATTTCTCTCTTTTTTCCCACATGGGTGGATGTGACCACACGTAGACAAATTTCATAATTTATCCTACAAATGACCTGAGGTCTATACATCCTAGAAACCATTTAACGAATCAACATGCTTCAAACCAAGTATCACTTGATTAAACTAGACAATAAGAAGAATACACATCTAATAGCATTATACGTGTAACTCCACCTATCCCTTTGATTGAATAGATTGTGCTTTAATCATTTTTTTTTATAGGTCTCCACAACCCAACATCATTTTTTTTATAGGTCCCCACAACCCTACATCATCAACGATTAATAAAAGCATGAATTACTTACTTGTGCCAGCCCTGAGCTCGGATGTATGTGAACGGACTGTGGATGTTTTACTGTCCGATAAGACCCATTCTTTTGTAGCCTTGCAGAGTGTGGGAAAAAGCCTGAAAGGAACCATTTAGAATTAATTTCAACAATGAACACACACACACACAGATAATATATATATATATAAGGAATCATTTTGACTTCCTCGTCATTGCAAGCAAAGTAATTACCTGATGTTATAGCTTTTTTTATAGGTTCTAAATCACTGGCATTTGAGGTCACTTCAATTTCAACCCTTTCCAAGAGCCCCTCAAGTTGATCACGTATGTCCCTAGCACGTTTCATACTCCTAACCTGTAAACATTGAAATTTAAATTACAAAAAACATTAAGAACACTTATGATTACAAACAACTAGCACAACAATTAACCCTTTAAGCCAGCATAAGAATGTCTAAATTTCTGTACAGTCAACATAACCAATAATGCTAATGCTAAGGAAGTTTACAATCTTCATCAAACTCATTAATTTAAAGACAAAATAAAGAATAAAGAGTAAAGTTTATAAATTTATGGATTTAATAATAAAAATTTTAGTTAGGGGGAGCGAAGCACTTGTATTGTTACACCATTGCCACTTAGCTGTGTCAAATCCCTTTTTTAG
Source organism: Quercus glauca (assembly GCA_023736055.1). Taxonomy (NCBI): domain Eukaryota; kingdom Viridiplantae; phylum Streptophyta; class Magnoliopsida; order Fagales; family Fagaceae; genus Quercus; species Quercus glauca. The sequence goes on along the minus strand of CM043324.1, from coordinate 20,529,103 downwards.
TTGTAAACAAGAATTATACATACAATATAGTACATATTAATTCTGACTGAACTAAGCCCCAGAAGAAGGGTTTTTAGCTATTAGCAGTTTCTAAAACCAATTCATCTCAAGGCCTTTGCACCTAGTGACATGTATGCAATCAACACTGTTAAATTACTGATTGTCCCAAAATCTTAAGCTATTAGGAGTTGGTAGATTTAATCATTTAACCACATAATTCTTACAAATACATAGGCTTCTATTAAAACATTGGCACAATTAAGTTGTTACAACCAAGAGGAGTTGTGCCCAAACCATACCTGTATATAATTTTCATAGCACCATTGTGTTGAGTAATTTGTCTCCTTCCAAGAATTGTAGACCTGAATGAGAAAACAACAAACGAGGTCACTACCAATTCTCAAACACGGCTATTCATTGCAATGCTCATAAATCATAAAACACTACAGCCACATCACTATTCTTTTGGTTATTACTGAAAATGCAGCCAGAACAGCCTCTTGTACATTAGTACAAAGGACATTACTATCCGGCCACACTTGGAAATCCAGTTACATCATAAAATTTTAAAGATCTCAACTAAAAGAAATTTAAACCATTCAAATTTATTGAGAATGTCATGTCAGTGAACATGTAGAACTGGAAAATGCGTATCCACAAAATAACACCCAAAAAAAAAGACCATTATTAACCGAACCTTTAGCAATGCGATGTGGTCCCCTACATTTCCAGTGTGAAAATTCATTCGCGCATTGTCAGCATGGACTTGTTTGTCCTTTGGACGATAAAATATCGAATTTCCAATAGAAAGCATAGCAGCAATGGAAATCATTTCATCTGAGCATTTGTAATTGTCAGAAGCAACTATTGCTTTGGATAGCATAGGATCAAGAGGGAACTCTGCCATCCGTCTACCCACTTTAGTTAACTCACCCAGTTTGTTCAATGCACTCAAAGCAAAGAGTAGTTCTAGGGCTTTTAATAATGCTTCAGATGGAGGTGGGTCCATAAAATCAAAATTTATCAAGTCATGGATCCCGAGGCTCTTAAGACTAAGGACAACATTTGCAAGGTTAGTCCTTTGTATTTCTGGTATCGTATTATCTTCCATATCATTGTAATAGTTGTAGGCAGTATATAACCGGAAGCATTTTCCAGGACCTGTTCTTCCTGCTCGACCTGCCCTCTGGTTAGCTGACGCTTTGGAGACTGGAGCAATTAGCAATGACTCCATTCCAGTCCTTGGATTATAAGATTTCATTTTACAAAAGCCTGGGTCAATTACGTACTTGATCCCATCAATAGTCAAGGAGGTTTCAGCTATATTTGTAGCAAGAACAACCTTCCGTGCTCCTTCGGGAGTGGCTTCAAATATTTTTGCTTGGAGCTCAGTCGGTAGGTTTGCATATATTGGACATATAATCAGCTCAGCAATCTTTGTCCCTAGGCCCCTTATCCTGTGCTTTATAATTTCTTCTGCTGTTTCAATCTCTTCTTGACCAGTGAAGAAAACCAAAATATCTCCCAGTTCTTGTGTCACATGAATTTGAAGAACAGTAACTATAGCTGCATCCAAATAATCAGCTTCTGGAGCTTTTGTGTAGTGTATTTCAACAGGATAGCGCCTCCCTGGAAATTTAAAGATTGGAGCTGAATCAAAATAATCACTAAATTTCTCTGCATCAAGCGTTGCACTTGAGATTAGCAACTTAAGATCGGGGCGAAATCGAGCAATATCCTGTTACACAAGAGCACCAGTAGTCAGATAGTAAACAAATGATTAAAAATAATATTAAATGCCAAATAGAGTCCTGAAGCCAAAGGTAGTTGACAATTCCAAAGAAAAGAATGTGCTCCCTGTACATCTAACTGGGACGAGTAAGCTGTCTGATTGGTTCCGTATTAAGCATTCTTCAATTCTAATACCTTTCAGATGGCAATACTGAAAATATACATGCCAAAGGCATTTCATGAATCACTTGAAATTTTTTCCATTATTTCCAGGAAAACAAACAACTGAAACTTCAATGCACCTTGCCAATATTATACTGTAAGACTCACCAAAACATTGGCAGACTGCTCTACACACCTAATTGCAGGATAGCCACTTGTGATTGGAAAAATGACCCAACAGTCCAATAAATGAACTTCAATTGAAAAAATAAAAACCATAAAATATTAACCGCTTTAAATTAAAGGTTTTACACTCACCTTCACTAATCCAAATAGAATATCAGTTGAGAGAGTTCTTTCATGGGCCTCATCCACCATCACCACACTGAAAATTTTGCAAACATCATGAGATTTTCACTTCATAAGGCTCCTTTACGGCCATAAATAAATCTAAGGACTGAGTCCATATTATTATCTTAATTTATAAGATAAATAGGTTCAAAATCAAGTAAACAGCCCCAAATTCGACCACTTAAATTATGTATGTCCTATAATAACTAAAACAAAAATGTCTGAATTGATCTTTATCCTTTATTTAATTAATAATTAAGAGTAATAACTTTGAGTCTTTAATTAAATACTGCTTGTAGAAATATCAATAGACAAATCAGCAAAACCAATCTAACTAAATCATAAGACTCTATTGGGTTAGGAGGATAGAAAAGATTTGTGTTTCCCACCATATGTGTTTGGTGCAGAAGATGGAAAAGTGAAAGGATGGAGAGAATTACTTATATTCCCTTAATATATAAAGGTATAAACATGAAAAAGTGGAGAGGTAATTTTGTACTTTCTTCTCAATTCCATTTCCCTTCTCATTTTCTTCCATTTGGATGGGAAAAAAAAAAGGGTTGACCTGTATGGCAAATTTCAAACACCCATTTTATTTCCTATCCCTTTTCACCCCAACCAAACACAGAACAAAATAGCTCACCTGTAGCTTTCCAGATCTGGTTCACCAAGAAACTCTCGCAACAACATCCCATCTGTCATATATTTCAGAACAGTCTTTTCTGAAGTGCAATCTTCAAAACGGATAGAATAACCAACCTGCATATGACATACACCATTACTGTTGGCCTTCAACAGAGGAAAATTAAAGAAATCATATTATGGTATCGATAATGTTTATTGCATCATTTTGACACAAACAATAAGGAGAGAACATTTCAAGAAAAATCATAAAATGGGGATAATAGTAATGTTGCAATCCCAATTAGGTTGATTTATTAATACAAAAGATGAAGCAAAATTCAAGACAAAAATTCCAATCCCTCCATATCTGGCTGTTTTTTTTTTTTTTTCAGCACATGCACATCTATAACATCAGATCACATATTTGAGTCAAAGCACGCATACAAGTACAACATACATCATACATGAAAAGGCATACAATCCAACACAAAAATATACATTATTTTTCACAAGTCTTAATCACTAGTCACTACTAAGAACTTAACAACAGTAGGCTATCTAAAGACAAACCAGAGTACAGAAATTAAGATGGCATACCTCATGCCCAAGTTTGACACCCATTTCTTGAGAAACTCGAGCAGCAACGCTCATAGCAGCAACCCGTCGTGGCTGTGTACATCCAATCTGTAAAGAAAGGCCAAAATCATGATTAAAACCTAGGCTGAATTCCAAATATTTTCAATTAACCAACCTACTCCATCAATCACAAAGACCTCTCTTCTTAATTTCAGTTTGCAAAGGCAACTAGGGAGGATACAATTTACATCAGAATGTAGAAAATGGTAACACACTTTATTTGAAGGGGGAGGATGTGTCAGAATGTGTGTGTGTAACATAAACTCGGTAACATCATCTCAAATTTTTCTCTGAATTTTTCATAAGGGAATCAACAAAAGGTAACAGCAATTGTATTGAGGAAATCACCAGAAGATTTCCGCTAAATCTCATTCAAAAAAAAAAAAAAAAACCCACCATAACTTATAACCAGAAAACCTGATACCTTTCCACGCTTTGTGTATCCAGCTTCGTGAAGATATTGGGGTATTTGCGTAGTCTTTCCAGAACCAGTTTCACCAACAATAACAAGAATCTATCAAAAAAATAAAAGGTAATCATAAAGAAGTTTACACCTTCAAAGACATGCATTTGGATATGTGTGCACCTATGCAGACATATAATACATGACATTTCTTAAATTGATAATACAAAACATAATAAATATAAAATACTATATTAGGTGAAAAGTGTGAAGAAATTCAAAACCTGATGATCCTCAATGGCTTGAAGCAATTGATCTCGATATGGATAAATAGGTAATGATTTTCTATCCTCCTGAATGAGCATATAGAAAAATGATAATCAAAATTGTATTTATTTATTAACTTCCCTCAATTTTTTGAAATTTCCAAAATATGTGTTGTTTCACTTGAGAATATGTTATTCAGTCTCTTCAAACTTTTCTCATTTTTTAGGGCAATTCTGCCTTTCTAACTTCTACCACAGCAATAATTTTTTAGTGTCATTCCATGTTTATTTAAACAACTAGATAAAATTATTATTCCACAATTTTCTGAAAATTTCCTCAAACATCTTATTTTTTTTAATGTAATATATAATTCGAACTATTTAAACATCTTTTTTTTTAAGATATCTTTTGCCCAATCATGCCACATGCTTAATACAGAAGAATTTGATCCTAATAATTTATGAGGGAAGTATTTCAAACACCCCACAAAAGTGATTTTGACTACAAATTGACCTGAAGCTTTTCCAAAGCTGATTTTGCCATAGACTTCTCAAGCAACTCGGTGGCCTCCTCATTATCAATCTGCAAGTGAAGAAAAGTGACAAGCAGATAGAAATTTAGCACAAAATTAGGGAGGAACTGCCACAGAAGCAGATAGAAATTTAGCACAAAACAGAAGAATTTGATCCATATTATCCATTGCTTATTTACGGTAGTTTATTTGCATAACATGAGACAAAAGCTAAAAGCTAGCTTATTTCCAAAAAGCTGAAAGTTAGAATATTTGAAATAAAGCTGAAAGAGTACATAAAATAAGTAAAAAGCCAGCTTATAATCCAATGTCAAACACAAGCAAAGTTAAAATACATACATTTTCACCACCCATAACTGATGCTTTGATAAAATCAATCTGATCCTCAAACACAAACCTGTATATGAAAAGAAACAACAGATGCTAGTCATATCCATGCTCACATAAAACAAAGGAAACTATGACAACAACCTAGTGTAATCATTATATTTCATTTCACAAAAGAAAAAAAGAAAATGCCAGTGAACATCCTACAAGCATGTAAACAAGATTCACCAAAATGATGCGATAGAGTGGAAATTGAATAAACATACTGATAGTCATCAGATATTTGCTTTTTATTTTTTGAACCATATTTCATCGTTGCCTTTCCTGCAAAGGCAATAATTTCAAAATTAGAATACTGATCTCAGAGGAGAATTTTGGTTAGATGATGAACAAAAAGAATGCTAATCTTCAACTCACCAATTTGATGCTCCTCCCAGGCCTCTTGTTCGGCAAATGGATTCATTTTATCTGCAGCACCTTGGTCTCTATAAGGCACAATAAGTAAAATAAATAAATAAAAAAGCTTAATAAGACTGAACAAGATGCATTTCCAGAAAATAGATTCATAACCATGCTGTGGTGGATGGAGCTCCTAAACGAAATGTGGCTATTGTACTGTGTGTGTGTGTGTGTGTGTGTGTGTGTAAGAGAGAGAGAGAGAGAAATGCGATTGTAAACATCTCAGCATCCTTTCTTTCCAGTGTAACCTGACCTGTAACGTTGCATAGCCACAGCAAATCTCTTTTCCTGATTGACACCCCCTTCCTCATCATAGGCATCTGGCATCCTGTACTGCACTTCCAAAGAATGTAAGGGAGTTCAGCACATAATTAGTTAATAAGAACAAGAAACATATATAGGCAGAAGATAGGACAGAATTCATTCACTCATTATCTTAAATTTTTTGAAGTTTATTTGAAGCAAGAGGATAATTTCTTAATAGAAAGGTCTTCAAGCGTGTCACCTAGCCAAAATCAAGTATGTACGCAATGGCAATATGATATGAAGGGAAAAAAATAATTCATTATTTAAAGTTTGATATTCCAACATTGCATAGATGTATACTTGTGACCTACATTTGAGGAAAAATATATCTGATTTATTCTAATGTAATCGTTTTTTGCATACTGTCAACTCTTTATTTCAACTTGTGTGTTGGATTTTGTATTAATCTATTCTAAAAACTAAAATATTGACACATAAAACATTTTCATAGAAATAATAAAGGATCATATCCCCTGGCAATTTCTGCCGTCCTACTGTGGTGCATATATGTTTGATGTTGAGGTTGAACACCAATATCATTTTCTTAATGCATGGTGATTGTAACTAAACTCAAGAACAAACCAATCTGACCTTCTGCAACGTAAAGATACATGCCATATACTTGCATTAGTATGTGTAGGTATTCAGATGTGCAGACAAACGAATATGCATTAATACATATAAATATTTTTTTGAAAGTTAAATAAATATAATATAGATTCAATCTGTGTGTCAGTATGTGACAGAGAGAACCATTTTTTTTTCTTTTTTTTTTTTGATAATTGCAGAGAGAAACTCTTCAAAAAATTAAAACATTGATATAAGTTTTGGGGGGATATTTCTATAACTAAGAGTTTTTAAAATTGAATGGAAGTTTTAAATTTAATGTAGCTCCCATCCAGATCTGAGATACTGAGCATGGAAAAGATTTTTTTTTTTTTAGATAGGTAAAAATGCAACTAACTGAATTTGCCTTTTTCCATCTAGAAAGTACATTAAGGAACAGAAAGCAACTCTAATAAGCATTGAAAATTATTTGACTACAAGTCAGTGGACTGCCCAACCATAGTCAGACTTAAGAATGAAAAGAAACAAGAGGAATGAAAATACTGTATTTGATGGTTCAAACCCTTCTGCAATCCACTCAATTGTGTACATATCATCATCTAGGTTCCTAATTTGTTCAATGATCACCTTTCAAAAATATTTGCCATCTTTAACTGATTGAGAGGCAGAAAATTCATTTTATGGTTTCACATTTCTTAACTTTCTTCTTTTTTTCCCAGCAATACTACTTATAAATAAAAAAAGTTAAAATTACAAAAATTAATTATTTTTTTCTTCAGAAAAGGCAATAAAGTTTCCATCTAAACCGGTTTGCAGAAATCTCTTCCAACCCACTACATCGCAACGTAGATGATCATCAGCTTAATTTTATAGCTTGGCAATAACAACCAATTCCTCAAATATTAATGTTATGCAACATTTGCAAAATTGTCATGCGCTACCAAGGACTACACAAAGTAACTACAAACACAATTAACATTACCATAAAAATATAACCAGAACAATGAATGAATAAATGGATCTGATAACAATGCCTTGATGAAATGGTTGGTTACCTAGATTGGAGAAAATTCAGAGAGATTTTCTATGGGGTAGTACGGGTGAAGAATTTAAATTTCATTTGGTTAACTGGAATATTTGTTGCAATCCAGTCTGCGATGGGGGTTTAGGATTTAATAAGCTGTTAATCTAATCAAGCTTTGTTGGGTAGTGCTTGTGGAGTCATGTGCGTGAAGAAATGGCGCTTTGGAGGCAGTTCATCAAGTTAGAGTACAGATCCAGCAGTGAGTTCTGGTGCTCAGGGGTGGCTAGGGGAGCATATGGATTGCGTTTGTGAAAGTAAATTAGAAGTGGTTGGGATATATATATATATATATATATATATATCAGTAAGAAAAGAAGCTTTATTCAATCAAAAAAGAAGAAGAAAGGCCGAGGCCAAAGTAAACAGGGAGTATACTAAGGACACTCCAAAGGAAAAGAAAAGCAAGAATACATCAAAGAAAAAGAATAAAACAAAACAACCCCAAGATTCAGGAAAGAGCCAAACTGTCCAAAAAGGTCAGAAAGTCTAAACCTGAACCGACATTAGAGCAAAACACCTTCTGCCACTCAAACAGAGTACCCAAAATTTGAGATTTCAGTTGAACATTTGAACATTTAGATCCTTCAAAAACTCTCAGATTTCTTTCCCTCCAAATGGTCCATAAAAGACAAGCAAGAATAGCTCCCCACCTAGTAGATTAAGTTTTTTTTACCACAGTCCAGACCAAATAATGAGCAGGTATGGCACCTTCTTTGGCATCACCCAAGTAAAGAACCAAATGAGAGAAAATAAAAACCCATAATTCATGTGCAATGCCACAATGCAAAAATAAATCATCAATATTCTCCCCAACAATCCGAAATTATCAAACCCCTCTTCTGCAGGTTGTCAGTCGTTAAGATCTTCCCTTTCACAGTGGACCAGACAGAAACCAACCCGAGGAGGAACTCTCACACGCCACACCATCCTCAAAGGGAAAAAAAAATGCGACCCCCACCTCTCCTCAAAAGCTAATAAAAAGAACTTACTGAAAATCCTCAAGACTAAGAAGGATTCCAGATTAGTATATCCTCCTGAGGAAAATTAATCTATACAGAATGTAACTCCATTAGGAATAAGCCCACGCTCTCTAGCTTCCAATCATGAAAAGGCTGAATGAATGTGATTCCAATGGATACAAGCATTGGAACCATCCAAATATTCGGCTAAAAAAGCCTCTTTATTTTTTGCAATTTCAAAAAGGTCCAGGAATCTGTCCAAAAAGGACTCATTACTCCACCAGATATCCTACCAAAAATGAATCTTATGACCTGTTCCCACTTCAAAAGAGATGTTATTCGGAAGATCAGGCCAACCCTTGCTTATATACTCCACAAACTAACACCATAGGGCCCCACCACCAAATCAGTACACCAGCCACCCCTAGAAATACCATATTTTATCCCTATAACTTGCCTCCAGAGAGCATCAGTTTCCACCCCAAACCGCCACAACCATTTTTTCTGATATATTCAAACACTTCATTTGTTTTGATGGCAGTGGCTCTAAAATTAGATTCTAGCATGATCTGTGGCAAGGAGAGACTTCCCTCAAGGAAGGATATCCTACATTGTTTCTTACGGAAGCTATGATGGTTAATTATAGAGAGTATAAGGATGACCAGTTGCATAGGAATCCTTTGTTTCTTCATGCAGTGCGGGACTTAGAAGTAGATGATGTGGCCCAGTTATTGGCAGAGCTCTATAACACAAAATTTAGACATGGGGAGGTTGATACATTGGTGTGGACCCCTTCGCCTCAAAAGGCTTTTCAAGTGAAGAGCTACTACAACACATTGCTAGGGGGTACAGACTCTCCTTGGAAGAGTACTTTGAAAATCTGTATCCCTCCAGGGGTTGCTTTCATTTCAAGGTGTGTTGAGGAGGACTTTAACAGCAGATAATTTCAAGAGATGAGGTATTATTGTTACGGAGTGGTGCTTTATGTGTAAACGGAACGAGGAGGATGTAAATCACCTATTTCACCATTGTGATGTGGCTTGGGAGTTATGGTATATGGTATTTTGTTTGTTTGGTGTTTCTTGGGTGATGCCATGGTGTTGGCGACGTTGGAGTGTTTAAGGGGAGGTTTGGCAGGAGAGGTAGTGGGGAGGTTTGGCAAGCAGTTCCTTTGTGTCTCATTTGGTATGTTTGGAGGGAACATAATGAGGGTCAAGAACTTAGTGTGGTGAAGTTGAAGTATTTTTTCTTTAAGACTTTATTTGAGTGGACTTTGCAGACTTTATATTTTGTAGTGGAAGGTTATTAGAGTTTTTTTTTTTGGAGGGTTATTAGAGTTCATGGACTCATTGTACACTAACTATTGCCATGTGTTCTGTTTTATCTTTCTTTTGTATCCTTTATTTGCCTTCTTCTATACACAGCTTGTGTAATGGGGATGCACTATTTTTGGTTAAAATGAATTTATTTACTTATCGAAAAAAGAAACTGCTGATTACCTCATTTGTATCATCATCCTCCTCTGACCGCTTCTTCACAATCTCATATATTTCCTTCTTGTACCTAAACAAACATAAGATCCATTCATTTGTCATCAATCAAAATTCCAGAAGTTTGAGAAAAAGGGGCAGGAGGAGGAGAGAGGCATGTTTGGAGCCCATGACAGGGATTCTGACCTTTGAACTATTAATTACGGATACAAAATGAATAAGTTCAAAACATTTCTCACATGAGTACTCAACCACAGGGTGACTATAGTTGATTGTCACAGACATGGTTCAAAAATGCACCATGTGTATAAAGAACAACACAGAGAATGTTTTAAGTCATTCTATCATCTTTCTGCTGCATGCCACGCCACCAGGGTGGCCATTCTACAGCTTTTTTTTTTTTTTAGTATAAGAAACAGATGCCAACAATTTTGAATTTTTTTTTTTTTTTTTTTTTGATAGGTAAGCAGTAAACTTTTATAAATGATAGAAAAAAGAGAAATACAAGAAGTTCATGATGATGAACAACAAGAAATAAAAGGAACAAACAGTACAAAAAACAGAGGGTAATCAGGAAACTAAGCTAAGGGAGGACAAAAACTTAGAGAGAGAACAATTTTGAAATTTTATTTGATACTAGTACTATACTCAAGCAATGTGTCATGAGCTCAAGTCTCTGGCAATCGGTCTCTTCAAAAATTTAAGGAAAGAATGCCTTCTAGCCACCTCTCCCAAACTAAGTAGAAATATTAGCCACTAGGTAAGCCGGCCCTCCACTAGTTATAAACAATGTAAACTAAAGAAAGGTTTTAATAATATGATAAACTACCATTTGTCCAAAAAGCTTATACCATTTGGAAACTATTAGGAATGGTTGATTTAATCATTTAACCATTATTCTAACACTCCCCCTTACGTGTCGAACTAAACTCCCCCTTAATAATTGGGGCCTAACATGTAGAATTTTTAACTTACTAAATAGAAGGTAGAGTGGAATTAGGACCACCTGCTCTGATACTATAATAAACTACCACTTATCTCAAAAATTTAAATCTATTAGAAAATTGTGAATTTAACCCTAATTTTAACAAATACTATTGAAATTGAACAATAAAAAAAAAATAGTAAAAATGAAAGGACAAAAATTAATTTCAGTTATATGGCAAAGAAAAGGTGTAAGATGGAGTTCCCAAGAGACATCATCACACATGCAAACACAACATGCAAGGCCTAATAAAGGATTTCTTCATTAGTCTAGGAAAAAAGTCTTAAGTGTGTAAAATAAATGGACAAAAGAACTGTCCACATTGCAAAAGGAGAGGGCATCCACTAGGACAACCACAGATTTTTGTTCTTTTTCCAAAATGACAAGATTTCGGGGGCGGGGAAGATATTCGGCATCTGCATTTCAAATTATTGTGAAATAAAACCTTGAAACACTAAACAAAATTAACGAAGTTTACAAGTACCAAGTGCGATTCTATTTTTTTTTTTTTAATCATGCAAGGTAAATTTTTTTTTTGATAAGTAACGAAAAATTTTATTAGAAAAAAGCAAACCTGGTACATTGGTGGTACTATGAAAGAAGTACAAACAATTCAAAAAAGAATGATCAAACAAGTGCAAGAGAGAAAAACAAGGGGGAGAGAAAGAAGCAGCACTCCAATCCAACAAAGTACGGAAGAAGAAGGCTTTGATCATGCATAGTAATATAACATCACATCATAAAGGTTCAACATCCAGCACATATATACTCTTTGAAAAATTATGTATACCAACCAATCGCATAGAACATAATATTAGTTTGACATGCTATTTAAAAGATAGATAATTTAATGTAAAGTGAGTACTCAGAGACTCATAATATGGAAAAGGAAAACGAATAATATAATAATACACAAGCTGTAAGAGACAAATTACCTTAACTCACGATATTCTGCTTCAGTAAGCTTCACACCATCAAATAGATATTGCTCATCTTCTATATCGTCTCTGAGGCGAAGCCAAATAAACAAAATTATTAAGAAAGAGCACCTACCACTATTTCCATTATTCTTTTTTTCAGGTCGAAAGTCATCAAAAAGCAGAAGCTGCAGTGTGCAGCTGAACTAAGGTAAGAGCAAAATGTACATCCATCATACCTTAATTCCTCTAGTTTCTTTTGCTCCCTTTTCTTTAAGTACTCTTGTCTTGAAACTTTTCTGAAACAAGGCAAGAAAGAGATGATTAGTATCAATATTAATCCACCACATAAAATTGGAACACCAAATGGTGCAACAGATAGAATATACATAAAATCCTTCACTTCACTTTATTCTTTCGCATTTTTGGAATTTTTAGATCTTTGTATTTCTCGAACTTAGTTTTTTAGTTTCTCTTGAATGGTTCCAGTATGCTAGGGCTTCACCATTTTTTCTTTATCAATAAAGCCTTTACTTATAAAATAATTAAGGTAATATGAGAATGATTGTTATTATTTTTTTTTTTTTTTGCAGAATCTTCATCTAATCTGGCAAACACAAATGACAAATAGCAAGACTTCAGAACAGCATGGGGAGTTGAGACATCAACATCATTTGTGGAAGGAGCTCATGGCAATCAGATGTAGGAAAAATGGGTGAGGGGAGGGGGTTCGACATTGAATTCAGTGGGAGATGCACATGGAGTGGGAGTTGGGAAGGGTATTAAAGCCAGTAGGACTCTTTTTTTTTTTTTTTATTAAATTTCAGGTTAGTAATTGTGGAAGCATCAGATTTTGGAATGATGTCTGCTGTGCTGATGAACCTCTAAAGGTATTACTTCTAGAGCTATTTACGCTAGCTGTGAATAAATCTGCTACAGTGAATGAGTATATATAAGTAATAGATGCTGCCAAATAACACTTTTTTTTACTTGCTCTACTTGATCAGGATAAATATTGGAAAATATGATTAAAAAATGTTAGAAGTTGTATGGAAATGAGCCTATTACGAGGCTCTGAGAGGGGTTATTAGTTTAGATTCCCCTTGAAAGGCTAAGTGGAGTTGAAAGCACCTACAAAGGTTGCATTTTTTATTTGGAAAGCAACTTTGGGGAAATTTTCTACAAATGATTTTCATATGCAAAAATGAAATGAAATGAAATATATAAAAATGAAATGAAAAATCTACAAATCTTTGCTACTTCATTGCTTAAGTCCTATGGTGTTAGAAATAGGCATGGATGTAGCCCTTGGAGAAGCATAAGGGCAAGTGGATAGATTTGTACTTCTGAAGGCTGACTTATGAGGTCGGGGATGGTAGAAGAGTGAGGCTTTGGCATTAAAAATAGTGTAGGAATTATGCAATAAAGGAGTTAGATTGCTTAGTTACATGGACTCTATTGCAGTAAATAAGAATGTTTCAAAGCACTCTTGCCGAAGACCTTTGAATAAAGGCGGAATTTCTCATGGAATACTAGATTTGAACAAGCTTTCAATGATTGTGAGATGCCGGATCGAGTCGTTGCCTATGACCTATCTTGGTATGCCATTGGGGGCGTCTCACAAGTCCCCTACTGTTTGGAATCCTATCTTGGAGAAAATTGAGCGTAAGTTGGCCGGTTGGAAGAAGTTGTATTGTCAAAAGGTGGAAGACTAATGTTGCTTAAAAGCACATTATCTAGTCTCCCCACTTATTATTTATCCCTTTTTACCATTCCTACGCATGTGGCCAATAAAATTGAGAGGCTGCAAAGGGATTTCTTGTGGGGGGACTTCAAGACTCATTTGGTGGGATGGGACAAGGTGTGTGCACCTTTGGAAAACGGAGGGTTAGGAGTAAGAAAATTAACTACTTTTAATAAAGCCTTACTAGGGAAGTGGTTATGGCGGTTTGGGATTGAGGAGACAAGGCTTTGGAGAAGGGTTGTAGCTCTCAAGTTTGGGGAAGAATGGGGGAGATGGACATCCAAGCTAGGTAGAGGGGTATATGGGAGTGGCTATTGGAGAAGTATCCACATGGGATGGGAGGATTTTAGCCAAAATATTCGCTTTGAGGTAGGGGTGGGAGATAGAGTGAAGCTTTGGACAGATCAATGGTGAGGGGATTCTCCACTTAAATTGACTTTTTTGAGCGTGTATGGGATTGCATCCAATAAAGAGGCTTCGGTGGCCTCTTCTCTTGAACTGTTGGGAATAGAAGAACGGAGAAGCTAGGATGTTCATTTGACTCGGAACCAAATGATTGGGAAATGGGTGGTGTGAATGATTTTCTCCGTACCTTGGGCTCAAATCTACCTCCCACTGAGAACGAAGATCGTATGCGATGGAATTTGAAAAAGAGTGGGGATTTTGATGTCCAATCGTTTTACAATAAGTTGAGAAGCCTCTTGCCCATTATTTTTCCTTGGAAAGGTGTTTGGAAGGTTAAGGCTCCGCGGCGTGTTTCCTTCTTTGTGTGGACTGCTGTATGGGATAGGATCCTTACAGTTGAAAATTTGAGGAGTAGAGGGATGGATTTTGTTGACTGGTGTATCATATGCCGTAGTAATGGAGAGACGGTGGACTATTTGTTACTACATTGTGGTAAGGCTTATTGGTTGTGGAGTTTGGTGTTTAGATCTTTTGAGTTTTCTTGGGTTTTGCCAAGATCGGTTGCGGATACTCTATTTGGTTGGTGGAATTGGCCTGGAAAGCATTTGTCTAGCATTTGGAATTTAGCTCCTTTATGCTTGATGTGGTGTCTTTGGAGGGAGCGTAATAGGAGGACATTTGAGGACATGGAAAGTTCGGATGACCAACTTTTGGCTTCTTTCAGTGGCTCTCTGTTTGACTGGTCTAGGGCTTGGGAACTCACCTCTAGTGATTCTCTCCCTATGTTCCTTAGCTCCCTCCTGTGTATTTAGTATCTTTTCCTTTCTTTACTCTTTTTTCTCTTTCTTTTCCCTTTGTATTTTTCTCTCTGCCTTATGTTTTTCTGCATAAGGTAGTGTTTTTCAATATATATCTTTATTACTTATCAAAAAAAAATTGTGAAAGAGGGAGTTGATTCTACGTTAACATATTAATCGATTGAAATAGAGGCTAAGCAGTGAAGGAAAGTTTGATTAACTCCTTTTACAAGGCCCTACAAATAAGAGGTTCTAGTGGTATGAGGTATACGGCGTACAATGATACCGAGGAAAGTGGCTTTCTTCGTACTACAGATCATTTGCTGCCTCATCGCAAAGTAGCCCATAAAACTGGGGTTGTTTATTTTTACTGTATTTGGGATTCATTGGATGATGCCTAAGAAGACAAAATCTATTGGAGATTTTCCTCGTTCTCCCTCTTTTTGCTTGTAACTCTATGATTCATGTATTTCTTTAGGGAAACTTTGCGTACACATCCTATGCACATGAGGCTTCTCCTCTATTTCAATAAATTTTTATTAATTGTAAAAAAAAAAAAAAAATTTTGATAAGTAACGTAAAATATTATTAAAAATTATAGCCAATCCAAGTAGATTGGGAATGTACTGTAGGGGCAAAAATCAGGAGCTTATAAAAATTTAGTTAAGGACTACTGTCTTTGCGGCTTTTGGTGTAAGATGTGTTATGCCCAAATCAATGTCTGCTTTGCTCAAATATGACGACGGAACCTACTTCGTTAAAAAATAGTTCTTAGTCTGCTAAGCACACTTGTTTGTGCTTCTACACATCAACACAGTGCTTTTTATTTTTTGATAAGTATCAACACAGTGCTTTTTATATTAGTAACTCTCAATAATTTTCATCTAGGTGTTTCATAGACAGCTAAAAATTTATGAAAATCCGTTCTTGAGATCATATTTGTCATGTTCAAGCTCATTTAACACTGTTAAATGATAAAATTGATACAATAGAATGTGATAAAGAAGGTTTTTTTTTTTTTTTTAATTTGATAATAACGTGTCTATGCTTCCTAGATTTGAACCTTGTCTCCATTGGAAACACCAGGAGGTGCTAGTTGAACTATAAGGCTCTTGTTGTAATAAAGGAGATTTCGGTAGGCTGTCAAGCACTGTCTTTCATATTAATCAGCAAGTCGCAAACTGCATAACTAAATTATCTCAACAAGCCTACTTCTTCTCAAAATGTGTCCTTACTTTTGTTATCATCAAAACAACTCAAGCAAGACTCTATCCAGCTTTATAAGGTTGACAAAATGACTCCTTTGTGCCATTCTGTGCTAGCTAGAGGATTAACTTTAAAGAATCCTTTTAGTCACATCAAGTACACATCATGCTCTTAATAATTTTTTTAATAAAAAGAATGATGTTTTCATTTCAAACAAAGATGTAATATCATGTTAATAAAAATGAATAAATGAAAACACAACCAAGGGTGTATATATATATACATATATAATGACCAACCTTAAAGTTCCGATGCCATCTTGCTCCAAAGCATTAGATCTCCTTATTGCCTCTTCTGTTGTGCAATAAAATACATAGCTGAACCACATTTACATCTAAATGTATATACATCTACAATATGTATTTGTATGAGCAACTATGCATTTATTTGTGGGATGTAATGAGTGTTGATGTATTTAAGCAGGACTCTAGAATACCATACCTTCCTCCCTTCGTGTTAACTTTGACTCTGTTAGCTGTTAAAAAATCAACAACCAAAAGAAGAAATAAATAAATAAAAGAGACAGAATATAAGTAACATGAAAGGTAACAAATAAAGCATGTTGTAAAAGATTATCTGTTTGTGCATATATGTATCTTGTATGCACAAAAATGACATTTAATACTAATCATTCACACATATAGGAAGACACAGCAGAGTCTATCATGCTATATCAGAGCAAAAGTACTAAATTTTGTTTAGTGTAAATACATCTACATAGATGCAGGGACAATGAATCCAAGCCTGTATATACACCTATATATGTTACATGGACATGCCAAATTAATTTGCATCTGCTGGCAGGCTCAGATATGTGGCCACTCTTTAGCTGCCTCTTTATGCATAGAGCTATCAATCAATTATGTAAGGATCTATAGGGAACATCAACCATGATGCTTTGAAATAACAAGACATAGACCAACAAGTTACAAATATATCTTCTAGCAACAGCTAAAAGAAACAGATCAAAATAACAATTTTGATATAAATAAATGTGTACCTTCCGTGTCCCTATTGCATCCCGTTCCCTTATATTTTGCTCTAATTGCTCCCTCTCTCTTTGGTCGCGCAGTCTTTCTTCTTCTGACTGCATAATAGTTGAAACACAAACCATATGTTAAATTTGGAAAAGGGGAAAAAAATAACTAAATAATGAAAATAAAAATAATGTTTTTCCCTGATAGAATTGATGCTTCGGGAAACACAAGTTACAAATTTTAAAAAGGCAAACAATAGTATTATCAACGAAACCATGTAGGTATTCCAAAAAAAAAAAAAAATTAGATAGGATACTTTTTTAAATGTCCTCACCCAGCATTGCCAAGTAGGATGTGGTAATATAATATAACAAGCAAACAAACCAGCCAATGAGAATACCAGCTAAATGCCTTAAAAGTATTAAACTGAATCAAAGGATGAAGTCAATTATTTAAGGTCAGTCATGCATTATAACTCAGCCATCTTTTTTCAATGAGCCAATGAAATATAGCTCGAATGCCATTTCCTCCTCACATATTAATGGGATGGAGGGTGAGGACAAGGGTTCAAGACCCACTATGGGCATGTGTAACTTACCAAACAAAGAAGAATTCTTTTTTTCAGTGAACATTGTGGTATAACAGAGAGAGAGAGCATCTTAGACAAATAAAACGACTTGGCTTAAGAATAGTAAGATACCTCTGAACCATCATCTTCATCTTCGGATGTTTGTCTTTTAACCTGTCCTTTTCCTTCCCCCCATGCAATTACCTGTGGCGTTGCATTAAGGCAAACAAAAGTGATTTGCCATTAGAACAAGTATTGCCCATTAGCTTATGGGGGAAAAAAAATTTTATATATATATATATATATATAAATTAGATTATAAACAAAATGCCTCATCGTCTTCATCATCTTGACTTTCAATCTTCTTCCTGAAACGTTTTCTATTGGTATCTGCTTTTCTGGTTTCAGGAGCAGCATCAATGGAAGATCGATGCCCAGCATCATCCCCAACAACATTATCTTCTTCTTCATCATCTGCATCCAAAAGTGCATAAGTCTTCTGTTTTCTTGCCAATATCGCAGCTTCCCTCTCTTGTTTCTGATAAAGCTGTTTTTTTTTTTTATAAGTAGACAAGATATCAATAGAAAAGACTACTTCATGGAAAAAAAACATGATAAAGCTGTTACAGACACCACTTAAAGTGAGAGAAGGCAGGAAATTTTTAATTCGTTTATGTGAAGAATAAGAAATTAAAATGGCAAAGGTAAACTAGCAGATGCTCATTAAAGATGGAAGTATATGCATTGACAAAATATCAAGTAAAAAACTCACGTTTACACCAGATGATTTACGGGGTACTCTAGTGAAGATTTCTTCAGCAAATGCACGGGTGTCACTTGACAAAGACAATCCACATTCCACTAGATTATTCACCACATCAGCAGGTGATGTCGCTTTCTTAGCTACAACAAATGTAACATCTCCATTAAACAAAGTGCTAACCATAATCACAAAGTGAAATATGTTAAGTACACCATATCATGCTTTACCTAGTCCAATAATATATTGAACTAATGTGGGCTGAGAATATCCCAGTATCGACATCAACTTATCAGATACCCATGTCTTCAAATTCCCATCGCTCGCCATTTTCCCTGGCATCAAATAACATAACCAAAACAACCAAATCAAACCAGTGGTTCCACCTTTTAATATTGGGTATAAATAATGTACGCAACAAACTATTAAAATTAAATGTGGCCAAATACAGTAGTGCCAATGGAAATTTTTATTTTTTAGCATTTTAATTAGGGGAAGGGGTTTTCCGGATTTGAACCCTGGATATTTCTATTGGAATTTCCATTTGACCTAGAGGTCATTGGCTAGTGCCGATCAAATTACAGATGATCAAATGAACCAAAAGATTAATAATTCCTCCTAGGGTCATCTGGTTGCTGAAACTTTCAATTATAAAAGAACAATAAAAAAGAATAAGCTGTTGATTTTCTATGGACTTGAGAAGAAAAAAACCTCCACTTATTCAGCTGAATCATCACAATAATCAATGTAAATTTCACATCACTTTCAGAACCCAGAGCACAAAATAAAAAAGGACAAAATATTCTATAGCCAGTTTGTGGATTTTTTTTTTCTTGGTTCCAGTTATCGGGTGCCCTTAGGAAATTTGTTAATGGATCATTCCAAGAAAGTTTTAATACCACTTTTATAGGAAATATAAAAATCTGTCAAAAAATTCAGTTACTTTTTTCTTTGCCCATAAAAAAATTCTGAAATATTTCCTAAACCAATGCCTTCAGGGCATTCATTAACTTTTTCCCTTTTTCTTTGCCATATCCTCAGTTTTCTCAGCAAACAAACAGTAAATTAACTTTTCACGATAACACTCTCTGAATTGGTTTAAGCTATATTTCCATTGTTTTTTTTGTGCAATACATTAAGTCCCCCAATTTAATTCAAACAGTGTTAATATTTTCCAAGGAAAATTGAATTCAATGAAACTATGTGTTTATATTAACTATAACTAAGTTTGACTCATTCATAAATAAACAAATACCCAGGTATTAGAATTGGAAATAATGAGTTTCTGAGCAACCAAACAAGAAATTACTGGGTTCTTATATTCCAAGCAACCAAACACAGAAGATAGAATTGAAGTTCAATTTCAAAAGCAAAACAATAAAAGTTAAGGAAACTAATCAGAGAGAGAGAGAGAGAGAGAGAGAGAGAGAGAGAGAGAGAGAGATTATTACTAGGGTTTGTTCGGCGAGGAAGAGAGAGTTTGGGTTCTGAGAAAGGTTGGCTATGGCGCTGTGACTCGCACGTGGGAGGTGTTCGAGCGTGTGACGCAAGGGAAGTGTGAATGTGAGAGAGACCACCGGAGGAGACAGACAGCCGAAGATTGTGAGTTTCTGAGAGAGACAGCGCTTTGGGAAGGAGGGTTTTAGTTTTACCGTTTCTGTGATTTGGGAACCGACCTTTTTTTCAAATAAAAAATCCCTGATTTTTTTGAATTTTTTTTTTTAAATGGGTTTTAAAGTATTTTTTATTTTTAAGCCTTATTCAATTTTTTTTTAATTGGAGTGAATTTTGACAAATTCATAATTAAATTATATTTTCTTTTTATATTCTCTATTCTTGTAAAATTTTTAAAAAATTAAAAATTAATAGAGATATTATCAATAAATTATTTAAATTTCAATTTTTTGTAATTTAATATTATGTATAAAATATAAGAATATAGATTATATAGTTAATAATATCTGATTGATATAAAATTTGATATGTATATTAAGAACATAAGGAACATGCAATTCAACAGTTAGATTTTCAAAAAGATAAAAACTACCTACAAAATTGGTTATAGTCTAAGACTACAACCTTACTCAATATTTTTTTGTTGGAAGTGAATTTTGATAAATCCATTATTGGATTACATTTTCTTCATATTTGCAAAATTTCTAGAAAAATAAAGATTAATAGTTATGTCAACAATAAATTTTTTAAACTACAAGTTTGTGTAATTTAAAATTATGCATAAAATATAAGTTTATAAATAATATAGTAAATGATATCGATTGACACAAAATTTGACATGTGTATTAAGAGTATAAAGAACATACAATTCAACGGTTAGATTTTTAAAGGGTAAATTGCAAATTACACCCCTAAAGTTTGGGGGTGATTGGATTTTATACCCTGAAATTTCAGAATTTGGATTTTACTCCCTGAAATTTAGAGTGTTTAGATTTTACACCCTAACGTTTTAGAACTTGGATTTTATCCCTTAAAATTTATGGTTGTTTGAATTTTACACCCTCAAAATTTGAAATTTTAGGGTGTAAAATCCAAACACCCTAAAACTTTAGAGAGTAAAATCCAAACACTTTTAAATTATAGAAGGTAAAATCCAAATTTTAAAACGTTAGGGTGTAAAATACAAACATTACCAAATTTCATGGGGTAAAATCTAAATTCTGAAATTTCAGGGTATAAAATCCAATCACTCCCAAACTTTAGGGGTGTAATTTACAATTTACCCATTTTTAAAATATATAGTAATATTTATTTTATTGAGTAAGATTATAGTCTTAGGTTACAATCAATTTTGTAATTAAACTTTTTCATTTTCAAAATACATAGTAATGTTTATTTTATGAACAAAATTTAGTTACAAAATTAGTTATAACCTTAAACTATAACCTTATTCAATAAAATAAATATTACTATATAATTTGAAAATCTAACCATTGAATTGCATGTTTTTTATGCTCTTAGTATACATGTCAAGTTTTGTGTCATTTTGATATTATTTACTATATGATCTACAAGCTTATATTTTATGCATAACTTTAAACTACGAAAACTTACAATTTAAACAATTTATTGATGACATAACTATTAATCTTTAATTTTCTATAAATTTTGCAAGCATGGAGGATATAAAAAGATGATGTAATCTAATGGTAGAGTTATTAAAATTCACCTCATATAAAAAAATATTGAGTAAGGTTACAGCCTTAGACTATAACTAATTTTGTAGCTAAACTTTGTCATTTTTTTAATAGTTCACAGGATTCGGTTAGTTCTAATTGTTAAAGTATTTTTTTAATGTGAAATTACAATGTTGGTTCCTCAAATTTACCCTGCATGTATAATTGATTCCTCAAGTTTTAAGTGAACACAATTAGTCCCTCAAGTTTTCAGAATAAGTAATATAAGTCCTTCTGTTAATGACATGGCATTTCTTTTTATTTAAAATTTACAAAATGAATTTACACGTAAAAAACAATTTGACCCGTTTCAATTCAAATCTTAATCCTAACACGGTACCAACATAAAACTCATTTGCAATCTGATTCACAAAAAAAAAGAGATAAGGGTAGAGAGTGATTGAACAAACCCAAGCCCTAGCCACCACCGACAACGCCACTGCCCTCCATCAGAGACAGTGGCCTATTTCTTCTTAGACATCCACCGATGTTATTGTTAATCCACCAATCGTGGTGTATTTCATCTTCAATCTTTTTACTGTTACGCTTCCCTTGAATATGGGTTTTTTTTTTTGGTTCATAAAATTCCCTTGAATGGTTATTTTGAGATGGAATATATACTATCCGACAACTCGACTATAAGCTATAAGCCTTTGCAAGAAGTGTATCAGAAAGTATTTGATTTATCACGTTTAGGCTTAATCTAACCTTCTTCTAAAAAAAAGGCTTAATCTAACCTCTTCTTTGACGGAGGGCAGTGGCGTCGCCAACAATAGCTAGGGCTTGGGCTTATTCAATCACTCTCTCCCCTTATCTCTTTCGTGGGTTTGTGAATCAGATTGCAAATGAGTTTTATTTTGGTACCGATTTAGGATTGAGATTTGAATTGAAATGTGTCAGATTGTTTCTTACATGTAAATTCATTTTGTAATTTTTAAATAAAAAGAA
This sequence comes from Quercus glauca, assembly GCA_023736055.1. Taxonomy (NCBI): domain Eukaryota; kingdom Viridiplantae; phylum Streptophyta; class Magnoliopsida; order Fagales; family Fagaceae; genus Quercus; species Quercus glauca. Next base: position 20,506,647 of record CM043324.1, on the reverse strand, counting down.
ATGTCACGTCATTAAAAAATTATAGGTAATTATTCTGTTAGCTACATAAGCAAAACTACTAACGAAAGTTAACAGAAAGACTTATATTGCTCATTTTGAAAACTTGAGAAGCCAATTGCGCACACAGGGTAAACTTTATGGACTAATAGTGTCGTTTCACCTTTTTTAATTGTCTCTTTAATATGAGATCTTCGGTTCAATCTCACTTAGAAAAAAACTAATTGATATCTTGGACAAATGATAAAAAGAATTGGGATTAACATACTAGTTAAAGTCTCTTATTTTTCTTTTTGCTTTTTATCATACAAAAGTCTCTTATTTTCAAAAAAGAATAAAGAACACGTGAAGTTGACATAAGAATAAAATTCTATCTATATTAAAAAAAAAAATTGTCAAATAAGAATAAAGAACACTCATCGCAATTCAAGGATAGCAATAAAAGCAGGGATGGGCCAAAGGATGGGGCCTTCACCCCTACCCCATGGTTTTATCTTACCCCGTTCCAGCCAATCTTGTATAGCGGGGCAAATTGCCTTGCCCCATTTCCACCCCTTAGGGTTTCATAGGGTCCCGTTCTACAAATCTTTACATCGTGTTAATCCATCACATCCTACCCCAAACCTATTACAATTTTTTTTTAATATAAAACCAAACTATTTCATTAATATAAATATACTTCAAATTACAATTAAATTTATTATTTTAATCAAACTATTTTTTAGTAAGGATTGAATAATATTATCAAAATTATTTAACAAGACAATGTTATAATAAAACAAAAAGTTTTAATGTTCATGCATTTAAATACTTAGTAATACAAGCTAAATGTTTAACACTAATAGAGTGGGCATGGGGCGAGGCTAAAAAGCCTAAACCCACTATATCCCACCCCAAGGTGTGGGAGAAAAATCTTGCCTCATTTCTGCCCCACCACATTTGCGCAGTAGGGAAAAATTGTCATCTTCACAAATCTAGCGACATAAGTTAAAACTAGCCTCATCACACGCGCTTCGTGCGTGCGATAAGGCTTTTTTTAATTTTATTTTAATTTTATTTTAGTGGTCCTATTTAGTATTTTGTAGCAAAATAAAAATTTGTGTTTTTATTTTATATATATAATATTTAAGTTGAGGATCTAATTTATAAGTGGATAAAGCAATTTGAAAATTAATAGGAGAATTTTCAAAAAAAAAAAAAAATAACAAGAGAGTGACTCTATTTTTTAAGCAATGTTTTAGTGGGAGTTAGAATTGTATTTTTACCAGATTATCCTTTAGTTTTGTCTCTACTTAAACATAGGGGTGTAAGGACATTTTTGAACCAAAAAATGAGGAATCCAAACAGGAAGAGCTCCTTAAATAATAGTATAGATACAACCTTACTATAACCTACTGGCTATTGAATGTAGCTCACAATCATGCCAATTAATCATCATTTATCTTGGAAATTAAAATTTACAGGGGTAATTATAGGTCTACATTTTACTATCAATGTAGACTAAACAAATGTATATAATATCATACAATTTTATGCAGAAGTGTTTGATATTGTACACATTTGCATAAAAGTGTACAATATTATATACATTTGTGTTAGTCTATAGTGTAAACTAAGAATTTTTCAATTTATAAAATATACATTTTCAATTTAATTCTTGGAGGCTTTTTTCCCCTTTCAATCCTTTAATTTTCATTTGTTTCTAATATAATCTATATCATTAAGTAAGTTCAACCTAAGGCAATCTTCGAAGACTCATCTCAAGTCGGGATTGGGTTGATTGTCTTAAATGATAGAGGTGAAGTAATAGCCGCATTAACCGAGAAAATATCCCAACCCTCATCAATAGAAGTTCTGGAGGCTCTAGCGGTGCGAAGAGCTACCAAATTCACTATTGAACTAGGTATCTGTCATCCTATATTTGAAGGGGATTTAAAGGTTGTATGTAAGGCTCTCTTAGCCGCTAACTTTTCCTTTTTAACTATTAGTCATATTGTAAAAGACTCAGTGGCTATTGCGAGTTCACTACAAACTCATTCATTTTCTCATACTAAGAGGTAGGGTAATTTTGCAGCCTATGCCTTGGCCAAGAGAACTAGGTTCTTTTCCCATTTGTTAGTCTGGATGGAGTTTGTTCCACCAAATATTTCTCATTTTGTTGTTTTGGATCTTCCAATTATTTGAATAATACTACTTTGACTCTTTCCCATTAAAAAAAAAAAAGTTAAGTCCAACCAATATGGCAGTGTTTTGAAATGTGAACAATACATTTTTCCTAAAAATAATGGAGGTTTTAGATGGAACCATGTTAAATGCATGGTTAGCCCAACATAGTTTGAGGCCTAAGGCTAAAATTTTAAAGAGAACTTTTTATATCTAAATATCACTTAAATAATATTTAGTTTATTTTTTATATTATAATTTTTTATTTCAAATATATTATTAATTCTTATTAATTAATATGACTAATTCATCCAAAATGAGCTTGTGATACTTACTATATAGGTTTTACAAACTGACATGTCACCAATAAAAAAAAATTATTTAAGTATTCATTTATTATATTGCTTAAGTGACACCAATCATATTCCTGCCACATCAGTTTGTAAATTTTTTATCGAAAATTTGTATTAGTTTTAACATTTTTCATTTACTTAATAGTGATTGAGTTGTATTTCTATTAATTCATAATTTTTGTTTTGGAGAAAATACTCAAATTATTACAAATTTTACTACAAAAATATTACAAATTGATGTGGCAATGAGTGACACTTCAATAAAAGAATAAATGAGTATTGAATTACTTCTTGTAATTGATGACATATTATTTTTATTTTTTTTGAGAATGATGACATATCAATTTATAAGACCTATATAATAAAACTTGTAATATACTAGTGTGGGTAAGAAAGCCCAACGTCATATGTTGGGCCAGAGGCCCAATCCAGACAAGGTTCCTTGTCCGAAGAGGATAAAGACATCAATGTTTGGCCATCCTGGTAAGAGTACAGCCCATGAGGGATAAATGATCCTTCCGAAGGCAACCTTTTCGGCCCGAAGAGACCAACTCCAACGGGCCTGCCCAGAACTTGACCAAGGAGCTATGCGGAAGATCTTCGTGCGAGAGCCAAACCCCCGAGTTTGCCCAACTGCGGAGCTATCATGAAATATCCTACCAATAAAGCTGCCACCGCCACATTTAATGCACTGCAGCAACTTTTCTGGCCGCATTTATGTGGAGAAGACACCTGAACAGTGAATCTTCACCTACCACCACTCACTGCAGGCTAAAGCAAACGGCTGATGTGACCAGTACTCAAGTGGACGCCTAGATGAGGGACAAGTGTGCGGTGAGGATGAGAAAAGGGGATCTATATAAGGATAGCAAGCCCCACTGAGGAGTGGGGGGGGAAAAAATTGTATTCTTTAAGTCCTTGAATACTAAAGCTCTTCGGACCGAAGAAATTCTTATTAGAGGCTAGTCTAAATTCTTTTTATTGGTCTGTTTGCATGAACCGTTGCTAAATCCAAACCCAGCACAGTTGTTTAACCCACTCTCTACAAATTTATTGTTGGGAAATTTGTTGGGCTCACGAAATTGGTACCTGGCCCAACAAATTTGGACCCTACAATTGGCGCCGTCTGTGGGAAACAGCTCGAGCAGAGGTGGGAGCAACACCTCAAAAGATGGCTGAATCAAGACAACGACCAGCAGAATCCAGGTCATCTCAACACACCGACCCTTTTGTCCATCTGGAACGGAGACACGATCGCAAGGGGGACCCGCACGCCACCCGTGGCGACCAAAACCAATCACATGGAGAGAGCCACATGTCCCATGCAGAGGAAAACCAGGCCATGCAGTTAGAGATTCAGAGGCTGAGAAAAGAGTTGCGCCAGGCAAAAAGAAAGCGCGATTCCTCGTACTCTGATGAGGGTTCTGAGGACGAACGGGACGACAATTACAGGCGGAGGTCTCAAACACCAGTCAGTGAGCCTCCCCTCTATGAGGAAGCGTACGACCGTGAGAGAAACCCTCAGAGCTCCTTTCCAAGGGGTACGGGGAACGATGCTATGAGCAAAGCTCTGGATCAGATCTCCAGGTCTCCAGGTCTCCTTTCACACGTAATATCGAGCGAGCCAAACTTCCCAGGCGTTTCCACCAGCCCACATTCACCATCTACAACGGCCGGACCGACCCAGTGGAGCACGTGAGTCATTTCAATCAGCGGATGGCAGTACACTCCAGGGACGAGGCCCTAATGTGCAAGGTTTTTCCATCCAGCCTAGGACCAATAGCCATGAGATGGTTCGACGGTCTGAAAGCGAACACCATTAGCTCCTTCCAAGGGCTGACTCAGGCTTTTGGATCCCGTTTCGTCACCTGCCGAAGAGTTCCCCAATCCGTGGCCTCCTTGTTGTCCATCAGTATGAAAGGGGGTGAGACTTTGAAGTCCCATTCAGATAGGTTCTGGGAAACGTACAATGAGGTGGAGGAAGATTGCGAGTTGGTGGCCATAAGCTCTTTCAAGCTGGGCCTCCCCACCGAACATCCTTTGAGAACGTCCTTGACGCGCAACCCTGTCACCAGTATACGCCAGTTGATGGATAGGATCGATAAATACAAAAGAGTTGAAGAGGACCAACAGCAGAGTAGGGGAAAGGAGAAGGTTATCCCTCATGAGGGGAGGGATTTCAGGTCGGACAGGCAGAATCACAATAGGCCAAGGAAGGACTGGGCCAACCAAAGCACAGCGAGCTCCCAGACTGTCAATGCAGTTTTTCGCGAGCCGGTGCACCAAGTCCTGGATAAGATAAAAAACGAACCATTCTTCAAAAGGCCGAACAAGATGGTGGGAAACCCAGAGAGGCGCAACCACAATCTTTACTGTCAGTATCACCTGGATCATGGGCATACCACTGAAGACTGCAGGAGCCTGTGGGATCACTTGGATCAGCTGGTCGGAGAAGGCAGGCTAAGACACCTCCTGCACCACTCGCACGGTCAAGGAAGTCAAACTAGTACGGGGCCCAGGAGGGATGATTTCGTGAAACCCCCCTTGGGAACGATCAATGTTATTTTTGCTGCACCAGGGAGGACGGGATCTTGCCCATCCAGGATATTGTCAGTCGCTCGGGTGCCCTCTGATAGCGGTAACAGAGGGCCGAAGAAACCCAGGACAGACATCCCAGTTTTGGGATTTTCGGAAGAGGACAAAATAGGAACTGTACAGCCGCACGACGACGCCCTGGTAGTCACTCTGAGAATAGGCGGATATGACGTGAGAAGGGTGATGGTGGATCAGGGCAGCGCAGCAGAGATAATGTACCCAGACCTATATAAGGGGCTGAACTTGTCCCCCGAAGACTTAACTCCATACAGTTCCCCTTTAGTCAACTTTGACGGCAAGGTGATCATTCCGAAGGGCCAGATCAGACTGCCTGTGCAGACCGGCACGGAGATTGTGGAGGTGGATTTCATAGTGGTCGACGCTTACTCACCGTACACTGCTATAGTAGGCAGACCTTGGCTCCATACCCTCGGGGCTGTGCCCTCCACCCTGCATCAGAAGATTAAGTATCCATCCGAGGGGATTGTCGAGGAGATCCGAGGGGATCAGGCCGTGTCCAGGCAATGCCTAGTGGCAGCAATCCGACACGAGCAGCATGCCGAATCCTCCCACTGTCATAAGGAAGACTTATAGCAATTAAAACCTTCGGCGCTGGATGCCGAAGCCCCTGCCGAAGAAGCAGAGTGCGAGAGCCTGACAAGGGTATTTGTTGGCGACGATCCAGAGAAGTTTTTTCAAATTGGATCCATGTTGCCTCCCTAGGAGCAGGGAGAGTTGATAGAATTCCTTAGGGCAAACGTTGATGTTTTTGCGTGGGACCCTGCAGAAGCCCCGGGGGTAAACCCAGATTTCATTTGCCACCACCTAAACGTTAATCCCACCATCATCCCTAAAAAACAGCCACTCCGACGACCGTCGAGAGAACACGCTGACGCGGTCAGGGATGAAGTGATGAAACTCAAGCAGGCAGGAGCCATTAAAGAAATCTTCTACCCCGAATGGCTGGCTAACACGGTGGTAGTGAAAAAGAAAAGTGGGAAATGGCGGGTGTGTGTGGATTTCACCGACCTTAATAGAGCTTGTCCGAAGGATCCGTTTCCAATGCCGAAGATAGATCAACTAGTTGACGCTACTGTTGGGCATCCTCGGATGAGTTTCTTAGATGCCTTTCAAGGTTACCATCAGATACCCCTGGCTCTCGCCGACCAAGAGAAAACTTCCTTTGTAACTCCTGTAGGAAATTACCACTACAAGGTAATGCCGTTCGGCTTGAAAAACGCAGGGGCTACCTATCAGAGGATGATGACAAGGATGTTTGAGCCACAGCTGGGCAAAAGCATGGAGGTTTATATTGACGACATGGTGGTCAAAAGCAAGATTGTTGCCGAACACTTTGGGGATCTCAGTAACATATTCGAAATCCTGAGGGGACACAGATTGCGTTTGAATGCCTCTAAATGCTCCTTTGGTGTTGGATCAGGCAAATTCCTGGGGTATATGGTCACACACAGGGGAATCGAAGTCAACCCCGATCAGATAAGGGCCATCAACAACTTGCGAGCTCCTCGGAATCCCAAGGAGATTCAGAAGCTGACTGGGATGACCGCTGCCCTTAATCGGTTCATTTCCAGATCAGCAGACAGGTGTAGGCCTTTCTTCTCGCTAATCAATAAGTGGAAGGATTTTGAATGGACGCAGGAATGTGCTACTGCCTTCCAGCAACTTAAAGACTACCTGGCTAAGCCCCCCATCATGTCCAGTCCCCAGCCAGACGAAGTCTTGTTCGCTTACATTGCCGTGGCCCCTAACGCTGTAAGCTTGGTGCTGATCCGAACGGACTGTGGAGTGCAAAAGCCAGTTTACTACGTGAGCAAGTCGCTACAAGAGGCTGAAATCCGCTATTTGCCATTGGAGAAAGCCATCCTGGCCGTTGTGCTGGGTACTAAGAAGCTGCCCCATTATTTTCAAGCTCACACTGTTATAGTCCTTACTCAGCTCCCACTCAGAGCCGTACTCCGAAGCGCCGATTACACTGGTAGAATTGCTAAATGGGGGACGATGCTAGGGGCTTTTGACATCAAGTACATGCCGCGCACATCAGTGAAGGGACAGGTCCTTGCGGACCTGGTCGCCGAGTTCACAGAACCACATTTAGAGGAAGCAGCACCACCTCTAGGCGCGGTAGGAAGGCAAGTCAGTACGATCGCGTCACAAAGCACATTGCCCTGGCAAGTGTATGTAGACGGCGCATCGAATCAAAGGGGCTCAGGCGTAGGGCTAGTGTTGATATCCCCCGAGGGAATCATCATCGAAAAAGCCTTAAGGCTAGACTTTTCGGCAACAAATAACGAGGCAGAGTATGAGGCTCTACTGATGGGGATGAAGATGGTACGAAGGATGGGAGGAATATCCGTCGAGATATCCTCAGACTCAAGGTTGGTCGTCGGCCAGGTGTTGGGAGAGTTTGAAGCAAAAGATGAGAGGATGCAGGGATATCTAAACCTGGTCAAGTCCCTACAGCCGGAGTTTGAATGCTTTACCCTACGGCACATCCCTAGGAGTGGCAACACGCACGCTGATTCCTTAGCTACGCTCGCCACCTCTTCGGCGCAAGAATTACCAAGGGTTATTCTGATCGAGGATGTGCAGAGACCCACGGAGTTAAGAAAAAAGCCACCCCAAGTCCACTGTATCGGAGCCAACCCATGCTGGATGGACCCCATCATCAAGTTTTTGAGGGATGATGTGTCGCCCGAAGAGACGGGGGAAGCGGACAAAATACGGAGAAAAGCTGCAAGGTTCTGGCTGTCCGAAGATCACAAACTGTACAGACGATCTTATTCTGGCCCGTATTTGATGTGCATGCGCCCCGAGGCAGCTGAATCACTGTTGGAAGAGCTGCATGAAGGAATCTGTGGAAGCCATACTGGTGGAAGATCCTTAGCTCACCGAGCCATCACTCAAGGCTATTGGTGGCCAAATATGCAGAGAGAGGCACATGAGTACGTTAAAAAGTGTGACCAGTGCCAACGTTTTGCGCCGAGCATACATCAACCTGGTGGTACCCTTAATCCGCTATCCAGCCCATGGCCTTTTGCTCAGTGGGGGTTGGATATCGTAGGTCCTTTCCCTAAGGCAGCAGGAAACAGGAAATTCTTACTGGTCGGAACGGACTATTTCACCAAGTGGGTGGAAGCTGAGCCTCTGGCAAATATCAGGGACGTAGACGTGAAGAAGTTCGTTTGGAAAAACATCGTCACCAGATTTGGGGTTCCCCATACCCTCATCTCGGATAACGGGCTTCAATTCGATAGCAAAGCTTTCAGAAGCTATTGCAATGAGCTTGGAATCACAAATAGATACTCCACCCCCGCCTATCCCCAGGGGAATGGGCAGGCCGAAGCCACCAATAAAGTCATAGTTAGTGGGTTAAAGAAGAGGCTAGACGATGCGAAGGGTAGGTGGGTAGAAGAGCTGCCCCACGTGTTGTGGGCATATAGAACCACGCCTCGCAGGTCCACCGGTGAAACCCCTTTTTCAATGACCTATGGAGCTGAAGCCGTTATACCTCTTGAGACTAAATTCCCAACCTACAGAACTAGCTCTTTTGACCCAATCAACAACGACAGGCAGCTAGAAAAGGGTTTGGATCTGATTGAAGAACGAAGGGAAAACGCCATGGTCCGGTTGGCGCACTACCAGCAGAAGTTGAAACAGGGCTATGACATCAATGTGAGGTTGAGACCCCTTGAGCCTGGTGACCTGGTCCTAAGGAAGGTGGTAGGTAATGCAAAGAACCCGGCATGGGGAAAGCTGGGGCCGAACTGGGAGGGTCCATATCGCATCACTTCGAGGGCCGGCGTGGGAGCATACTTCCTGGAAGACCTGGATAATCATGTAGTGCCCCGGCCATGGAATGTAAATAACCTCAAAAGGTACTACTATTAAAAGAATTCTTCTTTCAGTTATGAGTACTTCGTTGCTATACTAATCTCTTTCAAGTGTTTAAACTTAAATTCGATCATGCCTGTAGTCCTCGGACCAGATGATTTGGGTTAGTTAACACTCCGTTACGATCTCTTTCAAGTGTTTAAACTTAAATTCAATCATGCCTGTAGTCCTCGGACCAGATGATTTGGGTTAGTTAACACTCCGTTACGACCTTTTTCAAGTGTTTAAACTTAAATTCAATCATGCCTGTAGTCCTCGGACCAGATGATTTGGGTTAGTTAACACTCCGTTACGATCCCTTTCAAGTGTTTAAACTTAAATTCAATCATGCCTGTAGTCCTCGGACCAGATGATTTGGGTTAGTTAACACTCCGTTACGATCCCTTTCAAGTGTTTAAACTTAAATTCAATCATGCCTGTAGTCCTCGGACCAGATGATTTGGGTTAGTTAACACTCCGTTACGATCTTTTTCAAGTGTTTAAACTTAAATTCAATCATGCCTGTAGTCCTCGGACCAGATGATTTGGGTTAGTTAACACTCCGTTACGATCTTTTTCAAGTGTTTAAACTTAAATTCAATCATGCCTGTAGTCCTCGGACCAGATGATTTGGGTTAGTTAACACTCCTTTACGTTCTTTACGGATGTTGTGGGCACACTCAGGTTATCAGTCTAATTTAGTGTTTGGGGAAATATGTGGACTTAAGCCACATTACGTCAGTAGTTATTACCATAATTATTTGTCTTAGCAATGCATGGAAGGTTACCACACTTATGTTTCATTCTTAATCACTGAACTGTCTTTATTAGCCGCAATAGTGCAATATGATAAATACTCCACAGGCAACAAGTAACGAAAATAAACCGCTTGTTTCATTAAAAGCTAATTTCCATACACAAAGGGCAAAAAATACATATATAAGCAACTACGCTATATGGAGATCCTAGGCTTTATCTTGGGGCTCTGGGTTGGTCTTTGGCAAATCGCCCGCATCCCCGGTCCGAAGAGGGGCTTGACTCGTCTCGGCTGGCGCTGGGGGATTCTGATCTGCCAAGGGTGCTTCCGAGGCTTCAGGAGCATCGCATAGATCCGGATCGTAATAGATGCTCCCTGGCTGCCTTAAAGCTGACTCTGCAGGGACTCCGGCCGCATCGAGGCACTTGCTCCAAGTGATGTCGCAGTAGTCCCTGCAGACCTTCGCAAACTCTTCGGTCAGCCTTACCTGGGTCTCCTGCACCCCCAGCATGTAGGCGGCTTTCTTCTCAGCCTCAACTGCTTCCCTGGCCAATTGCGCGTCCTCCTTGGCCAGTTTAGCAGCGTCCCTGGCTTGTTCCAGCTCAAGCCGAAGCTCTTTTACCATCACCCTCTCCGTCTCCAGGTTGGTTTCGGCCGTGAGCAGCTTCTTGCGCTGATCTTCGGCTTGCTTCTCTGCGTTTTTAAGGCCCGCCTCTACATTTTTTCTCGCTTTCACCTCCTCCTTCAGCTGATCGAAGATGCGGGCGCTTTCATCCTTTGCCTTGCCCAGTGCCTTCTCAACGTCCTCCTTGGACCGGATCTCAGCTTGCACGTCAACCTCCTTCCTCTGAACCCACTCTTCAGCCACGTAGATTTGTTGAGCAAGCTGCATGACGACCAAAAGACGGTTACATAAAAATATACATGCACAAGGACTTCAAGATAATTGCGAAAAAGCATCAGTTGTCTTACCATGCCTAAATCCCGTTTGAGGGACAAAAAGAGTTCTTTCTCGCTGAAACGCCGATAAGACTCCATATCCCTCGGAAGGAGGAGGGGCTTCTCGAGCGCTTCAGCAACGTACCCGGCCTTCCCCCCAGAATAGTTTCTGATTGAGGCGTCAAGAGGGATGGCCGTACCATCCAAAGTAAGCTTTGGGGACCACACCTGGACCCCCCGTCGCACGTCAGCAGCCACATTCTCCTCTTTGCTCTCAGTAGAAGAAGCCCGTTTATTTCTTGTATCATGGGTCTTCTTCTGCTGCTTGCGGCCCTTCGGAGGGACCACTTCCCCCTCCTCCACATCAGTCACCTCCGTCACCACCCTTTTCTTCTTCAGATCGGGCAGTACTTTGAGTCCCAGATCTTTCGGGGCTTGAGGAGGAGGTGGTGGTGGTGGAAGGTTCGCCTGGGGCTGGGATGTGCCAGTACCCTCGGCTGGAGCGTTTGATTTTCTGTTCTTCATTAACTGGCCCAAGCTCAGCATGTCTTCGTCTGTAGAGTCGTCCGGCGCGGCTAGGTTCAGGAATGGAGCAGCCGAATGCCTGTCGAATGCCTCTTCGACCGACAGAATTTTTACTTCCCCAGAGGACTCTTCCTCGAACTTGAACTGATCGATTTGCTGGTCGAGCGAGGGAGTAGAAGAAACTCTTTCCTCCTCTGCGGCCGGTTGAAGAGGAACTTGTCGAAAGGGCTGAGCAAGCACCGGTATGGCTTGCGGGTTAGGATGCGGCACTGGGGCGAGGTCGAAGGGCGCCAAAAAGTGCTTCCTTGCCACGTCAATGCGATTTATCCGATGATCCCCGAGTGTGATTGCGTTCCCTCTCGGCTGAAGCTCAGTCTTCGGGGTGTAACCGAGGATGAGAGGAACAGACCTAAGCTGTCCGTCTTCGCTCGCAAAAATCTCCGACCGAAGAAGGTAATTCAATGCCGCAGTATTCGTCAGACTCAGCCGAGGAGCCACGTGCCTTTTGTCTGAAAACATAACGAAAGAATTGTCAGTGGGTTGCAATATGACGAAGAGGGGGACCGAATAGCTAAAAGTAAATAAAGAAGTAAAGCTCGAGGGGGAATGTCCCACCTGGCGTTCCTGGCGTGGTCGGGCAATGAACCCCATCATGCCAGGCACCCGAGACGATCAGATAATCGTCCTTCATCCCTTTGTTAGACTTGGGGAGGCCGGACAGGAGCCTGACGACGTCGGATCGGGACTTTAAATAGTACCCCGCCCCTTTTTTGGTATGACACTCGTACATATGTACCACGTCGTGCCAGGTTAACCCCAAGCCTAAGTGACGGTTTAGGTCATCGACTGCACCTAAGATTCTAAAGGTATTGGGTGCACATTGGTCAGGACTAAGCCTATGGGCGGTAAGGTAATTTCTGGTGACTGGACCCATGGGAATGGTCATTCCCCCCTCCAAGAAGGCGATAATGGGGATAATGACCTCGCCCTCTTCCCTGTCCAGTAGCAACCCCTCTGTGGAGCAATACCTTAAACCCACTTCCTGGGGGATGCGATATGTCGCCCTAAACTCTTCTATCTGGGAGGGGCTGTTCACTAGATACTCAAATCTACCTATGGTTAGCAAAGTCAGAGGAAGGGGAACACGAAACGGCGACTGGGACAAGCTACCACGGGCCGAAGAGGCAATCTCAATGTTATACGAAAATCTCGGGGAGAGAACTTACGAAGAATGGAATCGGCGGATGAGCTTCAGTCTCGCTGGGAGATCGTGGCGGATTCTGGAACTGGTTGAGGCGGATTGCAGGAAGGGCTTTGAGAGTCTGAGCGCTTGAGTTCGCCGGGAGTTCTGAAGTTTGCAAAGTTAGAAGACAATCCCATCTGGAACTTTATATAGTGGCAGGTGAAGTGGTGAAACTTCGCCCGCCCAAAAATTTCGAGGAGAATCTCGCCCGTTGATTTGAAATGGACCGCTAGATTCCAGGGACAAGACGCCGCCTGGAGTAATTAATGACGCCTCGGAAACGGCGCGACAGCAGCGGTTATAAAGAAGGCGCCCAAACTCACGCGCGCACACGCGCAGAGTCAAAGTTCTGTTCCCACATTTGTCAAAGTCAAAACCCCACTTTTTTCTCTTCGGATGCGAGGTAAAAAGTGAAATTTTGAGGGGCTATTGTGGGTAAGAAAGCCCAACGTCATATGTTGGGCCAGAGGCCCAATCCAGACAAGGTTCCTTGTCCGAAGAGGATAAAGACATCAATGTTTGGCCATCCTGGTAAGAGTACAGCCCATGAGGGATAAATGATCCTTCCGAAGGCAACCTTTTCGGCCCGAAGAGACCAACTCCAACGGGCCTGCCCAGAACTTGACCAAGGAGCTATGCGGAAGATCTTCGTGCGAGAGCCAAACCCCCGAGTTTGCCCAACTGCGGAGCTATCATGAAATATCCTACCAATAAAGCTGCCACCGCCACATTTAATGCACTGCAGCAACTTTTCTGGCCGCATTTATGTGGAGAAGACACCTGAACAGTGAATCTTCACCTACCACCACTCACTGCAGGCTAAAGCAAACGGCTGATGTGACCAGTACTCAAGTGGACGCCTAGATGAGGGACAAGTGTGCGGTGAGGATGAGAAAAGGGGATCTATATAAGGATAGCAAGCCCCACTGAGGAGTGGGGGGGGGGAAAAATTGTATTCTTTAAGTCCTTGAATACTAAAGCTCTTCGGACCGAAGAAATTCTTATTAGAGGCTAGTCTAAATTCTTTTTATTGGTCTGTTTGCATGAACCGTTGCTAAATCCAAACCCAGCACAGTTGTTTAACCCACTCTCTACAAATTTATTGTTGGGAAATTTGTTGGGCTCACGAAATTGGTACCTGGCCCAACAAATTTGGACCCTACAACTAGCATAACTCTTGATGAGTGCAAATTCATCAAGATCATCCATTAGATGGATGAACGTATTCATAAATGCTATTTAATGCAGGTTGTAACGGTCGGTCATCAGGCAAATGAACGAACCCATAAACGACATTAAATGCAGGAAACAACCAAAGAGTAATGTATGGGTATCAACAAACGAATGACCATTGAAAGGAAATAAAAGCCTAATAATTATGACCAACGACACGAAAACTCATAAATGTAGATATTCATTCAAATAATGAATACTAGATCTATAAATAAAACCCACACAACTAGAACGGACAAAAGTACACAATTTCTTACTCACAACTATTAGTCATTTTAACTCTCTAATTTAAGCAAATGGATCCTTTTACCTTGATCTAACTTAGTCATCGAAAGGACTTTGGCTAACACCACACCAGTGTTCTATCTTCTTATGGTTCTTGCAAATTGATTGGCAAAACAATTTGTCATCGTCCATCTATATAGACGATTGCACAACTAACAATTTTCGACATCATCAACTCTAATCCTTTTAGTCCTTCTTATGAGTGGGAAGAAAAATGTAGTCTTAACTCGCATTTTTTTTTATTCTTAAAAAAAAAAAAAAAAAAAAAAAAAAACCTTACTGCCCCGTACTGGGGGCTTTACTATGAGTCAAATGACTCTGCTTGAATAAAATTAAAATGATTGAAAGGAAAAGAAGAATAAAAAAGACTCTTAAATAATTGAATTGAAAACATGTAAGAAAAGGGTATAACTTTTAATTAACACAAAAAAAAATAAGGCTTTGAGTCATCTATTAATACCAATAATAAAGGTTTTAGCTTTCTATAAAAGAGACCCAAAGCTAAAAAAAAATAAAAAAGAAGAAGAAGAAGCCAAGAACACTATTTGGCCATGCACCTTGTAGTATACCAATGATTGTTTTATATATTCTTGAAAGTGAAATGTTAGACACAATGTCTACACTTTTACATCTATTTACATTTCACACATAATATAAAGAATTGTGAACGCTATCGGGAAAAAAATTATAAACATTATATATATATATATATATATATATATATTTTGCAAAATAATAATTTTTTTTTTTTTGAAAAACTAATTTTTTTTCTTTTGAAACTTAAAGAAGTTCAACATATATCATGTGTTCATTATGATATGAAAGTTTTAACAAATTTCACGTGTTGGCTTAAGGAGTAGTTGCTAGTATATATTTAAATATATATTATATCTATTTATATCATATATAAGAAGATTTCTCTCTTTTAACTAGACTTTTATGGTTCAAATACCCTTATTAATGAAGGGTAAATTCATTTAAAAATATGGTCATAAATGTCAAATAATAAATTTCATTTTAAATTTAAAAAAAAAAAAAATCTAAAATTTAGGATTTTTTTCCCTTCACCTTTAAAAAAAATAATTACAGTAAAAAATATAAGGGCCTCTGAGCAAGCATGTGCTTAGAGCCTAGTTATTATATACTAGTCTCATCACACGTGCTACACACGTGCGATGAGGCTTTTTTAAGCTTAAAAAAAACCTCTTTTAAATTCAAAAAAAAAAAATCTAAAATTTAGGATTTTTTTCCCTTCACCTTCAAAAAAAAAATTACAGTAAAAAATATAAGGGCCTCTGAGCACGCATGTGCTTAGAGCCTAGTTATTATATACTAGTCTCATCACACGTGCTACACACGTGCGATGAGGCTTTTTTAAGCTTAAAAAAAACCTCTTTTAAATTCAAAAAAAAAAAATCTAAAATTTAGGATTTTTTTCCCTTCACCTTCAAAAAAAAAATTACAGTAAAAAATATAAGGGCCTCTGAGCACGCATGTGCTTAGAGCCTAGTTATTATATACTAGTCTCATCACACGCGCTACGCACATGCAATGAGATTTTTTTTTAGCTAAAAAAAAACCTCTGTTTTTATTTTATATATATATATATATATATATATATAATTTTTATTTTGAGAATTTAATTTATAAGTGTTTTTTTTTTTTTTTTTGAGAATGAATCTAATTTATAAGTGAATAAAACAATTTGAAAATTTATAAGAGAGTAGTCCTATTTTTTAGGTAATGTTTTAAGAGGAGTTAGAGTTGCATTTTTACCGGATTATCGTTTAATTTTGTCTCTACTTAAACATAGAGGTGTATGTGCATTTTTTAACTAAAAAATGAGAAATCCAAATAGGGAAGTCCCTTAAATAGTAGTATAGATAGATAAATATATTCTAATAAATATTTTTGGTGTAACTTAGAAATTTAATATAAAATTCATTAATTATTTTAATCATTTGTTATTTTATTTTTTTAAATAAAATAATTATTTATAATTTGTATACAAATTAATGTTCCAATAAATTTTTTTGGCATTACTTAGAAGTTTAAATAGGATTTGTTTTTTATGGTAATTATTTATAATTTATTTTATTATAAATATAATTTATCTAAAAACTAATGTGTTTTTGTCATTTGACTCATTAATTATCAAGATTGTTACTCTATTTAATTTCATGTTTATCAAAAAAACCTTTGAAAAAAGAAAACTAATAAACTTATAAAAATTTAGAGTTATTTATTAATAAAAATCATGGGAATCCTTTTTACCAATTACCATAATTCATACAAATTCTAATATTATAAATATATTCCAATTCTTTTTTTCTTTTCTTTTTCAGCCAATCAAAAAAGTCCTATTCCTATCAAAATTAAATTACATGAGTCCTATAACTAAATACCTCACCACCTTCACGCTTTTCACCCACAACTTCCAAACTCTATCTCTCTCTCGTCTTTGTGAACTGTGAAACTAAGCAACAATGTCTTCTTCTTCAACGAGTGCCGAGAAGAAAATAACGCTGAGGAGCTCAGACGGCGAGGCGTTCGAGGTGGAAGAGAAGGTGGCGACAGAGTCACAGACGATAAAGCACATGATCGATGACGACTACAGTGAGATACCATTGCCGAACGTGACAAGCAACATCCTCACGCTCGTTATCGAGTACTGCAAGAAGCATGTCGAGGCCGCCAGCCCCGTGCCCGAGACTTCTTACCCTTCTTTGACTGAAAAAACTGAAGATCCGCTCACTGCTGCCTGGGACGCCGAGTTCGTCAAGGTCGACCAGAACACCCTCTTCGACCTCATTGTGGTCTGTAAAAACAAAACCTTTTGCCCTTTCATTCTGTTTTCACCCTTTGTTTTACGGTTTTCATTCACTGTGTTGTGTTTTTGGGTTGTTTTGCAATTCTTGTTGTCTAAGATTTCTTTTTTGGGTTTTTGTTTAGAAGCTGAGAAAACAGAAGTATAATTTATAAGGAAGAAGATAATTAAGGTATAAAAGAGCATTCACACTCCAAATGCAAAGGCCAAATGTAAACATTTTTTAGCATTTAAGCCCAAAATTTCCACTTCATCAGAAATTTTAAAAGCCAAGTATTGCAAAAAAATTTGCAATACCGTTACAATGCAATTCTACATGTAGAATTGCACTGTAGCGGAATGGTTAACTCTCATTTTATTATTTAATTCTCTCTCTTCTATTTTTTATTAAATGCACTGTAGTTAATGTGTTGTACGGTAGATGATGATGATTTTAGGATATATTATTTTATTGTGTAGAAATATTATTTTAATGTGTTATATTGTAAAATAAAAGTTGAGATACTAGAGTATTATAAAATGGTATTGTATAATTGATAAAGTAGTTTTTTGAGATGGTAAAGTAGAATAGGATGACATTTTGGAGTGTGAATGCTCTAAGGAAAAACATGGGAAATTTGAGTTGATAAAAAAAATTTTTATTCATTTATTGTTTTCGTTGATTGTTTTGTGCTTCGTGTAGTTATCCAAAATTTGTTCTTCCTTAATATATATATATATATATATATATATATATATATTAAAATCAAAAGGGTGACAAGAAAAAACATGAGGAATTTCAGTTGAAATAATAATAATATTAATTTTCTTTGCCTTGAAAATAAAGGGTGCTTTTTTTTTTTTCCTTCCAATGAGCTGAATTTTTTTGATTCCTTAATGAACAAAGTTTAACTACAAAATTGGTTGTAGCCTCATGCTACAACCTTGCTTAATAAAATAGATATTACCACATATTTTGAAAATCTAACTGTTGATCCGATATTATTTATTATATGATTTATAATCTTATATTTTACGTATAATTTTAAACTATAAAAACATGCAATTTAAACAATTTATTGATAACATGACTATTAATCTTTAATTTTCTAAAAAGTTTGCAAGTATGAAGAATATAAGAAGAAGATGTAATCCAATGGTGGATTTGTCAAAATTCACCTTCAATAAAAAGATATTGAGTAAGGTTATAGTTTAAGGCCATAACTAATTTTCTAGTTAAACTTTGTCCCTTTTTAATTATATTTTACTGTCTCCTTTGATTAGTATGTGTCTTACATTAAAAATAAAAAAAAAAAAAAAAAAAAAAACATTGAGTTTGTGTTTTGAAGTTGAGAAAATAAGAGGTGAGAAGGAAAAAGATTGGGTTATGTTTTATTGTTTTAGTTAAAAAGGTGAATAATATTCTGTTCGATGATATATGTTGGTTATGTAGGTAATGATTTTGTGGTGTTATTGTTTCATGTATTGTTTGCTTGGTTGAGTTGAATTTCTTTTTTCTTTTTTGGGGAGTAGAGAGAAATTGTTAGAATATATTAATCAATGTGGTTTTGTGTTTCGATATGGTTCATTGCAATTGAATGGGGTTGTTATTAGTTTCGGTGTTGTTGAGCTCATGATTTTTTTTTTAATTGGTGAATAAAATAAACATTGATTGAGAGGTTGATGTTTTGTAAGTTGCTGTTCCTAGTTGGATGTCACAGTAATTGCAAAAGATTGCTTGATACAATGGGTAGCAATTGCAGTTCTCGTTGCGTTTTGTTTTAATTTGTTGTTATTTCTTGGGTATTGAATGAATTTAATTAGTTTCATCAGGATAAAATATGTTATATTTCTCTTGATGGTTGACGAAAGTGTATTTGCTATTTAGAACCTTAAAGCTTAGTCCATTACAATCTTTGATAATTGCTAAGAAGTTAAAAACGCAATTTCTGATTTCTAGTTTTACAGATAGGGTTGCTATACGGTTATAACTTAGAAACTCTTTTATTTTATAGTTTGTGGTGTAGTTTACACACTTGAGTATCTTTTTGGTAATTGTGGTATGCATTGCTTGCCCTTTGTGCTGTATTGACAAGGATTTTTTTTTTTTTTTGTTTCAATTTTCAGGCGGCTAACTATTTGAATATTAAGGGGTTGTTGGATTTAACCTGCAAGACTGTGGCAGACATGATGAGGGGAAAGACTCCACAAGAGATTCGCGACATATTTCACATCAAGAATGATTACACTCCAGAAGAAGAAGAGGAAGTTCGAAGGAAGAACCAGTGGGCATTTGAGTGACATAATAAAGAATTGTTCACAGCTAGCTGCATTTAGTTTCAAGAATGTTGATACAGTGATAGGGTTCAACTTTTGTTTCGAATGTTGATACAATGATAGCTAGGGTTCAGCTAAAGTTTATTTTGCTATGCTTTTTAATTAACTTTTTTCAAGTATGAATCGCTAATTGGAAAAATCTACATGAAAGTACATTAGCCAAAACCATTTGGATCAAAGGGGAAAAGTAACCCACATGTTCTGTTTGGTTCCTAGGAAAAAAGTGTAAAGGAAAATCAATATCTCAAGCAGTAAAATTCCTTTTAATTGAGCCAACTAACATAAGAGAATTCCTTTCTCTTCCTAAAGCTTTCCGTATCAGCCTCTTATACAAGAGAGAATTATTTTTTCTCGCTATACTGTCTAGCTATGCCCAAGGGAAATAACAGTATAAAAAAACAACCCAATCCAAGACCAACACTAAAACGCACAAAAAATTTCACTCAAATGGACTTTACCACTAACATCGAAAGGAAAAGAACGTGAAAAATTCAATAAAAATTTTGATGCCACATAAATTCGACACAAATTTTCACTGAATTTTTCGGTCACTCTTTCTTTTGTGATTCAAAAAATTTAATAATAAACTTTTTGGTACACCTTTTGTCATAACTTGCTTAAGTATTAATTGGCACACCTTTTACCACCTTTTGTAGTAATGTGTGTCAAAAATATTTATACCTAGTAGACATCTCAGTGAACAGAATACCACAAACAAATTATCAATTACTAGAATTATACAACAATATTACCCAACCCCAAAATATTTCACTATATAAACAGGCTACAATGTGTAACAATTAGCTAAGTAAATTCGGATACATGTCAATAAACAAAATACCAAAAACAAATTATCAACTAGCAGTAGAAATCTTATGAAGTGATAGCCTTATGACAATAATAATATGTAAAATTAAAGAGAACGATTAGAAGGAAAGTAAAGCTCAGAACTACTTTAGACGGTTGTGTTTGCCGTTAAAGACAGAGCTCCTGAGACTTGGACTGAGATCC
Organism: Quercus glauca; assembly: GCA_023736055.1. Classification (NCBI taxonomy): domain Eukaryota; kingdom Viridiplantae; phylum Streptophyta; class Magnoliopsida; order Fagales; family Fagaceae; genus Quercus; species Quercus glauca. Next base: position 20,486,512 of record CM043324.1, on the reverse strand, counting down.
TGAGACTTGGACTGAGAGACCAGTGAGATTCTAGGGCTGAAAAGGAGCTTGTACTGTCGATGGTAAATTTGGGTTTTTTGAAAATTTGTATGGGTAATACTAAATCCCAAAAGCCTGAACTTGTCTCAAACTCAAAGTTGTAAAGCCCCCTAGGATTTTTGGGTGCGTTAATAAGAAAGATAAATTATATAAAATTTAAATAATAAAGAACTTGAATATACGGACATCTTAAAATGTGATCTTTTCCTGTTGCCTTAGAGTCTGAAGGAAGATTGCTCACGACAACATGATCATGCTTAGAAGATGAATTTTGCAACCTACGTGATTTCCTTATTATAAATATGTCCATAGTACTAGTAAAAGAAAAAAAAAAGATAAACTATAAGTTCATTTGTCATATTTTTTCTAATATAATAAGTGTGGGGTTAAGGGCTCAAATTGCATTTTGGGCCTTGGGCCTTGGCCGAGTGCATGAGTAGTCTGAGGAGAGACGAATGGTAATGAGTGGTTCAGACTCAGAACTTAATAAGCAAAGATGTAAATGGGAAAGTGGTCTGAGGAGGAATATCTTCTCGGACAAGCTAAACACGGATCAGATATAGATCCTATAGATCGAGGTGGCCTTCTAGGAAACTCTAATGATAGGGACGTGCGCCATAAATGTATAAGAAAGATAGGAACCCAAAAATATCTAAGGGAAAGCTGCTACTACTACATTAAATGCACTGCAGATACTTTTCTGATCGTATTTATGTGGAAAAGACCTCTGAACAGTGTTGCCTTGGCAACCACAACTCACAGAAGGGTAGAAGGGGTGTCTGATGGGACAAACACTCAAGTGGTGGTCCAAAAGATCAACAAGTGTAGGATCAAGATCATCCAAAAGGAACTATATAATGCAAGAGGCCTTTCATAAAAAGGGGAGGAGGAAAAATAGAGAAAAGACACTGTAGCAATCTAAATTGCACTTGTACTCTATTTAATCAATTTATATGAAAACTTACCTCCTCGGACAGTGAGTTCATCACCTCGGACAATGAATTCATTCAGCTCTATGTTCCTTGTTCTTACTTAATCATCTTCTACATCCATATTAGTTGTTGTTAAATTCATTAGTGTCTAGTTCTTTAACCCACTCCTTACAAATTTATTGTACTGGGTTCACTGGGCCAATATCCCATACATCTTGGGTCTGGGCTACAAAATGTGTCCCTACAATAAGCATATTAATTATTATTATTATTAAGTGAACTATAATTGTTATGGTTTAGAATACTTTAATTTATTTACCATTCTTTTGTTGAATTCACAAGACATTTTGAGCCTATGTGTTTATAATTATTTAATTGTTTATTAGTTTACAATTCTTCAATTTGTTTACATTCATTCTTTAATTTATTAGTTTACTTTTTTTGCTAATATTAATTTATTTATTAATTTACAATTGTTTTTTTTTTTTTTTTGGTTAATGCTTCTATTGGACCGACTGACCCACTCAAAAGTGCAAAAAGACAAAATCTTTAAAAACTCAAAAGCACTTCAGTTTGTAGTGGGTTTTAGTCAGTTTAACAGGTAAAAAATTTTATGGTTCAATAAGAGATCTGGGGTTCAATCTTTACCTATACTAAAAACCGATGGATATTTTAGTCTGATGATAAAAAGCTATCATCAGGAATGGATGACATAAGTTAAAATTCTCTTTTAAAAAAAAAACACTACAATTAATAAATATTCATAAAAAGAGATGGTATCAAAACACTATAACACACATTGAAAAAAATCAACGTCAGGATTAGGGTGTGCAAATTTATATTGTATGGGTCAAAACAAAATTCTCATAAAATGTTATTGTGGGGCCAGTTACCCGAAAAACTAGCAATGTCCAGGGAAGATGGGCTCATGGCCCAATAAGCCCAGTCCGAGGACGCTCATTTGTCCAAGGACACCTCTTAGTCCGAGGATGAGATCTGTTTCCCAAATCAGCCTATGAAGTGGATGTAACGTAACCATTCCAGTTGTCAAGAAGCGTCACGGAATCGCACGCGAACTAAACTAACGGGAATCGATCAAAGAATGAACCGGAAAGGGTAACAAATGCCTTTTAAAAAGGTGTCACCTCCACATTAAATGCATCCCACCTAACTCCCTGGCCGCATTAATGTGGAAGTGATATCTGAACAACAGTTAAGCAGCCTTACAACCACTAGGCGGAGGATCCGGGAAGTTCAGGATGGGACAGAAAGCAATTTCCAGAAGGGAACTTACACGTGGACGGTGAAGGCAAGACGGGGAGGGTAGTATATAAAGTGAAGTCAGAATACATGAAAGGGGACTTTTTGAGAAAAGAGGAAAAGAGCACTGAAAGCGGGGCCAGGAAAAAGAGAGAGAGAACATCTGACCTTTATCACCTGGGAAATTCCTTTTTGCTGCGGAAGATCGACGTCTTTTTCTATTGACTGGAGCTAGTTCTTACGCCCACACTCTATAAATTTTATTGTCCAGGGTCCATTACAAATTGAGTCCCTACAATTGGCGCCGTCTGTGGGGAGAGCTTGATCCGACCGTAGAAAAAGATAGGTGCAACAGCTGATGACAGAAGGAACACCACAGCAGGTGGACACTAGTCCACATCAAGCAGAGTCTAGGGGACCCCAACGTGGCACACCGTTGCTGATCCGTGAACGAAGGGGAGACCGCGAGGGAAGCGTACGAACAACCCGTACGGAGAAGAGCCGGACTCGAGGGAAGAGCCATGTCTCCCATGCGAAGGACGGTAAAGACATGCAGCATGAGATCGATATGCTAAGAAGGGAATTACGGTACGAACGACGAAAGCAAACGAATAAGGAAGCGAAGCAAGCCTCCAATGAGTCAGACGATACAAGTTACAGGCGACGGTCCAGAACCCCGCCTAGTGAGCTTTTTTCCCTCAGTAAAGAGTGTTACAGTCGACAGACGTACAAAAGTCCACCTCAGCAGGGCTTAGGGAACGAGGCTCTGAACAAGGTGCTGAGTCAAGTCTCCAAGTCGCCGTTCACGCGACGCATAGAGGACGCAAGTCTCCCTCGGAGGTTTCATCAGCCTACGTTCACCATTTATAATGGTCAGACGGACCCGGTGGAGCATGTTAGCCATTACAATCAGAGGATGGCCATTCATTCTAGGGACGAGGCCTTGATGTGTAAGGTTTTTCCCTCAAGCCTAGGCCCGGTGGCGATGAGGTGGTTCAATGGCCTAGAGGAGAATACTGTTGATTCCTTTGAGAGACTCATCCAAACTTTTGGGGCTCGCTTCATTACCTGCAGGAGGGTTGTTCAGCCCTTAGGGTTGTTATTGTCCATGTCTCAGCGAGAGGGAGAAACCCTGAAAGCATATTCCGACAGATATTGAGAGATGTATAACGAAGTAGAGGGGGCCAACGACAAGGTGGCTATTAACACCTTCAAGGAGGGCCTTCCAATCGATCACGAGCTGAGGACTTCCTTAACCGGTAAGCCTGTTACAAGCATGCGACAGCTTATGGATAGGATCGACAGGTTTAGAAGAATAGAGGAAGACCAAATACGGAGTAGAGGAAAGACCAAGGTGATCCCTCAAGAGATGAGGGAATTTTGGTCCGATCGGTATAACAACAATCGACCTCGGAGAGATTTTGTGGGGCAGTCAGGATCTGCAAATTCCCAGGCAGTCAACGTTGTGTTCCGAGAACCAGTCCAGCGAGTTCTGGAAAAGATACAAAACAAGCCTTTCTTCAGGACGCCCAATAAGATGGCAGGGGATCCTGCGAAACGCAACCAGAACCTCTACTGTCAGTACCATCAGGACCATGGGCATACAACTGAGGACTGCAGAAACTTGTGGGACCACTTGGAAGAGCTAGTCCGAGAAGGGAGGTTGACCAGCCTTCTGCACCACACCAGTGCCCGAGGAGGCCAGGCAGGGCAGACGTCGAGAGGAAATGCCTCTTCAAGAGCCCCCCTGGGCACCATAAATGTCATATTTGCGGCCCCAGGAAGGACGGGGTCTTGTCCCTCCAGAATACTGTCAGTATCTCATTGCTCGGAGGGGAGCTCACATTCAGCGCCAAAGAAGGCAAAGCTAAACGCCTCACTAGTACTAGGATTTTCAGAAGAGGACAAGAGAGGGACTATACAGCCGCATGATGATGCTTTGGTGGTTACGCTGAGAATTGGAGGATATGATGTGAAAAGGGTGATGATTGACGAAGGGAGCGCGGCCGAGGTGATGTACCCCGACTTATACAGGGGGTTGGGTTTGACACCCCAAGACCTGACGGCCTATAGCTCCCCGCTGGTAAGCTTCGAGGGCAGATCGGTCATTCCGTTGGGTATGATTAGATTACCTGTGCACATAGGCTCCGAAGTGGTGGAAGTGGATTTCATCGTGGTGGACGTCTTCTCTCCCTACACGGCGATTCTGGGAAGGCCTTGGTTGCATACCCTGGGGGCTGTTTCCTCCACTCTTCATCAGAAGGTGAAGTACCCGTCGGGTGGCCAAGTGTCAGAAATATTGGGAAGCCAGGCCATGGCGAGGCAGTGCATGGTAGCGGCTATCCAGCATAATCCAGAGAAAAGTCCGTCGGCCAGGGCCGAGGATGGATTATAGCAATTAAAGGACCGAGGAACTCTCTCCAGCACTATCGCCGAGGAGGCTGAATGTGAGGAATTGGAGAGGGTGACTGTCGGTAATGACCCGGATAGGTACTTCCAGGTCGGAGCGCTATTACCCTCGCTAGAGAAGGAGCAATTGGTTGAGGTCCTGAGAAGGAACATAGACGTATTTGCATGGAATGCCTATGAAGCGCCAGGGGTCGATCCAGACTTCATCTGTCATCATTTGAATGTCAATCCATCAGCTATTCCAAAGCAACAACCACCTCGGCGTCCGTCAAAATTACACGTCGAAGCTATTAAAGACGAGGTGGACAAGCTCAAGCAGGCTGGGGCTATCAAGGAGGTATTCTACCCTCAGTGGTTGGCAAACACAGTAGTGGTGAAGAAGAAAACTGGAAAATGGTGCGTGTGCATCGATTTTACGGATCTTAACAAAGCCTGCCCGAAGGATCCTTTCCCTATGCCCTGTATAGATCAGTTGGTCGATGCAACAGTAGGCCATCCTCGGATGAGCTTCCTAGACGCCTTTCAGGGTTATCACCAGATCCCACTGGCATTGGGTGACCAAGAGAAGACGACATTCCTTACTCCCAACGGAAATTACCACTACAAGATATTACCTTTCGGCTTGAAGAACGCAGGGTCAACGTACCAACGGATGATGACGAAGATGTTCGAACCACAGTTGGGCAACAACATAGAGATTTATATAGATGACATGGTGGTAAAGAGCAAAGTTGCGTCCGAGCATATGACGGACCTAATTGGCACATTTGAAGTTTTGAGAAAGCATAAATTGCGGCTGAACGCCTCCAAGTGCTCCTTTGGGGTTAGCTCTGGGAAATTTTTGGGCTATATGGTGACCCACCGGGGAATTGAATGGAACCCGGACCAAATTAAGGCCATAAACAGCTTGCAGCCACCCCGGAATCCTAAGGAAGTCCAGAGACTGACCGGGATGACCGCTGCGCTAAACAGATTCATATCCAGATCAGCCGACAGGTGCAGACCCTTTTTTCTCTTACTCCACAAATGGAAAGGGTTTGAGTGGACTGAGGAGTGCACTCTAGCATTTCAGCAACTCAAGGAATATCTTTCTCGGCCACCTATTCTGTCCAGCCCTGAAGTGGACGAAGTTCTTTTCGCTTACTTAGCAATAGCTACTCATGCTATTAGTTTTGTGATGATACGAGTGGATAATGGCGTGCAGCGGCCAGTATACTACGTGAGCAAGTCACTTCATGAGGCCGAGGTGCGGTATCTGCCCTTGGAGAAGGCCATTTTGGCAGTAGTGCACGCTACGAGGAAACTTCCCCACTACTTTCAGGCACACACTGTGGTTATCTTGACTCAGTACCCACTCAGAGCCGTACTTCGGAGCGCAGACTACACTGGCAGGGTTGCTAAATGGGGCACGATACTTGGGGCTTTCGATATAAAGTATATGCCCCGCACCTCTGTAAAGGGTCAGGTGCTCGCCGACCTGATGGCTAAATTTGCTGAGGGCCCTGAGGAGATAAGTACAGGCCCGCACGGCGTGGAGGAAAAATCGGTGAGCCTCATATCCACGTAACGTCCTCATTCCTGGAGGGTGTACATGGACGGAGCAGCAAACCAAAGGGGGTCGGGAGTGGGGCTAGTCCTAATATCTCCCGAAATGGCCGTTGTGGAGAAGTCTTTGAGGTTGGGATTCTCGGCCACCAATAATGAAGTGGAGTATGAGGCTTTGATAGCAGGAATGGCGACGGTCACGAAGCTTGGAGGAAAGACAGTAGAGATGTTCTCGGATTCGAGCTTAATCGTGGGCCAAGTTAGAGGAGAGCTGGAAGCTCGAGACGCCAGGATGCAAAGCTACCTAAGCCGAGTTAGGCGTATGCAAAAAGACTTTGAATCTTTTGAACTATCCCATGTCCCTAGGAATGGGAATGCGCATGCAGACTCTCTGGCTACCCTTGCCACCTCCTCGGCACGGAACCTACCTCGTATAATCGTGGTTGAAGATTTAAGCTCACCCGCTCCAGCAACGGAGGACCTTGTTCAGATCAACCTGATCAGTTCAGCGCCGAGTTGGATGGATCCTATAACGGCATACCTTGAAAAGGACATACTGTCCGAGGACAGGCTGGAAGCTGACAAGATAAGAAGAAAAGCTCCACGGTTCTGGTTGTCTGGGGACAAGAAGCTATACAAGCGCTCTTTCTCCGGGCCTTATCTACTCTGTGTGCACCCCGAAGCATCAGAGGCACTCCTAGAAGAGCTGCATGAGGGAATTTGTGGGAGTCATACGGGAGGGAGGTCTCTGTCTCACCGAGCAATCACTCAAGGGTATTGGTGGCCAGGCATGCAGAAGGAAGCACAGGAGTACGTTAAAAAATATGATCAATGCCAAAGGTTCACTCCGAATATCCATCAACCCGGGGGAGTCCTCAACCCTCTTTCTAGCCCCTGGCCTTTCGCGCAATGGGGCTTGGACATTGTTGGCCCTTTCCCTAAGGCTATCGGGAATAAAAAATACCTGCTCGTTGGCACGGACTATTTCACGAAGTGGGTGGAAGCTGAACCCCTGGCTAATATCAGAGACGTGGACGTCAAGAGGTTCGTTTGGAAGAACATCGTCACCCGATTTGGGGTCCCTCAGGCCCTTATCTCAGATAATGGTCTTCAGTTTGATAGCAAGACCTTCAGGGAGTACTGTTCCGACCTGGGAATTAAGAACAGATATTCCACCCCAGCTTATCCACAGGGAAATGGGCAAGCCATTGTTGGCCCTTTCCCTAAGGCTATCGGGAATAAAAAATACCTGCTCGTTGGCACGGACTATTTCACGAAGTGGGTGGAAGCTGAACCCCTGGCTAATATCAGAGACGTGGACGTCAAGAGGTTCGTTTGGAAGAACATCGTCACCCGATTTGGGGTCCCTCAGGCCCTTATCTCAGATAATGGTCTTCAGTTTGATAGCAAGACCTTCAGGGAGTACTGTTCCGACCTGGGAATTAAGAACAGATATTCCACCCCAGCTTATCCACAGGGAAATGGGCAAGCCGAGGCCATCAATAAGGTTATTGTGAGTGGGCTCAAGAAGAGGTTAGACGATGCCAAGGGAAAATGGGTGGAGGAGCTGCCGCACGTTCTGTGGACTTACCGAACAACACCCTAACGGTCAACGGGAGAAACCCCATTCTCAATGACGTACGGGGCAGAGGCCGTGATTCCGCTAGAGACGGGTTTTCCCACGTTAAGGACCAGCACTTTCACCTTAGAGGGAAATGACGAGCTTTTGGGAAAGAGTCTAGATCTGATAGACGAACGACGAGATAGAGCGATGGTCCAGCTAGCCTATTATCAACATAAGCTGAAACAAGGCTATGATGCAAATGTGAGGCTGAGGCCGCTAGCTCCAGGGGACCTAGTGTTGAGAAAAGTCGTTGGGAATACCAAAAACCCAGCTTGGGGAAAGCTAGGGCCCAATTGGGAAGGACCATACCGCATCACATCTGTGGCAGGAATAGGGGCCTACTACTTAGAAGATCTTAACGAAAAAAGGGTACTCCACCCTTGGAATGTAAGCAACCTAAGAAGGTACTACTATTAACACAAACAGTTCTATCATACGTTTCTTTCCTAGCTTAATTGGAGTTCTATTACTTGTATTCCTTAAATAAAAATGAAGTGTTAGACAGAACCAAGGCATTGTATGGTTCTCGGACACCAGCCTCTGGGGAAACTAACCACTTAAAATAAGAAAACTAGGTACTAGACAGAACCGAGGCATTGTATGGTCCTCAGACCTAGGCCTCTGGGGAAACCAGATACTTCGGATGAAAAAATGAAGTGTTAGACAGAACCAAGGCATTGCATGGTCCTCGGACACCAGCCTCTGGGGAAACTAACCATTTAAAATAAGAAAACTAGGTACTGGACAGAACTAAGGCATTGTATGGTCCTCAGACCCAAGCCTCTGGGGAAACCAGATACTTCAGATGAAAAAATGGAGTGTTAGACAGAACCAAGGCATTGTATGGTCCTCGGACACCAGCCTCTGGGGAAACTAACCACTTAAAATAAAAAAAAAAAACTAGGTATTGGACAGAACCAAGGTATTGCATGGTCCTCGGACCCAAGCCTCTGGGGAAACTAGATACTTCAGATGATGAAACAAATCGTTAAACAGAAATTAAGTCGCGAAAAATCCTCGGACCACAACTTGGAGGAAGTTAATGCACGCCATGAAAATTAGCGCTTCTTAAATAAGATCTATGTGATCATCCTTGTGTGCCGAGGCAAATTTCATTAGCGTCATCTCAAGACATTTTAGGGTGTTCAATACTCCCAAGGACAAATTATTCGAAACGCTATCTCCACTTTTGTTTGGCTCTCATTTGGCCTAGATAAAACTAAATTTTCTCTCGCAGTGCTAAACTTTGCTCTTCTATAGCTCGAGGTAATGCAAATGTGAAAACATATTCATGCAAGAAACTATACGAGAAAAAGATAAACCCATGACATCTTATACAAAGTCAAAAAAGGGAACTTCCCCCTGTATACATCAACTATTTGTTTAATTTTATTTACATCTCGGGAGGTGGGACGTTGGCCGTCTCCTGAGGAGGAACATCCGAGTCTTTCCCTTTCTCCTTTGAAGCCTCCCCCGCAGGCAAAACGGTAGAGGCTAAGTCCTTTTTGAAGCTTTGAGAAGCTTGCCCATCCTTAGGAACCTCTGCGACTTTGGTTAATGAGGTCCCTTTTTCCACTTCGGACACTTCAGGCTGTTTCTGCTGACCGGTTGGGAGAGGATTTTGACCCTGAGCCTCTTCAGCTGAGCCAACCGCAATAGAGGAAACCTCTTGTTGCTGAGGAGGAATGCCTGAGGCTCGTATGGCTGAGGGAAAAAAGACGTTGTCAGGACTTCTCAGCTCTGATGAAGGCTCGATGCCCGCACGGTTGAGAGCTTCTTCCCAAGTCTGAGCACAATATGCCCGGCACACGATTGGGACCTCTTTTCCGAACCTGTCCTCGGTCTCAGCTACGCCTTCGTCATACCCTCGCTGTTCGGCCTCATCCTTTGCTTTCTCAGCCTCGGCTCTTGCTCTCTCAGCCTTATCCCTCTCTTTTTCTGCCAAACCCCTTTGCCTTTGAGCTTCTTCCAATTGCCTCATCAGCGTTGAAAATTGTTCCTTAGAATCTTTCAGTTGGTCATTGGCATCTTTGAGCTTTTTCCCTTGATCGTCAACTTGCTTTTGAAGGATGGACAGAGCTGAATCAGCGCTCTGCCGAGCGGATTCTTCATCCGCCAACTTTTGCTTCAACTGTTCTACGCTTAGCTCACTGGCAGCGAGCGTCCTGAAGTTTCACTCCTTAGCTCCCTCTCCTTGTTCCACTAGAAATAGTAGTTGTTGGTCACCTCCTCTAGCATAAAAGTTTCTTAAACAATCTGTATACAAAAAAAAAGAGAAGAGAGGCAATTAGGAATGAAGTGAACCAAGAGGAACGGATAAAGTCGTAAGGGTGCTATACCATGCCCAAGTACCTTTTCAGATTCATGAAGAGTTCATTTTTCTTCATCTTTTTGACCTCAGCCATATCCCGAGGAAGAAGAAGGGTCTCTTCCAGAACGGAGGCGATATGGCACCCTATCCCACCATTATAATCTCGAAGGGATGCATCTGCCCTCAGAGGCTCACCACTGAGCATGGGCGCGGGAAGCCAGGCTTCAGTCTCCGAGGACTGAATTGTTTGCTTGGCACTCGCTCTAGAAGAAGCGCGAGTCGTTTTTCACTGTTTTAGAGGCGGCTGATCCCCACCCTCCTGGGCCATGCGAGGTTTCCCAATCTCCACAGTCTCCACCGCATCTTTACCCTTCTGCTCTCTCCTCCTCTTAGGATCAGCAGGTTCGCCCCCCTGAGGTTGGTGAGGTTTAGGAGAAGGGGGAGGAGGAAGAATGGTCTGAGAGGACCTCCCTGGCGCCTCTCTCCCAGATTTACCTTCAATGACATCAAACAAACTCCTTTGGCTCTTTCTTTGGATGCCCATTTCACCAGGAACTGTCTCGGGAGACTTTGGTCGATTGAACACCTCAAACCCGTCCGCCGAATCCGAAACTTCTGCAACTTCTCCCTCTTCTACCTCCTCTTCTTCTTCTTTTTCTTCCTCCACCTCCTGAATAACGGGGTGAGATGAAGACGCTCCTGCGGAAGTAGCCGCTACGGGTGATGGTTGAGAAAAGGGGGTGACATCGGGGATTGGAACACCCTCGGGAACTATAAACCCGAACCTTTCGTGGGCTACGCTGATCCTCTGCAGCCGAGGATCCGCAGCCTTTATCACACACTTGGGTGCTTGAAAAGACGAGGAAATGGGCTTATACCCGAGGATGATGTGCACTGCCCTTAGTTGACCGTCGGACGGATTCTTGTATATTTCGGATCTCAAAATTTTATCCAAGTTCTCTCTGTTAACTAACCCGAGCCGAGGCTTAGTGGCGTTCCTGTATGCAAAATCAATAAAACAGCAAAAGAATCTTCATCAGGAATAAACTTACCTTAGGTCTAGGATTGCAAATCAAGGCGCGAGGGCGTTCAGCCCAGAAACCCCACCTGGTGTACCCTCTTGGGTCGGACAATATAACCCGTCATGCCATGCGCCGGAAAGGATGAGATAATCATCCTTCAAACCCTTATTCGATTGAGGTAAGCACTGGATTAACCTTATCTCGGAAAACCTGGATTTAAGGTAATACCCCTCATCCTTTAAGCGCTAGAGGTTGTATACCCAATTCACATCATGATGGGTAAGGCCCAGGTTTAACCTCGTATTAAGGGCTTCTATACTCCCTAACACCCTGAACATATTTGGGGCGCATTGTGTGGGGGACAATCTAAAGAACCTAAGGTAGCTGGTAGTGATACGGCCCATCGGAATAGTCATCCCCCCTTCTATGAAAGCAATCATAGGGATGACTACTTCCCCCGTTTTCCTTTTGTCGTACCACTCCTCCGCGGAGGCGTACCTTATACCCACCGTTGAAGGAATTCTATATTTGGCTCTAAATTCCTCTATTTTCTCCTCGGAACCAACTAAATTTTTAAACCTACCCATTTCTAAAGAATCGCGGAGAGAAAGTAGAAAAGATAATAGAAAACTGAGGAAGGTTAAAGAAACTTACAGTTGTGAAAAGTAGGCTCCTCGGACAAACTTCAGGTATTTATGAGATCGTTGAGAAGAAAGAAAGAGAGACAGGTTCAGTGAATACTCGATACGATCGCGGGATTTTTTGTAACTGAAAGGAAAGTTGATTTGAAAAGCTCTTTATACGAGCACAGAAAATTGTAAGCGGGAAAAACCCCGCTCGTAAGTCGTGGGAATCCTTCACCGTCGGATTCGCATCCTACTGAAACGTGGAGGGCTGAAAAACCGCCGCCATCATTTAATGATGGCGTGCTCCTGACGTCAAAACGTCAGGAACGTGTCTTGGGTAGGTGAAAAGGCGCTCTGAGATTCGGAATAACCCCACGAAGGAGTTAAGGGCGTGATGTCAAAATCCCCCTTTTTCCGAGGCAACAAAAAGTGTGATTTTGAGGGGCTATTGTGGGGCCAGTTACCCGAAAAACTAGCAATGTCCAGGGAAGATGGGCTCATGGCCCAATAAGCCCAGTCCGAGGACGCTCATTTGTCCAAGGACACCTCTTAGTCCGAGGATGAGATTTGTTTCCCAAATCAGCCTACGAAGTGGATGTAACGTAACCATTCCAGTTGTCAAGAAGCGTCACGGAATCGCACGCGAACTAAACTAACGGGAATCGATCAAAGAATGAACCGGAAAGGGTAACGAATGCCTCTTAAAAATGTGTCACCTCCACATTAAATGCATCCCACCTAACTCCCTGGCCGCATTAATGTGGAAGTGATACCTGAACAACAGTTAAGCAGCCTTACAACCACTAGGCGGAGGATCCGGGAAATTCAGGATGGGACAGAAAGCAATTTCCAGAAGGGAACTTACACGTGGACGGTGAAGGCAAGACGGGGAGGGTAGTATATAAAGTGAAGTCAGAATACATGAAAGGGGACTTTTTGAGAAAAGAGGAAAAGAGCACTAAAAGCGGGGCCAGGAAAAAGAGAGAGAGAACATCTGACCTTTATCACCTGGGAAATTCCTTTTTGTTGCGGAAGATCGACGTCTTTTTCTATTGACTGGAGCTAGTTCTTACGCCCACACTCTACAAATTTTATTGTCCAGGGTCCATTACAAATTGAGTCCCTACAGTTATATATATATATTTTTTATTTTTCTTTTGTTTTCCGCAAAGTTGACTATTTATATTTTAGAGTCCTACTTTATAGTTTATTTGAATGGGGAGTAGAGTAAAGGGGGGAAGAATAAGTTAAATTACTTTGTTTGTATATTTTTTTAAAGAACAAAAGAGAAAAATTCAGATACCAAATTCACCCTTACCATATTAATAAAATTACAAATTATAAAAAGACTAATTATTTATCATCCTCTCATTTATTTTTAAAAATATCTAAATAAAGTGCAGAATAATTATTTCCTTCTAATCCCCTCTCCTTCCAAACCTCCAACAAAGCATTAATTAAGAACAGAAATGCTTTAAAAAGGGGTTTTCAGTGTTTTCTTATTTTGAACACGTGTTGCGTGTAGCGAAAAAAAAAAAAAAAAAAAAAAAAAAAACAAACTAAGTCTTTACATACACGGCGCCGTCAGTCTCTAGACTTTTAAATTGTTAGTTTTTTTCTTTTTTTCCTTTTTATGAGATACGTGCGAAGTATATATATTCTTCTTGGCTTTCTCATCAATCCACAACTCTTCGTTCTGTTTCACTTTTCCAAGCAAAACCCGGACTAGGAGAGACCAATGGGGAACAGCAGCGACAGTTTGAAGACATGGGTGTCTGATCAGTTGATGTCGATGCTTGGATATTCGCAGCCCACGTTGGTTCAATACGTTATTGCACTGGCTAAGCAAGCAACTTCAACTAGTGATTTGGTGAACAAGCTTTCAGTGGAATGTGGATCATTGTCTTCATCATCTGACACTCTTCATGGTTTTGCTGAAGAAATCTTCACTAGGGTACCCCGTAAAGATGGTGGTGTAACCCTTTATCAGAAACGAGAGATGGAGGCTGCAATGCTGGCAAGAAAGCAGAGGACTTATGCAGCACTTTTGGATGATGCTGATGATGATGAAGAAGAAGATGAAAAAAGACGGGTTAAAAGGCGAACAATAGCCGGAGATGAAGATGGTGATGATGGTGGTTCAGAGTCAGAAGAGGAGAGACTAGTGCGTGACCAAAGAGAGAGGGAGCAACTAGAGCAAAATATAAGAAACCGGGATGTAATAGGGACACGAAAGTTAATGGAGCCTGTTGAGAAAGATGACATTACAACTTTAAGAAGAGTTTCAAGGCAAGAGTACCTGAAGAAAAGGGAGGAAAAGAAAGTAGAGGAATTAAGAGATGATATTGAAGACGAGGAGTATTTATTTGATGGGGTGAAGCTTACTGAAGCTGAATATGGTGAGTTAAGGCACAAGAAGGAATTGTATGAGATTGTGAAGAAGAAGAAGAAGCAGTCAGTGGAGGTTGATGATACAAGTGAGTACAAAATGCAGAGACCAAAAAGGTGTTGGGGATAAAATGAACCCTTTTGCAGAACAAGAGGCTTGGGAGGATTATCAAATTGGAAAGGCAATGCTGAAATATGGTTCAAAGAATAAAAGGCAAATATCTGATGATGACTATCAGTTTGTGTTTGAGGATCAGATTGATTTTATCAAAACTTTGTGGATGGTTGCAATACTGATAATGAGGAGGTGTCCAAGTTGCTTGAGAAGTCTAAGGCAAAATCAGCTTTGGAGAGGCTTCAAGAGGAGAGAAAATCTTTCCCTATCTATTCATATCGCGATGAATTGCTTCAAGCCATTCAAGATTATCAAGTTGTTGTTATTGTTGGTGAAACTGGTTCTGGGAAGACTACACAGATACCCCAATATCTTCATGAAGCTGGATACACAAAGCGCCGAAAGATTGGATGCACACAGCCACGACGAGTTGCTGCTATGAGTGTTGCTGCTCGAGTTTCTCATGAAATGGGTGTCAAACTTGGCCTTGAGGTAGGTTATTCTATCCGTTTTCAAGATTGCACTTCAGAAAAGACTGTTCTGAAATATATGACAGATGGGATGTTGTTGCGAGAGTTTCTGGCTGAACCAGATTTGGAAAGCTATAGTGTGTTAATGGTGGATGAGGCCCATGAAAGAACTCTCTCAACTGATATTCTATTTGGATTGGTGAAGGATGTTGCTAGATCCCGCCCTGATCTTAAGTTACTAATCTCAAGTGCAACACTTGATGCAGAGAAATTTAGTGATTTTTTTGATTCTGCTGCAATCTTTAGCTTTCCAGGGAGGCGCTATCCTATTGAAATAAACCACACGAAAGCTCCAGAAGCTGATTACTTGGATGCAACTATATTTACTGTTCTTCATATTCATGTGAATGAAGAACCTGGAGATATATTGGTTTTCTTGACTGGTCAAGAAGAGATTGAAACAGTAGAAGAAAATTTAAAGCACAGGACAAAGGGACTAGGGACAAAGATTGCTGAACTGATTATCTGCCCAATATATGCAAACCTACCAATCGAGCTCCAATAAAAAATATTTGAACCCACTCCTGAAGGAGCAAGGAAAGTTGTTCTTGCTACAAATATAGCTGAAACCTCCTTGACTATTGATGGGATCAAGTATGTAATTGATCCAGGCTTTTGTAAAATGAAATCTTATAATCCAAGGACTGGAATGGAGTCATTGCTAGTTGCTCCAATATCAAAAGCATCAGCTAATCAGAGGAAAGGTCGAGCAGGAAGAACAGGTCCTGGAAAATGCTTCCAGTTATATACTGTCTGCAGTTATAATGATTTGGAAGATAATACTACACCAGAAATAAAAAGGACTAACCTTGCAAATGTTGTCCTTGTTCTTAAGAGCCTTGGGATCCATGACTTGCTGAAGTTTGATTTTATGGACTTGCCTTGGGATATGGTAATTATTCTGAATGAGCTGTTAAGTAGGAGGATCCAAGAGGTTGATTCATTTTCAATTTTGATACCTCTACTTTTCACCTCTCCCTTGCGCACGTATCTAGCCCAATATCTAAGACAATTCATTTTAGCCCATTAATCACCACAATTAAAAAGAATAAAAAAGACTCTCTCCTTTTCAACGTGGGATTAAACATTTTCACTAACTCCTCATCTTCCATATTCACTCTCGTATCTTTACATTTATGTTATAACATTTATTTATTTTAATTATTTAATATTAAAATGCTCTAACAGCTTCTGATAAATACAAGTGCTCAGATGAAATGATTTCCATTGTTGCTATGCTTTCGGTTGGTAATTCCATCTTTTATCAGCCAAAGGACAAACAAGTCCATGCTGACAATGCACGAATGAATTTTCATTCTGGAAATGTGGGGGATCACATTGCATTGCTAAATGTCTACAATTCATGGAAGGAGACAGGTTACTCGACACAATGGTGCTATGAAAATTATGTACAAGTTAGGAGTATGAAACGTGCTAGGGACATACGTGATCAACTTAAGGGGCTCTTGGAAAGGGTTGGAATTGAACTAACCTCAAATGCCAATGATTTAGATTCTATAAAAAAGGCTATAACATCAGGTTTTTTTCCACACTCTGCAAGGCTACAAACAAATGGGTCTTACCGGACAGTCAAACCTCCACAGGCTGCTCACATACACCCAAGCTCAGGGCTATCACAAGTACTTCCAAAGTTCCAAGATGGGTTCTATACCATGAATTGGTGCTCACAACCAAGGCATATATGAGACAGGTAACAGAACTAAAGCGGGAGTGGTTGGTGGAAATAGCCCCGCACTGGTACCAGCTTAAGGATGCTGAAAATTCGGGTACAAAGAAAAAGTCTCGTGGAGAAATGAAGCGATTGTAGGACTGAAAACTGGTCACAAGTTCCAGGAAAGCAGATTGGCATGCAATAACTTGGTGGTTTTTCTTGCTTATTTTTTTTGATTGGATGATGCTTCTTTTTTGGATTTTTTAGATTTGGGCACTTCTGCTTAATGTTTTTGTTTCCATTAGTACAAGACCTGGATACCATAGGAGCAGATTGTTTGTTTCTTATATTCCTTTAAGCTTTTTACCTATCAAAGACAAAAAACAAAAAATTCCCGTCTTCAAATACCATAACTTCAGGGTGTCTATGAGGTGTATGTACTATGCTTGTTTATTCTTGATTGGATTAAATGCTGAAATGATATTAGTAACTACATTTCAATCTTCATCATGTTAGGTCATTGAATTGTTGGCTATTTTATAAGCAATTGTTAAATTAGAATGAGATTTTCAATGATATGCCAGATATCAATTTTAGTTGAATGATTATGCAAAAACATTTTTGTTAAATTACAAAAATAACCTGGACTCTAGGAATTAAATAAAATACGAATTTATATAATTTACTAATAATACATAAAATAAAATACATTTGACTTCGAAATTTAAATAAAACTGGAACTAAATAAATATTTCTTTACCTTTCCTTAATCAGTTGCTTGCACTATTTTTGATTGTGCAGCTCCTGATTTTTCAAATTTGGTTCATCAGCCACACAAGCCCTTTAATTGGCTGCTTGTATAATCTTTTTTTGGTGGTATGAATGAGCTATTGGTTTTTTATTTTTTATTTTTAAGTGTGAGAATTAATGAATGTGTATATAGATGTCAGAATAATTGAAAGGTTTGCAAGTATAGCTAATTGTTATTAAGAAAAGCAATAGATTGCTTGGAATTTAAGCATAAACATAGGCCAGTGGATGCTACAACTAATGCTGCACATGCAGAAGATGTGTTGCCTTTTCTATTATTGCCTTTGAAGTCCATTTTCCTGGATTGCAGGAATTGGCATTTGATTTAGTGACCCTTTAAGCTCTGTTTGTTGGGTCTTTTCAAAGGAAGCTTCAGCTTTTAAAATGCGGAAGCTGCCTGCATCTTTTTTTATTTTTTAAATCAAAGATTATTTATTTCACCAAATTTGTGGAGTGGCTTTTGAGAAATTCTGCTCAAACCAGCCTAGCTCGTCATAGTTTTAAAACCTGCAGCTCTTGATTGGGTGATTAAGCCTTTTGTTGTGATCTGTAAATAGTGCAGCTCATGTATGTTATAGGCAGATCCAATCAAAGGCCCCTAGATACTTGTTTTATAATTAATTGTAAACTTTACCTAGACTGTAGATTGAATGGTTGAACTTGGATCCATTGTTATACATGATAAGGGTTTGCTTATATACAGAAAGTTGGATTACGTTGTCAATGACTCTTGATGTTAACATTTCTTGGTCTTCTATGTGTCTTGGTTCTTTCTGTCATGTTGCTTGCACTTTTTTGGATTGTGCAGATCCTGATTTTGAAAATGTGATTCATAAGCCATGCAAGCCCTTTAATTGGCTGGTTGTGTAATCACTTTTGATGGTGCTGGAGATTCAACTGGTTGAGCTGAATATTTTTTTATGTTGAATTTGTATAAATATGGATATGGAAGCTCATTTACACTACTAGTAGTTTTAGAGAGAGGCATTTGGGTTCTTTTTTTTTATGGGACTGTAAAGTTCTCCTAGACAGTGGAATGCATGGTTAACCATAATTTAAATCTGCTAATATATAGGAAATTGGAATGCTTTACCATGACTCTTGGGTTCATTTATGTCTATAGCTGTTTTAGATGCATCTTTGATCTTTCTGTGATGTTGCTTGCACTATTTTGATTGTGCAGTTCCTTGGAAAAGCCATAGATAGCTTGGGATTTAATTGCAAATGTAGGCTAGTAAACACCACTGCTAATGCTGCACAAGCTGGCAATGTGTTTCCCATTTTCTGTTATTCCTGTTGGATTCATAACAAGAGGGATAAAATAAACCTCTAGGAGTTTGGAAAGCTTTGAGTTAGCACCAAGCAAGATAAAACAAACTTCTAGGTGTTAGCACATAGGGTTGGCTAGAGTCAGCACCTAACCATTGGAAATTTTCAAGAGATAGTTTATTCATCATTCAAACTGTAATCTATAAGACTGTCTTCATATATAGGAGTGTGTTATTGTGCTTAAATAGACTATTAGGACTAAGCCTAATTCTAACTGAAATAGGAACACCCGAATTTTAATTTAATTGGGGAATCCCAATTATTGAATTACAAAATAACTTTGACTCTAGGAATTAAATATATTTCGAATTTATATAATTCACTGATAATACCTAAAATAAAATACATTTGACTTCAAAATTTAAATATAACTGGAACTACATAACTATTTCTTTACTTTCCCTTAATCAGTTGCTTGCACTATTTTTGATTGTGCAGCTCCATGATTTTTCAAATTTTGGTTCATCAGCCACGCAATCCCTTTAATTGGCTGTTTGTATAATCTTTTTTTGGTGGTTCTGGAGCTTTGACTAGTTGAGCTGAATAATTTTTACGTTGGAATTTGTTTATAGGGAAGCTCATGTACACTACTGGCAGTTTTAGAGGGAGGCATTTAAATACTTGTTTTGGAACTAATAATAAATTTTACTTAAGACTGTGGAATGCATGGCTAAATTTGGATCCAAATGTATACATGATTTAATTCTGCTTATATATAGAAGTTGGATGACTTTACAAGGACTCTTTTAGGTTGATTTATGCCCATAGATGGTTTGGAGGAGCCCTTGTTCTTTCTGTAACGTTGCACTATTTTGATTCTGCAGCTCCTGATTTTCGAGGAGATGCTGGCTGTGTAGAGAGAAAGTGGCGAAATCAGGAGATGTCTTTGCTCATAATATTGAAACGGTTGAAGTGCTTCCGAGTTCTGTGCGTGATTACCGTGCTAATTTCAAGCAGTCTTCAGATGTTTTATTGATGGCCAAGGACTATGCTCCTGCTGGAACACTTGCCAAAACTTCAATAATGTTAGGCTGTGGAGAAACACCTGAGCAAGTTGTCAGAACTATGGAGAAGGTGAGAGCAGCAGGTGTGGATTTGATGGCCTTTGGTCAATATATGAGACCGTCACCTTAGGCATTTGAGAAGTATCAAACTCTTGGCATGGAAATGGTATGCTTGAATATTTATGTTTTGATTATGGCACATTAATTGATTCCATTCTTACATGCATGGCTTGTTTGATCAAATTTATTGTAGTTTGGGTAGATAGTCTGTCTTGGGCATCTTGGGCTATGTATGTGTTTGTATTCTATGTTCATTCGTTGCATACTTGCATGCTAGTGACTATGATTGGTAGTGCTACAGCATTTGCTCCCTCTCTCAGCCCCCTTCCTTCAACATGATGGTAATAATAGTACTTTATTAGGACCTTTTATATCTTTCCAATTTCTACTTACTCAATATTCACTTAGAATTACCTGATTGTAGTACCCTTTAATTGTGATGGCGTGTTCTCCTCTTTTACTTTACTGTGCTTACTTTGGAAATCATTCTATATGTAAAATATATGATTTATACTTCCTCCTATGGAGGAGAGTGCCTTTAGTGACCAATCCTTTTCTCTTCCTAATTTTTTGATTTTTATTTATGCTTTAGGGTACTAGTATAATTATGCAGCGATTGAACATTATCAGATTATCAATTTGGTTTTATGCTAGGGAGGTCTACCATAGAATTATTTTTCTTACTTAGACATCTAATGGAGAAATATAAAGAAGATGTATGATAGTGAGCCTAGAGAGGTTATTTGGTAGATTTTATTAAAGAAATGAGTTCCTCTAATATATATTGTGGTGATTAAGGATGCGTAATGACAGAATTGTAACTAGTGTGAGAACAAGTGGAGGTATCTTACATCTTTGCTCAATTAAAACAAATACTGAAGAGCATTCAAATGCTAGGATTCTAGAATCACAGTAGAACAACAATGAGACATTTGATTACCTATTAAAAAAACATCAATGAGACATTTGATTTCTTGCGCGCCCCTGGTTAAAGTGATACATTGTTTTCTTATACTTTACTTTCATGTTGGCTTGTCTGCCTTTACCGTGTCATAAAAGTTTAAATATGTGTTTAATGTCATTTGACAACATCTTCTACAAATAAAGTAATGACTATTCTGGTGTTATCTTAGGACTTGCATCCTTTGACATCTCTTACAATTCTTTTCTTTTTCCTCTTTTAACATTATTAAGATGCTATTACAATGTATACCATATTGGTCTAGGAACATGTCAGGGATTTGTAATGATACCATCTGAATGTAATTTGTAACAACATATGTTGATTGTCAGTTGATGATATCAAATATATATTAATCATTCTTCTCTCAACATGCATAAAGTTGACAATGAGTATTTTATCAATTGTGTGAATTGGATGGACAGGGATTTCGATATGTTGCATGTGGTCCTATGGTTTGCAATTTCTCTCGCTTACTTCGTTTGATTGGATGATGCTAAATAGCAGTCATTCTCCCGTCCTTTTTTTTAAAAAAAAAATTTATTTATTTAGATTTTTGTACTTTTTGCTTAATTTTTTTTGTTTCCATTAGTACATGTCCTGTATACCATAGGAGCAGATGGTATGTTTCTTATTTTCCTTTAAGCTTTTTACCTATCAAAAAAAAAAAAAAAAAAATTCCTGTCTTCAAATACCATGCATAACTTCAAGGCGTGTCTGTGAGATGTATGAGCTATGCTTGTTTATACTTGATTGGATTAAATGCTAAAATGATTTAGGAAATAGATTTCAATCATCTTCATGTTAGGTCATTGAATCGTTGGCTATTTTATAAACAAATGTTAGATTAGAATGAGATTTTCAATGATATGACAGAAATCAATTTTAGTTGAATGATTACGCAAAATTTTTTTCGGCAAGACAAAATTTCTGTTAGCATTAATGGGTTTTAGTTTGACATCAAGTATAACACTGATGCAGGTTAACACAAAGGCTTGCCCATGCTAAGATTTAAGAAGAATTAAGAGTTTGCTTAAAGTAGCTTATTGGTGGACACACCTCTGCACAGTGTGTTTATTCTCTGAAAGTAGCGTAACTGCCGGCATTTCATTCACTAAACTCAATGTAAAATGTTAGAAATACTGAATAATTGTATTGTATTTCATCAAGAAGGAATATACATGTGATGCCTTTATATAGGAGGCATATGTGTACGGTACAAGTAAGCATATGTGTGCGGTACAAGTAAAGTGTAGTACAAGTACAAGAGTGCTATACAAGTAAACTAGCTGGGCCTAAAGCCCATAACATAATATACATTAACAGCCCCCCTCAAACTCAAGGTGGATGTGAGACCAACTTGAGGTTGTCAACCAAATCACGAGTGCGTCCCTTAGGAAGTGCCTTAGTGAAGATATCTGCAAGTTGATCTTTGGAGGAGGCAGAGAAAAGCTTGAGAGCACCATGGACAAGATGAGAACGGATAAAATGACAATCAATCTCGATGTGTTTAGTCCATTCATGGAAGACGTCATTGTGAGCAATATGAATGGCACTCTGGTTGTCACAATAAAGGAGAGTAGCAGAGGATGTGGACACACCTAAATCCTTAAGAAGCCATCGTAGCCAAAGGAGTTCAGATGTGGTATCAGCAAGAGCACGATATTCTGCTTCAGTACTGGAGCGGGCCACGAAAGTTTATTTCTTGCTTCGCCAAGAAATCAAAGAAGAACCAAGGAGAAAGCAATAACCTGTAGTGGACCTGCGATCAGTAGGATCTCCTGCCCAATCAGCATCAGAGAATGCACGTAGTACAAGAGGAGACTGAGCTAAGTAGAAAAGGTCATGGAAGAGAGTGCCCTTCAAGTATCGTAGAATGCGCAGAACAGCAGCATAGTGAGTCGATCGTGGAGCAGACAGATACTGGCTCACCTGATGAACAGCATAAGAAATGTCTGGACGAGTAACTGTGAGATAAACTAGGCTGCCAACTAATCGTCTGTAAAGAGAGGGATTAGACAATGGTTTCCCCCCCCGAGGGTGTCAGATGCGCATTAAGTTCAACTGGAGTGTCAATAGTCTTACTGTCAGTGAGTCCAGCTCCAGATAAAAGGTCAGAGGCATACTTGGTTTGAGTAATATAAAGACCATCTGTGGAACGAGTGATCTCAAGACCCAAGAAATAGCTGAGATGTCCAAGGTCTTTCATCTCAAACTGCTGACTAAGAAAATCCTTGAGTTCTTGAATCCCACCGAGGTCATCACCAGTTATGATCATATCATCCACATATAGAAGAAGTAAAATGGTGCCTTTATCATTGCGACGAAGAAATAAGGCAGAATCATAAGGACTGGCAGTGTAACCCAAGCGAAAGATGGTGGAGCTGAACTTGGCAAACCAAGCTCGTGGAGCTTGTTTAAGGCCATAAAGTGCACGTCGAAGGCGACAAACTTTGTTTGTTTCAACAGAAAGACCAGGAGGAGGTTGCATATAGACTTCTTCATGCAGATCCCCATTAAGGAAGACATTTTTAACATCCATCTGAAAAAGATCCCATTTACTAGCAGCAGCAATAGCTAAGAGGGCACGAACAGAGGAGATACGGGCAACTGGAGCAAAGGTCTCTTCATAATCAATTCTATATTCCTGTGTAAAACCTTTTGCAACAAGACGAGCCTTGTAGCGCTCGATGGACCCATCAGAGCGAGTCTTGATCTTATAGATCCACTTACAACCAACCACAGACTGACTAGGAGGGAGAGTAACCAGATCCCAAGTATGGTTTTTGGTTAATGCATCAATTTCCTCTTTCATTGCAATCTGCCATAAAGGGTCAGTAGAGGCCTCACGATAGGTTTGAGGCTCATGGAGTGTAGCAAGGGCAGTGTAACAATGATAGTCAAGTAAATGTGCAGGAATGGATCTTACCCGGGTTGAGTGGCGAGGTAGAATGTCTTGTGGAGGATCTTCAGGCGGAGCAGAAGCAGGGGACCTAGGCTCAAGGTGGGGTAACTCGTCATCAACCTGTTCATCTACAACCTGTCTAAAAGAATCATCAAAAATATCTGGAGATTGAATAGAGAAGTCCAAAGGAGGATCAAGAGTATCTGTGGAAGGAACAGGAGACTCATCTGGAAAGATCTCTAAAACAGAAGAGTTAGTTAGGGAAGAACGAAAGTGAGAGAGTTCAACAAACAAGCGGTGTTCACAAAAGACAACATTACGGGAAACACGAAGACGATGAGAGACAGGATCATAGCACTGATACCCTTTTTGAGTTTCACCATAACCAAGGAAACAACAAAGTCTAGATCGAGGCTCAAGTTTATTGTGCTCATGAGGTTGAAGTAGAACGAAACAGGCAGATCCGAAGGAGCGAAGGTAATGATAGTCAGGGGGTGACCCAAAAAGGCGCTCATACGGAGTCTGATTATGGATAACAGTGCTTGGAATGCGATTAATGGCATGAACAGCATGAAAAGCGGCTTCACCCCAAAATGGGGCAGGAACTTTGGCAGAAAGAAGTAGAGCACGGACAGTGTCAAGAATACGACGAAGTTTTCTTTCGGCTCGACCATTTTGTTGAGAGGTGCCTGGACAGGTTAGATGATGTACAGTGCCATAGGAATGTAACAGAGCTTGAAAAGCATATTGAGTATATTCAAGAGCATTATCAGAACGAAAAGTTTTGATATGTTTGGAGAATTGTGTTTCAACCATTTTTGCAAAGTTACTGTATATTGGTAAGATTTCAAAACGAGATTTCATAGGAAAGATCCAACTATAACGAGAATAATCATCAATAAAAACAACAAAATAACGAGATCCACCAATACTAGTAACAGGAGAAGGTCCCCAAACATCAGAATGAATTAACTCAAAAATACTATTAGAGATAGATTCACTATTATTGAAAGGTAGAGCTGGCTGTTTTCCTAACTGGCATGAAGTACAATCAAAATTGTCTTTGGACACAGAACCCAACAGACCCTTAGAAGCTAACTGTTGTACCCAAGTAGATGAGGCATGACTAAGACGAGAATGCCAAAGTGCGAGAGAAGGTAAGGAAGAAACTGCAGTAGCTGCAGCAGCAACAGAGACAGGAGCAATAGGTGGAAGATGAAGATTGTCCACGGAAAACATACGCCTAACCCTAGGACCGGTCCCAAGTTCTTGCCTCGTCCTCGGATCCTGCACAATACACCCAGAATAGTAAAAAATAAGGCGATATCCTAGTTCAGCTAATTGTCCCACAGAGCACAAATTATAGGATAGTTCAGGCACATGGAAGACCCCAGGAACAGAGAGGTTAGAGGTCGAAACAAAACCTAGACTATTCCCATGCATGGTGGAACTATCAGCTATATGAATATTAAGAGGATGTGGTGCAGGGTCAAGTTTGGAGAATAAGGATGAGTGAGGTGTCATGTGATTGCAATAGGCAGAATCAAAAAGCCAAGTTTGAGACTTACCGGGCAGAACTGAAAGAACAGTGGAAAGAGATGCATTACCAGTCATACGAACAGCCTGAGTTATGATCTCCTGTAGTTCAGTAGGGGAGAGGTTGATAGTGGATCCAGAAGATTGAGACTCAGCTGAAATGGAAGGCATCGGCGGAATAGGCTCAGTATTAGCAACAACAGCAGTAGATTTGTTGCGACGGTAACAAGTCTCAATGGTGTGGCCAAGACGCTTGCAATAATTACAGAACTTCTTGTTGGTCTGCTTGCGACGATTGCTAGAGCCAGAGGAATCACCTGATTGCTGAGGTTGTTCAATGAAAGGAGCAGAAGGAGTAATAGCCAAAACATTGAACTTATTCTGGGCTTGAAGGGTTGCAAGCCGAGCTTCTTCTCTAACCAACTCGTTTACAGCAGTATCAAGAAAGGGAGGAGGATTGCGATTAAGAAGCTGACCTCGGATGGGTTCAAAGTCCTTGTGAAGAGACATCAGAAATTCATAGAGACGAAATTCATCTCTAACTGTAGCATATTGCTGAGCATCTTTTGAGCATGCCCAAATTGGATCAGAAAGGTCAATTTGGTCCCAAATGAAGTGGAGCTGATCATAGTAGTCA
Organism: Quercus glauca; assembly: GCA_023736055.1. NCBI lineage: Eukaryota > Viridiplantae > Streptophyta > Magnoliopsida > Fagales > Fagaceae > Quercus > Quercus glauca. Next base: position 20,460,797 of record CM043324.1, on the reverse strand, counting down.
TTGATGGATTGCCCTGGTTCTTGTCGAAGTTGATGCAATTCAACTACCAACTGATATTTCATGGATCCGTGAGTAGTGGAGTACCTTTTGCCCAACATATCCCATGCTGATTTTGCATCATCAAAGCTGCCCAACAGATTGGAGATGGAGGGAATGGAAGTGTTCCGAATCCATGTGAGGATCATGTGGTTGTGACTATCCCATTCAATCATGCGACCAAGGAAGGCAGCATCTTCTTCACTTGCTCTCTTGACAGGAATGGTAATTGCACCAGTACAGTAATGCCAGAGCATGCGACCTTTAAGAAAACTGCGCATAGCTTGAGACCAAGATAAGTAATTTTTGTTCCCCTCCAATACAGTATTGATGGGGCGAGGAAGAAAAACATCCTTTTTATCCATTTAGAAACACAATATGCAAAAACAGACTGTAAAAATGAAATCTACGCGAAAAACTGGGTAAGGAGAACCTGGACTGTGAAAAAGTCAACCCACAGAAAAGTCAACGGTCAAAGTCAACACTAGTCAACGGTCAAAGTCAACAGCCCGGTCAACGGTTAGTCAATGATGACGTCAGATGATGCGTGGATGATGACGTCAGCCCTAGGTGACGTGGCAAGATGATGTCACGGATGACGTCAGCAAGACTGAGTGAGGCGCGTGACTGAGGCTGTGACGGCGCGTGAGTGGCTGAGGCGCGACTTCTTCAGGTGGCGTGTGAGAGCGCGTGCAGACTCCGATGCTTGCGAGACTTCCACGAATGCGTAGATCGAGGCGAGGCAATCACGGTGGTATGTGCAAAAACGTTGTCGGAGGAAGATGCACGGCGGAGACGGTGATTGCAGTGGTCTGTGTGGTGCGGGACTCCTCAACGACGGCGGCTACAGTTCCGGAACCTGAGGACAACGGCTGAGAGACGTTGTAGGTTCAACGGTGAGTGGCTGCAATGGCTGTTGTGACGGCGGAAGCGATAAGGGTGGAGTAACACCAAGAGAGACAAGACTGCTAAAAGAAAGGTCAGAGCAGTGGCTCTGATACCATGTTAGAAATACTGAATAATTGTATTGTATTTCATCAAGAAGGAATATACATGTGATGCCTTTATATAGGAGGCATATGTGTGCGGTACAAGTAAGCATATGTGTGCGATACAAGTAAAGTGTAGTACAAGTGCAAGAGTGCTATACAAGTAAACTAGCTGGGCCTAAAGCCCATAACATAATATACATTAACATAAAATACAATGGATCAATGGTATTATGCTGCTAACTTCTTAAGAGGCTGCGCCTATTGCAACAACCAGTAACTAACTTGAAATAGAATCTGCTACAGCCAATCAGTTACATTCAAGAAGCTATTATACTACCTAGCAGCTCAACTAGTTACATACAGGTGCACTAGTCAATTATTGCTGATCTAAACTACTAACAACTCCTATCAAGCCTCTTAAATCAGGCTGCTGTTACAATTCTTGGCCTACTACTGAACTAACTTGACTGATGCTTGTTGCACATCTCACTGCCCGTGTTTATATAGAAAAATCGCAACAAGTTTGTTATGTATTTTACTTATAAAAAAATGTATATTTGTGTGCCATGTGGAACCAGACAAAGTATTTCTTTTGTTCTCTGTTGTGGAGTTTTAAACTGTAAAAGTTTTGTTTCTTTTAGTGGAGGTCACCCAGTATTGCTCTAACGATTCTGATTTAGTGTGGATTGTATGTAATTTAAAGTATAAGATAGTTTTAATTGAAGTACAAAGATGTCATTGGTTAAACTTTTCAGTTTGGTTTCGTAACTTGGACAACACTGAAATGATTGGATACAGTGGCTTGATTTATGCAACAGTGTTAGCAATTGAAGTAGTCAATGCATGTTTCGATTGTACAACATAGAGACACATAAATACCAACATGGATATATGTTCAATACATAAGGTGAACTGGTTTATGCATGCGTAGATAATAAGAAAAACAGCGTCATAGACCGATACTTGTCAATTTGTGAAAAATTATAAATAGATCTTGTGGATTATAAAACTATGATATCTGTTGAAGAGTTACCAACTTTACTCATGGATACTTTTTATCTCTTCAACAGGCTTTCCCAAATGAAGTTTTTGATCTAGAGAGATCTGTACGAACTCTTGATTTAACCCACAATAAAATAGGTAATGCTTTGTTTTCTATGAAGTACCCAAGTCATCAAGTTTGATGAAAGAGACTCTTTCAGCACTTGTTCTCACAGTTTTCTGAACTTGATTTAGAAGTGAGGAGTTCCTCTTCTTCTTCTACAATTTTTATGAACCCTAAAGAATGAAGTATTCATGCTGTAAACAGTTAACACCTGTCTTCTACTAAGTTCAATTTATTTTTGCAGCTGACATACCTATGGATGCAAGAAAATTAATTAACATGCAGCTCCTGGTAAGAATTGTTAAGTTCAGCTGTGTATGTGAACTGTAGTCCCTTTCCATAAAATATGTTTTAAATACACTTGTTATTTAAATAAGCAATAAAACCTCAACTGCTTGGTGATGAGGGAGCTTTTCAATTTCTGATGGAAACAGTGCTTCTAGTTTGAATCAAAGATTACAGGATAATCTGTTATTGGTTCAAATTGACAACATATAAAGATTTACTTTCAAAGTTGCAATACACTTTACACCGATTTTTTAAGTCAAGCAACATACTAGATCCGTTAAATTACAAGAATGAACAATATTGTAAAAAAGGAAGGTTCTTAGAGAGTGGTAAATTTATTGGCAATTTTGAAGGGGCAGTTTGCTATACATCAGAATGGAGGTATCTGGAATGCAATCCCTCTCTGAATTATGAGGAGCATTTGGAAGGAGAGGGATCATTGGACTTTTGAAGGCTTTGGACGACCTATGATGGCGGTGAAGATGGTCTTTTTATGTACTTTATATGAGTAGATGGCCATGTTGATTGGTCATTAATTTTCTAATCTCTTAGATTTCTTGGATTTCTATAATTTTTTGTAAAATCGATACACTAGTACACTGCCTGTGTACTAGTCGCTGTTTCGTTTTCTTTTCATCAATAAAATTTTACTCATCAAAAAAAAAAAATATATTGCATATTCTAAGGCACTAGAATAAATGTGGAGCTGAACACTGTGTAGATTTCTGAGATTTAAAGTCATAATTTTTGCATGTTCAGACTTTTAGCTTACTGATGAATAAATCTGCTAAATCTTTAACTAATGGCATATGCCATTTTTTTCACATGACATTTTGACCTAAATTTGCTTTACATTTTTCATTACTTTTCTTGTTCTACACCATGCTACTTTCATCTTTGTCAATTTGTTGTGAAACTAATGAATCTGTCAAGTTTTCTCTAGGTTAGAGTGTCATTTAGTGGACAAGCTTGAGGCATGATTCTACTTTGTGTGTTTCACGTCATTGTAAAAGTCATTTTGCTAAAACAATAATAACGTGAACCAGGTATTTACCTCTCTCTCTCTCTCTCTCCCTTTTAACACATGCATGTGGATCTCTTGCCGACTTTCTTAATACTGAATTCCACCTTCTTTCTTGATCTACTTGGGTGTTGTACTCGTCGTTTTCTCTTCTTCTTTCTACCTCAGAGTATATCTTCTCTAAAGTTCCCCAAAAACGTTTCAATAATACCCCTTTTACTTTTATCAAACTTGAAAGCTGTTGGGCTTGCTAACTTTGTCCTGAGGTCAACACAGATGAAGAAATTAAAAGAAACAATATATATTGGGTAGGTTGAAGAAGAGAATCAGAACATGCTATTCTCCTCAAAGTGCAATTTCCTGGCTACCATTTGATAGTCCTTTTTTCATTTAAGACAGTGATAGTGTATACTTTCAGGACTTTTGCCAGCAATAGCCAGTCAAAAGCAGAGTTGAGCAATTTTCCGAATACTCCATAAATTTAATCATTAAGCTAGAAATGTGAATTCTGTAGTTACAGGATTAATGGTTCTTTGATCCCTTCATTCTAGTCTAGTTATGCAAGCTGGACATGCCTGTATTGATATTTAGTTTTTATTTCTGGACAGGCACCTCTGAATCTACTGAAAGATTGCAAAGTTCTGCGGAATATCTCCCTGCATAGCAATCCTATTTTAATGGTTCAATTTCAGCAGGTATGTCATAGTCACCAAATTTAGTGTAATTTATTTATTTTTTATATTTCAGCAAAATTAATATGTATATTTCAACCCAACTGAGCCTTAAACTCTTCTAGATGGAAGGATTTCAAGATTTTGAAGCAAGAAGAAAGAAGTTTGACAAGCAAATTGATTCAAATGTGATGATTGGGTCAAAATTCCTTGATGAGGGTGTTGATCTATGAATGTTGCATCAGTGTCCCCGAAAAGAGTATTTTGTTACACCACAATCTCAATGAATCATTTTAGTGTCTTGCACCAGGACAGTCAATTTTAGAAAAATGCCTATACGGACAAGATTAGTCATGAATGCTACCAATCAGATTATTTTTATTGCTTGGACTAAATTCCTTAACTGTCAAAAGATTTATAAGGATAAAGAAGCATCCAGCAGAAAGGAGAAAGAGAGGCTTTTAGAAGAAATTGTGTTGAGGAATCATGAATAAACCATTAAATTCTTGATTGAGTGGCTTGTAAAATCACCAAGAACTTTATATATTGGTCTCTCCATTTTATATATTGTTAATTATAATTCATCTGGGTTTGCCTACTACAGCCTTTAGTGAATAACATATGCTTGAACAGGAATTGGTTTTGTCAAAATAAGAGATCTTAGCACTCAAATTGTGACTTATTCAAGCTGTGTCATATTTGGTACAATACCTATGGTCTAAATAGTGAAGGATTGGGGATGTAATCTTTGAATCGGTTTATGGGCATTATGCAAAAATGTGTAAAAGGCCTCATGTGATGTGGCTTCATAAGGTCATGGGTGCCAAAAAATTAGCCTTCGGCTTTGATACCAATGAAGGAAAAATATGTATAGGCATGAATAAGCATTAAACTAAATACATTTTAAGATTTATCTTTCCATGTTCTCTAATGACAACCATGTGTTCCAAGTACCTATAGTTTATAGAACAAATCCCAAGGGTTCCCAAATGATGAAATCCTGGAACATAGGAGAGCAGTCAAGAGAGGAGGCCTTTTATTTTTTTATTTTTAATAAAGAAAAGTATGTTTAAATAGCCCTTGCACTAAACCATAAAGCTAGAGTTGTTGCTAATCATATGGCTTAATGCTAACATCAAAGCTCTTTTATTTTTAATTTTTGCTAATAATCAAGAATGAATATCAATAATGAAAAACAGATGCATCATCTTTATATAAACATTCAAAAAAACATATTCTCCTAACCCAATTAAAATTACAATTAGCAAAAGATTTGCTATAAAACAGTACTAATTAAAGCTTGGATGTGCCAGACAACATGGGAGCAACCCTCTTTAATAGCACTAAAACAATTTTCAGCGTCACCCTCCTCCACTTCAATTCTCTTTAAATTTTATGAGTTAGCAAGTACTTTTAATTATTAATTTCCTCAAATATATATTTACCAGTAATTTTTAAGAAAAGTAGCATGTGGCTCTCTTAAAAATTTTCAATGTCTAAGTTCTTTTTAGTAAAAGCATACTATAGACAATACCCAAACAAATTAAATACATAAACTTGTAGTACAAAGCGCCCACTTTTGTGAGGTCTAGAAAATGTGTTCAGTACCTTATATTGAGAGGTTGAGGTCTAAACTCAAATATGTGACTTGTAGCTTTCGGTGAAAGGCACCTACAATCGCACCAAGACCCTGTCTCTAAAACAAATTTTTTGAAGGGTCCTCTAAACCAAATATATAGAAATATTAAAATAAACATAATAGGTTATAAATTTAGTATAAAACTTATAGATTATAGATTGCTTTTCAATAAAATGTAATAACATCTCTCCAATTTGTTAGTTTCAATTAGATTCATTATCATGTCACTTCATTTGTTTTTATGCAAAACCTTAAAATAAATTTTCCTTTTTTTTTGGTTGTATTTGACTGTTTGATAGTATTAAAAAATTAATAAATTCAAACGAAAACTAACTCTTGATTTTTCTTATTTAGTTTGAATTGAGATAGAATTGTTTTTTAAATAAAGAAAGTTAAAAAATAGTTTTCTAGATCATTTAAAATGTCTATCAAACATAGAAAAATTACATAATTTTCTAAAAAATTCTTTTTTTAAAATGATATATTTTTCAAACATAGAAAAATGAGATAATTTTCTAAATTATATATATATTTTTAAATGATATAGTATTTTTCAAAAAATAATGTAGGGGCTGGGTTTGAGCACTTCTTTTATTAAATGAATGGACTCAGGCCCAACTAGCCCAATACAATAAATTTGTAGAAAGTGGGTCAAAGAGCTAGCTTTAGCGCATGGACAACAGTTAATGTGGTGTTCATGACAATCAAACAGGGATGAACAGAGTTTATCAAAGAAAAGTTATTCTCGGTACAATCCAAGGAGCTTTGTTCTAGGAAATATTGGATGATTCTTGTAGGGGCTGGGCTTTTCCCATGCGACGCGGGGGTTCAGGATTTTCACCCCACCAAAGGTTGGCCTTGTAGTGTAAGGCTTGACACCCTAGTCCCATATCGACAAGGAAAGCGCCCTTGGGATAAGGTGGACTCAAGCCTAGCTAGCCCGGTACAATGAATTTGTAGAGTATGGGTTCAAGAACTAGGCCCTGGTAAAGATTGCAACAACTAAACACGATAGTGGAGGGGTTGGGCGACAAGAATATAAGCTAAAGTATAAGATATGGTTCTTCAGCCCTTTTCTTAGGGGCTTGAAGTTCTTATTACTTCTTCAGTGCTTGGTTACAGTGGTCATGCGAGTGCTGCAGTAATTTCTGCCTCTTTTTTCCCCCCTCTTCTGGAGGACTTCTTACATTATATACCTCTTTTCAGTTAATCCTAGCCCTACATTTGTCGACCAGGCAAGTCACTACTTAAGTGCTTGTCTCATCAGCCGTTTTTCCATCTTTCTGTGAGTTGCGGTTACCAAGACTGCAGTGTTCAGGGGTTATTTCCTCATTAATGCGGCCAGAACGCCAGCAGCGTGCATTTAATGTGGAGATGACAGTTTGTCTTGGATTTACTCTTCTACCGTCCTCCTAGATCAGCACATTATACTCGTTCTTTCTCATGGGGTGCTTTGGAGGGCTGCCTGTGATGGGGCGTTGACTCTCCCTTCTCTGGTTAGGGTTGGCCGAGGACATGGTTGTCCTCAACAGTCATCCTAGGTGATTCGGACCTTCTCATGTCGTCCTCGGAGGTTTTCTTCCTCCTCGGCATGGGCCTTGGGCTTGGTACGAAGTGGGCTGGGGTTGCCTAATCCCTTGGCCCCACAATAGCCCCTCAAAATCCTGCTGTTAGGCTCCTCGGGTGGAGAGGAGGATTTTGATGTCCTCGGGCCTTTGCCATGGCTTATCAAGTCTTATCCTCCATTAGCGCCAGAGTCTTTTCACCTGCCCAAAACACGCTCTTGACGCTTTGGTGTACGAGACGCACTCTCATTAATGTCCTCGTGCAGTGGCGCAGATCCAACGGTTGAGAATTTCTTTAAAAATTGGGCGGGATTTACTTCGCAGTATCTCTCTTTCCTCGAATTTCGTGCAGATTAATTTTCATTGGATTTTGCCTTCTATATAAGGCCTTCTACGGGAATTTTTCTTTTTACAATTCCCTACGTTCATCAGAAACTTCAAGCCTTCAACACTATAGGCCCTTCCAAGGACTTTGCCAAGGCCGTGATCAAGGCTTAGGGAATGAGATGGCCCTGGATAAGGGCAGGGGCCAGGAAGCAAAGGATAAAGATGTTCCTTCCCTTCAACCGAGCAAGAAAGAAAGCCTTCCTCCTTCGGCCAAGAATCAAAGTAAGCGTAGGCCGCATCATATTTCCGACGCGCCCAAGTTTGGGCCTCGCATTGATGGTGGGACCTCGATGGAAGTCTGCGAGATTGCTGAACGTTTGACGCTCAAGCGTTGCCCTCTCCTAATGTCCAGTTATCATGAAACTGGGAGAGAATCAAGGGAACATCCTAGGATGGGGCAGCTAGGCACTTCTGCTTCTTCTTCTTTTTCATTGCCGGTGCCGTCCCCATGGGCTCGAGTACTGCTGGGATGAGGCGGCGCATCCACCATTCCCATGAGCTTTCTCTTTTTAAAGTTAGCCTTAAAACAAGCCTGTTTAGCCTCTTCTACCGTAGTTAGCTTTAAGAGGCAAACCATCCTGGGCTTCCTCTATTGTAGTTTAGCTTTAAGAGACAAGCCATCCTCAGCCTCCTCTATTGTAGTTTAGCTTTAAGAGACAAGCCATCTGATGTATGATGTATTTTTTTTATTCAATAATAAATAATAAAGAAGGCTGTTCTTCTTACTTTACAAATCTTTTTATTTTCTCTGCAATAATTACTTAATGTGTGCGTTACCTTTTGCCTCCAATGGGACTTTATAGTTGATGCCGCTAGTAGTAACGGAACATTGTCGCCCTAATTTTGATAAAGCCGACGATAGGCCTTGGTCGTTATCTCTAATTAAGTTAACAATATAAGAATTACCGGGGAAATGATTGGTTGCTCTGCCCCGTGACTGTGCAAACAGTCGAGCACGCTAGACTTACATAAGTGTCTGATCTAAGGATCATTTTTCATAGGTTTGAGTACGAGGACCATGTACTATCTTGGTTCCATCTAGGACTAGTTTTCTGAGATGCCTAGTTTCCCCACAGGTTTGAGTCCGAGGACTATGTAATACATTGATTCTGTCTAGGACTTAGTTTTTTTTGAGGTGCCTAGTTTTCTCACAGTTTTGAGTCCGAGGACTATGCAATACCCTGGTTCTGTCTAGAACTTAGTTTTTATTGAGGTGCCTAGTTTCCCCACAAGTTTGAGTTCGAGAACCATGCAATACCTTGGTTCCGTCTAGGACTTAGTTTTTTCCGAGGACCATGTAATACCCTGGCTCTGTTTAGGACTTAGTTTTTTCTGAGGTGCCTAGTTTCCCCACAGGTTTGAGTCCGAGAACCATGCAATACCCTGGTTCTGTCTAGGACTTAGTTTTTTTTGAGGTGCCTAATTTCCCCACAGGTTTGAGTCCGAGGACCATGCAATACCTTGATTCTATCTAGGACTTAGTTTTTTCTGAGGTGCCTAGTTTCCCCATAGGTTTGAGTCCGAGGACCATGCAATACCCTGGTTTTGTCTAGGACTTAGTTTTTTCTGAGGTGCCTAGTTTCCCCACAGGTTTGAGTCCGAGGACCATGCAATACCTTGACTCTGTCTAGGACTTAGTTTTTTTCTGAGGTGCCTAGTTTTCTCACAGGTTTGAGTCCAAAGACCATGTAATACATTGGTTCTATCTAGGACTTAGTTTTTTCTAAGGTGCCTAGTTTCCCCACAGGTTTGAGTCTGAGGACCATGCAATACCTTGGTTCTGTTTAGGATTTAGTTTTTTCTGAGGTGCCTAATTTCCCCACAGATTTGAGTCCGAAGACTATGCAATACCTTGGTTCCGTCTAAGACTTAGTTTTTTCTGAGGTGACTAGTTTCCCCACAAGTTTGAGTCCGAGGACCATGCAATACCCTGATTCTGTCTAGGACTTAGTTTTTTCTAAAGTGCCTAGTTTCTCCACAGGTTTGAGTCTGAGGACTATGCAATACCTCGGTTCTGTCTAGGACTTAGTTTTTTCTGAGGTGCCTAGTTTCCCCACAGGTTTGAGTCCGAGGACCATGCAATACTTTGGTTCTGTCTAGGACTTTTCCCAAGTGCCTTAAAAGGCTCAGCCCCGAGTGCACTACCATAGCACAAGGTAGCAGTTTTTAGAACTTATTCTATTTCGCATGTGTGGTAGTAGTTATGGAGTGTTAACTTCCCCTTAGTACCTGGTCTGAGGACTTTAGGCATGACTAAAGTTCGCATTTAAACACATAGCCCAGGTGCCTTAAAAGGCTTAGCCTCAAGTGCACTACCACAGCATGAGGTAGTAGTTTTTAGGACTTGTTCTACTTTGCATGTGTGGTAGTAATTATGGAGTGTTAACTTCCCCTTAGCACCTGGTTCGAGGATTTCAGGCATGACTAAGGTTCGCATTTAAACACATAACCCAGGTGCCTTAAAAGGCTTAGCCCCGAGTGCACTATCACAGCATGATGTAGCAGTTTTTAAGACTTGCTCTACTTCGCATATGTGGTAGTAGTTATGGCCACCAAAATGGCCTTCTCCGCTGATGGGAGCTTGATCCTGCCATGTTTAACCGTTGCACTTGCCAACGCACAAGCTTTGCCACAGACGGCGCCAATTGTAGGGGCTGGGTTTGAGCACTTCTTTTATTAGATAAATGGACTCAGGCCCAACTAGCCCAATATAATAAATTTGTAGAGAGTGGGTCAAAGAGTTAGGTTTTAGCGCATGGACAACAGTTAATATGGTGTTCGTGACAATTAAACAGGGATGAACTAAGTTTATCAAAGAAAAGTTATTCTCGGTACAATCCGAGGAGTTTTGTTTTAGGGAATATTGAATGATTCTTGTAGGGTCTGGGCTTTTCCCATGCGACGCAAGGGTTCAAGATTTTCACCCCACCAAGGGCTGGCCTTATAGTGTAAGGCTTGACACCCTAGTCCCACATTGGCAAGAAAAGCGCCCTTAGGATGAGGTGGACTCAAGCCCAGCTAACCCGGTACAATGAATTTGTAGAGTATGGGTTCAAGAACTAGGCCCTAGTAAAGATTGCAACAACTAAACACGATAGTGGAGGGGTGGCGACAAGAATATAAGCTAAAGCATAAGATATGGTTCCTCGGCCCTCTTCTTAGGGGCTTGAAGTTCTTATTGCTTCTTCAATGCTTGGTTATAGGGGTCATGCGAATGCTGCAGTATTTTCTACCTTTTCCCCCCCCCTTCTGGGGGACTTCTTACATTATATACCTCTTTTCAGTTGATCCTAGCCTTACATTTGTCGACTAGGCAGGTCACTACTTGAGTGCTTGTCTCATCAGTCGTTTTTCCATCCTTCTGTAAGTTGTGGCTACCAAGACTGTAGTGTTCAGGGGTCATTTCCTCATTAATGCGGCCAGAACGCCAGCAACGTGCATTTAATGTGGAGATGACAGTTTGTTTTGGATTTGCTCTTCCATCGTCCTCCCATGATCGGCACATTATACTCGTTCTTTCTCATGGGGTGCTTTGGGGGGCTGCTTGTGATAAGGCGTTGACTCTCCCTTCTTTGGTTGGGGTTGGCCGAGGACATGGTTATCCTCCTGGGTGATTCGGACCTTCTCACGTCGTTCTCGGAGGTTTTCTTTCTCCTCGGCATGGGCCTTGAGCTTGGTACGAAGTGGGCTGGGGTTGCCTAATCCCTTGGCCCCACAAATAATATTAAAGTCCAAACAAAGATACAAAAGTCTAAACTCAAAACTGTGACTTGTCGCTTTTGGTGAAAGACACTTGCCATTGCACCAAGACCCTGTCTCTAAAACAAAATATTTTTTAAAGGTCCTCTAAACCAAATATATAGAAATATTAAAATAAACATAATAGGTTATAAATTTAGTATAAAACATATAGATTATAGAGTGCTTTTCAATAAAATGTAATAACATCTCTCCAATTTGTTAGTTTCAATTAGATTCATTATCATGTCACTTCGTTTGTTTTTAAGTAAAACCTTAAAATAAATTTTTTTTTTTTTTTTTGTATTTGACTATTTGACAGTATTAAAAAAAAAAAAAAAAAAAGCCAAACGAAAACTAACTCTTAATTTTTCTTATTTAGTTTGACTTGAGATAAAATTGTTTTTTAAATAAAGAAAGTTAAAAAATAGTTTTCCAGATCATTTAAAATACCTATCAAATTTAGAAAAATGAGAAAATTTTCTAAAAATTAATTTTATATAGAACGATACATTTTTTAAGTATAGAAAAATGAGATAATTTTCTAAAATAAATTTATTTTTTAAAATGATATAGTATTTTTCAAAAAAATAATATTAAAGTCCAAACAAAGATACAAAAGTTTCAAAACCAATGGGAGTTAAAACTTTTTCATATCCAATAACATAAAAGGCCAAGGAACAAAGTACAAGGAAAGAAGAAAGATTATGAATTCATAAACAAAAGGCCAACATTTTACAACGCGGTTTCCTTCCTTTAAAAAAGTCTTGCCTTCTCTCCTACCTAGACGCTAGACCAGACCACACCACCACCACTGTTTCTGTTTCCTCACCTTAACCTCTTTTTCTACAACAACAACGTTAAATATATCGAATTAAACACACACACACATAGAGACACAGAGAGAGAGAGAGCTTTTAATTTTTCATTTCTCTTAGTTTGTTTGGTTTTTTGTTGATCACAAAAAATGGGCTGCTGTGTGAGCAAGAGCACGGACTCTAAGGCTAGTAGGATTGCACGGTGGCGATCCACCGGCATTGTTGCTCTCCGAGACTCCAAATTGAAGGTAATTTCTCTCTCTCCCTTGTTCTTTTTTCCTACAATATTATGTATGTGTATATTCATTATGTTTGTGCTTCTCTTTTTTTTTTGGGCTTGTGGGTCGTTGAATTATCTATTGAATTGAAAGGTTAAGTGGGTGCTGTTTAATCTTGATCAATTTGTGATTTTAGGAATTGGGTTTCTTTAACTTTATCATATAATCAAACACTGATAATTTTCTTTGTGTGTGGATGAGGGGCGTGATTGTTTGTGCATGAGCCAAGGATTACGAATTATGACCCATCATTGTGTTTGGAGTTATATTGATTAAGAGCTGATTGGATGTGAGGTACTTGAGATTGACAGCTTGTTTATACAGAAAAGGTCACAGCGAGTTTTTTTTTTTTTTAATGTATTTTATATATATTTGCGTGCCATGTGGAACCAGAAAGAGTATTTGTTTTGTTCTCAATCATGGAGTTTTTAAAACTGAAAAAAGTTTTGTTTCTTTTAGTGGAGGTCACCCGGTTTTGCTCAGAGTGGTTTTGATTTAGTGTGGGTTGTATGTAATTTTGAGTAGAAGAGAGTTCTAATTGAAGTGAAATGGGTTCTAGTATTGTTGAGAATATTAAATTTTTTCATTGGTTAAACTTTTCAGTTTTGTTGCGTATCTTGGACAACAGTGAAATGATTAGATAGGATGGTTTGATCTATGCATTAATGTTGGCAATTAAAGTAGTCAGTGCATGTTTTGATCTGATCAATATGGAGACACATAAATACCAACATGGATATATTTTTAATGCATAAAAGTAAACTGCTTTATGCATGCATAAATAATAAGAAAAACAGCATCATTAATCAGTACCTGTCAATTTGTGTAAAACTATGAAGTGAGTTTGTGGATACTAATACTATGATACCAGTTGAAGAGTTACCATTTTTACTCACGGATACTTTATTTCTCTTCAACAGGCATTCCCAAATGAAGTTTTCGATCTGGATAGATCTGTACGGACTCTTGATTTAACCCACAATAAAATAGGTAATGCTCTTTTTCCTCTGAAGATCCCAAGTCATTGGGTTAACATTGGTGAAAAAGACTTGTTCAGACTTGTTCTCACAGTTTTCTGTACTTGATTTTGCAGTGAGAATTTGATTTTTTATTTATTTTTTATTTTCTTTAAAAGAACGTCTTCGTGCCGTTAACAGTTAACACCTGTCTTCTACTCAAGTTCAATTTATTTTTGCAGTTGACATACCTATGGATATAAGCAAATTAATTAACATGCAGCGCCTGGTAAGAATCTTTAAATTCAGTTGTGTATGAGAACAGTAATCCCTTTCCATGAAATAGGTTATAAATGCACTTATCATTTAAATAAGTGATAAAACCTTAACTGCTTGATTTTGAAGGAGCTTTTCAATTTCTGATGGAAACAGTGCTTCTAGTTTTGAATCAAAGATTACGGGATAATCTGTTATTTGTTTGAATTGACAAAGTTTCAACATGGCTGACGGCAACTTGTTAAGTCAATGTAATATACCAGCTTAAACTACAAGAATGAACATAGTTGTAAAAATGGGAGTTATTTTTAGAGAAAGTAAGGATATATATTCTATCTTAATAACATAACTGGTAGTGAGAGAGTTTGGATATTTGAGAGATCACCTATTAATAGATTCATAAATTTGTGTAAGCTTTAAATTTGCATATTGCCTGCTGCATTTTTAAGAGATAAGTTGGATTGATCTACCCGGTTTCACTAAGCATTGATTGGCTTGGGAAGCATAAATCAGATATTTGGAATATGGTTCCGGGTTGTTTGATGTGGATTGTTTGGACGGAGCAAAATCATCTTTTTTTTAGGATACTGAAAAATCATTATGTCAGCGCACTCTTTTTGATTGGTCTCGGTGTTGGGGTTTCTTGGATTGTTCATCCAGCATAGACTTCCTTGTTTCTCTTAGACTAGCCTTTTTCCCTTGTGTTCATCATCATGAACTTAATTTTTTAATACTTTTGATCAATATAACTACACTTATTACCTATCAAACAAAATAAAGCATTGATTGGCAATAGAACCATTTTTTTATTTGTTAATGAATTACATTGAGATACACTAATGTTGGCTGATGCATTGGTTGCTAACCAAGTGACGTTTTGGAGGTAGAATGGATAAATGGATTTGAACTTATCTGATTTTCAGTTTGTTTATCAGCTTAGAATATGTCAATACAAATATTTATAAGGAATAATAATTGTATTGGTTCTGCTTTATCTCACTGTGGTGGAGAGAATTAGAGTCTTAGAGAGAGGGACATACATCAGAAGAGCAATTCTTGGGAATTAATTGTAAGAGATTCATTGAAACAATCCATTCTCCTCTCTTGTTAGATCTTTTAGTCTTGTAAAACAGTTGGATATCTTATTTACCATCTTATCTCTGAGAGCTGTTCTTGTGACTTTATTGCTAAGTCTTATCTTTTTTTTTTTTAATATTTCTTATGACATGATTATATGCACATGGTGTTTTTTGCTTTTATTGTCATGAGTGATCATCATAATATGATATTGGCAAAGCTTGAGCTTAAAGTTGCCCTATCTTTTCAGATCTTAGCTGAGAATCTTGTCCAGCAACTACCTTCAAACTTGGGGAAACTTCAGTCTCTAAAACTTATGACACTTGATGGAAATCAAATTACCTCCTTGCCTGATGAAAGTAATTCTCTTCTCTAAATAAGTAAGATAATGCTAATTTATAAATTCGATATAGTTTGTTTGCCTTCCTTGGCTTTATCTGCAATTGTCATGGAATAATTGTAACTTGCATGAGACTTTTTCACTAGCATCTAACCAGATTATGTTTCTTGTCTCTAGTGGGACAGCTCGTGAGGCTTGAGCGGTTATCCATCTCTGGAAATTTGTTAACATGCTTGCCTGAGACTATTGGGAGCTTGCGCAATGTGAGTAATCTTATCTAATGAAACTGAATGCTATTTGGCTGTTTCACTGCCTCTGTGGTTTGGGTTTCTTTAATTGTAGAATAACTTTGATAGGAGTCACATTGTGGTGCCCACTGATCAGAATCATGATTAGAAGTTAACTTCACATGCTTTCTTGGGTATTTTAATATTAAGAATGACACATTTAGCATGTCTTATAAATTCCAGGATCTAATACGAATTGTTGATGATGCAGTTATTGCTTTTAAATGTATCAAATAACAAGTTGAAGTCTCTTCCAGAATCAATTGGGAGTTGTTTCTCTCTTGAAGAATTACAAGCAAATGGTATGTTTAAATCTTTCTTCAGACTGATGTCTTCTTTTACGTTAAAAACTATTGCCTATAGTAAGGCACTAGAATAACATGTGGATCTGAACATTATGTGGATTTCTGAGATTTAAGGTCATAATTTCTGCATGCGCATAGATGATGAACAAATTTGTTAAATCTTTGACTAATAGCATATGTCATTTTTTTCATGACATTTTGACCTAAAGTTTTACATTTTTCATTACTTTTCTTGTTCTATGCCATGCTACTTTCATACTTCATCAATATGTTGTGAAATGTGTATTACATTTATGTTTGGATGTTATCTTTTGATTATAAAATTTACAATCGCTATGAATTTGTTAAGTTATTTATAGGTTAGAGTGTTATTTTAGTGGACAAGCTGGAGGCACGATTCTGCTTTCTGTGCTTCATGGGTCATATTTCATCATTATTTATCTGGTTCTATTTATTTGTCCAAAAAAAAAAAAATTGTTTGGTTGTATTTGAAGAGTTCTGACTTCTGAGTAAATTTATTTTTGTCAGCTGTGTGCCATGGTTGTAACGTCTTAATTATATTTAGACCACTCACAGCTTCATGTTTTGGATAACCTTTCAGATAATCTCATCGAAGATCTACCTGCATCAATCTGCAATCTCATTCACTTAAAGTCACTTTGTTTGGACAATAATAACGTGAACCAGGTATTAACTTACCTCTCACTCTCTCTCTCTTAACTCATGCATGTGGATCTCTTGTCAACTTTCCTAATACTGAAGCTATTTTTCTTGTCGTTTCCTCTCCTTCTTTCTACCTCAAAGTCTTATCTTTCCTAAAGTTCCCCAAAACAGAATTGATAATGCCCCTTTTACTTTTATCAAACTCGAAAGCTGTTGGACTTGCAAACTTTGTCCTGAGGTCAACAAAGATGAAGAAATTAAAAGAGAAAAGATATAGTTTAGGTTGAAGAAGAGAATCGGAACATATTATTCTCCGCTAAGTACAACTTCCTGACTACCATTTGATGGACCTTTTCGAATTAAGACAGTGATGGTGTTTGCTTTCAGGACTTTGCCAGTCAAAAGGAGAGTTCAGCAATTTTCTGAAGATTAAATAAATTTAATTTTTAGGTTAGAAATGTGAATTCTGGAGTTTCAAGATTCGTGGTTATTAATCTATTTGGGAAGCCTTACTATTTGGTACTGTTTTGAATAAGGTGGTTTAAGTATGGAAGAGTCATGGTTCTTTTGATTCCCTTTGTACTAGTCTATTTATGCCATAGCTGGACTTGCCTGTATTAATATTTAGCATTTATTTCTGGACAGATACCTGTGAATCTACTGAAAGACTGCAAAGTTCTGCAGAATATCTCCCTGCATGGCAATCCCATTTCAATGGATCAATTTCAGCAGGTATGTCATAGTCCTCGCATGTAGTGTTATTAATTTATTTATTTTATATTTCAGCAAAAACCCAATATGTATTTTCAACCCAACTGAACCCTAAACACTTTTAGATGGAAGGATTTCAAGATTTTGAAGCAAGAAGAAAGAAGAAGTTTGACAAGCAAATTGATTCAAATGTGATGATTGGGTCAAAAGGCCTCGACGAGGGTGTTGATCTATGAATGTCTTACATCAGTGCTCCCTAAAAGAGTAAGTTGTTACACCACAATCTCAATGAATTACTTTAGTGTCTTGGACCAGGAGAGTCAATTTAGAAACATGCCTGTACGGACAAGATTAGTTCTGAATGCTACCAATCTGATTATTTTTATTGCTTGGCCTAAATTCCTGAAGTAGAAGAAATTGTGTTGAGGAATCTTGAATATATCAGGCTTTTATATTCTCGATTTAGTGGCTTGTAAAATCACCAAGAACTTCATATTTTGGTCTCTCCATTTTATTTGCAATAAAGCTACAAGCATAACATTTTCACAACAAAGCCTAGGTGGCAAGCTGTTTTACCTTATACAACTTGCCACTCAGGCTTTGTTGTGAAAATGTTGGCACTACTCTCTTATTTTTTTTTCACACACTTTATTGAGTATATATCATTAGTTATGATTCATCTTGGTTTGTTACCATGAGGCTTTTCAGTAAGGGCTAAAAGCAACAGCCTTAGTGAATATCATGTGCTTGGACAGGAATCAATTTTGTCAATAAGAGATACTTGGCAGTTTTCACTCAAATTATAAAAAATTTTCAAGCCGTGTTATATTTGGTATATGGTCCCATAGTAAAGGATAAGGAATGTAATCTTTGGTGAGGATGCTTGAATTTAACAAACAATGAGATACCTTTGGTCCATCTTATACCATGAATGTGATGCATCTAAAATGTGGCCGATGGAGTGAAAAAAATACCTCTAACAAAACAAATTGGCACTATGGAGTCAATGTACATAAGCACATTGCACATTCTTCACTCTAAAAGTTTCCAAACCTGAAACACTTCTGTTTGTAGGGCCTACTTGATGATGGTTTTATGTCTTGCATACTTACCACAGTTGCAACTGTGTGTGGTAATTAAGTTATACGATATCTATCTTGCTTTCTTTAATATTTTTTTTCTTTTTATGAATGCTCTTAACTCTTGATTCCTTTTTAACAGACTAGAGGGCAGGGTTTGATCAGCTGGGGCCATTTGAACGCTAAGGGCAGCCATAAATTCAAAAACAGCTTTCATTCTAGCTTGGGATAGACAAATTTGGTATATACTTTTTTTAGGTCACATGTGAAATAATGTCTCCAAACTCAGTTTTATCATATTTGTAAATGAGGGCTTGGCTTTGTATATGCCTGTCATTTTGCAGGCTTGTATATGTAACAGGTACTTAGTATTTAAAGATCCTCCTTAGGCTGTTGTGGTTCCTGGGACTATTTAGATTACATTTTTACATGGAATGAAATGTGTTTGACACAGATAATATTTAGTTCTTGAATCTAAAAAAACCAAACTGAATGCATGTTGAATTCTATGATTGTGGAATGACAGACAGTAACCTTAACAACCTATACCTTTTCTTTTTCCTTTTTTTGGCCAAAGATAATCTAGCCATATTACAAACAGAAGAATTTTCTGGTATTTCAAAATTAAAAAGAAACAAGCTAATAACATGTAGACAAGGTCAAGACTATTAGTTGAACTGATTTTTGGCTTTTAAAATTTATTCCATTTTCCAATTTGGTGCGTGAATTTTCTAAGGTAACACTCCAATCCTTTGTAAAATGATCTGATTAGGTCCTTGGGGTTTATGCCATTTCCAATTTAGTCCCGAGTTTCAAAATTTTGTAAAATATTGTCCCATATTTTTCTTTCAATTTATATATTTTTGCATTTTCTCATCAACCAAATATGGAATAGAGAAATCTTATATGTCTAATCACATGACAATAGTGAGACATCATGGCGGCCATGTGGCGCTTTTAATCTACTTGGATTGTTTGGGGCGTAATGCTAAGCTACATAAACAACTTTTTCTATTATAATGGTATGTTTGGATAGAACTTATTTTACTGAAACTAAAAACGGAAAACTGAAAATATTGTAGCAAAATAATTTTTAAATATGTGAATAGTGTCGTGAGACCCATTTTTAATGAAAAAGCTGTTGAAGTGAATTTTGTGGATCCTGTAAACAGTGCACGGAGCCTACAAACTGATAAAAAGTGGCTAAAAAGTCAGAAATGTACAGCTGCTGTTCATGAACAGTAGTCGTTTGTCCCCCTGAAATGCGTGCTGCAAAAAAAAAAAAAAAAAAAAAAAAAAAAAAAGGGAAAACACAGGAAACCCCAAACGCAGTAAATGCAACGTGTATCCAAACGGATACTAAATGTGTTGAATCAAATGACAAATTATTCATTCTAAAAAAAAAAAAAAAAAAAAGAGTAAAGTTTGATATTTGAGGGTGGGGTGATTTGAACATAAATGTTTCCATTGGAAATATTATAAAGTGCTAATTGAACTATAAGAATCTTGTCAGTGTTCTAATTAGTATATGAGCCCAATTTAGTATATGAGCCCAATTGGATAATTTTATACATTTTAAGGATTTGATTACTATTTTTTAAAACTCCAAAGTATCAAATGAAAATAGGGCAAATTTTTAATAACCGAAAGTGGTGTTTACCCATTTGCAAGAGAATCCAACTCTGTAAAGTTTGTAAAAAACACTTTACAAAAAAAATTTTGTCTTCTACAAAATAAAAAATGAAACTAAAACAATAGTTGTATTTAAATATTAATTTAAGTGTTCGTTTTCTTTTGGGGAGGGGTTGCTAATTAGTACAGATTAAACATAAAGTTGTCCAACTCGGATAAACAAAGTGAATAAATTTCAAAACTAATATTAAGAAGTTGTTAGTTAAAGACAACTACAACAAAATGTCAAAATCTTCCAATTTGGATTCATCAATTTTAGAATAAGTAAATTAAAAGCTAAAACTTATAAAATGTTGCAACATTTTGAATACAAATCTCATATACCATTTTTGTATTTCACCAATTAAAACTTGCCATGTTTTTTATTTTTATTTTTTTCATTTTAAAATTTGATTATTTTATAAGAAAAAAAATATATGATAAATTGTTGATTGATGGAACATAAAATGGTACAAAAGACTTGTATTTAAACATTTTTTAACATAATATCTCATCAAATGCATGTATGACGTGGGTTAGTTAGCACCTCTTAGTTTTCTCACAAGGATGTTCAGAGTTCAACCAAAAAAAAAAAAAAAAATCCATTAAACTTATATATTAAATTTTAACAAAAAAAAGTCTTCAACTTTGGTTCTTAGTTTTGTGTTAAAAATAAAATTTTAAACAAAAATTATAAAATATTTTCAAATTATATATCATCATATAATATGTAAGTAATATAATAAAAGTTTGGCCCCTAAATAAAATATTTTTTCCCCACTTAAAATAAGTGGGCAAATAAATTTGGATTGAATTTCTGCATATAAGGAAATATGGACAATGTCAGTAAGTCATAAGACTATTTTGGCAGCCTCACACATTATTTATGCATCACATGACTCATTATCCATATCATTAGAATCCTAATGAATACATATCCATATTTTTTTTCCTTCTATAAATCAAAATAGTCTATTGATAAAACCAAAACAATTCTTTTTTTCGTCTTATTCATACTCTTTTAAATTATTAGTATTGTGGGTGAGAAAGTCCAACGCCATATGTTGGGCTTGGGGCCCAATTTAAGTATCACTTCCTGTCCGAAGAGGCTAAAGGGATCAGCGCTTTACCATCCTGGTGAAAATGCAGCCAAGAAGGGACGAATGTTGCGTCCGAAGACAACCTGGCTGGTTTGAAGAGGTTCCTCTCATCGGATTTCCGGAGAACTTGGTCAAGTGGATATACTGAAGATTCCTCGGTAAGGGGTGAGCTCTGGGCGTGCCTAAGTGCGGGAATATCATGAAATATCTTAAAAATAAAGCTACTACCACCGCATTTAATGCACTACAGCAACTTTTCTGGCCGCATTTATGTGGAGAAGACACCTGAACAGTGCAACCTCAACCACAGCCACTTACTGCAGGTTAAAGCAAACTTCTGATGTGACTAGTACTCAAGTGAACGCTTAGATGAAGAACAAGTGTGCGGTGAAGATGAGGTGAAAAGTGTATATATAAAGGAAATAGGTCTTACGGAAGAGGGGAAGAAAAAATTGTATTCACTAAGTTGATAAATGCAAAGCTTCTTCGGACCGAAGAAACTTTTATTAAATATTAGTCTGAATGCCTTTTTACCCTTGTTTTCTTGCGTGAATCGTTGCTAGATCCATAACCAGCCCAGCTGTTTAACCCATTCTCTACAAATTTATTGTTGGGGATTTGTTGGGCTCACAATACGGAAAGTTGGTGCATAGTCCATCAAATTTCAACCCTACAATTGGCACCGTCTGTGGGGAACAGCTTGAGCAAAGGTGGAAGCAACACCTCAAAGATGGCTGAACCAAGGCAACGACCAGTAGAGTCCAGGTCATCTCAGTACACTGATCCCTTTCTTAATCTGGAACGGAGGCAGGATCGGGAGGGCAGCGTACACACCGCACGTGACGACCGAAACCAGTCGTATGGAGAGAGCCACATGTCCCATGCAGAGAAAAACCAAAGCATGCAGAAAGAAATTGATAGGCTGAGAAGGGAGTTGCGCAGTGCGAAGAGGAAGTGCAGTCCCTCGTACTCCAATGAAGACTCTGAGGACGAACAAGACATTGCCTACAGACAGAAACATCGGACACCAGTCAGTGAGTCTTTTACCCACGAGGACGTGCATCATCGCGAGAGGAACCCTCGAAGCCCTTTACCTAGGGGCGCGGGGAACGACGCTATGAGTAAAGCCCTGGATCAAATTTCCAGATCTCCCTTTACACGTAACATCGAGAGTGTTAGACTTCCTCGACGCTTCCACCAACCTACATTCACCATCTACAACAGCCGGACGGACCCAGTGGAGCATGTGAGCCATTTCAACCAGAGGATGGCCGTCCACTCCAGGGACGAAGCCCTGATGTGCAAGGTCTTCCCATCCAGCTTGGGATTGATAGCCATGAGATGGTTTGATAGTATGAAAGCAAACTCTATCAGCTCGTTTCAAGAGCTGACTCAGGCATTTGGCTCGCGTTTTGTTACATGCCGAAGGGTTCCGCAATCCGTAGCTTTCTTACTGTCCGTCAGTATGAAAGGGGGTGAGACTTTGAAGCCGTATTCAGATAGGTTCTGGGAAACGTATAACGAGGTAGAGGAAGATTGCGACTTGGTGACCATCAGCTCGTTCAAAATGGGACTCCCCGCTGAGCATCCCTTGAGAGCGTCCCTAACACGCAAACCTGCTACCAGTATACGTCAGCTAATGGATAGGATTGACAAGTACAAGAGAGTTGAATAAGACCAACAATAGAGCAAGGGAAAGGATAAGGTTATCCCTCAGGAGGGGAGGGATTTCAGGTCGGACCGGTAGAACCATAGCAGGCCGAGGAAGGATTGGGTCGGACAAGGTGCAGCGAATTTTCAGATAGTTAATGTTGTTTTTCGTGAGCCAGTACACTAGGTCCTTGATAAAATAAAAAATGAGCCATTCTTCAAGAGGCCGAACAAGATGGTTGGAAACCCCGAAAGGCACAACCACAATCTCTACTGTCAATATCATCTTGACCATGGGCATACCACTGAAGACTGTAGGAGCCTGTGGGACCATTTGGATCAACTCGTCAGCGAAGGCAAGTTGAAACAATTTCTACACCATTCATGTGGTTAGGAAAACCAGGCAAGCACAGGGTCTCAGGGAGATGGTTCCGTAAAACCCCCCCTGGGCACGATCAATGTTATCTTTGCCGCACCAAGAAGGACGGGGTCTCGCCCATCCAGAATACTATCAGTTGCTCGATTGCCCTCGGAAAGTGTTAGCAGAGAGCCGAAGAGGCCTAAGAAGGAGTTTCAACTAGTTTTGGGCTTTTCGGACGAGGACAAAGCAGGGACTATACAGCCACATGATGATGCTCTGGTGGTTACTCTCAGAATAGGCAGATATAACGTGAAGAGGGTGATGGTAGACCAAGGCAGCGCGGCAAAAATAATGTACCCAGACCTGTACAAGGGGCTGAACCTATCTCCCGAAGACTTAACGCCCTACAGTTCCCCTTTGGTGAGTTTTGATGGTAAAGTGGTCATCCCGAAGGGCCAGATTAGACTACCTATACAGACCGGATCGGCGACGGTGGAGGTAGATTTTATAATGGTAGATGCCTACTCACCCTACACCGCTATTGTGGCGAGACCTTGGCTTCATATCCTAGAGGCCGTATCCTCCACCCTTCATCAGAAGATTAAATACCCATCCGGAGGGCGGGTTAAGGAAATCCGAGGAGATCAAACTACTTCTAGGCAATGTCTGGTGGCAGCTGTCCAGCACAAACCCCAGGCTGAACCCCCAGTTCGTGATGATGAGACTTTATAGTAGTTAAAACCTTCGGTGCTGGACATCGAAGCCTCGGCCGAAGAGGCAGAATGTGAGAGCTTGGTAAAGATAGCTGTCGATCACGACCCAAAGAAGTTCTTTCAAGTCGGATCCATGCTACCTCCCCAGGAAAAGGAGGAGCTGATAGAATTCCTTAGAACCAACATTGATGTATTCGCGTGGGACTCCGCAGAGGCCCCAGGAGTAAGCCCAGAGCTCATTTGCCACCACCTAAATGTTAATCCCGCTGTTATCCCCAAGAAACAACCGCTCCGGCGTCCATCAAGGGAACACGCCGAAGCGGTCAGGGAAGAAGTGATGAAACTCAAGCAAGCAGGGGCTATTAAGGGAATTTTTTACCCCGAAGGGCTAGCTAACACAGTGGTGGTCAAGAAGAAAAACGGAAAATGGCGGGTGTGTGTGGACTTCACCAACCTTAATAGAGCTTGTCCGAAGGACCCATTTCCCATGCCGAAGATAGACCAACTAGTTGATGCTACTATTGGGCACCCTCGGATGAGTTTCTTAGATGCATTCCAAGGTTACCATCAGATACCACTGGCTATCGCCGATCAAGAGAAAACAGCTTTTGTGACCCCTGTTGGGAATTACCACTACAAAGTAATGCCGTTCGGCTTGAAAAACGCCAGGGCTACCTATCAGAGGATGATGACCAGAATGTTTGAGCCGCAATTGGGTAAAAGTATGGAAGTCTATATTGATGACATGGTGGTGAAAAGCAAGATCATAGCCGAGCACATTGGAGATCTTAGGGACGTCTTTAAGATTCTGAGGAGACACAGGTTACGCTTGAATGCATCCAAGTGTTCGTTTGGTGTTGGATCAGGCAAGTTCTTAGGGTATATGGTCACTCACAGGGGAATCGAAGTTAACCCTGATCAGATAAAGCCCATCAACAACATGCGAGCTCCTCGAAACCCCAAGGAAATTCAGAAGCTGACTGGGATGACAGCTGCCCTTAATAGGTTCATTTCCAGATCAGCAGACAGGTGCAGACCTTTCTTCTCATTTATCAATAAGTGGAAGTGTTTCGAATGGACGGAGGAATGTGCTGTCGCTTTTCAGCAACTTAAGGACTACCTGGCTCGGCCACCAATCATGTCTAGTCCTGAACCAGATGAGGTGTTGTTTGCTTACATCGCCGTAGCTCCTAATGCTGTGAGCTTGGTGTTGATACGGACGGATTGTGGGGTACAAAAATCAATCTACTACGTAAGTAAGTCGCTGCATGAAGCTGAAATTCGTTATTTGCCACTGGAAAAGGCTATCCTAGCCGTGGTACTCGGTACGAAGAAGTTGCCTCACTATTTTCAAGCCCACACCGTTATAGTCCTCACCCAGCTTCCACTCAAAGCAATACTCCGAAGCGCCGACTACACTGGAAAGATTGCCAAATGGGGGACGATCCTAGGGGCTTTCGATATCAAGTACATGCCTCGCACATCAGTGAAGGGCCAGGTCCTTGCTGACTTGGTCGTCGAGTTCACAGAGCCCCATTTAGAGGAAGTAACACCAATCCTAGGCACGGAAGGAAGGCACGTTGGTATGATTTCTTCACGGAGCCCTTTGCCCTGGGAAGTGTACGTAGATGGCGCATCGAATCAGAGATGCTCAGGAGTGGGGCTAGTGCTGATATCCCCTGAGAGAATTATCATTGAAAAAGCCTTAAGGCTGGACTTCTCAACAACAAATAATGAGGCAGAATATGAGGCTCTATTGACGGGGATGAAGATGGTACGAAGGATAAGAGGAAAGTCCGTTGAGATATTCTCGGACTCAAGGTTGATCGTCGGCTAAGTGCTGGGAGAATTCGAAGCGAAAGACGAAAGGATGCAGGGGTATTTGAGCTTGGCTAAGTCCCTGCAGTCCGAGTTTGAATCTTTTAACCTACGACACATCCCCAGAAGTGGTAATACACATGCCGATTCATTAGCCACCCTAGCCACCTCTTCGGCACAGGAATTACCAAGGGTCATCCTCATTGAGGATATGCAGAGACCTACAGAGTTAAGAAAAAAGGCAGTCCAGGTCCATCACATCAGGGCCGACGAGTGCTGGATGGATCCTATCATCAAGTTCTTGAAGGACGATGTCTTGCCCGAAGAAAAAGGGGATGCAGACATAGTACGGAGGAAAGCTACGAGGTTCTGGTTGTCCGAGGACCACAAACTGTATAAACGTTCCTATTCAGGTCCATACTTACTGTGCATGCACCCTGAAGCGGCCGAGTCACTACTGGAGGAATTGCATGAAGGGATATGTGGGAGCCATACTGGAGGTAGGTCCTTAGCCCACCGAGTCATCACGCAGGGTTATTGGTGGCCATATATGCAAAGAGAGGCCCACGAATATGTAAAAAAGTGCGACCAGTGTCAGCGGTTTGCGCCGAACATATATCAGCTAGGCGGTACCCTCAATCCACTATCCAGCCTGTGGCCTTTTGCTCAATGGGGATTAGATATCGTAGGCCCATTCCCTAAGGCAGCAGGAAACAGGAAGTACTTGCTAGTCGGAACAGACTACTTCACCAAGTGGGTAGAAACTGAACCTCTAGAAAATATCAGGGACGTAGACGTAAAGAAGTTCATCTGAAAAAGCATCGTCACCAGATTTGGAGTCCCACATACCCTCATCTCGGACAACGGGCTTCAGTTTGATAGCAAAGCTTTCAGTGGTTATTGTAGTGAGCTGAGAATCACAAACAGATACTCCACCCCTGCCTATCCCCAGGGAAATGGGCAGGCCGAAGTTGTTAATAAAGTCATAGTTAACGGGCTAAAGAAGAGGCTGGATGATGCGAAGGGTAGGTGGGTAGAAGAACTACCCCACGTATTGTGGGCATATAGAACTACGCCTCGCAGGTCTACTGGAGAGACCCCCTTTTCAATGACCTATGGGGCTGAAGCTGTTATACCTCTCGAGACTGGATTCCCAACCTACAGGACTAGCTCTTTTGATCCAACCAACAACGATGGGCAGCTGGAAAAGAGTTTGGATCTGATTGAAGAACGAAGGGAAAATGCAATGGTCCGACTAGCGCATTACCAGCAGAAACTCAAGCAGGGCTATGACGCCAATGTAAGGCTTAGACCCCTCGAGCCTGGGGATCTGGTCCTAAGGAAGGTGGTAGGTAACGCAAAGAATCCAGCTTGGGGAAAACTGGGACCAAACTGGGAAGGGCCGTATCGCATTACTTCAAGGGCTGGCATTGGAGCATATTTCTTAGAAGACCTGGATAATCATGTAGTGCCCCGGCCATGAAATGTAAATAACCTCAAAAGGTACTACTATTAAAAGAATTCTTCGTTCAGTCATGCTACCATTTTATTGTGCTAATGAGTCACTAAAGTGTTTAAACTTAAATTCAATCATGCCTGTAGTCCTCGGACCAGATGATTTGGGTTAGTTAACACTCATTCACGTTCCTCTAAAGTGTTTAAACTTAAATTCAATCATGCCTGTAGTTCTCGGACCAGATGATTTGGGTTAGTTAACACATTTACGTTCCTCTAAAGTGTTTAAACTTAAATTCAATCATGCCTGTAGTCCTCGGACCAGATGATTTGGGTTAGTTAACACTCATTCACGTTCTTTTAAAGTGTTTAAACTTAAATTCAATCATGTCTGTAGTCCTCGGACCAGATGATTTGGGTTAGTTAACAGTCATTCACGTTCCTCTAGAGTGTTTAAACTTAAATTCAATCATGCCTGTAGTCCTCAAACTAGATGATTTGGGTTAGTTAACACATTTACGTTCCTTTTATAGTGTTTAAACTTAAATTCAATTATGCCTGTAGTCCTCGGACCAGATGATTTGGATTAGTTAACACTCATTCACGTTCTTTTAAAGTGTTTAAATTTAAATTCAATCATGCCTGTAGTCCTCGGACCAGATGATTTGGGTTAGTTAACACTCATTCACGTTCTTTTAAAGTGTTTAAACTTAAGTTCAATCATGACTGTAGTCCTCGGACTAGATGATTTGGGTTAGTTAACACATTTACGTTCCTTTTAAAGTGTTTAAACTTAAAATTCAATCACGCTTGTAGTCCTCAGACCAAATGATTTGGGTTAGTTAACACTCATTTACGTTTCTCAAGCATTACTGCCTACGTTATTAGTCTAGTCTGGTGTTTGGCAGAATATGCAAATTTAAGCTCAATTACGTCAACTGTTGTTATTATAAGGCCTCGTTCAGCCATGTTCAAAAGATTACCATGGTTTTGGGTGATTCTCGGTTATCTAACTGTCGTTATTAGCCGTAAGGGCGCAATTTAACATATAACATAAAATCAATAAAGACAGAGTAAACCATTTCATTCATAGAAGAGGTAATTTTGTTACAAAATAAATGATAATGGGTCCTAACAATTACAAATTGAAAAAGTGCGTCCTAAGCCTTTTTCTGAGGCACTGGGTCAGTTGTTGGCAGATCGCCCGCATCACCGGTCTGAAGAGGTGCCTGACTTGTCTCAGCTAGAGCTGTAAGATTCTGACCGGCCAAGGAAGCTTCCAAGGTAATTGGCAGGTCGCAGATGTCAGGGTGGTAGTAAACACTCCCAGGCTGCCTCAGGGCAGACTCTGGGAGGACTCCAGCCGCATCAAGGCCTTTGCCCCACGTGATGTCGCAATACTCCCTGCAGACCTTAGCAAACTCCTCGGTCAGCCTCGTTTGGGTCTCTTGCACCCCCAGCATGTAGGCAGCCTGCTTCTCAGCCTCAACTGCTTCCTTGGCCAATTGAGCATCCTCCTTGGCCAATTTAGCAGCGTCCTTGGCTTTGTTAAGCTCAGCCCGAAGTTCTTTCACCAACGCCTTCTCTGTTTCCAGATTGATTTCGGTGGTATACAGCTTCTGGCGTTGGTCTTCAGCTTGCTTTGTAGCACTCTTCAGGCCTGCCTCCAAACCCTTCTTCGCCTTCACCTCCTCCTCCAGTTGCTCGGAGATGCGGGCGTACTCGTCTTTTACACTGCCCAATGCCTTCTTGGCCTCCTCCCTGGATTGGGCCTTGGCTTGCACTTCAACATCTTTCTTTTTATTCCACTCTTCAGCCACGTAAATTTGTTGGGCAATTTGCATGGCAACCAAAGAATTTTACGTTAAGTTGTGAACGCACATAAGAGCTACAAGAGAATATCACTTATCTCACCATGGCTAAATCCCTTTTGAGGGACAGAAAGAGCTCATGTTGGTTGAAGCGCCGATAGGACTCCATGTCCTTCGGAAGGAGGAGAGGTTGCTCCAGTGCTTCTGCTATGTGCCCAGCCTTCCCTCCAGTGTAGTTTCGGAGGGAGGCATCATATGGGATGGCTGCGCCATCCAGTGTCAACTTCGGGGACCACACCCGAGTCCCTCGCCGCACGTCTGCGGCCAAGGGTTCTTCTCTGCTCTCAGTAGAAGAAGCCCTTTTACTTCTCGTATCATGGGTCGTCTTTTGCTACTTAGGACCCTTCGGAGGGACCACTTCCCCTTCTTCAATATCCGTCACCACCCTTTTCTTCTTCAGATCCGGCAGTTGCTTTAGGCCGGGATCTCTTGGGACTGGGGGAGGAGGAGGGGGTGGTGGAAGATTGACCGTAGGCTGGGATGTACCAGTACCCTTGGTCACGACCTTCGGCCTCCTGTTCTTCATCAAATCCGTTAGACTCTGCATATCTTCTTCTTCAGAGTTGTCAGGCACGGCTATATTTAAAAGCGGAGCAACTGAGTGCCTATCAAATACCTTGTCGGCAGCCAAAATTTGAACTTCCTCCGAGGTTTCCCCTTCAAACTTGAACTAGTCGATTTGCTCGTCAAGCGAAGGGGTCGATGAGGCTACTTTTTCTCCCTCTGCTTCCGGCCGAAGGGGGACCTGTTGAACAGGCTGGACGAGCAATGGAACGCCCTGTGGGTTCGGATGTGGCACGGGTGCAAGGTCAAACGGGGCCAGAAAGCCTTTCCGAGCAACGTCGATACGATTAAGGCGAGGGTCTCCAAGTGTTATCGCGTTGCCAACTGTTTGGAAGTCCTTTGTCTTCGGAGTATAGCCAAGGATGAGATGCACTGCCTTAAGCTGCCCGTCTTCGCTAGCAAATATCTCTGACCGAAGAAGGAAGTTAAGTGCTGCGACGTTAGCGAGGCTCAGCCGAGGAGCAACGTGGTCCCTATCTGTAACATTAAAATAGAATTGTCAGAAAACGTGAAATACGATAGAGAAGAACAGATTATTGAAAACAAAAACCCTAAGTTTATTGTGAGGAAACCTATATGGGGGATATCCCACCTGGCTTTCCTGGCTGAGTAGGGCAATGAAGCCCGTCATGCCATGCGCCCGAGACGATCAGAAAGTCGTCTTTCATCCCTTTGTTAGACTTGGGGCGGCAAGAGAAGAGCCTGACTTCATCGGATCGGGATCTAAGATAGTATCCCGACCCTTGCTTGAAACGACATTCGTACATGTGTACCACGTCGAGCCAGGTAAGCCCCAACCTCATATGTTGGTTCAGATCATCGACTGCTCCTAAAATCCTAAACACGTTAGCCGCACACTGCTCGGGGTAGAGCCTATGGTTTCGGAGATAATCTTTGGTGACTCGACCCATGGAGATGGTCATCCCTCCTTCCAAGAAAGCGATAATGGGGATCGCAACTTCGCCCTCTCGTCGGTCTAATAGTAACCCTTCCGTAGAGCAATATCTTAAGCCTACATCCCGGGGAATGCGATATATCGCCCTAAATTTCTCTATCTGGGAAGGACTATTCACCAGATATTCGAACCTACCCATTTTCAGTTAAGATAGTGGGAAACGATATAGAACGGTGGTTGGGAAATGAATGTCCAAACGCTGAAGAGGCAAACTGAAAAGAATACGAAAATCTCAAATGAAGAACTTACGCAGAATCGAATTGGAGGATGTCCTTTAGCCTTGCAGGAAGATCGTAGTAGATTCTGGAACGAGTTGAAGCAGATGACAGAAGAGGCTTTGAGAGTGTGAATGCTTGAGTTCGCTGGGGAGTCTGAAATTTGCAAAGTGAGAAAATAACCCCCTCTGGGACTTTATATAGAGGTAGGCAAAGTAGTGGGATTTATCCCGCCCGAAATTTTGAGGGAAATCTCGTCCGTTGGATTTGCGACGTGCCGTTAGATTTCATGGACAAGACGCCGCCTGAGCAATTAATGACGCCTCGGAAACGACGCAACAGCAGCGGCAATAAAAAAAGGCGCCTAGATTTATGCGCATACATACGTGCGGAGTCAGAAATTCAATGCTTTCATTTGGCAAAAGGTCAAAACCCCACTTTTTCTCTTCGGATACGAGGGAAAAATTGGAATTTTGAGGGGCTATTGTGGGTGAGAAAGCCCAACGCCATATGTTGGGCCTGGGGCCCAATTTAAGTATCACTTCCTGTCCGAAGAGGCTAAAGGGATCAGCGCTTTACCATCCTGGTGAAAATGCAGCCAAGAAGGGACGAATGTTGCGTCCGAAGACAACCTGGCTGGTCCGAAGATGTTCCTCTCATCGGATCTCTGGAGAACTTGGTCAAGTGGATATACTGAAGATTCCTCGGTAAGGGGTGAGCTCTGGGCATGCCTAAGTGCGGGAATATCATGAAATATCTTAAAAATAAAGCTGCTACCACTGCATTTAATGCACTACAGCAACTTTTCTGGCCGCATTTATGTGGAGAAGACACCTAAACAGTGCAACCTCAACCACAACCACTCATTGCAGGTTAAAGCAAACTTCTGATGTGACTAGTACTCAAGTGAACGCTTAAATGAAGAACAAGTGTGCGGTGAAGATGAGGTGAAAAGTGTATATATAAAGGAAATAGGTCTTACGGAAGAGGGGAAGAAAAAATTGTATTCACTAAGTTGATAAATGCAAAACCTCTTCGGACCGAAGAAACTTTTATTAAATATTAGTCTGAATGCCTTTTTACCCTTGTTCTCTTGCGTGAACCGTTGCTAGATCCATAACCAGCCCAGCTGTTTAACCCATTTTCTACAAATTTATTGTTGGGGATTTGTTGAGCTCACAATACGGAAAGTTGGTGCCTAGTCTATCAAATTTCAACCCTACAAGTATATATATATATATATATATATATATATATTTTTTTTTTCCCATTCATAATCTAATTTATAGTCTCTTATTAAATGTTGATTTTTAAGGTATGCTTTATATGAATTAAGCAAGTAACCATTCCCTTTTACTTTTCTTTTTTGGAAATATAATTAAATTAAAATTTTTTTTTTGAGAAACAAAATTGAATAATTAAATTAACCAGTAGAAGGAAAGTTGAAAAAAAAAAAAATGGTGCCAAAACCAAAGAAATTGAACCAAACTGTCATTTATTACTTTCCCACCATTCACATGCCACGTGTCACCCATTCCTTGGCTACAATATATATAAATCCAAAATCCCCCGAAATCACTTGTTGTTTGCCTCATTATATATGTACCTTGTATTGACGTTTCTCTATTCCCATACAAGCAGGGGCATCCCCTGTAATTACTTTCCAC
The DNA here is from genome assembly GCA_023736055.1 of Quercus glauca. Taxonomy (NCBI): domain Eukaryota; kingdom Viridiplantae; phylum Streptophyta; class Magnoliopsida; order Fagales; family Fagaceae; genus Quercus; species Quercus glauca. The sequence goes on along the minus strand of CM043324.1, from coordinate 20,428,525 downwards.
ATACATGTCCTTTTTCGGTATTTCGCTTTCCCAACTAGCCCTTACAAAAAATTAGCTAACCCTAAATTTTTACCCTTTTTTTTTCAATCGCCGCCAATTGTCGGATCTAGATTCTTTCTCACCCATATTCGATCTTGATTTTCACTCTGATTCCTCGATTCGTTATCGGATTCGATCGCTCCTCGCTATCCTCTTCCGATCGATCCCAATTTTATCGCCAGCCAAGGCTTCGATCGATTTCTAGGGTTAGGGTTTTCGAAAATTTTTTTCGATTTGTGTATACGATCTCAGATCTGTGAAACCTTTTCTTCAATTAGGGATTTTGGGTTCTGGGTCTTGTTTTTCTCCTTCAATTTCTTCCGATTTGTATAAAAATTTCGCGGATTTTTGTTTGGGTTTCTGGGTTTGATTCTTTTAGGGTTTGTTTGATTCATAGATCTGTTCCGTTTCGGGGTTTTTCCTCTGGAATCGTTGTATTTATTTGTGGGTTGGGTTCAATTTTGGGGATTTCGTTGAATCTTTGAAGATCTAGGGTTAGGGTTTGGAGAAAATTATTTATTTCGTTGAATTAGGTTGGGGAAAAGTGAAATTTTTACCATTATTCACTAAATTTGTCCATTAATTTATCGTAAGCTTACTATAATTTCCCGATCCAACGATCCGATATATCATTTGTTGAAGACTGTTTCTTGAGGTATAAACCAGTTCTTTTTTTTTTTTTTTTTTTTAATAATAATTATGAAAATTTAGCCTGCCATTTCTAATTAATAAAAAATTAATAAATATCTGTTGTAATTATTTGGGTTTTTATTTTTATTTTTTGCAGTGATCTTTATTTATATATTAATTAATATGTCAATTTTTTGGGTTTTAAAATAGGATTGCTAGTTATATTTACCAAATTGCCCCTCATTATAGATTGTGATCTATTTATGGAAGAGTTGCACAAGTCACTGGCCCCATCTATTTTTTGAACAATAATTGAAAATGAAATTAATAAATTGATTAATATAAATATCATGTTAATTCTTATGGTTGTGATGTCAACATGTAGATGCTTTATGTATGCATTTTGATGGCTTATAATATAATTCATTGCATGCCTTAGAAAATGGTGTTTATCTAATAAATTGTAGTGAAACAAAATAATTTGCAATTACTTATTTTGGTATATGGTCATATTTAGTTTCAGAAGAGTTCTTAGGATGACTTTGCTTCATATGAAAGCATATATACCAATAGAAAGATAGAATGACTTTATTCATTAAAAAAAGAAGAAAAAAAAAAGAAGAAAAAGAAACATTAACCGAGCTTAGCTGTTATGCAGTTCACAAATATCGTAAGTTAGAATAGTTTAAATGCTAGGCTTTGAATGAGGCTCTAGATTATAACTACTGCTATGTGAAGTGACAGAAAGTTCAAAATTATTTGGATGATTATAAAATGCTTGATTAAGCAGCAGAGAAATAGAGTAGCCTGTACAGATGGACACTTTAGAATGTTACTAAGAGCAGTGTATCTTCTAACTTATTTTTATCAATGATGGATGGTTGTTTTTAAGCGATGCAATGTAGAAAATGTCTTTGTCTGGTTTCTTTTCTCTCTTGTATCTTTTCAATTGGTAAAAGCAATAAAGTACAGCTTTTTTGTTATTTTTTAATGGTAAAATTCTCTCTCTTTGGTTGCTTTGTTCCACAACCTACAATCAAACAGTAATGTTACCCTGTTCTTTGTTTTGCATTAACTTATTTAAACTATTTTATGCAGTTAAAAATGGTACAGAAAAGGCGTTTTGATGATGATGATGATGAAATATTTGAGGTTTCTTCCAAGCATCCAAGACAATTGGAAGACAATAATCAGCTAGTTTCGTTTTCAGAATCTGTTTTTCCTGGAAATGCTTCCCAGGTCCCTCATACAGTAGGTGAGGCATTTAGTCTCTGTTAATTTTTGGAATGCTTAATGCGGGCTTCTTCAGTGTTCATAGAGCCTTTAACACCTTGTCAATAAAAAATTAAAAAGAAACAAAAGGAGGCTATGATGTGAAGTGTAAATAGGGAATACTAGCTGTGCAATTATACACCCACCTAATCTAATTTGTGCCACTTGTTGTGTATCTAAGTTTTACCTGATTGTGTAATCTCAATCATCTGACCTCTGAGCCACTCTCAAATCAAAGTTCTTATTCTAGCCACTTAAAAGTTTTTAAATGATTCTATCTGTGGGAGCGCTCTAAGGGGTTGAACTTCACCAGTGGTCCCTCATTGTCAAATGACATAATTGTCTCTTCTTACCAATTGGTTTGTCCTTTATTTGTTATATTTTTAGTGAGTTTTTAGTTATTTATTTCCAGGTAAGCTTTTGTTTGTGCCTGGTTGGAAATTTTGGATCTTCAGATTAAAATTATTCTGAACCAATGCACGTTTGTCATTAGTTTGACCATTAGAAAGGTTGTGGTTATATGAAAACCAAGGTTCATTAAATGGGATTTTTTTACTCGCCTCTCTGTTGAATTTTCTAGATCACTAAGTGATTGGATGATTCTCTTTGTAATTTTAAATCAACACTCATCAAGTTGTAATGTGTAATTGGTAGAGGGTGGATTCCTAAAAGGCAATATTGAAGTTGATGAGAAGCTCAGTGACATTTTTACTGATCTTCCAAGAAGTAGTGAGGACAATGAAGCCATTGTTCCTGGCTCCACTTCCTTCTCCTGGGCAACCAGTACTACAAGTGAAGATGATTTCCAGTCAGAGGCACCACTTCATATATCTTTTTTCCCAGAATTTTTTTATGCGGAGCGTCCTACAAAGACATTAACTCACTGTGACGATGCCTATTCTATACTTTTTGATCATCCTCCTCGGAAACCTGTTCCTACTGGACCCAACCATCAAGCTGATATTCCAGCATGGAGTTCACAGGACACCAAGAGCACTTCAACTCATTTAGGCACACCTGAAGCAGTTTCAGACTCTGACCTCACTGTTAGGGATGAAGATGAGAAGAGACTGATGGGGACCTGTGTCATTCCAATGCCTGATTTGGATTTATCTGTGTGCAATGGTGACAATGTTGGTAATGGTAGAATTGATTGCAGCTGTGAGGATGGGGGTTCAGTTAGATGTGTCCGACAGCACATTACAGAAGCAAGATATAAACTTATAAAGAATGTTGGGCAAGAAATATGTGTGGAGTTGGGGTTTTCTGACATGGGAGAGCCTGTGGCACAGAAATGGAGTGAGGAGGAGGAAGATTTATTTAATGAAATTGTCTTCTCAAATCCGGCATCATTGCACAAGAATTTCTGGAAGAATCTCCCTAGTGCCTTCCCCTCCCGAACCAAAAAGGAGATTGTCAGTTACTACTTCAATGTTTTTATGCTTCGAAGGAGGGCTGAGCAAAATAGATGTGACCCAATGAACATCGACAGTGACAATGATGAATGGCATGGGAGTGATGATTATGGTGACAATGAACATGGAGTGACAGAGGAGGATGAGGATTCTGTTGTTGAGTCTCCTTTATGCCACAACAATCCTGTTTATGATCGGATCAGGGAGGATGATTTGCAAGAGTATGATGAGGATTCTGCAGATGGAACTTGTGATGATGACAAAAAGGCAAATGTTGTTAGTGGAGAGGGTGTCACCAATATTTCAGAAACAAACCCAAAGAAGTTGCTTGACAACTGTGGTTCCAGTCCCACAGTTCAGCTCCAGGATAAAACTTCTTGGGATGAAAGGGGAGATGAGGAAGTCCAAGATGATTCATGCTTGTCTTCGGACACTGGGGTTGCCTCACAAGGAATTCAGGCGAAGTCTGAAAATGGCAGTCACTGGTCGAGTAGTGGTAGTGTTAACGGGTTAAGCAGTGGGGTTGGCCATGAATACATCATGGAGTCTTGTGACAATAAAGTTTGGGATACTGGGTTTATGACTTGCCCCAAGAATAAAGTTGACTTGTTGCCAACTTGCAGCATGATTGAAGAGATTTTTGGAGACGGATCTTGGAAGTAGAACTTGAGCTAGTGTTGCTAGTCCTAGCATCAGAGGTAGTTCTGGGAAGCACCAGGATTTTGAGGCTTTCATATTAAGCAAATCAACTAAGTGTTTATCTCATAAAAAAGTATAGTGATAGTTTTAACTTCTTTTTTCTCTTTGTACATTTACCTACTCTGTAAGATAGAGTTTTAGAAGGTGGTTGGTTCAATGTGTTTAGGCCTTAATTCTTGTTACTTATCACCTATTTTTGTTATTTGAGAAATGTGAATTTGCATTCACACCTAAAAAGAAATCAACAATGGTTATCTTTCTTTGTAGGTGTTTAGGACTTGCTAGATACACCAAGTGTAAGAATGTGATTCCTTGATGTAACTTTTGAGTTATTTTAAAAATGAAAGGATTATTATATACTTGCTAATCATAAGGTATTAAATAATGCACCCTTTGGAAGCAAAGAGGACAAGAGTAGTTGACCTTTGTGAAATTATATATTTTGAATACCGATTCTTCCTTGGAGCATCAATTGGATGAAAATGATGAATAAACAAATACAGGATTACATGGAATTTACATCTTGAGGTGGAGAAAATATTTAAGAGTTTGACTTTCTTTGTGAAGCATCTTGGTGATTCTGGTGAACAGGCATATTCAGGAGATTGACGAAAGTCAGCTTCGTCAAATCAAGTTTTTTAAATAATTTATTCTTGGGCTTAAAAAAAGGTTCTGTACTATTTCTGAACCTTTGCCCAGATCATAATTTGCAACTTTAAAAGTTTACATATAATAATAAGATGACAATTTTATAATCCCTCTGTACTATTTTGTTAGGGTGTGGTACAAATATTATCAATCAAATATACAGAGCATTTTGATTTTTTATGGGGTAAATAGCAGTATATGATATATTTTGTACTTTAAAAAATTCAATGTGTTTTAAATGGCAAGTTCTTTATGGATAATGTATTTTGTAGTTGGGTGTTATATATATAGTGAAAAATGCATGAAAACATAACACCCTAAAAAGGTTTTGTTTTATTTTACGTTGGGAGAATTATTAAACCAAATTGTTACTATTTATACTTTGATAATCACTAAACGGATGGATGAGAATCAATTATTATAGGAATATTTCTCTCCAAAAGGTAGAGCGATATCTCTTTCTTCCACACAAATTAAGTGAAAACTAAATAAAGATAACTATATGGTAGATCATAATTAATCAATAATATAACAAATAACATAAAGTGGGGGAAAAACATACTTATTTTTTAGAGAAAGTTTTAATCATTAACATTGATTAAAATATCAATTAGTTTTTTGTGTAAGTGAGGGAGATCGAACTCCAAATCTTTTATTCAATTAAATTTACCAATTGAGTTAACTAGAATTAAAAAAAAAAAAGAAAAAAAAAAGAAGCTTGTGAGAAAAGTGTTTATAAATATTAGGAAAAATGCTAAGATCACACAATTTCACATAACTTTGGCTACGACTCACCCCGTGGCGAGTTGTGAGTGGTAGAGGTACGGTCCCACATGGACCCACCACCACACATCTATCACTCACAACTTGCCATGTGGCAAGTTGTGGCCAAAGTTGTGTGAAATGATGTGGTCCTAGCATTGCTCAAATATTAGTCATCTTTTGAACATTGATGTAAATAACTAAGAGCCCGTTTGGTAATGTTGTTCTAGTAATATTGTTTAAATGTTGTGAAAATACGTATGAGTGAAAAAGTGTCGTGGAAATATATGTTGTGTTGTTTAAACAACGAAAATTGTTGGTTAAACAACACAACCAAACAGATCCTAAATATGAATAATACCATTACCTGATTCTCAAAGCAATAGTTGAACGTGTGCATTTGAATATGATTTGGCTAGTTATTGAACATTTACTGTAAGATTTTGAGTAAAAGTCATACATATACAAAAATATCAAAATGTTAGTATAAATAATGACTTGCATTGATTGCCTTTCTTGAATAAATTTCCTCACCTATTCCCAACCGAGTGAAAGAAACGAGAGAGACAAACAGATCATTAGTCTTGAATTTGAAATGAATGAACTCTGTCATAGCCTAACTCTTTAAAGTAAATTAATTCTACAACAATAAAATGATAGGGAAGCAAATCTAGTTTGAGGACCTCTTCCACGTGAAGTGGACAAATCTAAACAAAAGGTATCTTCAATTTTTTGTACTGACTCATCCACCAAAGCACATTTGAGAAGCACAAAATTATCAATATTCAACCATCAACATTAATGGAAAGAGAATCGTCTTTTGACAAATGCTATATAATACTATCACCAAGATGAGTTCTTTTTGAAGTTCCATTTACTTTTGGCAACTAAGTTGTTTTAGCTTGTCCTTGGCAACCAATGTATGTGGCCAATCCATTAATAAGAAGAGCAAAGTACTTCATATTTTGTGTAATCCTCTTTATGGATTTATGGAATAGGATTTCTTCTGTTCCATTCTTCTCTAGCACAAATTTGGTTTTCTTTGTGTCATAGTAACTACTCTGACCATATGAGTATACAGTGTTGTGGTTTTAATATCCAATAATTAAGGTACTTCCCCCTCAAAAAAAAAAAAAAATAAATAAATAATGATACTCAACATCACGTGGAAAGCAATCTATAAAAGGCTACTGTTTGTATAAGCAATTAATCATATAGTTGATATGAACAATGAAATACATATTCAAATATTATATGAAACTTAAATACCCACTTTCAAAAATAAATAAATACTAACCAGAACTCAAATAAAACTGAAGTGATGAAAAGAAAGAACCTCTGATTGGAGATTAAAACTCCAAAATGCATAGACCATCATAGATCTGCATAATAGAGCAAAATACATAAGGCCAAAACAGAGTTGAATTAATTAATATACTAAAATTGATAGTATTTTGATAACACTATATCATTAACATAGAAAATTTGATGTGGCAATTAATACATAAAAAAAGAACCTTTAGTAAAAAAATGAGAAACAGAGATACAAAATGGAAGAAATAGAGTAAGTATTACCTTTTTTTTGCTATAGACAGAACATGGAGTGATTTTTTTTTTCCTTCAAGGGGTGCAAAAGGGGTAATAAGAAAGTTATATAGAAAATAAGATGGAAGATGAATGGTGCAAGAAGAATAAGGTTAGAGTGAGAAATTTTACTTGGCTTTTTTTCAATGCACTGGACCCATTGTGATGGTATCACGTGTCATCAATGCAACAGGTCTAGTGCGCTGGAGGCTCTGAACCTAAGTTTTGACTAGAGAAATTATGGAGGAAAAAGAAAAGTGAAAATTGAGGAGTGGAAGGTTAAAATGTAACGGTAGAATATATGAAGTCAGGAAGGAGGGAATTGAATAAGGTGCATGCATTAAAGGGTATGAATTTGAGAAGCCATTGACCAAAAGGAAAAAAAAAAAAAAAAGATGAAAAAATGCTAGGGAAAATTGTGAATAATGTGGCTGATGCGTGACACTACAAGTTTTGCAAAATTAAGCTCAACACTTTGTTTCTCAAACCAAAAAAAAAAAAAAAAAAAAAAAAGCTCAACACTTTCATTTTTATGTATAGTATAGATAGATTACACTTCTTTTTTCAAGTGTTTAATCCCCACCATTCTTTTTATGAATATAAATAAAAGGTTAAATTAAAATACTTAAAATAAATTATTATGATATAAATACTAGTAGTAAGTGGTAATATATCTCAAAGTCATAGAATAGGTATCATAAAGGAATCCATCAAGATAATTTATTTAAGAATTATTATTTTTGATAAATTGGACAATTACAATGGGTGAGAAAGATTTGAATCGTGGACTTATGGTTAACAATTTAAGGCATCTATTTACATTAAATATATCTATAAGGAAAAATTAAGGGCCTGTTTGGCAAGCCATCTCAAACACAAAACTATACATTTTAAACAACATTACACACATTTTCCCTCACACGTATATCAAAAACACCCAAACATAACTCAAACTACTCTCCCAAACAATAACCCCCCCCCCCCCCCCCCCCCCCCCCAACAAAAACAAATCACCATAAAAAAAGTAGAGAAATCATGAATTTTTTACTGTAGCTAGAATTGACAATTGGGTCGGGTCAAATGGGTTTAGGCTTGACTTGACTTCATATGGGTGAAAAATAGGTATAGACTTTATTACCCATACCCAATCTTTGCTAGATTTTGCTAGATTTGGTTGACCTATTGTGATCACTAGTCTTTTTCACACAAACAAAAATTTAATTTTAAAAAAAACTAAATGTATTTATACTTTACTCAAAAATAAAAGTCTGATATACATAAATCCTTAAATTTATTGTTTAATAATTAATTTTATTAATTTACTAGTATATTGATTTACAAAAGAATGCATTAAAAAAGGGCACCCTTAATATGCAAAATATAAAATAAAGTTAAATTCCTAAATAAAAATAAAAATATAAATATTTAAGAATAAAATATAATATGCAAGGTATAGAAAAAAAAAATCAAGAAGAAAATTTATAAAAAATTATTCAATGTTAATGATAGATTTGACTTTGAAATATTCCTATTTGAGAGTTACTCCTCAAGGTTTTTTTTATTTTATTTTATTTTTTTTTAAAGTTTTAACTTATAGTATCCACTCTTGACCAAGACACTAATCAGTTTTTGGTGTAGGTGGGGATTAAACCTCAAATCTCTTATTCAATCATTAGAAATTTTACCAGTTGAGTTACTTCTCAAGTTGACAAATATCTATTTAGTATTTTCATTTAATATATAAAATTTAATATAACTTTAGTATTTAATTAAAAATGATAAAAAAAGTATTAAAATTTTAAATTTTAGGACAATGTACATTTTAATTCCTATACTGTAGGGTGGTTTCAAATTAAGTAGTTTCATATTAGTAAAATGTTATGTTTATAATATTTTCACAACAAATATTAAGTGACAGGTTGTTATTAGTTATGAGTTGACAAAAAAGTAATTCAAGATGTGGATTGAAATTAAAACCAATAATAACTTACTATACCGCTGTGCACTTTTGGTGCGATAGTTACTCTACAAGTATAAGTGCTTGTGTGATGTGGGAGGCAAGAGCCAGATTTCAAGTTTCCAGTAAGGAGTTTCAAACACATATACACTTAGATTAGGTTAGAGTAGAATTTTTAGTAAAAAAAAAAAAAAAAAAAAAAAACCCAACTTACCACCTATGAAAATATTGTGGATGTAACACTTTTTTTCACATTAAACACCGAAATTTAAGACTATTACAACTTAAACATTATTGTTTTGGTAGTTTAAAATTGAATTCTCTACTTTTAAACTAACAATTTAAACCTCCAAATCAAACCTAAAAAGTTTAAGGTATATATTTTTACAATTTTTTTTAAGTTCAGGTTTGATTTGAAACTAACAAAACTATTTAAGGTTTTAGCATGTAAAAATTCTTGACTTCATGGTTTAATTTGAAACCACCCAAAAATATACGGTTTAATAAAATGTAATTTATCATAAATTTTACTATAGTAGAAGCCTCTCAAACAAGTCCGATTGGATTGGGTCCAAGAATAATTTTACCAAGTCTAATTGTAGCAGATGCTCTTGTTCTCTTATTACAATTATCATGACCAACAAGAAAATTTACTCTCTTCTTAGTCACTACTTAGGAAAGTGTTTATAGGCAGCTTCATGTTTACAAATCCATAATCCTAAATTTAAACAGGTATGTGAGAATTGGTGAAGATAAATGATTGCTTTCTGTCATATTTACCTTGAGTAGATGATGCATGGTTCCATTTTCTGTAATAGTTTCATAATCCATTGTGGATAATGGATCTGTACCTAGGCACAATGAACCTATCCAATTTTCTATAAGACATCGATTGGTGTCCCAAAATATATACAGAATGTCACAACCAGTGACTAGGCAAAACAATACCTTAAAGTAGTGGTTGGAAAAGATTACTAGATTTAGGCAGCCAGAAAGGTTGATGACAACTGAAGTGTCTCTTCTAGTCTGCAACTACAATTGCGGTGTTTCAACGTGGAAGTTTGTGTAAGCATGAAAATCTGATTAATCAAAGAAAAGAAAGAAAAAGAAAAAGGAAAGCATGAATTTTCCACACCATCTATCACTTTTTACACGAACCCTTTGAGAACCAAACATTTGATACTCGTGGATAAAGATAAAAAGAGATGCCTTTGCCATTAAAAAATTCATCTAAGCAGTATAATTCTTTGCAACTTGTACACGCAATTGGTATTTTTAGTCATTTAGTGCAGTGGCTACAATACTAACTTTGGCCACTGCTTCCATTAACAAAAGCCTACTACTAGTCTTCTTTCTAATCAAATTTTGAGAAAAATAGTTCCCAACTATTCATCTTCATCAAAGTGGTTGTAGTCCTGTGAGTGATTATGAATGTGTTTACTCATATTTAGCTACCACTTTGTACTGGCTCACTTTCCACATGGGAAAGAATTAATTTTCTAGTATAGACTGCGGCCTGTTGTTTATTGTTCACATGTAAACTGTAAAGGGCAAAGCTTCCATCCAATGTGCCGTGCACGAGACGGGATACTAGGCTAACACGCGGTCATTTCAAGATATGTGTCATGTCTTTATTGTGTTTAGTAATTTTAAAGCATGGGATGTAAGTCAAAATTCTTATGTAATAGAAATATACCATGTTGTGTGAGTTAAATCCCAGATTTTTCACCTTTGCAATTAATGGAAATATACCAACTACATGGTCTTGGTCTTTGGAAGGACAGCTTCTTTCTTAGTTAAACAAATCATGAACCAAAATCTTTATCTTTTTATTTAATGCCAAAGCTTGACTCAAGGCCACATTTTGTTTCATTGATGTAAATACCCACCTAACTACAATGTTGAATTCGCTTCACCTTTACATGTAACTTTTCAAGTGCCGAATTTCTTATTGAATGCTAACCAGTAAATTGGGTTCCCTCAATTTAATCACATTCAAGAATGGTGTGAGACTAAGAAAAGCAATAAGCTGACATGTTCAGGGAAAGAACAAAAAGAAAAGAAAAAGAGATGGCTGGTGAAGGTGATAGGGGCTTCGTTATTCACTACATATCCAACTTGGTAAAGGTTTGCATGCAATGCTTGAAATAATTATCAATTAGTGAGGCTGCATTGAAAGTCACTGTAATGTACTTTACACACAATTTGTGACTAATGTGTCAAGTCTTTTGTTAAGAAATAAAACACTTGAAATTGAATCCCGGTTTCAACAAGGGGAGGCCCTGAGATAGGTTTAAGGGAAGGGGTAGAGCTTCCTCTCATTTTGTAGCCTAATAGCTCATAGACTCTATGGCCCCTTTATTTATTATTATATTGGTTAGAAATGGCTCCTACTATTACGTGAACCCCTCATCCCTCCCGACACTTGGTGCTTGGGGAGGTACCACTTGAACTAAAGAGTTTGGTGGTGACTCTGTGACCTTTCAATAAAAAGGAAAAAATGAAAAAGAAAAAGGTGAAATACATCAAGTCATTAACCTCCCTTGAGATTTCAGAAAATAATTACTTCTTAAACTTCAACTGAAATTACAAACAACCTATTGAGTTTCTTCTTTAAAAAAAAAAAGAAGCCCTGTTGAAGGTTTGGAATAAACTTAACAGCTTAAGTCTTTCTCCTATTAATAACCATAACAAAATATTTCAATTTTTAAAATGATTCCCGATTTTTCTTTTTCTTAACTATGGTTTTCTATATGGATGCCAAGAAAACATAAATGCCAGCTTTTACGGTTTAGGGTCAATGGTAAAAAAGATTTTCCTGAAATTTATTCATAACAATTTGACGATTACAAAGTTTTAAATGGGAGATTCCATTTCATTTGCTTCAAGGATATGTTTTGTATAATTGGGAAAAGTGATGTTACTTGACCACCGAAAATAAATATATCTTTCATTTTGTCTTGAGTATGATTAAACTTTGACAATTGAATGAGTTTGAAAATGAACTTGCATTTAGCATTAATTAGAAATATGAAATAGTTTGTGGGCATTTGATTTTAGAATAAGCTACTTTATAATTTTTGACAATATCTTACTTGTAACTATACATAAGGACCACCCTTCCATGTACACCTAAATATTAGCTGTGCGTGAATTTTATTTTTTATTTTTTAAATTCTAAAAAAAGGTGTTTCTAAGGTCAAGCAAGGATTAATGATGAGGAGAAAATTGAGAGGAGAAAAACAAGAATTCTAGGATATGGTTAAAAGAGGCACCTAATGGAATGGTTATATTTATGTGAACTGCTCTTTGATTCTTAGACCCACATGGCTATGGATTAGGTATTTACAACTATGTAAATGACTTCTTGCTTAGTTGATGAAAAAGCAACCAATAAACATAATTGGAGTGATAGTAATGGGGTTTTGGACATGTTCTTATCCCAAACCCATACCCACCATTTCATCCCAAAGATAAGGTAAGAAAATGGATCCCACATAATATTTTTTTTTTCCCCTCAATACAATTCTCTTCTAAAAATTCACTGACTTTTGAGTATACCCTAAGCATTGCTGGTGAGTACTTGTTCTCTAATAACATAGGCACCATTATTACTTTTATGAAGGAACACATGCACCTTTTATGATTGGGCCAAATTTGCTTCATGTATATAATACTCAAAAACAAACCAAAATGCATCATCCTCCTATGGAATCAATGGGCAGAGAGAGAGGTTTCATAAAGGTGTTGGATTTGGAAGAAACTTGTGCTATTCCACTCTCTATTAGAGCTTGTCTATTTTCTTTCTTTTTTGATAATCTAGAGCTTGACTCTTTTTATGTATTTAAGTAAGCAACTTTGTATCTAACTAAGCAAATACTATTTGACTTGCTACTAAAAGCTGTTTGAGTAGAATTGCCCCAACCGCTAAGACTAAGCTTGTGATTTTATTAAAGCTTTAATATGCTTGTAACTGATGCAACTTTGTAATCATTTTATTTCTTTAATCACTGATAGTTGTGGCCGTGTGAGCTTAGCGAACTGATCAGTCAAGAAATATGAAACACTGTTATAGCTGACGCATTTTAGGCAATTGTTAAGGTTGTCCTTGATCATCAAAGATATTTCTAATAATTTTATTTCTTTAATCACTTATTGTGCATGCTAAATTGCACTTATATTTGACAAGCATGATGGCTATGTGGAAGGGCATACACATTGCATACCTTCTTATCAATTTTCACTTTGCATTTTTCAGTCCTTTATTATAATATCAGCCATTAAGAGCCACTGCTTTGTGCTTACTAGCACACCCTCAAAACCCTAAGCTTCACTCGGTACATTGTAGCAATATATATATATATATATATATATGATATATCACAATTGAATAGGTCATTTCCTTGTGGATAAAGAAATTAACAAGATGGTGCAGCTGTATAGTTATAATAGACAAAGGAAGTCTTGGGTGTTGACAAAAGTATGAAGAGAGAAGGCACAAAAAGAGTAGAAGATTTGGATAGATGAGAAGTGGATAGAGCTGGTGGAAGGGCTAAGAAGGTCCAAAAGTGAGACCAACTCTATGTCCCACCCATAATGGTAATTAGGATTTTGCCATGGATGGTGAGGAATAGAGGGTAGCCTGAGGAAGCATAAAGCCAAAGACAAAGTGGAGCATCTTATCTTAGTGTTAACACAGTATAAGTGGTAGAAGACAAGGAGTGGCCAGTCTTTCCTTGGAAGGAGTGTACTTGTCAATTTGAGCATCACTTTTGAAGGGCCAGCACACTTCACTCTCAAGTGAAGTTTCTATAGGTAGAAGCCAGTGTGCAAATCATACATATTATTTCTTTGACATATAGGCCAGTAGTTGAGCACCTCCCCTGAAAAAAGAGAACCCCAAAAGAGTTTAACAGGGATATTAAAGAAAAGGAAGGGTTAAAAAGAGAGAAGAAAGTCAAAAGGGGCAAGAAGTGGGTGGTTTAGAAGCCTTGTTAAGTTATAAGTAAAATTTGAAAGCATGCTTGCTGTTGCATGCAATCATAAGTTTGAATCTGTTCAAATTTTTCTTTCTAGTTTTTGGGCCTTTGCTACCGCTTTTGCTAAAGTTAAAAAACTGAAAACACATTTAACATTATTGAAATGAAATATATATGATATACATTTTGTGCTATTTTGATACTAATACAATGCATATAATATTTCTGTATAGGTGACTTCTGTGTTCAATAATGCTGTTCTTTGAAAAAGAAACAAATTTCATTTTCCAAACAGTCACTGCTTTAACCAACCTAGAACCTGAATATGTGTATAATATATTTGAAGTGGTTCATCAATAATTAACCATTGCATAATTGGTTAACACGTTGTAGTGCACACACACACAGGCCATTGTAGGCACACATGATGCATCCACATGTTCCATTTTAAAATTAGTATGCCAAAAAGCAATTGCATTTTGCATACTCTTATTTAATCACTTTGTGATTTTTATATGAAACTTCTCTATCATCCATGACATTGTAAACAGAAAAAGGAGAAGAAGAAGGAAAAATCTAATAAACAAAGTACAGCTAAACATTGTACTAAAATGCCGGCAAGAAGGGCACAAAGGCAGGAATTTATTCAGTTTAATTATGTTTAATAGTTGCTAATAAGACATTAATATTACAGTTAGTGCAATGAGAGCCGGCTTGGCGAACAATGGCCGGCAACGCCGCTCGCAGCTCAGCCATGCTGGCCAAGTTGTAACAACAACAACATAGTGAAACATGAACTATAACATAGTAATATTCAGACCCCAGCTTGTACTAATTAATTAAATGGTCTAAACTAGGCAGATACAAATGGATTTGCAATTAAATTGTTTCCCTTAGTTTGTGTATATACTTTGTATTCTGTAAAATTCTTATCTTCTTTTTTGTAATTTATGGTAGATTATTTAGAATACTTCTAAACAAGTTCTTTTCAACCTGCAGGCTCATAATGAAAGAGAGAAAAAGGCTTTCCATAAATTTGACCTCCATACAGGATTTAGTTGTGTACAAATGGCTTGTGAGTAGGACATATACTAACACTTGGGATAAAGTTTCATCTAAAGGGATCTACATAGTGAAATAATTGGTGCTTACCATATTGTACTTCTCTGAAAAGAACAACAAAAACAAAAAACAAAATAAAGAAAAAACAAACAACCTGTTCCTAAGGTTTGTTTTTCTCTTCATTGTAAAAAGTGTAGAAAAAAGTTCTTGATATTTTTTTTCCTTGCATATACGTCATTATTTTTTTGTCTTATTATTTTCTGGAAAAATAATACCGACATAATCTTTAGGAATAATTAATGTGATTCGTGAATTTCAAAAAAGATAGCAAATGAATGTCTAAACATTTTTTTTTTTTTTTTTTTTTTTTGTGATTGGTTTGTAAAGATTTTTTTTTTTTTTTTTTTTTTTGAGATAAGGTTTGTAAAGATTATGTACTAAAAATTGTAGTATTCCTAATATCACTCTTTTTTTAATGTCATTGCCTCCACTTCACAATTTCTAATTGAAGTTAAATATATAAGAGATTAAAGTTTTCATTTCTAAACAATATATATTGTCATAATTAAACCCTTTCACAGTGCGTGGGTCTCACACTAAAATTTGTTATATAAGAAAGATAATGCATATATTTGATTTACTAAATAATTATTGTTCAACTAGGTTTAGAAAGAACTTATAAACCATAGGAAGGAAATTTTTTAGAAAAAGAAAAAAAAAAGAATCATAGAAAGTGAAATTATGTTACTTCCAAGAATAAAAAATTTCTAATTACATAGAAAATGTCTAAAGGTGCTAGACATGCCAGAACTTTAGCTACTTAATTTTGGTTGGTTGAATGCCTAGTAAATTTCCACAAGAATGACCTCATATGGAAGATGGCTTCCATGTCTTTAGCTCTATCCAATGAATAATTTCAAAGGATACCAAATCAAACATAATTATTCCATCCATGGTAACCTAATAAGCTAGCTGGATCAATTTGGCTCTTGCAGTAAAGATGTTTTGGGTGATTCATTTCCAAGGATAAGAGTTGAATAAATAGATATAGCTGCACTGGTGCAAAGCTTACACAACATTGCAGCTTGTAGCAGCACCCTTTTTCAAGGACTTAATTGGTGCAAATGCTTAATAAGAACTTTTCTCCCAATTTCATCACCTACCAGTACCATTACCAATCCAATCATCACAGCCAAATTGGTTCTACAAAAAAAAATTGAATTACTTGAATACCCTTTAGTGTACCAAGAAAGATGATTAATATAGACTCAGGTACATAGATATGGGCTGCTTTACTTGGAAACAGAAGGAACTGGTTTGAGGATAAACTTGGGGGGACCCTACATGGAAAATCTTTTATTTTCTTTGGAAAAATTAATTTAAAAAAAAAGTGAAGAAAGTCCAAAAGAATAACGGCCAGGGCAGAGAGTAGAACTTTACACTTGTGTTGTGTGTACTGTTTCCGCAGAGTGCGTGTAGGTGAGATATGAGGGTAGTTATAGAATTCTAGTTCCCAAATTTAGCCTCAATTTTTACCATAATTTTCTTATGCGGTAGATTATGATTAGTTATCTATTACTTTTATATGTATTTATTACTTTTTCTCCACCACTCAGTCAGCCAGATTTGTTGCCATAACTCTTTTACGTGATGGAATGTGACTGGTTGTTTGACACTTTTACACTACTCAATCAACCACGTGCCATAACTCTTTTATCAAATTATGACTGGTTACTTGCCACTTTTACATAAAACTTGCCCTTTTTTTATTGCGACAAAAATTATGAATTTATTTGTG
Organism: Quercus glauca; assembly: GCA_023736055.1. Taxonomy (NCBI): domain Eukaryota; kingdom Viridiplantae; phylum Streptophyta; class Magnoliopsida; order Fagales; family Fagaceae; genus Quercus; species Quercus glauca. The sequence continues at coordinate 20,411,680 of CM043324.1, read as the reverse complement.
TTACTAGATATTTATGAAGAGAGAGAGAGAGAGAGAGAGAGAGTGGGGCTAAGCTATTCCTAAATAGCAAGACAAAGGAAGGAATAGTTAAGGATGGCAGTTAGTTTGTGAGCCCATAGGGATGCTCACTTGGACAAATCTCAAGCCATTAGATTTGGGGTGGCGTAATATCCTCAGTTGAGTACACGTGCTGCTTTCTTTCCACTCCTTTACCTCTTCTCTCTTTCTCTCTCTTTGTTGTTGTTGTTATTTATTTATTTTTTTTAATCTTTGCTTCCATGCATGGATTTCTCTCCTCCAAATATAGTCAAGCTTAGAGAAAGAGAGAGAGAGAGAGAGACGGAGAAAGTAGTGAGAGAATGGAGAAACAAACGCTTCACTCACTCACTCACTTTTTTTAGTCTTTTTAATTTTTCCTACTAGGCTTGTTCATCACTATCTTTAGCAGCAAAGGTAACAGAAACAGACCCTTCCACTCCCTCCACCTTCTTCCAAAGTTTAGATTTTTTTTCTTCCAATTTCAACTACCCAAGAAACAGCCAATACGGTGAGACAAAGCTACTGCATAGGGCACATTTACTAAGCCTATCCTTGCCTTTTTCTTTCTTTGTTTGTGCATATCAGATCTTGTTTTTTCCTTTATAATTCTTTGAAATCTGAGATGGGTTATTCTCTGCTTAGTTCAGAAAGCAAGAACAACCGTGATCTAACACAAACTTCTTCACAAGATTTGAGCTTTCACCTTTGATTGTTCTGATCTGGATCTTGTTCTCTCTTTACCTTGTGGTCCTCTGTTTCATTGCCATTTTGGCTTTTTAAGTATAGTAAGACCAAAAAGACAAAAAGAAATACCATTGTCTCAAATTCTGTGATAGAATTGAAGTTTCATTTGCTCCTCTGATCCTTGTTTTTCTTTGATGAATTGTAACTATAATTCAATGGAAGAAGTTCAAGAATTCAAATATATGTGCAAGTTCTGCAGCAAGACCTTCCCTTGTGGTAGATCCTTGGGAGGTCACATGAGGTCTCATTTGACCAATAATTCTGCTGAAAAAGATAAAAAGCTCAGCAAAACGAAGCTCTCCCCTTCCAAGAAAGGAAGAAAGCACACTAACGCTGAGTTGGGTGTGGAACCTGAGACTCAAGCTGGTTATGGTCTTAGAGAGAACCCTAAGAAGACTAAGAGGCTTGCAGATTCAAGTGAAAATACTTTTTCACTCTATAACAGGTTCTGCAAAGAATGTGGGAAAGAGTTCCAGTCTTGGAAAGCTCTGTTTGGTCACATGAAGTGTCACTCAGAGAAAGAAAAAGGTTCCAGTAGCTTGGATGATCAAGATTCATGGACTAGTGCTAACCAGAAGCTGGTCATAGACAGCCAATCTGACAATGAAACCACCGCTCCAAATAAAAAGAGGAGATCGGAAAGAAGAACAACAAGGTACATGGCTGCTGCAACCTCTTCTTCTTTGTCTTTTGCCAATGCTTCCTCTTCTGTTTCTGAGATTGAGCAAGAACAAGAAGAGGTTGCTATGTGCTTGATGATGCTTTCTAGGGATGTCGGTCATTGGGGTGGTTTGAATTCTGCTGCTGAGTCTTCTGATAATAATTCTGTTTACTTAGAAGCTCCAGAATCTTTTCAAACTAATCTGGTTACTAAAATTGTGGGCAATACTTCTGTGCTTAATGGTAATAAGATTTTTCAAGTGAAGAAACTAAGTGATAAGAAGTTGGAGCTTGGTAATTTGGATTTTGAGGATGTCCAAGGGAAAGAGTCAGAATTCTGTGCTCCTGGCAGTTCAAGAACTCTGCCTAGAATGATTGAAACTGAAGTTTCCACTGATGGGATTTTCAAGAATGATTTGATGAAGAAGTCTCAGATTGATGATCAGTTAGGATTTGAGGATTCTGAAGTTAAATTGGGGAAAGTTTTCTCTAAGGAAACTGCATCAGATCAAGCTCAATTGGCTTCCGTTAAGTGTAACTCAAGCAAGAAAAAGGTTCGCAATTCCTGTGATCCTGAATTGAACTTAGATCCTTTGAAAAAATTGAACACAAATGATTTGGATTCTGAATTCAGCAAGATTTCACATAAGAGGAGTAAATTTGAGTGTACTACTTGCAACAAAGTCTTTCACTCATACCAAGCTCTTGGAGGGCACAGAGCTAGCCATAAAAAGATCAAAGGTTGCTTTGCTACAAAAATCGAGGGTAGTGAAAACAGCATTGAAACTGAACTCTCTCTTGACCCTTCAGCAGACAGTAAGCTCATCAAATCAGGCTACAATGAGAAACCTACTGAGCAAGACAGAGTGGCTGTTTGTGATGTAAAGACTGACACAGGTATTGGGTCCAAGAAGAGTAATGGGCATGAGTGCCCAATTTGCCTCAAAGTTTTTCCATCAGGCCAAGCCTTGGGAGGTCACAAAAGATCCCACTTGGTTGCTGTCTCGGAGGCTAGAAACAATCCAACCATTGTAATTCAGAAACCAGTTCCAGAAATTCAAGACTTTCTTGATCTCAATCTTCCTGCTCCTGTTGAAGAAGAGAACAATGGACATGTTGGGTTCACACCATGGTGGGTGGGAAGCACCCACAAGCATGAGGCCCTAGTGAGTTTGATCTCTAACTGAACTTCCTAGTCCTGGCCATGGCTCCCAATAAAGTTTCACAAGTGTACAGACAAGTTTCTGGATACTATTTCATTAATTCTTTACAGGATTCAACTATGCACCAAGGCATATTACTGCTCATTGCCTTCAAGAACAACTTCAAATTTCATAGATAAGTTTTTGTTTAACATTTGCTTTCCTATATGGTTACTTTTTTGGTTTTTTCCTGTCATAGAATAAGATACATTCCTGCACATTACAAGTTCATCAATATGTTTGATGCTTCACTTCCAAACTTCAATATTGTAACTTGATTTTACATTTTCTTCTCATGCTTAAGCTTCTACTAGAAAAATGTACCTTTTCTTCACATAAACACTAAAAGGTGTTTTGTTTTGTGGTAATTATTTTTTCTTGGCACCAAATAGAAAATGAGTGAGGTGTTGAAAATTTGCATTGGGGGTATGTGAAGTCATGAGGAGTTTAAAAGCAATTTTATAATGTACATAAAGATGGCATGTGAGCTCAAGGTGGGTGTTTAGTCACCCACCATAAATCATGACTACCTATCTCACTCACTCACTCCCTTCTTTCCTTCTCAAACTTAGTGTACACGGGTGCTATTAAATCTCAATGCTGCATATATATACTATGCTCTATAGAAAATACCATAAATATTTATATTTTCTTTATAGCAAAAGAGGGAATGGACCACAAGATACAACATGTTGGAGGAGTTATTTCTGCAAGATAAAGCCGGTACAGGCGGCTTCTCACTTGAAAATATCATACTTTATAACAGATGACCAAACCATGCATCATCAAGTAAATTGTAGTTAATTGTGAAAAACTCAAATTTAACTGCAAATCACAGTTATTTTTAGGTGGATCATCAAGCACGCGAGCATTTTTGGCCTGACTAGTGTAGTGACCACATATGTGTGGAAAGACTAACAAAAAAAAAACACTAATCACAATTGGGTCAAACTTTCTTACTTGCTTGCCTACTAAAAGTGATCGTTTGAGATAGTTTATTTTTTACTGTTTTACTTGTAGTATGCTCATGCGATGCACGATATAATTAAAAAATTAATGTAAAAAAAATATATTGAAACGTGAGCCACTTGAAAATTTAAACGTGTTTCATCTAGATTAAATTATCGAAATGAAATGGTATGTAATGCGTAAGTTTTACTATAGTAAAATACAAAATTATGATAGATGATCAAAATAATTAAAATTTTAAATTTCTTGAAACTTAGCTAATAGATTTTTTTCTCAAGCGAACTCTCCTATTAGTGAGAATTTAACCATTTTTCATTGAGAGAAGAAAGTTACTTGGCACATCTATGACTTCTAAATCCGACTTTTAGTATATAGAATTAATAAGGTGGATAAAAGTATAGATCTTCCTTGTTGTCAAAGTGCTTTTTTGTTTGGCAAAATATGAGGGAGTGGTTGTATGTATCACACTCTCACTTCGCTCAAGTAGCTGGCAGTTGGTACTGCTTTGTCAAATAGTGCAAAGAACTAACTACCAAGAAAGCTTTGCTTATGTAGTTAGGCTTTCAGCAACCTCAAGGTCACTTTTGGTCAAATATCAATTGAGAGAGATATGCTTGCATAGCCAGAAAATGACACATGGCATTATATTATTGTTCCTCAAGATGTGAGAAACTATGTTACCAAACTATTGGGCCTTTTTTCGATCCAAGCAAGAACAGAGCCGTTTGTCTTCGTATTGTGAAGTTGAGTCTGTCAGATTTAACATAAAAAGTCAACCCTAGTGTTAGAAAAATTGGATTTATTTTTTTAGACTTTTTCTTAAAGTCTATAATGCTTAGCAACATAGAAAATTTATATTGCATATTCACGTCTGTATAAAAAATTGGAAACTTAAAAAGACTTTTAATGAGGTTGTGATTGAAAAGTATAATATACATTGTTTTCAAGGTGTTTGTTTAATTTATTTTGGGAACTTCATGATCCAACATTGCATTCTCACTTAGCCCCTCCACCAGATATGCCCCATGTATTTTTACAAGGGATAGTTAAAAGAAAATGGCTTATTTAAAGTCAATAAAAACCCTTGGATTTGGACGGGTATATCTGTTACAACAATTTAAAGTGATAAATTATCAATTGTTGGGAACTTCCAGTTCTTATATTATGATAAATTATTAGTTGTCTCAAAAATTTAAGGTGTTTAAAAATAGTAAAAAATTGTTTAATCATAATTTTAACTTTATCTCTCTAACATAATGGTGCCGTTTGGATACAAATTATTTCACCCACGTCTGCGTTTACAGCGTTTTTTTTTTTTTCCTTGCTGCACGTAAGAGGGGACAAATTTATTGTTCTCACTGTTCAGCACTGTTTAGCCGAAAATTTTGACTTTTCCCATAAACAGTGCACACAGTGCACTGTTTGCGAACCTACAAATTTCATTTTTAAACAATTTTTTCATTAAAAATGAGTCTCACGATACTATTCACACATTTAAAAATTATTTTGTTACAGTATTTTCAGTTTTCAATTTTCAATTTTAGCAAAATAAGTTCTATCCAAATGGACTCAATATGATTCTCATGCAGTTACTATAAAAGGTAATTCTTGAAATCCTGAAACTACAAATTGATTTTTTTACTCACGATGAGGAAACATGGTTTGAATGTGTCAGTCTTGAATTTTTAAAACTACTAAACAAAACTAAAGTTAAGAAAGTGTTGTTCCAAAATATAATCTAGGATGGACAAAAACGAAAAAGGAGAGTATAATATCTATCTTATAATATGGATTTACAATATTTGTTAGCCCGAATTTGGTTATAGGCAGTGGGTATAAGGCAAAAAGTGGGGACAGGTTTATTTAGAGCACCCCTCTCACATAATGCAGGTCCCCTATTCTTGTGACACCCACATTTTGTAATAGGGATGCTCCATGTAATTATTGTGGGATATGATTCTCAAAACCCTAAAGTGGCACTCAAAATGAGATTGAATTTTTATTTTATTTTTTATTTTTTATACTTACTACAATACGTAAACATGGTTTGATTGTGTCAATCTCAAAGTCTCAACTAGCAAATGCTGAAAAAGTATTGTTCCAAAATATAATTTAGGATATGCAAAAATGAAAAAAAAAAAAAAGAAAAAAAAAAAAAGAAAGAAAAGATGTATGATATGGAATTATAAGATGAGTTATCCCTATTTTGATTATAGGTATGGGGCATAAGGCAAAAGGGGTATTTGGAGGGCTTCACCCACATAACGTGGGTCTCATATAGAGTGGGACTTACATTCTATGAGAGAGATGCTCCATGCAACTATTGAAGGAGGTAATTCTCAAAACCCTTAGGCTACACTCAAAATGAGATTGATCAATGGAAAAAACATAAACCTGAAGTAGGCTTAAGGGCATGAACAAATTTGATATCTTTAAGATGATATTTGCCCTCACTCAATTGAATTTGCCATAGGATTCCAAGAAAATCCCCTTCTAGATACAACTAAGTCTGAATTTTGCAAGTAACAATCTTGAAAGAATCCTATGAATTTCTCTCTAATGATGTATCGTTTTCTCAAATTTTGTTTGTGCGTTAAAAAACACAAAAAAAATATCATTATTTATATTAATTTCATGAATATGGAACACTATTTATAGACAATATGATATAATCCTTCAATAGGCACCTTTGGAGAGTCACATTGGTTGGTATAAGCATCAAACAATGTTTTATGGCTCTTACTACTAGTTTGAGACCAGTTTTTCTTGTATTTTTGCAAAATTTTGCAGAATCTGTTTCCATCCAAGCCCACTTGAGTGAGCTTTAAGTCTTGATCAAGCAGCTTTAGTGACCTACTTGAGCATCCACCAAGCGCACCCCTATCGTCTCCGATTGACCCTTTACTTGAGTGGACTTGTCTCCATTTGAACCAAGTGCTAAAATGTGCTTGGTGTTACTAACTTTGAATCTTATAGGGCTAATTGCAGCCCACTAAAAATATATATGTTTTTTTTTTAAAAAAAATGTCTTCGTTCTTTTAGTTTCTCAAAGTAAGATTATTTACACATTACAATCTTAAATTGTATATGCCTACATGTGCAACATTTTTATGCAAGCTGATAAGGTAAAATGGTTTGATTGTGTTAATCTCAAAGTCTCAAAACTACCAAACTAAATTAAAGGTAAAAAATTATTGTTCCATAATCTAATTTAGGACAGGGAAAAGTAAAAAAATAAAGAAGTAAAATATCTTTCTTATAATATAGATTTACAAAATGGATTAACCGCAATTTGACTATACCGAACATGAGGCAAGGCGCTACTTTTTGACTCCTCCAACATAATGTGGGTCCCATGCACCTATGGGACCCACATTTAATGAGAGGGATGTTCAATGCCATTTTTGCATAGATAATTCTTGAAATCCTTAAGCTTCAGTAAAAAATAGATTGATTTAAAAAAAAATGTTGTGATAAGGAAATATGATTTGATTTTGTCAATCTTGATGTCTCAAAACTATTAAATCAAAATAAAGCTGAGAAGGTATTGTTACAAAATATAATTTAGAATGGGAAAAAAATGAGACAGAGTGAGAGAGAGAGAGAGTATGATATCTTTCATATAATATGGATTTATAGCTTAAGTTAACTTCAAATTTGGTTATCCTGGTGGGCACAAGGCAAAGGAAAAGGGCAAAGGACTATTTGGAGCCGCCTTCTCGAGAAATTATAGAGTCTTTTGGTGGATCACTTCATTTGTCTACCATTCCACTAAAAAACTTCTATTTGTTTAAAATTGCTGAGTCAGTAACTAATATTTTTTTAAAAAAAATTTCTAACTAACAATTTTAAACAGGTGGAAGTTTTTTAGTAGAATGGTGGACCACATCACTTGTCCACAATGTGGACCTTATAATTTCTCCGCCTTCTCACATAATGTGGTCCCACACATTAGGAGATTCAAATTCTATTAGAGGGACATTTCATGCAACTATTGCAAGAGATAATTTTGAAAATGAAATTGTTTTTTTTTTTCCCACACACAATGATAAGGAAATATTGTTTGATTGTGTCGATCTTGAAGTCTCAAAACTAGCAAACTAAATTGAAGCTAAAAAAGTATTGCTCCAAAATATAATTTAGGATTGACAAAAATGAAAAGAAAATGTAAAGTATATTTCTTACAATATGGATTTAGAAGATGGGGGTAGCTCCAAATCGATTATTGGTAGTGGACACAAGGCAAAAGGGGGCTTGTTAATTAAAGATGGGTTAATCCCAATTTATTTATAGCAGCGGACAAGGCAAAAAAGAAGCCCCACTCCTATTAAAAGTAAAATTTTGCCTGCCTAAATGCATAGATTGACCTATTTGTATGTGTGTGTTTTTATTGACCTATTTTGATTTAAAAAAAAATAGTTATATCTTTAAAAAGTACAAGGTTTTAAATAAATAATAAATATATAAGCTAAATAATCTTAAAAATAAGCTCCATCCCAACAACTTGTTTATCCCAATCTCCCAAACATCTCCCCCATTACCATCCCCCCAATTAGATTTTATATGATAAATAATTTTTTTTTTGTTTGATATACCATTACTTATATTATATTGATTAGTATTTTATAATTTTTTTTGTCTTTCAACAAATTACACAATTGTCAAGGTGAGAAATTGTAATTATAACATCATTTTCACATAGAATCATTACTAGCATTATTTTTTTTTGTAACACGAACCACAATCTATCGCTCTAATTATTATGAAATTTGTTGTGAAGTTAGACTTTTTGTTTAACTTCTAGTGTAGGCAAGATAGAAATAATAGGATCTACCAACTAAGGCAGGCCATATATGTCTAGCTGCTACCCACCCCTACTGCTTTAGACATAAGCAGTATAAACAGATACATATGAGCTTTGGTCTGGCCTATGAATAGTTTCACCCAAACTCTAGTCCAAAGAAAGGGAAAGAGACATGCAGAGTTGTTTACTGTCCAAGTTCAACCCAAACTTTGGTCTGGACCATGCCATATTTCACCAGCCCATTAAAAAAAGAAAGTTAACTAAAATTTGAGCCCAACCATTGGAATAGTTTATTTCAAATAAAATAATAATTTTAGCTTTTTACCTCCAATTTTTTAAAGCTTTTTATTTATATTGATCAAGGAATGAAAAACATTAAAATATTGAAAATATTCAATTAAATTTATGATAAATTTAATAAAAATTAAATTATATATTTGGTATTTAACTTTTGGGTTTTATTTCAAAATCGTTCTTATACTTTAAAATATTTAATCCTTATACATAAAACTTTTTTTTTGATGGGATAAAAAATTATTTTTAAAAGTACTTACTGTAACACTAGTGGGAAAATATAAGATGGCAACCTAATATGTAATTTTTTTTTTTTTTTTTGAGAATAACGAAATATGTAATTTAACTTATATTAAAATAGTGTATATATATATATATATATATATATAAATAAATAAAAAGCAGTTGGAATTACAGTTTTGCTAGGAGGCACTTATATTAAAATAGTGTGGGTATATATATAAAGCACATAACAAAGAATTAGAATTATAGTTTTGCTAAGAGGCACTGAAACGTTCACATATTCTTTCAGATAGCGTTATTAAGGGTGGCATGATTTGAAATGACCCGCAAATACGACATGATTTTTTGCTTGCAGGTTGTGTTTAATGAAAATAAGTTTATGTCAAAATGATTTTGCTTGCTTTGACATGATTTTCCAACAAAGTACAATTGCTTGATAACGCCCTAAGTGGTACCTCCGACGAGCATCCTCCTCCAACAGGAACTAGTTCCAAACCCACACAAACTCCAGGCCTAAGTTTTGACACTTGATTATTGCTCGGCAAACCTATACCGAGCAATGAAGAAGGAATGACGCTCAAACACACCATCCCTTGTATACCTGGCAATGCCTCAGGGAATGTCGCGGCCGAGCATATTTGCGGAAGTGGAAACCAAGTTCCAAGGCCATTTTCACTACATCCCAATTCCACCTAACCACCCACTTATGATTAATGGTATTGGACCTCCCATTGCACTAATCACGAAAGTAATCATAGTTTCTCCACTAGTTTAGAGCTATAAATATGAGAAGTTGGAGGGAGATAGGGGGTTGTTGAAAGGTTTGCAAGAAATAGTGAATAGAGAGAAAAGAGTGTCTGAAAAAGAGAGAGAAAGAGAGAGAGAGAGCTTCATTGAGTTTCTGTGCCAATAATCTCCCCATAGTAGAAAATCCTAAATCCACTTTAGAAATAAGTTGTGAGCTTAAGTGAGGTTAGGCCCAAAAGCCTCATTTTCTGCGCGCACAGTTCTAATTTTTAAAACCATGGTTATATTAATTAATTCTTCATTTTTTGGTCATTTTTAAATTGGTTGAAATGGGTCGTCTTTGTTTTAACTTAATCCAAGTTCATTGTACGAGTTGAAGTCATATTGCATCAACTCATTTAATGAATGGGTTGCATTAGGGTTGAGTGGTTTTAATTTTTAAGCTTTAACTCAATTATAAATGGGTTGGATTAAGATTGTCCCATATAATTGAATACCATTATCTTGACATAACACGAAAACAACCCACTAACACGAATCACCACTTTTTGCATTGATACCCAACTCAATTAGGCCCACCACAACATAAAAGACACAAGGATGAGTATGAAAAATTCATTGAAATTCTCTCTCTCTCTCAATAGCCTTATTTTGTTGGAATTGAGGTAACCATAGAAGGAAGCCCAAGTGATCAAATTTGGTTCAAGGTCAACCCACCAAAGTCATAGCCGTTGGCCCATATGCATAGCTATAAGAGTAAAAAGACATTCCCGCATACAACACAACAGACAACACTCATCTTACAGTGTCTCTGCAGAGAGATTCTCTCTCTCTCTCTCTCTCTGTGTTTCTCTCCTAACACCAAATGCCAATTCCATGGACTACACAAACAGATGGACTACACAGCAACAACAACAACAACAAATCTCACTAAACCCTAACCCTAATTCTAACCATAATTCTTCAATTTCACAAGCACAATTGTACCACTACCCACTACCACAACCCTCCTTCTCTCACCTCACAAACCCTAAACTTTTCCTCTCTTTTCCTCAGCCAGTACTTCCCTCCGCCTCTGACTCACTCCTCCACCCACCTGGCACCGACCCTTTTGCCAATTCGGGTCTCTACCCATCAACCCATGTCGGACCCGGATCCAATGTTCAATTTCCTGAGGACCCAAATGCAGCTTCAAAGAATTGGGTTTACAAACAAGCTGAACCCATCAGATATGATTCTGTACCTGTCAGTGCCTTTTTCTACTTTTTTTGGGCTTACTTTAATTTAATTTGTATTGAGCTATAGGTATGAATTTTGGTTTTTTTGAGTGCAATTTGGTTTTTGTTTTGTGGTTTGGTGTAGTGATGTTGGTTTTATTGGAATTGGGGTTTTGAGGCTGTTTTGTTATGTGGGGTTGTGTTTAATAAAGTGGGTTTATGGTGGTTTTGTGATATATATTGCTATAGTGACATAGTCTGACTGATGGTTATTGTGTGCCTATTGTGGTGATGTGTTTGGTGAGAGAAATTTCAGTTTTTGTATATTGAATGGCTTTCTTGGGCGAGTAGAAAAGTAGATAGTATTATTTATAGTGGTTTTCGATTGTTGTTTGAGGACTTATGTTGTGACCAGTTTATGTGTTTGCATGCTTCAGTACATGTATATGAACAGGAAAAAAAAGTGAATTTATGATGTGGTGAGGAGAGAACAAGGGTTTAAGAAGAAATTCCAACTACATACAATGTTAATTTTTTTTTAATTAAAAAAAGATAATAGAATTGAAATTTGAACAATCAAATATCAATTTTTAGGCTTAAAGTGATCAAGATGTATTCAAATATGAAATTTCATTTAATAGATAGATATTTATAATAGCCTTTAGTAACCCTAGAATCTCATCCTTCATCTTACATATAACCATTATATCCACTTGTAAAACAATAGAGCAATTAAATCCCAATTATCTAATTTCATCAAAAGTTATATGCTAGTCACATGACCTTTTAAATTACCAAAGGCATACAGCTCATGATCATGAGTACTATGCCTTTAGTATAAACTGCTAAACCCATCAAGGGTGAAAGGCCTTGGATTACCTTGCAAAGGTTTTACTGGCTAGAGGCAAGTCTAAAGGACTCTTCTTTAGAAGAGTTACCTACATTATCCCCAAAAAAAAAATTATAATAAAGGCATACAAAAAGAATATAGATAAATAAAAGACAATAAACTAGTGGGCCTCTTTTCTTTGGTCTTAAATCCTCCTACATTGGGGTTCGAGAAAACTCATCCTTGAGTTTGGATTCAATTTTCCACGATCTATTAGAATCCCAAAGAATATTTTCCGTGATTCTTTTCATGTTAAGTATATCAAGAAAAATCGTCTTTGCCTTTTTTTTTGATAGGTAATAGATATTTTCATTAATAAAAAGTACATCATGTTCACGATGATGAAGAGACTGTACTTGAGAAAAATCTTCTTAGCCTTAATATGCCAATAAGAACTTGTACCTAACAAGTTTGTACCCTTTCTTGAATTTACCATCTTTTGGCACCATACAACTTTATTCAAAAAAATTTCTCAAGCTTATCCTTGCATCTCTTGATTCTTTTCGAATTCAGTTGCTTTTATGAATTCTTCCCAAATACAATCAAATATCAATTTCTACGCTCAATGAGCTCAAGACCTTTTAAAATACTGAAGGAATAAAAAAAACATATAGATGAATAAAAGACAATGGACTGATAGGTCATTTTTTCCTTGTGTTAACTTCTCCTGCATCATTTTAACTGAACATGGTATGTCCCATAAATTCTCTTGTATATCCATTGTGAAAAGTTACACACTTTTTTTTTTGAAACCTATATTGATTGATTTGCAGGCTAGCAATTCTTTGCATGAGAATTCAATTGCGTCCACTAGTTCAAATTCTTTATGGAATAACTATTGGACAAATCAACATTTGACAAATGATGCCACAAAGATAGTACCACAGCAAACTAAGTTTGTTCAGTCCATGCGGTGTGAGGTCTGCAAAATTGATTGTAATAGCAAAGAGGTTTATGAAAAACACATGCGGGGAAAGAAGCACTTGAGGAATTTGCAAGCACAAGTACCAAGAAGCAGTATAGATGGACAAGTGATATTTGGGGCTTCAGGTGGAGCTGTGGGTGAGGACTTGGGGACAAAGAAACGGAAGCTTTTGAATGGCAATGCTGCAGCTGATTCTGTCAGGGTATGCACAATATGCAATGTTACTTGCAATAGCCAAGAAATGTTTAATAAACATCTGGCTGGGAAAAGACATGCTTCTCAGGTAAATTAAGCAGTTAACTAATGTTCTGCAGGATTAACTTTTGTACAGTATCTATCATTTACTTTGCCTTTCTAGATTCTGCTGCCCCCACCAACCGCTGCATTTTTGCATTTATGGAAATAAATATTCTTTTGTGGCTTTTGTAAATTACTGGAGTTGCTTTTCTTATATTGATTTATGATTTAGAATTTATGTATTCAAATAATTTTCTGGATCTTCTTTTGGAATTTATTTAGGAAATCTTTTTCCAGTTCTTCTCTCAATGTTGATTGCAACTTCCACAAATTTACAAGTATTATCAGTGATTCAATTCATCGTATAAAATAGAGAAATAAAATATATGATCTGTCTATCATTTTGTATGCAAACAATGAGTCATCTTAGATACATTAAGTTATCTTATGCAGGTCCTATAGATATTGCATTGCTAGAACTACTATTGGAGTTTCATTTTAAAATCTTTTGTTTCGTGTCCTCCGTTGTTAAGTAATCATTACCATGTTGTCATTTGGCAGAACTGATTGTCTAACAAGTACTTTTAGTTTATGTCTATATTGTCAAAAGGGGAATATGTGTGTTTAATTGAAAAGCCACATTTAAATTTCTTGCAAAAAGTAACAGACATTTCATATCAAATACCACATTTAGCCTCTTTGAGTTGCTCTCATCTTCACCTTGAATTGGTGATGCAGTTATTTCCTGCAAGTCAACATCAATGTGTATCAAACTTGCCTTTTATCATATAGCAATGTCATGTGACTAAGTGTCTAAGCAGAGAAGGGCTTACTCGTAGATCACTGCAGGCCCTCCTGTGCCCAAATTTAATTTTTATAAATAATATATAACATCTGATTATATATATCTAAAAGTGTAAAAGTTGGGCTCAAAATTATGCCTGACCCCACTAAGAAATGAATGTTAACTCAAAAAATAAAATGGCTCCCAAAGCGAAAAAGACCTTTTACTTTAAACAAAAGTGTTGCGGGCCCGACACTCACTAACTCGTCCATGGTTGACCACTGATCACTGACCTCAAAGTCCTCAAGTGGTGGTATGGAGGAGAGCAATTATTGCTAGGACTTTTTCTTTTTTTTTTCCCCTTCGTCTCCAACACTAATTGATTTTGTAAGAAGTTGAGTCTTGGTGTGATATCAAGTGCCTTTCATCAAAAGTGACAGGTTGCAAGTTCAAGCTTGGAAATCAACCTCTTTAATAAATTGGGGTTAAGGCTGCCTATCATGACCTCTCTTAGATCTCGCAAAAGTGGGAGTTTTGTGCACTGGGTTCCACTAATTTGATTTTCTAGTTAGAAGAATATTGGATATATTTACTTATAAAACCAGGAAAAAAAGGGGGGGAATACTGGGCATATATATTTTTTATAATTCAATAATTACACCGGGTGAGGGGGGATTTGAACCTAGCTAGATGTCATGGACACATTAGGAGGTGCCAACCAGTTGATCTACAAGGCTCTTGCCAATAATACTTGACATATAATGAGATAATAACTATGATTTTTATTTGATTAGTAAATTGTGGGAAATCCAACTACAATATTTGACTTCCTGAATAGAAAAAGTGTGAAATAATTCATAAATGAATGCTAGTGATGCAACATTGTCAACCTCTAACGTTTATTTGTAGGTTTTCAAAAATCCTCATACAAAACCTTGACAAATTGAAATGAACGAAATTGATATTGGTTCATTGGAGTGTGATCTAGATTAAGTCTGCATATTTGGGATTATCAGGTTAATCATCGTGATAAAATGTATCTCTCCAAAGGAGGCCATTTGACTTTGCTCAAAAGCATGCTTTCCAGCCTTTCAACATACTATTTATCATTGTTGACTATCCCTACAAGTGTGGCTAATAGGATTGAGAAATTGCAAAGGGATTTCTTATGGGGTGGTACAGGGGATAAATCCAAGCTGCATTTGCTGGGTTGGCATATGGTGTGTACTCCTGGGTTAAGCCTTGTTGGGGAAATGCTTGTGGCGGTTTGGGATGGAGGAGACAAGGCTATGGAGGCATGTGATTGCTTTGAAGTTCTAGCTTTGAAGTTCGGGAAAGAATGGGGGGATGGACTTCTAAGTTGAACATGGGACCCTATGGTTGTGGTTTGTGGAGAAGCATTAGGACGAGATGGGATGGTTTTTGTAGATATATTCGATATGAGGTGGGAATGGGGAATTGGGTGCTGTTTTCGCTGGATTGCTAGTGTGGAGATCAACCTGTTAAAGAAGTTTTCTGGTCTTGCATGAGAATGCTACTAATTGTGAAGCATTGGTGGAGTCTTTATTGGTGAGGCTGCAAGGGGGGAGAGGAGGAGCTGGGATGTTTGGTTCCATCGAGATTTTAATGACAAGGAAATGGAATTGGTGCTGGCTTTTCTTCATATCTTTGAGTCTAATATTCCTCCTTCTGAGGTGGAGATAGGATGAGTTGGAACTTGTGGAATTTTGTTTTGAACCACTTGGGGTTGCCTGGGTGGTTCCTGAGTCTTATGCTGGGATGGAGAAATTGATTCGGGAAACACTCATCGAACATATGGAATTTGGCACCATTGTGTTTGATGTGGTGTATCTAGAGAGAGAGCAACATGCATACATTTGAGGATGTGGAGAACTCAAGGGAGTGGCTTCTTGTGTCATTTATATTGACCTTATTTGATCGGTCTTGGGCTTGGGAACTCATAGCTGGTGATTCTCTCCTGATGTTTATAGCTTCCCTTAATTCTTGTACATAATTTTGAGTTTTTGTTGTATTCTCTTCATTGCTTCATGAAAAAATCCATGAAGTAGTTTTTTAATGAAGTTTTATCTTATCTTTCCAAAAAGAAAAAATGTAGTAAAAAACAATTATTTTGTGTTTTTTCTTCTGTTTATATTTTGTTAATATTGAATATATGCTAGTTTTATTTTTTTTGTGTTAATTTTAGTTTTTATTTTAGTGTATTTCTCATTCTCAAATGGTAATTTCCCCCTCCCCTCTCTCCCACCCCCCCCACATACCTTAGCCCTCCAAAGATGAAATCTGGTTCCGTCCCTAGTTTGAAGAAGTCCACTTTGTCAAAAGAAAGGCATGCATATTGAGTTTCATGGCCATGTTAAAGTTTTCTTGATTTCATTTTTTTTTTACCAGCTTTCACAATTATTATGCTATAATCTTGGTAATTCTTTAGTAAATCTCTTATGTTTCCATGGGTTGTGAATGAGATAGAGTCTTTTCTTCAATAAAACTTATTACTTATTAAAAAAATAAAAATATTTTGCTATAATCTTATATTTCGCACTTCTTTTTCTGTATCTTTTGCTCTTTTCTATTTTTGTGTTCACAAGCTCGCATAAAAAATATGAACTTGCCTTTTCTTTATTATGTTCATGATTTACGCAATGTGGTGTACTTTCTTGTAATATTGGGTTGGTTCAGTTGATAACTATATTTTGTTGGGTAGGAACTGTGCAGTAAAATTCATGTATGGTACATACTGTTTAGTCATCTCAGTGGGGTATTATAGGTTATAGCCACTAAATACAGCAATAAGATGTATAGATGGTTTCTTACGGCAATAGCTTTTGGAATTTAGAAATAAAATGTGGAGCTGTGATGGAATCATACTACTACTTTGTTTCTATTTTAATCCATCTTGTTTATTATGTAGGCTGGCTTAATATCCCTTAATGGGGTTGGGCCGTATATTGCTGCAGTTAAGTCTCAGATTAGCAGCACTTGGAAAAAATTCCCTGTGAAAAATAAGGTTGTTCAATCTGCATGGTGTTCAGTTTGCAAAATCAATTGTAACAGCAATGATGTCTACATCAAACACCTATCTGGAAAGAAGCACCAGAAGAATATGGAGAAACAGTCGAAATCAAAGAATGAAGTCAGTGCCCCTGCCTCAAATGCTCTTCCAGCCCCAACAAATCCAATAATTGGACCAGTGGAAAACCCAGATGCCAATAAGGGCAAAACTGTTGCAAAAAATTCATTGAACAAGGTAGCCGAGTCACAGGCACCAAGAGAAGATCTGGAGACGAAGAAACGTAAGGTTTTGGAATGTGGAGCAGCAGCAGGTGCTGTTAGGACGTGCACGATATGCAATGTAGTGTGCAACAGCCAGTCAGTCTTCAATTCTCATCTTGCTGGCCAGAAGCACGCCGCCATGGTGAAGAAACAGGCAGAAGCTGGAATTGCAATGGCAGCGTCAGGTCCTCAACTGATAACTGCTGCCTAAAACCTGATTGCTTGGAAACAAACAGTTGCTGTTAACAACCCACCTTTTTTATTTATTTATTTCCTTTCAGGACTTTGTACATGCCCCCTGCATATATAATACTAAGATGTACCCTTCAGTATGTCTTGGCTTCACATGGTCCAAAATTGCATTAATGTGGGTGCTTTTATAGTGCATTAGATATTTCAACTCATATTCAAGAGTTTAATATATAGAAATGATATAGGTTTTTTTTTTTTTTTTTTCCTGGGTGGGGTGTTTATTTAAATTCTTCGAATAATTCTCGATTCAAATAGAAGGATGGGTTTCCATGTAAAAAATTTCCTGCATCACAACCATGCTCCGATGGTTTCATTGATTGAGGTGTGGTCAAAAGACTCAAAACTCAAAACGTGGTGTGTGTGTGTGTATATATATATACACACACTTAATGGTTGCTTTATTTCCCATTAGGAATATAAAGTTATAAACTGTTACTGTATAATGTTAAAATTGGAATTTTATCATTCGTTAATAAAATCAATTATGTTGAAAATCATATAATAATATAATACATTCTGACCATCTTGGCCCACGAGGCATTCATTTTTTTCGCTGAAAGGCGTCATGAGGCATCAAGACTATCACATTTGAGGGTAAGGAATTCTGAGTCCTTGCCCCCAAGACCCAAGCGGAAGATTGGAATGATTTGGTCACGGTTTAGGTATAAATTTGTTTTTGACAAATGAGGGTATCCATACCCTCAAGTATATGACTATTCTCTCATGCGTGTACAGTTAGAAAATCATTTTTTGACCTCCTAAAATAAAATTTTGAACACCTTGATCCTATTTTTTTTTTATATGTATAGAAATGTTACGTTGACAAATCTTTCACAACAAATTCTATAGAGCAAGTTGTTACTGGTGGGAGAAAAATTAATTCAAATTAAAACCAATAAGGCAGTAACAACTTATCACATAAAATTTGTTGTAAAAATATTGTGACCGTGACACATTATTTTTTAAACCCAACTGAATTATGCTTGAATATGATCCTCTTAATAATATTTTGGCCATTTTAAACATACACACAAAAAAGTCCCATCAACAAACCAATTTGATTTAAAAATCTTAAATGCGCATCATTTATCTCAACAGATGACATGCATCTGCTTATTCTTTTTTATTCTTAATACGCTAACGTCTCTTTAAGTGTTAATTCCCGTTAGTTAGTCAAGTAACGTTAACGGTAGTCAGGAGGAGATCAATCGTTCCAATTAAAACTTCAAAGCAAAAAATTAAAAAAAGAAAAGAAAAAGTAATCAGTTGATAAATTAAAAAAAAAAAAAAAAAAGTTTCAGACATTCTAGTGTTCGAATTTGTATTTCTACTATACCAATATTTTTACCCTTTTCTTACTAAATTTCTTTTGATTATTTCCAACTAGACAACTATCTCACCATTTTCACATTTTTCTTACTAAATTTTTAAATATGTATTGCAGAATTTAACTCATTCAAAGCCTGAGATTTTCATTAGTATTACTTGTAAATTGTGGTGTAACAGAATGAAGTGTGGACAAGTTCTCCTACAAGCCTAGCATGTGTCATATGTTATGTAGTTATTCAAAAAGCAACTCATTTCATGGACCTAGAGCAACAATAGCGGCGAAGGCCACCAAATGCAAGTAGACAACAGGAAGCATGGCAGAAACCACCACCAGAGATCTATATATAAACTGAATATGGCGACTTGTACTTCATCTAATGATCGGGGTAGTGGGCCTTGTTGTGGTAGTTAGGAATCATGAAGGCTTGGAGATGGCAGCAGGTCATATGCAAATGCTTGAGCCTCTTGAAGTAGCCTATCCCTCTACTTTTGCATTATTATGGTGTCTCTCCATTGGGCACGGGACCTGGGATTTTACAAGTTAATCGTAGAAGGCGAGAATAAGCTGCTGTTGCAAGAAGTAACTTCTGCTAGTTCAAGTTTGCCAGATTATGGAGCTGTCACTACAAGAAAAAGGACTTGTTACAACAAGTACTATTGCAACAATAAAAATAATTGGGTTAATAGTTAAACCTTATTTTATGTTGAAATATGTTATTGCAATAAATAATCACTTATTTCGTATAAAAATATATTGTTGTAATAGGTGAAAAAAGATCTATTACAACAAGTACTATTGCAACAAATTATCAAAAAAAAAAAAAGTATTATCACAAAAAAAAAAAAAAAATTTGGGGTAATATATATACTATTGCGTCTGTGAGTTTGTTATTGTTGTTGTAATAGTAACTTAAATGTATTACATCAATTTAAGATTGTTGCAAGAATTACCTTGTTACATCTAAATGTGTTGTTGTAATAGCTAAACCTTATTTTATGTTGAAAATTGAAATATGGTGTTGCAATAAGTAATCACTTATTTCGCATCAAAATATTTTATTGCAACGAGATCTTGTCTTGCATAAATCTATTGTTTTGGAGTTTATTACAACGACTCGCAACAACTTTGTCATCGTTGCAATAACACCTTATTGAATGACTTTGTAATTATTGCAACGATTTTTCTTGTTGTAACAGACTTTTTTCTTGTAGTGATATCACAAAAATATTAGAGATACCATTAGGAATCGATAAACATTATAATTTATTTCATTTAAGCCTAACCATACATGTTCATGAATTTGACTTCAATATTTATTTTAAATAAATAAGGAGTTGAAGATATAGATATGAACAACTAAAGCTAGATGAACATTACCATCAATTACTAAAAAAGTGAATACAAAGAGGATTTGAGTTAGAGCATCACAGTTTTCACATTCTAAGAATGTGATATTGCTAACCGTCAAAATGTATATCCTAAGTATAAATTTGTATAACAACATGACAAGAACTTTCCAAGTTAAGAATGATTAGCCATATTTTGTAGTCAACAAATAACATGAGAAATATTCAGAAAATAATAGTAAATCTTGGCTTCATGGAATTTCAAGAACTTAGTTTAAACAACTTGCTAAAAAATTCCTTTATTTTCTAGATTAAATTTTATTTCTGCCATACAATGGTGTTGATCAAGAGAGTGAGAGTAATTAAAAAAGGGTTCCACTTTGCATAGGTCAAGACATTGATGAAATTTTGAAGTTTATTTTTCCCTTTAGCTTTAATGTTAAATTAGGAGTTGTCTATGGTTATGGTGATTTAGATGAATATTCGGGGAAAAAAGTACCAGTTGAGTTGGAGTTGAAGTACTGACTTCAGGTGATTGTTGTGGAAGAGCTAGCACTAATTTTAGATGGTTGTGGAGGAGTATGGACTTCAGCTGGTGGTGGAGAAGTATCGACTTCAGCTAGTTATGGACCCTACATGCATAATAATAATAATAATAACAACAACAGAGAGGGTACTTACACACATTTTATCAACTTATTAGAATCTCAAAAGGAAATAGAACAACAACAGAAAGGGTGTGATTTTCCACCCTACATATAGCATTGCCTATATGATTAAAACAACTACTTAGTTACCACTTACCAGCTGTGATGTTAAAGTATTGAAAGTTTGATTTATATATCAATTCGATCGAGTGAGCTTTAGAAATATTTTTAATTCGCCAAAGCGTTACAACCCCAAATAAACCTTTGCAGGTGACCACACCCTATGCTATTAAATATTCATAAAAACTCACAACCCAATTATACATGCATGTATACATATTTATGAACGGGTTAGGCACAATATATATTTTTTTAGGGTAAATTATAAATTACACCCCTAAAGTTTGGGTGTATTTGGATTTTACACCTTGAAGTTTCAGAATTTAGATTTAACCCCCTAAAATTTGGGGTGTTTGAATTTTACACCCTGACGTTTTAGAATTTGGATTTTACTCCCTAGAGTTTGGAAGTGTTTGGATTTAACACTCTCAAATTCTGAAACTTCAGAACATAAAATTTAAACACTCCTAAACTTTGGAGAGTAAAATCCAAACACCCCTAAAATTTAGGGGGTAAATTCCAAATTCTGAAACGTTAGGGTGTAAAATTCAATACTTTCAAATTTCAGGGGGTTAAACCCAAATTCTAAAATTTTAAGGTGTAAAATCTAAATACTCCCAAACTTTAGAAGTGTAATTTGCAATTTACCCTTTTCTTTATTATGGATTTACCTCTCGTCTTGAGAGTTATCAATGGAGGGAAGAGCTTGCATATAGTGGCAATGAATAAAAATCCCCCAAAGAAGACTGAATCAATAGAAACAACCCAGAAGATTCTTTCTTTGGTGGAAACGAATTGTTACAAACTTGAAGAAGAAGAGGGTTTTTTTTTTCGCTGTTGTTGATACCAGTCAAAGGGAGTTACAACGAGTTACAAAAACACTAGATTAAACTAGTTTCGGTTCATGGGCAATATAGTTGCCCTCTTAGCTACAGACCAGACAGAGCCTACCACTACATGAGGCACAAAAAACACATTACAAAACAGACCATGAAGGACAAGAAATTTTAGATCAGCCAATCTGGTAATGTCAAGCCAATCCATTGCCTTTTCCTTACTAAAGACCTGAACTACATTCCTACTATCAGTTAGAAATAAAACATGTTGAAAGCCATGATCTCTTTCTGTAGTAACAACTGCTATCATAGCTTCAAACAGAGCCCATGTGGTTGAACTGGCAGAAGTGCTAGCTACACTAGAAAAGACACAAACTCCCTCCATATTGCTGGCATTATAGGCAAAAGCTCTTCTTTGATTTTTCCTACCCTTCGCCCCAGTGATCTTGATGATCAGATCATACTATCCTTTTGGGGATTGATGATGTGCCGCTGGTTGTTGCATAGTAGTTGTTCTTGCTGTATCTCTGATGTCCTGGGCATGACTAAAGGTGTCTCTGTACCTGCAAGATAAGGATTGAGCCATTAGAATAACCTCTAGGGGGTTGGGACAAATACCATGGCGAATCACTTTGTCTCTATAGTTCCACACGTAGACTATAAGGTGGTGAAAATAGCTTGTAGATTAGCCATTGTATTGTCATCCTTCCCTTTATGTTTGACAATCACAAAAGTTAGCCACTGTTGTATGGATATACTACTAAAATCAGAAGCGTGTTTGGCTAGTGTTGAATCATGCCAACAGGCTCTAGCAAAAGGACACAATAGAAACAAGTGGGTTGAAGATTCTTCCTTTGAATTGCACATAGGGCAGGAACTATCAGTAGAGATGCTTCTATTCTTTAAAGCAAGCATGGTTGGCAAACTGTCCTTAAGGAGTTTCCACACAAAGATGTTAATCTTGAAAGGTACTTGCACTTTCCATATTAGATTCCAAGCTCCCCTCTGATCCTGAGCATTTTGGTCTATACCTTCACACTCCATCAGCAAATCATAAGCTAATTTGACTTGGTAAACTCCATCCTTTGCATGCTTCCACATAACTTGGTCTTGAACAGAACCAATTTTGGAGATTGGAATTTGTAAGATCTTCTTTGTATGTTGGTGAGAGTATATGTTCCTGATCATATCTATAAGGGCAAGTTTTGGATCCTAAAGCCCAAAAGATAGAAGGTTTAAGGCCCAAAGAGCCCAATACAAAGAATTTGTAGAGAGTGGGCTGAAAACTAGGTTTCAATGAGTTGGACAACGTTCACGATGAATTCTAGATTGAAATAAAATAAAGAAAAACAGGTTTTATGCAAAGAAATCCTTCCTTGGCAAGGTCCAAGGAGAGTAGTTCTTGAGTATATTCCTCCTTGATTACAATTTCAGTTCTTTGTGCTACAGTCTTTTCTCTCCCTTTTTACAAATTCTCCCCTCCCCCTTCGTAATTGGGGTCTTTCTTCTTTATATTACCCTGTTTGCTTCATCTCTACCCTTCACGTGTAGATCAAGCACCTGACTTTTATCCTTGTCCCATCAACACTTTCTTGAAATCTTTGGGAATAGCTGTAAGGCTGAATATCACTGTTCAGGTATCACCTCTGATGAGGTGAAAACTCATCAGTCCAAATGAGTGCGTCTAGATAGAACCAAAATATTGTCTCTGCAGTCACAGTAGTGATAAACCAGCTTCCTCAAGATGGTCACCAGTGTGGTGCCTGCCACAATGCCTCCGATGCCAAAGTCAGTACAAGGGAGCTCTTTGTAAGCTAAAACAGAATGATAGAATAATAGTAAGAATCATCTTAATCTCTTTTTTGTACCTTGGGTTGATATTGTGAAGGCCTTATATATGCTTTTGCAGCTCCTAGTCGTTGGGGTAGTTATGGTGGGCTTAATGTTCTTCTAGGTAACATTTTTGTGCTTTATAGTGTGGTTTCAATATACTCCAACAGTTCATAGAGCTGGATTTGTAACCGCTCCGGATATAATTGGCTGCATTGAATGGCCTGGTTGTCTTCGTCAATGATGTGATTATTTGCTAGGTTCGTCTGGGGTAGTCTCGTCTGTAAATGGATTCGTCAGTCCCATCAGCTGCCCCCGGATTTTGTGGTCGTCGTGACATGTCATGACGACCATAGAAGATGAAAGGTTTTTGGTTTGTAAATGACTCTTGGGATTTCGCACCGTATTAAGTGCACAATGGTGGCGTTTCGCAGGTCGTGGCCACGTGGCATGTTTTTGATTGAGGGAGTTAATGCTCCTACTTGTAGGATTATTGGGTTTCCTGCTGGTTTTTAGTTGCTTTTGGGCTTTGATTCAAAAACTCTTCTCCTTCTTATTTCACTTTTTTCAGAGACTCCCAATTACTGTTCTAAGCATTCTCTGTGCTAGCTTCTACTCTGCAACTCTTTTTCGAACAGGTGTGCTTGTGCGGTGGTGCTTCTCATCTGAGGTACGTTGTTTTTCCTTTCTTTTCTTTTGGTTTTCTTTCTTCTTAGTTGTAACAAACATCTAATTTTTCCCTTTTCCTCTTTTTCGTTTTGCTCTCTGGTTCTTTTTCTTTGGGAATTTAGCATTTACATTTGTCCTTTTTGTTCCTTTTGGGTGCCCTATGGTTAGTGGCTTGGAAGTTAGGATAGCTTGCCCATCTGTTTCTTTCCTTTTCACACGTTTGGGGGGATCCTAGGCATTTTCCCACATCTTGAGGATTTCGTTTTTGAGGGTAATTGTTTAAGCGTCACATTGGCCGATCTATTGCCTTTGCTACGTCAATCAATTGATTGGTTCGAGAGTCGGGTAAAAGGGCAGGAGATAATGTCTGAGGTTAGGTCTAGTGAACTTGAGAATGGGTTGTCGTCTAGCGGTAACCTAGTGGAGGGGGATACCGCCATCTCTATCCCACAGGAGGTTAGGGCTTTTCATGCCCTCGGGGAAATATGTGGGCTGGATGCTGAAACTGTAGGTAGATTTAAGGATAAGTTTCAATTTTTGGAGAGGGTTCGTGTTCGTCGGCCCAATGACGAGGATAGGGCTTGCCACTTCTTCCCTGGTGAAGTGTGCTTCTATGAGGCTGCCTTCACTTGTGGACTTAGGTTTCCCGTCCATCCACTTGATGGAGCTTTTAGGTCATTTTGGAATTGCTCCTGGGCAATTAATGCCTAATTCATGGAGGATAGTGGTTAACTGTATGAAGATATGGTTGGCTGCAAACAGGGACATGATTAAGGTAGGTGAGCTCGTCTACCTATATCGTTTGAAGGAATCCAAGGAGTATGGATATTATGAGTTAGTACCTTGGGAGAGGAGGACCAGGATTGTTAGGGGGTTACCTTTGTCCTTCAGGTACTGGAAATTGAGATTTTTCTTTGTATCCGGGGATGATTTTGAGACTCCCTCCAGTAGGGATTGGGGTGATGTCTCGAGGTTGCTTCGTCGGTGGGGAACCCCGACCTTAGGTGCGTCAGTATTCCTTCTTGTTATTTTAGTTCTGCCGCATTTACTGTTATCATTGTTAACTTCTTTATCTTCCGTTTTTCACAATAAAAAGACGGCCTAAACTTAAAAGTAGGCACAAGGAGTGTGTCGAGCAAGCGATTGAGTACGCCAAGACGATTGAAAGTTGGGACGATTTGGTAGATCCACGGACCCTTGCGTTTTATAGTCTTGGTCCTGACTCGTCTTCCTACGTCTTGCGCAACATCGAAATTGAAGGAAAAAAGAGTAAGTGTTGAGCCCGTCTGTAGTGATTCTCTTATGAACACATTTTTTTTTTTACAAGTGTTTCCTCTTTACAGAGATGACGACCAAATTTAACAAGGACATGTATGCAAAGATAAGGTCGAAGAAAGACAAGCCCTTATCGAATATAGGGAAGAAAACGGTTTGCGTCACTGTGAAGGGTAGCTTCGTCGCTCTAACTGCCTCCGTCACTCCAATTGTTTTCGGAGCCGAGGCGACGAGGACGGCCTCTCCCACGACTTTTGTGGGAGAGATTGGTGTTACTCCCGTATCTAAGAGGTCGCGGTTGTCTGAGAAAGAAAAGGAAAAGGTCGACTTTCGTCCATCTATGCTCTGGAATGACGAGAAGCTAGCGGTGGATAGGGCTCACGAAGTCGTGACCACCGCAGATTTGAAAGTTTTATCCGGCGTTCCTTTTAATGAAGTTGCTGCCCGCCACGTGCATAAGCTCGTCCAGGTAAATTGTTTGTGCAACTTTTAGTTTTTTTTCTGACCTCATTCTGCTGATGACCTTGAACCTCTTTCCAAGTGCTAGGAGAAAGTCTCCATATTACCTCTGAGTACTTTACTCAATAGGCTAAGGTGGCGTCTCTTACGTCTAGGATGGAGGCTCTAGAAGCAAAAAATTCTACATAGAAGAAAAAACTTATTGACTTCATGGGCGAGGCTACCTCCTTGAAGGGAACAGTGAAGACCTTGAGTGACGATCTTAGAGCTAAGCGTCAGTTGACATTGGAGAAGGACAAGCAGCTTCTAGGCGCCAAGGAGAAGCTCAATACTATTGTTGCAAGGTCTGTAGAAGCGTTCCAGACTACTAACGAGTACAACACCGTCTTATTTAGCTGGTATTTCAAAGGTTTTGAGCTTCTGAAGAGGTATCTTGTCAAGCATCCTTCTGGAGTGGACATGGAGAAGCAGGATTTGGAAGAGGTAGACTAGTTGATGGCTGCTGATGAGGCCGCCCAATCTTCTGCCATTGAGCTTGATGCCCTTGAGAACGCTCCCGCCAGTGACGCTCTTGCTATTGACGCTCCTGCCGGTGATGACGCTGCTGCTGATGCCTGAACCTGACACTTAAGAAAATTTTCTCTCTCTTTTTTATATATATGCCCATTATGTTTTGGGTTGTTTTGTAAATCTAATTTTGGAACAATTTTCTTTTAATCTATCTTGAGAACAATATTTTTAGCCTAGGGTTTATAGGCCTTTGGTTGTAAAAACAATGGTAATTTGCCTGTTATTTTTGGGCTTTAATTTAATTTGCCTCTGCGTACTTACTTGTATTTGTGATTACGGATTTCTTGGCCTCTGACTTGCTTGTGGTATCTTACAACCGTCCATGCTGTATACTTAGTGAAAGTTTTAGTTAGGGCTTTCCCTTACTCTTTAAGGCGTCTTTTCGTCGTCAGTAGTTTATACCAGTCTGGGCATAATCGTCAGTAACTTACATCCGTCTAGGTGGAATTTTGTTAGCCATTTTTGGCTTTTGCGACTTTAATCGTCAGTAACTTACATCCGTCTAGGCGAAATCTTGTTACTTAGACATTTTTGGCTTTTGTGACTTTATTTGTCGGTAACTTACATCTGTCTAGCCGGAATCTTGTTACTTAGGCATTTTTGGCTTTTGTGAATTTCTTCGTTTGTAACTTACATCCATCTAGGCGAAATCTTGTTACTTAGCCATTTTTTGTTTTTGTGAATTTCTTCGTTAGTAACTTACATCCGTCTAGGCGAAATCTTATTACTTAGCCATTTTTGGCATATGCACTTTTAAGGATCTTGTCATTCTTTTGACTTACAGTTGATCAGACCTGTTTGCATGGAAACATTAGCTGAATAATTCATTTATTATTTTCAATAATCAATACATTTATTTGTTACATCTATTCAAGTGCTCGATGTTCTATGGCCTCGGGAGCCTCTGTCCGTCTAAGGTTTCTAGGTGATAGCTGCCTTGCCTGGAGTAGTGGACGACTCGGTAATGTCCTTCCCATGTGGGGCTAAGCTTTCCATGGCCAGGATTCCTAGTTGCCGTGGTGACCTTGCGTAGGACAAGGTCGCCTATGTTAAGTCGTCTGAGTTTTACCCTCTTGTTGTAATAATCCGCCATCTTCTGCTGGCACTCTGCCATTTTGCTATAAACTTTGTCTCTTACTTCGTCCAGACAGTCCAGGTTAACTCGTAGACGATCGTCATTGTCTTCTTCGTTGAATACCTCTCGTCTGATGCAGGTTACTCCGACCTCGATCGGGATCATTGCTTCAGTGCCATAGGTCAGTATGAAGGGGGTTTCTCCCGTGAGGGTTCTTGCTGTGGTTCTGTAAGCCCATAAAACATTGGGCAATTCTTCTGGCCATGCGCCCTTCATGTCATCCAACTTTGTTTTGATAATCTTGAGCAGTGTTCGATTTGTTACCTCCGTCTATCCATTCACTTGCGGATGTCCTAGGGATGAGAACTGATTCTTGATGCCTAGGCTTGAACAGAAGTCTTTAAAACCTTAGCTGTCGAACTGTCGCCCATTATCAGATATGATCGTCCTTGGGATCCCGAATCTGCAAATTATATTCTTCCACATGAAGTTCCTGATTCTTGCTTCAGTGATGGTTGCTACTGCTTCTGCTTCAACCCACCTTGTAATGTAATCAATAGCAACTAGTAAGAATTTTACCTAACTTTTACCTATGGGCAGTGGGCCAACGATGTCAATTCCCCCTTGCACAAATGGCCATGGTGATGCTATCGTCGTCAGTCTCTCTGCTGGATGCCACTGGACATTCCCTAACCATTGGCACTTATCGCACTTCTTGACGAGCTCCCTTGCATCTACCTGTATAGTAGGCCAAAAATAACCTGTTCGAATGACCTTGTTCACCAGGGACTTGGGGCCGGCATGATCCTCGCAGATCCCTTTGTAGACTTCTTCCAAGATGTACTTGGCTTCTTCTTCGTCAACACACTTCAAGTATGGCATGGAAAAACCTCTTTTGTATAAGGTGTCATTAAGGATCGTAAATCTGGTTACCCTCTTCTTAATTTTCTTGGCGTCGTCTGCATTCTGAGGGAAGTGCCCGTCCTGGAGGAACGATATGATGGGTGTCATCCAGCTATTTGTGCTTTGGATTACAAATGTTGGAACTTCTTCAATGTTAGGGTATTTCTGGACTTCCATCATCAAACCCATGTTCGTCGCCTTTTCTTCTGACGAGGCAATCTTCGAGACTTCATCTACCATATTCTGGCTTCTAGGGATCTGTGTGAATTCCACCTTATCAAACTCCTGAGTCAAATGTTTTGTCAGCTTGAGGTACTTCTGCATTCTTTCTTCCTTTGCTTTGTATTCCCCCTTGATTTGCCCGATTACCAGTTTTTAGTCATTTTGGACTATCAGGTTTTTTGCACCGAGTGCCTTTCCGAGTCTCATTCCCGTCAGTATTCCTTCGTACTCTGCCTCATTATTGGTGGCTGGGAACTTCAGTCAAACCCTGTATTTGAGCACTTCTCCGACGTTGGTAGTTATGACGACCCCTACTCCCCCCCTCTTTTGGGCTGACGAACCATCGGTCTATACCGTCCATCGTTCTGCTTCGTTAGAGAGGCTATCCTCGTTCAGGAGGGTGAATTCGGCAATGAAGTCTGCCAAAGCTTGTGCCTTAATGGTTGTTATGGGGTTGTACTCGATGTCGAATTAATTGAGTTCAATTGCCTACTGGACCATCCTCCCAGCAGCTTCAGGTTTTGTCCATGGACCTTTTGATGGGTTGGTCCGTCATCACCAGGATGGGGTTTGCTTGAAAATATTGTTGCAGTTTACGTGAGGCTACTATCAACGCAAACGCATTCTTCTCAATTCTGGGATACTTGGCTTCAGCACCACGGAAAGCTTGGCTAACATAATAAACTAGGAGTTGTCTATTGTCCTCTTCTCGGATCAAGGCTGCACTCACCACTGTAGCTGATACTACCAAGTACAAATATAAACTCTCCCCTTCTTTGGACGGACTTAAGAGAGGTGGATTACTCAAGTAATGTTTAAACTCTTGAAATGCTGCCTCACATTCGTCGGTCCAGGCGAAGGCTTGCTTCAAGGTTTTGAAGAAGGGCAAGCATCTGTCCGTCGCTCGGGAGACGAACTTGTTGAGAGCTGCAATCCTTCCTGTGAGCTTTTGAATATCCTTGACGGTCCTAGGCAAAACCATGTTGATTATGGCTTGTACTTTCTTCGAATTTGCTTCTATTCCTCTCTGGGATACCATGAACCCTAAGAATTTCCCTGAAACTACACCAAAAACGCACTTACTAGGATTCAACTTCATTTGGTATTGTTTGAGAGTGGTGAACGTCTCCTTTAGGTCATCCAAATGGGCAGTTTCCTCCTTACTCTTGACGAGCATATCATCTACATAGACTTCCATATTTCTGCCTATCTGTTTGCTAAACATCTTGTTTGCTAACCTCTGATAAGTAGCTCTTGCGTTTTTTAGTCTGAAGGGCATTACCTTATAGCAGTAAAGCCCTTGACTGGTGATGAAAGCCGTTTTTTCTTGATCCTAGTCAACCATCTTTATTTGGTTATACCCTGAGAAGGCGTCCATGAACGTCAGCAACTTGTGTCTAGCAATGGAATTCACAAGTTGGTTTATTTTGGGTAGAGGGAAACTATCCTTCAGGCAAGCCTTGTTCAAGTTTGTGAAGTCCACGTACATCCTCCACTTTCCATTTGCTTTCTTCACCAAGACGACGTTTGCAAGCCAGTTAGGGTAGTATACTTCCCGGATGAAGCCTGCCGTCAGGAGCTTGTCAACCTCATCAGTGATAGCTTGATTTCGTTCGGGGGCGAAGACCCTTCGTCTCTGATGGACGAGCTTTCTCTCTGGGTGCACGGTCAACTTATGCTGAATGACTTCTGGAGATATACCTGGCATGTCTTTGTGACTCCAAGCAAAAACGTCTACATTTTCTTTGAGGAATTGGACGAGCCTTGCTCTCATTTCAGGGCTTAACATTGTCCCTATTCTGGTTGTCCTGGTTGAATCTCCTTCGGCCAATTCCACCGTCTCCAGGGCTTCCACCTTTTCTTCCCCCTTCTCTTTAATCATCCATGTATGGTTTTCCTTTGCAGCCAAGACGACCTGATAGCACTCTCTGGCTAGAACTTGATCTCCTCTCACTTCGCCAACCCTATTCTTCGTTGGGAACTTTATCTTCAAGCAGTAAGTTGACATGGCTGCCCTCCATTGGTTTAGAGTGGGCCTTCCAATAATCACATTATAAGATGAAGGGCAGTCCACCACCAAAAAGTCCAACTGACAGGTCAGTTGCCTCGGGTAATTCCCTATTGTTGTCGTCAACGTTACCACGCCCTTAGGATACACTCTGTCTCCAGTGAAACTGACGAGGGGTGAATCAAATGGGCGTAGTCTTTTTAGATCCAGTTTCAATTGCTGGAACGCAGGGAGGTAGATGATATCTGTGGAACTACCATTGTCCACGAGGATCCTTTTGGTGTTAAATCCTTCTATAGTAAGCATTATGACGAAGGGGTCGTTGTGAGGCTGCTTCACTCCCCTAACATCTCCTTCATTAAAAGACATGTCCTAATCAGTTCATCTTTGCTTACACGGGGTTGTCATATGAACGCTGTTCATCTGCTGTTGACATGCTTTCCTAAGGGATTTGAATGACCCGCCAGTGAATGGTCCCCCTGTGATTGTCTTTATTTCTCCTATTACGTTTTATGGAGGCAGGGATGTGTTACCTTCGTCGTTAGTCGGGGGGTCGTGGTGACTCCTGTTACCGTCCCTAAATTTGCTAGACTCCCCTTTCTTCACATACTTCTGCAGTTTCCCTTTTCGTATTAGCTCCTCTATCTGCTCCTTTAAATCCCGACAGTCTTCTGTATAGTGGCCATGGTCCTTGTGAAACCAGCAGTATTTATTCTTGTCACGAATGTTAGGGGACGAATGCAATGGTCTTGGCCACTTGAGGTAGTGCTCATCCTTAATCTGTGTTAAAATTTTGTCAACTGGCATAATTAAGGAGGTGAATTTTACCATTCGAGGATTTTTTTCATCTTTCTTTCTTCCCCCGTCACTGAACTGACGATCTTGGCGGTCCCTTTTTTGTCCTCTACGTTCGTCCTCCTTCCTTCCCTTGTCCCCTGGTCTCTCCACGTTCCTTATGGTTGCTAATGCATCTTCATCGTTCATGTACTTCTGTACTTTCAGGAGCATCTCTGCCATCGTTCTTGGAGGATTCTTTGCTAGTGAAGCCACGAACTCTCTAGATCTTAATCCCGCCTTGAAGGTCGTCAGCTGCACTTTATCGTCAGCTTCGTCCACCTCCAGGGTTTTCCGGGTGAAGTGTTTCACATACGAACTCAAAGTTTCTTTTTCTCCTTGTCTAATGGTGAGTAAATGGTCTGCCTGCCTCTTAGGGCGTTGTCCTCCAATGAAATTACGTAAAAAGGCGATACTCAGTTGTTCGAAGTTATCGATAGACAATGTTGGTAACTTGGTGAACCATTCTCTTGCTGCCCCTTTAAGTGTAGTAGGGAAGGAGTGGCACATTATTTCGTTAGGTGGCTGCTGAAGACCTAGTGTCGTCTTGAAGGTGTTGAGGTGATCTTGGGGATCCTTTAGCCCATCAAACGGCTCAAGTTGAGGCAGCCGAAATTTTGACGGCACTAGAGACTCTAGAACTGTAGTAGTGAATGGCGAGTCTGTTGCCCTGACCATTCAATCTACACTCCGTTCCGTTTTATCCTTGATGGCATTTCTTAATTCGTCCATCTCCCTCCTCATCTCTCGAAGGAGATTTGAATTCTGCTCAGTTGGAGTAGTAGGCCTTTGATGGTCATTTCTTCTCTAGCTATCCCCCTTGTCATCCTGGTTCCCTTTAGATCGATTCTACTCCTGTTGGAGCTGTAGCTTCATTTCCTGATTCTGCCTAGTAAGTTCTTCAACAGTAGCTGCAAGAGCCTGGACTTGCTAAGCTAAAGCTGCGGAATCTTGATTGGACTCCATCTGAATGTAATAGTTGACCGGGAACTACTTTTTCGAGTCTGAATACAAAAATGCGTTCCCCACAGATGGTGCCAAACTGATGAGGTGAAAACTCGTTAGTCCAAATAGGTGCGTCCAGATGGAACCAAAATGTTGTCTCTGCAGTCATAGTAGTGATAAACCAGCTTCCTCAGGATGGTCACCGGTGTGGTGCCTGCCACAACGCCTCCGATGCCAAAGTTAGTACAAGGGAGCTCTTTGTAAGCTAAAACAGAATAATAGAATAATAGTAAGAATTATCTTAATCTCTTTTTTGTACCTTGGGTTGATATTGTGAAGGCCTTATATATGTTTTTGCATTTCTTAGCTGTTGGGGTAGTTATGGTGGCCTTAATGTTCTTCCAGGTAACGTTTTTTTGCTTTATAGTGTGGCTTCAATATACTCCAACGGTTCATACAGCTGGCTTTGTAACCACTCCGGGTATAATTGGCTGCATTGAATGGCCTAGTTGTCTTCGTCTGTGATGTGATTATCTGCTAGGTTCGTCTGGGGTAGTGTCGTTTGTAAATGGATTTGTCAGTCCCATAAGCTTGCTTTTATTGTGGGCTACTTTTTTGCTCCAGACCAAGGGTTGCACTTGTAGCCTTTGGCTTTATTTGTAGTCCCACATCGAAAGTAACTCCCTCCCCCCCAAGCCTTATAAGCGTGAGCTTGAGACGAGGGAGTACCATCAACCTCCACATTAATGTCGTCAGAGAGTTAGTTGCAGAACTTTTAATGCGGTGGTAGCAGCTTTCTCTTAGATATTTCTTAACTTTCCTTTGTCCTACTACTTTTTGATGTTAATCCTTACCAGTAGGATCGTTTGGAGTATAGCTCCTGATGGTAGACCAAACCTTCTGACCTTTGCCCTACTTGGCCGAGGAGGCATTTATCCTCGGACAACCTTACGAAAACTTTATGGCCAAAATCCTTCCATAACTCACCGATTGGCACCTTTCCGTTAAAGCCCACTTATCCTCAGATTGCTAAATGTCCTCGGATAAAGCCCACGACCCAATATACACTCCTGGGCCCTTTATCCCTACAATATCCATTTTCCAAATCTTGGTGTTGTGATCAATCAGGTCTCCTACTGTACCTGCTGGGAACATCAGATTATTCAAATCCAGGTTGGGAATATTGAACCAATCAAGATGATTGAAGGGGATGTTATAACCATCTCCTACACATCATTTTCCCTCTCAAAATTTCGCTCCCTTGGTTCCTAATATTTTTTCAAAACCAAGAATGATGGGGCTTAGCTGAGTGTTCTTGTAGTGAGCAACTAGGATGATATTTAGCTCTATTTATGTTTATATTTATGTTTATGATCATGTTTGTGTTTTGCAACCTTGCTAAATATGAGATAAACATATTTATATTTTATGATCGGCTATAATTATCCAAAAAATAAAATTTTTTTTCTGTACATGTTATGATTATTTGCACTAGATCTTTAAAATTTTTACAAAATTTATAAGGTGACGTAAAAATTTATTTTATAAGGTTCAATTATTAATATTTTTCTAATAAATATTTTTTTTACTTGTTTAAAAATAAATAAGCTTGGGAGGGAACACACCCTTAATTTTAGGCATTGTCGGCATTGTTCTACTGCTACAATTTGGTTTTTTGTTTAATGTGCTAGCAACTTCGATATGGTTAGTAACAAAGGTATGTGGGTTATTTAATGTTTGCTTAATTTAGCAAGATACAATATCGTGTTAAAGTGCCAGAGACTCCAATTTGGCTAATACTACAGGCATAGTTCAACAAGAGACCATATCATAGGACACTCCGATTTGGCTTGCAACACAGCAACAACTTAGGAAGATACAATACTAAGTTTAAGCTAGCCAAATACTGGTGACTTGAATTATTAAACTCATGACTCATGCTCTGTTACTTTCAGTTGCATGAAATGGAATACTAACGATTTCTAAAAAAAGATACACGTGTTGGTAAATTTATTTAGCAACAACAACAGGTTCATGAATGTCTTGTAAGGTTGCTACAGCTGTCTCCAAATCAGCCTAAACAAAATTTGTGCTGTGGCTAACTTGCAAGATACTCTTCAATTAAAATTTATGCTTCATTACTAGTTTTAGTAGCACCGTATTTAAGGATGATAATCATAAACAGTTTATTTTTTTATTTGCTTCCAAACTTTTGGAAAAATATTTTTTTTTAAAGTAAATTAATTTTGGTTCTAGGCTTTATACAGTTTTAATAATGCTATTTAATAGATTCTAAAAAACAAATATAGTAAATTAAAAATATAGAAAGACAAAAGAAAAAAGAAATGAACCTTATAACAAAATTTTTATAATCACCTTATAATTTTTTGCAAAAGGTTTAGAGTTCTAGTGCAATTTTTTTTTTTTTTTAAATTATACAAGATAGAAATTTTACCCTAGCCTATTCTAAGTGTATATGTATATTGATTTCATAATTAACAAAGCCGCAAAAGATAAACATGAGCATAAACATAAACATAACAACAATAGTTTCCTAATAAAAAAACATTAAAAAAATATAAATAAAATTTTGTGATTTTTTGCTTTAAAAAATATGAACTTTTGTTTTAAACATATGTAATACAAGTTAAAAAAAAGGGAGAAATTAAATCAAGTTATTGATATCACGATCCAAATTTGTGGCTCTTTTTAATAGTTTTTGTGGCAGCATATTTATGGATGACAATCATAGGCAAAACTATCTTTGGAATTGGCTTTAGATTATCATTTGTTTTGAGCTAACTATACATATCAAAACGATTGCAAACTAAAATCTGAGGGACATTGATTGGTATAATTGGAATCATTTTCACGTTAGGGCAATTAGTCTCTTATCTCTATATTCAAAGTTTTAATAAGGTCAGTATTTCGTTTTTGGTTTAATTTAATTCTATTATTCATATACTATTATTTCAATTCATTTTTTTTTTCAATTCAATTTATTTCAACCCCGCTTCTAACAATTCTAAAACAAAACAAGAAAAACTTATTACAACTGTAGTGGAATTACACCTATGAATTTAGATAATTTTTGTGCCATTTTATTATATTCTGCTTTTATGTTTTTTTTTATGAAAATATTTTTGGTATGTTTATGTGTATGTTTATGCTCATGTTTATCTTTTGCGGCTTTATTAAATATGAAATTATTGTTCATATATCTTATGACTAAGTTAATTATCCATTATATATATATATATATATATATATATATACTTTTTCTCTTTTACATTTCTTAATTTTTTGCACTAGAACTTTAAGCCTTTTGCAAAAATTTATGAGGTGACTATAAAAATTTTGTTATAAGGTTCAATTTTTTTTTTCTTGTCTTTCTATATTTTTAATTTACTATTTATTAAATAAGTTTCATTTTTTAGAATCTATTAAATAGCATTATTAAAGCTACATAAAGCCTAGAACCAAAATCAATTTACTATTTTTTTTAATTATTTTTTTTCCAAAAATTTGGAAAAAAGAAAGAAAAGAAAAATAAATTGTTTATGATTATCATCCTTATATGAGTGATTTTGTAGATTTTATGCAATTCTAATAATTTTAATTAATAGATTAAAAAATGTATCTAATAAATAATATATTAAAAGTATAGAAATAAAAAACCATTTTCCTATAATTTTTATGCACAAAAAAAATTAAGAATTGAACCTTATAACATAATTTTTTTAGTCACTTTTTAAACTTTTGCAAAAATGTACAGGGAAAAAAAACATAATTTTCAGGTTTTTTTGTCACACTATTACCTGCCCTATTTTTGTGACACACTAACTTTCAAGTTTTTACTCTTTCGATTACATATAAGCACGAAAAACCACTAGAATGCTTGATTTGCCCCCAAGCATGACATGAGCATGAAGGAGAAGCGAAAGCAATCAACTCCAACACAAGAGCTTGTCCTGGTAGATTCAGAAGCTATCGAGTGTTTCTTATATGATGACGAAATAATGACTTTGAAAAAGAATGAAAACTAGAATGCTAATTTTTGTAAGTACGTGTAGTTTATGAGATTTATTATCAAAATTCTCACTTAAGAGAATATATGCAAGCTGTAAATGCCCGCCATGGCAGATCCCAGTCACTATTGTGTACATGAAAAGGGTATGACTAGATTGCAGTGGGTATGCAAATATCAGATGGCTCAGGGTCAAGGCAATGGCAAGCAAAAGTGGTAAACAAGAATTAGGTATTTGCTTGGAGGTAATGAAATTTGAAGAATACTTTAATATAATCCTTCCGCAAAAGGATAGAATGGTCGAGTATTGGATTAAAACATGCACAAATGTAGCATTTATGGTGTGACATTTTTTTTTCTATGAAGTTCTAATGCAAATAATCCAAACATGTATAGGAAAAAAAAGGACAAATTTTTTTTAGATAACTAACAAAGCAAAACATAAACATAAACATACACCTAAACATAAACATATGTGCTTCTTATATAAATCATGGAAGGTTGATTAAGAGATGAAAAGACAGATCCATGTATCTATGTAGGGTTAAGAATGAATACAAAACTCTTAAAGTCCCCAAATACATTAATTGGACAAAAAAAAAAAAAGAGAGAATATAATTTTTTTTAAAGATTTGGAATTCTAAAAGATATAAGAGTAAAAGAGTATTCCCTCCAAAAAAAAAAAAGAATAAACGAGTAGAAATCAAAAATGGTTGTGAGGGCTATTAATTACTCAACATTGATCCTTAAATTACTCTACTTAGTGGAGGTTAAATGTACAAAGTTTTGACCTTATCTGTATTTTCTTTTAGGTAAAAATTACAAACTTTTGTAAAATGTTATATATTCATTAGTCTCCCATAAAAAATTATTTATTTCCCACCATTAACTTCATTGCCTCTTTGGGATTCCTCACCATATATAACTCATCACATTTTAATGTTTATTATTTCTTCTTCTACACTTAATAGCCACCACAATGGTCGGCTTAGTCAAGCTTTGTGTCTCTTCATTTATTTGTTATGGTATTTTGAATCGTACATGGTAATAATGATATAATAATTAAGGTTTACAATTGAAAATAGTGGTTTAATTATGGTAATTATTTTACTTTTATATTTCTTGGCCTCAACCGTTTTTTTACCATTAATTTAGGATTATATATATATATGATGTTGTGTTTATTATTTAAAATTATAATATACTATTAAATGCTATTAGTAAAAAAAAAAAATACTACTATAATTTTTTTAACTATTTTAAGATAACTAATTGTAATAACTGAAATCAATTAATGGAATGTTAGAGAAAGTATGAAGCAGCATCGGGTCAAGCCATAAACAGAGGGAAAACAACTTTATTTTTTTAGTAAAAACACAAGGGCAGATGTCAAGCTTGATATTTAGGCTATGATGAGGGCTCAAATCATGATGGACTATGAATAGTACCTTGGATTACCTATGGTCACCAACAAATCTAAGGTAAACACTTTTAAAGGTGTAAGGGAGAAAATAGCCAAGAGAGTAATGGAATGGAAGGTAAAATTTATCTCTAAGGCGGGTCAGGAAATTTTGACCAAAACAGTGGCCCAGGCAATCCCAACCTACACCATGAGTATTTTCAAGATTCCAATGAACCTATGGGATGACATAAACTGCATTCTTGCAAAATATTGGTGGGGGCTAAGAGATGAAAAGAAGATTCATTTGATTAGTTGGAAAAATTTATGTAATCCGAAAAATATGGGAGGAATGGGTTTCCATGATACACAAGCTTTCAATTTAGCTATGATCGCTAAACAAGCTTGGAGGTTGCTTCATCATACCCACTCTCTCTTCTAAAAGGTCTACAAAGTGAGGTATTTCCCAGAATGCTCTTTTTTGGAGGCTGAATTAGGACACAACCCCTCCTATGTTTGGCACAGCTTGTTGGCAGCCAGAGAACAAATTGTGGAGGGATCTAGGTGGCGTGTTAGAGATGGTAGACATATTAAGGTGATGTCGCATAGATAGCTCCCACATCCCTCGGCTTTGGCTAGACAAGTTTCTGCCTCATTATGTGTTCGTGATCTCGTTAACGAGCAAACTAGGCAATGGGACCATGAGAAACTGCAGGATTTATTTGCCCTACCTACTCCCCAAGAA
Organism: Quercus glauca; assembly: GCA_023736055.1. Taxonomy (NCBI): domain Eukaryota; kingdom Viridiplantae; phylum Streptophyta; class Magnoliopsida; order Fagales; family Fagaceae; genus Quercus; species Quercus glauca. The sequence continues at coordinate 20,373,143 of CM043324.1, read as the reverse complement.
ATTTTGGCTATACCTCTACCAAATTTGGGCTCCAATGATAAGCTTATATGGCAGGAAATAATGCTCAAAATTTATCTATGAAAACAACTTATTAGGTGGCTCTCTGACTTAAACAATAGCCTGGGGGTGCAGTGGTGGCTCCATATGCAAGCCAGGGTGGTCACAGGACCACCCTGACTTGCAAAAAAATTTATATGCTAAGCTAACCTATTGTGACCACTCTAATAAAAATGTTGAACACCTTGATTTGAGAATTACAAAAATTTGGGTTTAACAAAAATAAGAGTAATGCTACATTCACAACATTTTTACAATAAATCCAATGTGGTAAGTTGTTACTGATTATAATTTGGGTCCAATAATGATATTATTTTTTTACTCACCAATAACAATTTTTTACATAAGATTTATTGTAAAAATGTTGTGAATGTAGCATTACTCAAAAATTAATTCTGCCCCCAAACATAATCCTTAATCCCTTTTTTAAAAACAAGGCTTAAATAATAACAAAAAATATTAGCCCAAATAACAATAAATATAAACCAAACAAAAATAAGGCAAGACCAAACAACAAAAAGCTAACAAGTTATTCAACAAAAAGCCTATTATAAAACAAAAAGATAAAAATTGCTAATCATTTAAATTTGTAGCTCATTCAACCTATTCAATAAAAATAATTTCTAATTTCATTTTTCCTTAAAAAAGGATACCAAGAAAAATATTGTGGTTGTGAGTTCTCCTTGATGATAACAACAATTATACTCTTTTTGGTTTTGTAGTCGCAACAATTTTGCTCTCCTTAGCGACTCAACTCATAGTTGTAGCAAATATTCAAGATATCATTTTATTAGATTTTGTATAATTTAAATTTCTTACTGACCGTGATGCAGGGCATTTCAAGTAACTATATGCCTATATGATGTAGGGCATTTCAAATACCTATATGCCTATATCTTAATCCATGTGTGACTAATTAGTTAGTTAGTTAGTTAGTTAGACGATTTCTTAAGCATTAGCATATAGAATTTAGACACTTGTCAACCATCTAGAGGCTGCCAATGCAAAACAACTAGTATAAATAGGAGAATGTAAGCTCTTTGTAAATTAGTTTTGGTAATTGAATGAATTGTTAGCCTTTGTGTGCTATTTGGAACTAAGTGTTCTTGCAGAGGTACTTATCCACCTATTAATGTGTTCTAAGTAACTCAGCCTTTTCATTATTTCTAAACCATACACAAACAACCTATCACATTCCCTACATCAGTTTGGTATTAGAGCTTGAGATCCTTATGATTCAAGTTCGTTTGCAATTTGTTTCTTCATTTTCTGTCCAAGAACCTATCAAAATTTAATCTTGATTGCTTTTCCTAGCCTAAAATACCTCTCCTACCAAAACCAAAGCCTTCATAAGTGCTAGCAATTAGTTTGAGTAGCAAGAAGCAATGGTTTTTGAGAAGACAAGGAAGGATAAGGGCAAGAAGCAAGTTGTTCTTGCAGTAGAGGAAGATGATAATGCAGCCAATGGACCAACGTGTAGAAGGGTTCAAAATGGCTTAGAAGTTGAAGTGGAATTATTGAGGAGGCAACTACAAGCCTTGATTGAACAATTGAGAAAAGATAGGAAGATATAACAGCAATACTACTAGCATGATACTGTTGAAAGTGTAGCTTTATATGAGGAGGATTATGAACAACCTTTTGTTCGTATTCCTAGGAGAAGACAAGAGAGGTATGGCCACAATCCTATAAGGGTTCAACCAAAGATCCCAAACAAGAATTGAGAATCAAGATTTGAGATTGAATTTCCTGAAATTGATGGCAGCTTGGATCATGAGGAATTTGTGGATTGGCTTAGCCAAGCTGAAGAGATCTTTGCTTGTTATGATATTCTAGAATCCAAGAAAGTTAAATTGGCAGCAACGAATTTGAGAGGCAAGGCAAGATCTTGGTAGGAGCAGTTGAAGATTCAAAGATTGAGGGAAGAAAAAACCAAGATTCAAACTTGGGAGAAGCTGAAATAGAAACTCATGAAGCAATTTTTTCCATACAACCACATCCAAACCCACTACAGCAACTTGCACAAATGCTGGACAAATTCAAATGCAGCAAATAGAGCAATGTTGATTACGATTCAGCAAACAAAGAGATCACAATCAGCACTTTTCAATTCAAGAACCAGCCTAAGTGGTGGTGCTGCATCAAACTTCACTAAGCATTGGAGGCAGCCAACCAAGAATGTTGAGATTGGGTCAAATACCGCTAGATCTAATGAAGTTTCCAAGATACTAGCCAAGAACCAACCTGTTTTATCAAAGTGTGAAACCTTGGTGGTTGAAGAGATAGAAGATCTAGATTTGCTAGTTGAAGAGTTAGAAAGTCAAGACTTGCTGGTTAAAGAGTTAGAAAGTCAAAACTTGCTGGTTATTTTTAATAGCTACGTTGAAGAACAGATTGGTGAGGGAGGACAAGAATTGACTGAATACATAATAAGTATGGTAGAAACTGTGCATGTTCAGTATGTGAAAGAACGAATAAATGTTGTTATTAAGGAAGCAAATGACTCTCCATTAGCAACAAGGGTTATGCAAGTTCTAAAACAAAAAGTGGAGGATGATAGATAGCATAAATGTTATGTTCTTTGTGAAGAGGTAGCCATGAATGGGTTCCATCTTTTACATAGATGTGAAAAATCATATGAAGCTATCGTGGGCAAAAGGTGCAACACACATAGCATGTACAAGCTAGTGCATCCACACTCCTTGCAACCAAAGAAAGGGAAGGCAAGCCCCAAGCCAGTGGTTAATATGAAGAAGGTTGATTCACCAGTGAAGAATAAAGCCTTGTAGTGTCAAAATATGCATGATTGATCATTAGCAAGGCAAAACACTTAATGTTCAATTTGGTGTACATGTTTTACATTTGAAAAGTCAACCAAATGTTCAATTTGGTGCTTTAATTTGGTGTCCTCTTAATGTTCAATTTGGTGTCCTCTTAATGCATATGCATCTACATTGGTGTTTCATTTGTGTAGGACTTGGCTATGCAGAAGCAACAGCCTTTGGTGTGCCGCAACAGTAGCAAAGTCATCATACAAGGCAACTATATCATCCTATAATTTCTTACAAATCTTGTGGCAACCAAGAGCACTTGAGGTCAAGTGCTTCTTAAGAAGGAGAGTCCTGATGCGAGGCATTTCAAGTAACTATATGTCTATATCTTAATGCAATTGTAACTAGTTAGTTAGTTAGTTAAATGATTTCATAAGCATTAGCCTATAGGATTTAGACACTTGTCAACCATCTAGAGGCTACCAATGCCAAACAACTAGTATAAGTAGGAGAATGTAAGCTCTTTGTAAATCAGTTTTGGTAATTGAATCAATTGTTAGCCTTTGTGTGCTATTTGGAACTAAGTGTTCTTGCAGAGGTACTTATCCACCTATCAATGTGTTCTAAGTAACTCAGTCATTTCATTGTTTCTAGACCATACACAAAAAACCCATCACGCTCCCTACATCAATTCACCCCTAAAAACAATTCCTAGAGCCATCACTGTAGGGGTGACCCTTGAGCACTCGCTTGCACGCTTGAATGGTAACACATGGAAAAAAAAATATGGTGGGACCCATGAATAGGTTATTTAGCTGAAACTAAAATTTTTTTTACTGAAAGTACGGTAGATAAATCGAAAAATTAGCTGAAATAGTACAATGAGATCCATAAATAGTACCAAAAAATGCAATGAGACTCATGAATAATAGTAAAAATAAGCTAAACAATAAAGAAACTGTCTAATATAAGTTTATTCCAAACGCAACCTTAATATACCCCCAAAGTCCAAAACTTTGTGCGGATAGCCTGCTCAAATATCTTACCAACACAGGACAAGCTACAGCAGAGGAAGTTAAGAGTGGACCCACAATGTGAATTCTATTGCCAACATTTGGAGACTGTTTGCCACAATTCTACGGGAGTACCCTTTTGCTCGGAATATTTGGGCCATGGTTTGGGGTAGAATACAGAAATGTTCAAATGCTGCCTCAGATTTCTTTTCTTACTCTTACAAATGCTTCGTGATAAACTAGACCGAAGGGATACAACAAACTGTTAATTGTATAATATATAATGTTAAAATTAGAATTTTATATTTGGTTAATAAAAACAATCATCTTGAAAATCACATAGCATTGCATTCTAACCATCTTGGCCCATGAGCATGGTTGTTAAAATCGCGATCCGGATCGTAAAATCCCACAATTTTACGATCCCACCTCACCAAAAATTTTAAAATCGTAGCAGGATCGCAAAAATGGTAGGACCATATGTAGGATCGTGTGGGATCGCATAGGATCGTAGGATCGTATGGGATTCTACCGATCCTACCATTTGGCTTGATTTTTTTTTTTTTTTTTTAAGTGGGATTCATTTGGGTTAGATAATCCACTTAAACCTACAAGCCCAATGGGTTATCAAAAGTCCAATAATGTATTGAAGTCTCAAATTTACCCCTATGTCAACATAAAATCTCAAAAGAACCTATAGTACTTGAGTTTAACGTTTTCAAAAACAAAACCTAAAATATTTAGATGAAAAAATGGGATATGACAATGACAGTGATTAGATTAGAAGAACCTTAGAATGTGAATTCTCTTTTGGATTTTATATTTGTAATTAGCTAGTTTACCTTAGATTGAGAATTCTCTTTTGGATTATATATTGTAAATTTGTAGTTAGCTAATTTTTATATGATAATTAGCCTAACTTATTTTAGATTTGGAACTTAGAATTTGGAAAACATTTTCCATATGTGTAGATAATAATTTGGTACTTAGTTGCTAATTAAATATGTACTGAACTTTTTAGATACGTTATGTCAAAAGTTAAATATATTTTGTTTCGTTAGAATGACATAAGAACGATGTAGTGTGTACAAATTACATTTTATGATGCAATTTTTTTTTTAATGGATGGATTCATATTTTAAGTGATCATATAACATACAAAGTCACTATCAATAGGTTTTTTGCTTAAAATCTGAAAATAGGTAGAATCTTACGATTCACGATCCGATCTTACAATCCACGATCCTACTTACCTCCCACGATCTTACGTAGGATCCCGATTTTGACAACATTGCCCATGAGGCATTAATTTAATTAAAAAACAAATATGATGACTTTTTTTTTTGGCCCTAGAAGGACCAATTGTGGTTATCTAAGTGAAATGTGACTCTCCCAAAAAAAAAAAAAAAAAAAAAGTGAAATGTGACTGTCACTAAAACTAAAAACCCTCCTAAAAATAAAATTTGAAAATAACTATAAAAATGTTAACAATGTTAGCGGTAATCCATGTTCAGATCTCATTATCTAGTTGGGTTTATTTGTTTGATGAGACATATTAGTACCGCTAAAATCTATACAAAAACATTAAAACCATATTCATTAGGTTTTTGGGCCCTTTTGTAGTGGAGTAATGTGTTTAAGTTTTATGAGAGAGTGTAATTAAGTGTGTTTAATAGTTAGTTTGTAAGTCTTCTGTCTATATTATCTCAAAAAAAAAATATTTAGGTTATTATTATTATTTTTATCTTACTTAGGAGCATATCATATGGTTCTAAATTTGTCATATTTTTGTTTCTAAATTTTTTATATAAAAATTTTGCCGTATTCTCTTACATTTTGCTCATCTTATACTCCAATAAATTATTATTATTTATCTTTTTAATAATAGATCTCAAAAAACTATACAACATTTTTAAAAATAAATAAATAAAATCCCTCCAAATGGAAATTAAGTAAAAAAAAAGTTGTCACATTTTGAAGGCAAGACCACACGAGTCTTAAATTTTTTTTTTTTTGGGTGCTTAACTAACACAAAATAAGAGAGAATGAATAAAACTTCACTCAAAAGTCATAATAACTTTTAAGAGATAAAAAGACAAGTTACACTATATATATATATATCATACCTTCTTAAATAATACAAGACAATTATCATTTTTTTAAGAAACAAACACACACAGTATTTAACTACTTACGTCATAAAACTCAAAATATACGACTCACAAAATCCTAAAATATGTTTGTCGGGACCCAAAATGTCTTGGACCCTGGACAATAAAAATTTGTAGAGTGTGGGTAAAAGGGTTTGGCATCATCGAAGTAAACAACGGTTGATATGAAATTTATAATAAATGATAGATGACATGAAATTCATAGGAATCTCATCAAAGAAATTTGGCTAAGTGTTTTTGTAAAGAATGATTATCACTTTGGTTAAGTGTTTGCGAAGCATATTTGTCCTCGGCTCAGGTCGAGGATCTCTTTTTCTTAGAGCTGATCTTAATCATATCCTTTTTCTTAGGACTTATCACCTTCCATCTTTTTGGCGTTGGGAGTCTTATTGGTTATATAGTCTCATTTTAGTTAATCTTAGCCATCCATTTGTCAATTATCTGAACTCTATGTATAGGAGTTTGTCCCATCATCTGCAATTGCAGGCTTTATGTTAGTTCCTAGCCACCTTTGCAGACTTTCAAATAGTTGAAGTGACCGAAGCATTAGGGTTTACAGGTCACCTCACCATTAAAGCGGCCAGAATGTTGGTAGCGTTCATTTAATGGATGAAGGATATTTTCCCTTCATTAAAGTCGATTTGCCGAGGATGTGGGCATCATCGGCGAGGCCCTTAGATGACTTGGGCTCTTTCCCATTATTCTCGGCCTCTATATTATCCTCGGCGCGGGCCTTGGGCCGGGTACAGAGTGGGCCAGAGTGGTTAATATTTTGGGGCCCCACAATAGCCCCTCAAAATTCTGCTGCACGTCCCCTTGGGCGGGGAGGAGGATTTTGACTTCCTCAGCGTATTTTCGCGCCCTGTTGAGCCTTACCTCTCTGTCAGTGTTATCGTTATTTCAGCTGTTTTTGCAACTTTCTTTTGGCGCAAAGGGCCTGTTCGAGGAGTATTTCCTTGTTAGATCCTCCAGGAGAGGTAGGCTTAAGTTCTGTTATGCTTTTAGTGCTCGTCCTTACTCGGTTTTCGTCCATAGTAAGGTTCATCGCTTAATACCCAAGGATTGGCTTTGCCGAAGATTTAGGCCCGTGGTTAGTACAAAGACCCTGGTTCTGCTCAGTGCGCATATTGCCCTATAGTGTCTAATTTCCACATAGGATTGGGTCCGAAGACCATGCAATGCTCAAGATTTGTCTAACACTTGGTTTTTCGTCTGAAGTATTTGGTTTCCCCAGAGGCCTGAGTTCGGGGACCATGCAGTGCCTTGGTTCTGTCCAGTACCTAGTTTTCTCATTTTCATCTGAAGTATCTGGTTTCCCCAGAGGCTTGGGTCCGAGGACCATGCAATGCCTTGGTTCTGTCCAGTACCTAGTTTTCTCATTTTCATCTGAAGTATCTGGTTTCCCCAGAGGCTTGGGTCCGAGGACCATGCAATGCCTTGGTTCTGTCCAGTACCTAGTTTTCTCATTTTCATCTGAAGTATCTGGTTTCCCCAGAGGCTTGAGTCCGAGGATCATGCAATGCCTTGGTTCTGTCCAGTACCTAGTTTTCTCATTTTCATCTGAAGTATCTGGTTTCCCCAGAGGCTTGGGTCCGAAGACCATGCAATGCCTTGATTCTATCCAGTACCTAGTTTTCTCATTTTCATCTGAAGTATCTAGTTTCCCCAGAGGCTTGGGTCTGAGGACCATGCAATGTCTTGGTTCTGTCCAGTACCTAGTTTTCTCATTTATTTATTATCTTATCTATTTATCCGCTGCCATTTAATTCTACATCGCTATAATCTATAATAAACATTAAACAAATACACTTTCCACGCAACATGATAACACACGCAAGCTGGAGTTGGGGTAGGATAAGACCTTGCTTTGTTCTGCCTCTTCGTTTGACGTGACTTTTCTGATTATGAGGCGTCTCTTGGGTCGATTGAGTAACGCATTTTGACGCTTCAGTGCCTCTTCATTAATGAGGCGTCTCCTCATTAATGTCAGTCATGGATCCACGAGGATCTAACGGCGGATAAGCCCCCTGGGAATTTGGGCAGAATTATTGCCTCCGGAAATCTCTCCCTAGGAATTAATGTGGATTGGCTCTCACCAACTTATCGCCCTCTATAAGAGGCGTTCCTGGGGCAACCTTTTCCTTCACACTTGACAAACATCCGTCTTAAACTTCTCCCAGAAATACTGCCTAAAGATTCTGCAAGAAATAGCAGCTTGAGCCCCCTCTAATGCATTGGCCCTTGGAAAGGGCGTTCCCGAGGATGCTGAGCCCCTATCAGGAGCCGAGGATGGCACCCCGACCCTGGACATCACACTAGGGTTGGGGTAGGAGAAGTTCGAAGATTCTCCTTCTTTTCAACCTAACCAGAGGTGGAACCCTCCTTGTCGTTTGAAGGAGGACCCAGAAAGAACGTAACCTCCTTCCTTTGGATATGGGCGGTTGACCCTCAAAGCCGGCAGCGATGGGGGTGGGAGGGAAACCAGGCGGAACCCAGAAGTGGAGTCGTCCTGTGCCGTGGCCTCTTCCGCCTTCCATGTTGCCTTCTTTTTTCCTTTTCCCTTTTATCTCTTCTTCTTTTGCTCTTCAACGAGCCTTCTTTTCTATCTTTTGTTCCTCTGCCAGCTTTCTTTCCTCCCTTTCCTCCTCTCTTGCTTCACTTCTTTCTATCTTTTGTTCCTCAACGAGCCTTCTTTTCTATCTTTTGTTCCTCTGCCAGCTTTGCTAGGCGTCTGCCTTTGTAGTTAGCTTTAGAACAAGCCCCACGAACATCACTTGTAAGAGATGTAACTTTTTCTTCATATATTAATAAAGAAGTAGACTAGCTTTGTCTCTTTTTACTTTTCGCATATTCTTGTTCTTGTGATTGCTGACTTCTAAATGAATGTTGTTGCTGTAGATTGTATTGTTTTGGTGTTTTATTTTTGAAAGTGTTGCTCTTGATTTCTTTACACCGACCACCGCACTTGCTAGCGCACAAATCCCTCCCCACAGACGGCGCCAATTGTAGGGACCCAAAATGTCTTGGACCCTGGACAATAAAAATTTGTAAAGTGTGGGTAAAAAGGCTTGGCATCATCGAAGTAAACAACGGTTGATATGAAGTTTATAATAAATGATAGATGACATGAAATTCATAGGAATCTCATCAAAGAAATTTGGCTAAGTGTTTTTGTAAAGAATGATTATCACTTTGGTTAAGTGTTTGCAAAGCATATTTGTCCTCGGCTCAGGCCTAGGATCTCTTTTTCTTAGAGCTGATCTTAATCATATCCTTTTTCTTAGGACTTATCACCTTCCATCTTTTTGGCGCTTGGAGTCTTATTGGTTATATAGTCTCATTTTAGTTAATCTTAGCCATCCATTTGTCAATTATCTGAACTCTATGTACAGGGGTTTGTCCCATCATCTGCAATTGTAGGCTTTATGTTAGTTCCTAGCCGCCTTTGCAGACTTTCAAATAGTTGAATTGACTGAAGCATTAGGGTTTGCAAGTCACCTCACCATTAAGGCGGCCAGAATGTTGGTAGCGTTCATTTAATGGATGAAGAATATTTTCCTTTCATCAAAGTCGGTTTGTCGAGGATGTGGGCATCCTCGGCGAGGCCCTTGGATGACTTGGGCTCTTTCCCATTATCCTCGGCCTCTATATTATCCTCAGCGCGAGCCTTGGGCCGGGTACAGAGTGGGCCAGAGTGGTTAATATTTTGGGGCCCCACAGTGTTCTTTATGACAAATTATAGACCGACTTTTTAGTTTTGTTATTTTAAATTGTAGACTTTATAAATTGTAATAATTTAAACACTTTGCCCATAAGTACCAAGAACCACTAAAAAAACAATAAATGCAACCTGTAAGGACTTAAATTGTATTGGACCCTAAACAATAAAATTTGTAGAGTGTGGGTAGAAGGGCTAAGCACTAGCAAAGCAAGCAATGGATGACGTGAAATTCATAGGAATAATAGTAAAGGAATTTGACTAAGTGTTCTTGAGGATAACCACAATGACTTTGGCTATGTGTTTGCGAGGATCTTTATAATGATTTTGGCTAAGTGTTTGTGAAGCAGGTTCGTCCTCGGCTCAGTCTAAGGATCTCTTTCCTTAGAACTGACAAACGCAAGGGTTGTCCTCAGGCACCCTGATAACCCCTTTCTCCATCTCTCCATTTGGGCCCCTTTTTCCTGCTGGGGGTTCTATCTACTATATAGTTTTATTTAGTTGATTATTGCCGTCCATTTATCAGTTATCTGAAATCTGTGTCTGAGGGCTTGTCCCCTCAGCTGCCTTTGCAGGCTTTCTGTTAGTTGAAGTGACCAAGGCGTCACTGTTTGCTGGTCAATTCGCCATTAATGTGGCCAGAGTGTTGGCGGTGTACGTTTAATGGGCGAGTGACAGCTTCCCACCATCAATGTCGGTTTGCCGAGGACGTGAGCATCCTCGGCGAGGTCCCTTGATGACTTGGGCTTCGTACGCTTATCCTCAGGCTCTGCTTCTCCTCGGCGCGGACCTTGGGCCCGATGTGGAATGGGCCGGGGTTATTAAATATTTGAGGCCCCACAATAGCCCCTCAAAATTCTGCTGTCCGACCTTTCGGGTGGGGAAAAGGATTTTGACATTCTCGGGCCTACCATCTTGGCCTGTCGAGCTTTGCCTTTTCTATTAGTGTACTCATCCTTTCAACTGTCCCTACAACTTTCTTTAGCACAAAGGGCTCGCAAGAGGAGTTTTTCCTTACTTCTGTAAGTTTTCTTTTCTTTCTAATCTATAATTTTCCGCCTGAGTTCCTTCTTAGTTCTCCTAAGATGGGTAGGTTTAAATTGTTGTGCTTTAGCGCTCAGCTTTTCTTGGTTTTTGTCCCTAGCAGGGCTCAGTACTTAGCACCAAAGGGACTGGTTTTGTCGTAGGTCTGGGCCTACGGTTAGTACAAAACCCAATTTCTGTCCGGTGTTTAGATCACCCTATAGTGATTAGTTTCATCATAGGTTTGGGTCCAAAGACCATGCCAGGCCTAGGTTCTGTCTAATACTTAGTTTTTAGTCTGAAATAGCTGGTTTCCTCAAAGGCTTGAGTTCGAAGACCACGCAATGCCTAGGTTCTGTCCAATACCTAGTTCTCTAATTTTAAGTAGTTAGTTTCTCCAGAGGCTGGTGTCCGAGGACCATACAATGCCTAGGTTCTGTCTAACACTCAGTTTTTAGTCTGAAGTAGCTGGTTTCCCCAAAGGCTTGAGTCCGAAGACCATGCAATGCCTAGGTTCTGTCCAGTACCTAATTCTCTAATTTTAAGTAGTTAGTTTCCCCAGAGGCTGGTGTCCGAGGACCATACAATGCCTAGGTTCTGTCTAACACTCAGTTTTTAGTCTGAAGTAGCTGGTTTCCCCAAAGGCTTGAGTCCGAAGACCATGCAATGCCTATGTTCTGTCCAGTATCTAGTTCTCTGATTTTAAGTAGTTAATTTCTCCAGAGGCTGGTGTCCGAGGACCATACAATGCCTAGGTTCTGTCTAACACTCAGTTTTTAGTCTGAAGTAGCTGGTTTCCCCAAAGGCTTGACTCCAAAGACCATGCAATGCCTAGGTTCTGTCCAGTACCTAGTTCTCTGATTTTAAGTAATTAGTTTCCCCAGAGGCTTAGTCTGAAGTAGCTGGTTTCCCCAAAGGCTTGACTCCAAAGACCATACAATGCCTAGGTTCTGTCCAGTACCTAGTTCTCTGATTTTAAGTAGTTAGTTTCCCCAGAGGCTAGTGTCCGAGGACCATACAATGCCTAGGTTCTGTCTAACACTCAATTTTTAGTCTGACCTTTCCGTTTGATGTGCCTCTTCTGATTACAAGGCGTCCCTTGAGTTGTTCGAGTAACGCGTTTTGACGCTTCGGTGCCTCCTCATCATTAATGTCCTTACAGATTTACGAGGATCTAACGGCGGATAAGCCCTTTGGAAATTGGGCGGAGTTATTGCCTCCGGTAATTTCTCCCTAGGATTTAATGCGAGTTGTCTCTCACCAATTTTTCGCCTTCTATATAAGGTGTTTCTGGGACAACCTATTTCTTCACACTCCACAAACATTCGTGTTCAACTCACACAAACACATTGTTCAGGGGTTCTGCAAAAATAGCATTTTGAGCCCCACAAAATGAATTGGCCCTTGGAAAGAGCGGTTTCAAAGAGGTCTAGCCCCTTTCAGGAGCCGAGGATGGCACCCCGACCCTGGACGTCATGTTGGGGTTGGGGTAGGAGAAGGTCGAAGATTCTTATTCTTTTCAACCTAACCAGAGGTGGAATCCTCCTTACTGCTTGGAGGGGGATCTAGAAAAGACGTAACCTCCTTCCCTCGGATTTGGATCCGTCGGCCCTCCAAGCCGGCAGTGATGGGTTTGGGAGGGAAACCAGTCGGAACCTAGAGGTGGAATCGTCCGGTGCCGCGGCCTCTTCCGCCTTCAACGTTCCCTTCCTTCCTCCATTTCCTCTTCTCTTGCTCCTCAACCAGCATTCCTTCCTTCCTTTTCTCTTCTTTTGCTCCTCAATCGGCCTTGTTAGGCGTCTTTCTTTGTAGTTAGCTTTAGAACAAGCCCTACGGGCATCAATTGTAAGATGTAACTTTTTCTTCATATATTAATAAAGAAGTAGACCTCTTTCATCTCTTTTATTTTTCGCATATTCTTGTTTCTTGCGATTATTGCCTTCTGTGTGAATGTTGTGGCTGCACGCTGTATTTTTTTTATTTTTTATTTTTAGAAGTGTTGCTTTTAATCTCTTCACATCAACTATCGCACTTGCTAGTACACAAGTCCTCCCCACAGACGGCGCCAATTGTAAGGACTCAAATTGTATTGGACTCTAAACAATAAAATTTGTAGAGTGTAGGTAGAAGGGCTAAGCACTAGCAAAGCAAGCAATGGATGACGTGAAATTCATAGGAATAATAGTAAAGGAATTTGACTAAATGTTCTTGAGGATAATCACAATGACTTTGGCTATGTGTTTGCGAGGATCTTTATAATGATTTTGGCTAAGTGTTAGTAAAGCAGGTTCGTCCTCAGCTCAATCCGAGGATCTCTTTCCTTAGAACTGACAAACGCAAAGGTTGTCCTCGAGCACCCTGATAACCCCCTTCTCTATCTTTCCATTTGGGCCCCTTTTTTCTGTTGGGGGTTCTATCTACTATATAGTTTTATTTAGTTGATCATTGCTGTCCATTTGTCGGTTATCTGAAATCTGTGTCTGAGGGCTTGTCCCTTCAGCCGCCTTTGCAGGCTTTCTGTTAGTTGAAGTGACCAAGGCGTCACTGTTTGCTGGTCAATTCGCCATTAATGTGGTCAGAGTGTTGGCGGTGTACGTTTAATGGGCGAGTGACAGCTTCCAACCATCAATGTCAGTTTGCCGAGGACGTGAGCATCCTCGGCGAGGTCCTTTGATAACTTGGGCTTCATACGCTTATCCTCAGGCTCTGCTTCTCCTCGGCGCGGACCTTGGGCCTGATGTGGAATGGGTTAGGGTTGTTAAATATTTGAGGCCCCACACAACCTATTTATTACGAAAATTTTCTTTTTATTATTTAGGGCTTATTAATTACACCTAATGACCCAAACGGCATTATTTTGGTTTGAGTGCTTGTATATTTTTCCGTATTAAAGAGATGAAGAGGGAGATAGAGGACATGAAAAAATAAAAACTAAGAAAGAGTGAAACCGATATTTAAGATGAGTGAATTGAAATAATGAGCGTCAAAAACAGTTTCTTTGTTATTGGCTTTTATTAGATGCGGACAAAGTGTTAATATTGTCATAACTTATAAAGGATGAGACTTAAAATGACAAAATTAAGGAGTTTAAGTGATAGCCCATCAAGCTAAGAGCCTGTAGCTCAATATGCACCTTGTACAGTTTTCCAACAAACGTATAGGATTCAAATCTCCTCATTCCTAGCTATCAAATAATTTTCAATTATCAAATAATATATATATATATATATATATATATATATATATATATATATATATATGAGTTTTACTAATGTATGCTCTTAAGGCATATGTTAGTAAACAATTTTAGAAAAAAATTTATCAGGAATTGAAAAAACTGTCAAACTTTTTGACAGTTTTTCAATTCCTGATAATTTAAAAAAAAAAAAAAGATTGTTAATGTATACCCCAAGAGCATATATTAACCGAACCCAATGGTAATGACATCATTTGTGGTGTCTCATTTTATGTCTATCAAATCTCACCTCCGCATCTCCCTCCCTCCTATCTACCTGTCACAAAAATTGACAAATTAGAAACTTAGAATTTAATTTGTCATAACCATAAACCATAGTATATATATATATATATATATATATATATATATATATATATATTTATAAATATAGAGGAACTTCACTTATAATGTATTACTTAGAAAACTTACATCAGTCCATGTATAATAACATAAGAGTAATGTTTGTACATCCAACATCAGTCTATCTAAAATTATGTAATTTAGATTGTTCCTTCAGTTATCATATAAATATAGACAACTACTATTCACATGCAAATCTATTTTTTATGAGAGGTGCTACGTTCACAACATTTTTACAATAATAAAAAATTAATAAAAAATAATATTTTAATAAAATATAGTATAAAATAAATAATCTGATATAAATATTTTTAAAAAGTTATTGTATAAAAAAAATTTCTTATTATAAAATACACATACAAAATTTGCATGCCTGAACTGATGCCAACGCTCTAAAAGTAAAAAATTTCAGACATAAGAACAACTCATGACAAAAGGTGTACAACTTTATGGAATTGGCAAAAGCAAAATAGTTTAAAATTTAAATTTTAGTAGCTTGTCCTCCCAATTTCCCAAATTAGGACCAAAATATATTTATTTATTTTTTCAAGAAGACCAATTTTTTGTTGTACCTACCCACTTTAGGTGGGCCGACCCGAATAACTCGCCAGCTCAAACCGCTCCCATTCAAATTACTTGTCCAAGGTCCAAACTCCAAAAGTGTAGTTTGAACTTTGAGCTGTCCGATAATAATAATAATTTAATATTAATATAGTATCAGTGTATGTGTATAACCCAAAATAAACAAAACTCTCTCTCGGAGTTTCAAAAAAATTTCCCATTTGGAAAAAAAAAAAAAAATCACAAATCCTAATCTCTTTGCCTCAAATTTGAAAACTTTCCAGACTCTGACTCACGCTTCCGAAGGTAAATATATATATATATATATCGAAGAATTTTTTTGTATTTTTGTTGTATTAGTATGTTATTTTTATTTGGATTTTTCATGAATTCATGTTGAAGGCTCTCGCTTTATCGCCAAATGATTCAAACCCATGTTGAATTTTAGCTTTTCTTTTTATAAATTGCAATACCCATTACTGTTAAAGTATTTGATTCTTCATTTCTGAGAAATCAGTGAATGTTAGAAATTTTATTTATTTGTTTTTTTTAATTGGGAGAAGATGTTGTGTAAATTGTTAGTGGAAACTATACGTAAATTATAGGGTACTTGAAATACGTTTTTTGTTTGTTTTGTTTTGTTCTTTATGGGATTTTATTTCTTATCTTGTGTGGAAATTTTGAAAAATGATCCATATTTTTGAAGTTAATAGAGTTATGGGCCAGAAAGCATAGTAATGTCATCATAACTATTTTTGCGAAATGACGAATGCATTGTGTTCTTGTATTCTTGAAGGGAAAATTGTAAGCAATTTCTCACTTTTTTTTGTCCTGGGTTTTTCTCTTGTTTTTCAGAGGCTTACATGAATATGTTGAATTATCTATGTTAATCATTTGTTTACTATTAATGACATTAATTTATGTTGTTCTTATGTCATGACGGGCTCTGATAGTTTAATAAATGAATACAGGGTAATCATACATTTTGAACATTTGTTTCGCTTTTCTGTTCACGAATGTCTCATTGCACGAAGAATGATAGTGATTACTCTTCTGACGTTGAGGAACTCATACAGATTGGGACTAGATTTAGAGAGGTATATTTCATGCCCATTTACCTACTTTTATGTATGTTTTTAAGGATGTTGTTAACGGAAATTTAATTTGTTGCCTTAAAATTATCTTAAGAGTACTTTTTTATTGATAAATTCTCCTAGAGTACTGTAAGCAGCTAGTTATTGAGTTGAACTGTTAACATTTTTATTTTTGTTTTTTATAATTCTATATTTGGGGGAGGGGGGACTTGAACCCTGGATGTCTCCGTTGGTAACCCTGGGAAGTGCCATTTGAGCTACTAGTCTACAACGCTCTTGGCTGAAGTGTCAACATTAATTTATATTAGCAATTTATATGTGAAAATTGCCATGAAATATTCTGCAATGAAGAGCTTGAGGAAGTAACTGTTACTGCTTGAGCAACACGTTTCATTCTTCATAAAATCATTGCCTGAGTTTAGGATTGATGATTTTGGGGTAAAAACAATTAAAAGAAAAGAAAAAAGAAAAAAAAAAACTACCAAGGTGTTGTCTTAGATTGCATGAACAAGTTAATTGAAAGTAGCAGTGACTTGTTCCCATCCCTTCTTCTGTTAAGAGAAGTGTGAGGCAGTGGATTCAGTTCAAAGTTGGTTCTGTTGACTGTACCTTTCTGTGGTTCAATTGTTGGCACCCTCTTTGTCCTCTCTATGTAAGATTTGGTCAAAGATGCTTTATGATGTTGCTGGTGGTAATAAAGCCAAGGTTTCAGATGTGCTGCTGAATGGTACCTGGAAGATGCTCCCTGCAAAATCTGAAGCTCTAGCTTAGATTCAAAGTGCCTTATCTAGCATTCCGTTGTGTGAAGCTGACTGGCCATTTTGGATTCCATCTAGAAGTGGGATTTGTTATTGCAAGGAAACATTAAAATGATTGGTGGGAAACTGCCATAAGTTTCTTGGTGGGTCGCTATCTAGTTCAGAAATCAGTTTTAAAGTGTTCCTTCATTTGTTGACTGGCTGTTAAAATAGACTCTTTACAAAAGATAGGTTGTTTTTTTAAGGGTTTCCGTGGTGATCCTCTCAATAGCAGAGTGAAGTAGAAGACATAAGCTGTCTTTTCTTTGATTAGCTTCTCTAGCCTAATTAACTAATTTGGATAAGGTGATGCATCCATCAAAGATAAATTCGTTACTACACAAACTTGTCTTAATTCTACTTTAAGCAGATTAGCTTGGACTGCCTCGATCTATTTCATTTGGTTGGAGGGGAATGCTTGTGCTTTTGGTGAAAGTTCTAGAATTGAGAAGAGTTGATCCATCAAATAAAGGAGGCTTTAAGATTTCAGTTGGCTGCTATGAGGAAGGTCCCAAGGTCATAGGAAGCTCTGCTACATCTGGAAGCTTTCGGATTTAGTCCATGAGGGTTCTCAGTTAGACTCATGTTTTGTTAGGTTTCAAATGTAATCTGTATTGTTTGCTGTTGCTAGTTTCAGTGTGTAGTGTTTGTCATTGTTGACTAGTAGCAGCTATGCTGCTTCTTTGTATCCTGTTTTGCAGGCATCCTTGGTCTGAATAAAATTACTATTCATCCTAAAAAGAAAAAGAAACTGGCTGTCACTTTGTCCTATTTTGGGAAGACCTTACTTTAGTAATATTTTCGAGCTGTTGGCTGGGCCAATGTTCTTTTGTTATCAATTCATATTTTAATATGGATATCTGTAAGTGGTCTCGCTAATTGATACCTTTCTCTTTTATTATTGATCAATTTATTTAATTGTATGCAGTTAAGGAAAGAAAAGGACATGCTGAAAGATTCACAATCCCAAAGCTTTGATCTGATCAAGGTAATGTTTTGATTCTATAAGAGTTTTCTTTTCATTTCAATAGATTGTGAAACAGAAGAAATTCATTTTCTTTGATATGCTTAAGTCATTTATTTGATTCCTCTTTGGATGTATGAACTATGTATGGGCATGTTGTTTTTCCATTTCATTGGCCTCTACATGTGTTATTTTCTATTTACTTTCAGTTTGTTACTTACATTTTCTTGTAATATAGAAACTAGTGAAGTAAGGGAAAAAATTGTTGTTACAAATTATAATATTTTCAAATGCAGTTGTAGCATGCTTTGAACTGCATGAATTAGATAGTGGATTTCAAAGAGAATAATTGACTGTTGTGACATTGTGTAGGCCGATCTTGAATACTTACCTCTTAATGAAATAAATATTATGATATGTAAACTAATAAGATAGACTGAATTGTTCAACTTAGTATATATTGTAAGTGACACATACCTTTGTAATTGTTTCTGGTTATTTTGTGAATCAGTTGCTGGAAAAGGAGTGTCCAAATCAAACATTGTTTTCCAAATTGTCCACAAATCTTCTAATTATAATTTTCAGAATAGCATGTGAAGAAAATCCCTAATTTGAAGCAAAAATGTTGATACAAGGGCAAAATAAGGTGGGGATATTAAAGGATATAAAATGAAAAACAGAATATTGTGGTTTTAACTTTCTGCTCCATTACTCTTCTTTGGTCTATAAAGAAGTTGTTGCTGTTTAACCAGAAAAATATATTCTGGCAGAATATCCATAAGGTTCTAGAATTATCATCTCCAGCATTGTATCTGATTTCAGACTTTTGTTTGACACAGAGACTAGAGCTACATGTGAAATCATTGTCAGAGGCTCGTACAGAAGACAAGAAACACATTGAAAAGTTGGAAAAAGAGCTGTTGAACTGCTTTCAAGAAATAGGTAGTTATTCACTTATTCTTGTATTTCAAGATAAATATTTGCTTAAGTTGTTAAGTTTCTGCAGCTGATTTTGATTTTTTTTAACAGGATTTCCTTGTGTGTGGAACTATTGTAGCTTGTTTGCATTCTATTAAATTATGATGTCTATTAATAAAGGATGAAAAGACTCATTGAGTGCATGTGTATTTACCAATGAAACAAATCGATGATGTCTTCTTAGTATTATAAATTGCCATCTCTGAAACATGCATTTTGATAATGATAGATGTTTCAGTGGCATTTGATAAAGTCGTCTATATTTGATTCCTCAGGCTCTATTCCATTTTTTGTCTGGTATACAAACCATGGATGACGTTGATTTCATTCTATTATTTGATGAATGTGTTGTAATGTATTATTTCCTCTAAAGTAAGCATTCTATTATTTGATGAATGTGTTCCAAACTCTTTTGGGGCTCGTACGGTAGTTACGGCAATGTAGAAACTGAAACAGTATCATGCAAGTGCTCATGATATTATAACCCCTAATTAATCCCTTATAAGGTATTCTGATCAATTATATCAAGAGTTAGGGCCTAATGCCCTCTTTTGTAAATAGTTTGTGAGTGATTACACCGGCTTTAGGGGAAAAGCAGTTAATGTATCTATGGTTCCAACAATAAGATCATTTGTGTTCAACACATATATTATTATGTGATTCCACTTTTTTAACTCTTGCTTTCCAATATTTTTCAGCCATCTGGGCTTTTTAGGATGTATCCTTTATGGTAGTTATCAATGACAATATAATGATGTGTGCACATTGATGGCCTTGGCAGCATGCTGTCCTCCATCCATGACTTGACATTTTAACAGTTTTCTTTGGCTTAACCAATCACAACATTCATCACAGATTACCTGCAGGATCAACTAAATGTAAGGAACACAGAGGTGAACTGCCTGGAAGAGCATGTACACAGCCTTGAGCTGAAATTATCAGACATGGAAGATTTACCAGAGAAAGTTGACAGGCTAAGGGAGGAGCTGAAGAGATCCACTTCAGAGCGGTTGTTCTTGTTGCAGGAACTGGAAAGCAAAGAAGTGGAGTTACAAAATTCAAATTTGTGCATAGGGAAACTAGAGGAGTCAATCTCATCCATGGCATTAGAGTCTGAATGTGAAATAGAAAGCATGAGGCTTGATATCACGGCTTTGGAGCAGAGTTGCCTTGAGGCTAAGAAAATCCAGGAAGAAACTGTTCAAGAAAAAGCTAGGATGAATGATTTGATTGAAGAGCTTGAGGTTCAGTTTCAAAGTGCACAGAAAATTATGGAACACCTAGATAAGGAAAATAAGGAACTGAAGGAAAAGCTTGATAAATCTGAAATGAATGCCAGGGTATTTTGTCAAAAATTTGAAGAATGGCTGGAAAACAAGGACAGATCAGATCAGAAGTCTCAGACTTCCTTGAGTAAACTAGAGAACAAGATTAGTATATATAAAGAAATTAGGTACGTTTCAACTTATAATTGTTTTTGTTTACTAATTAACTTGTATGCGATTCATGTCCAGTAAAGAATGTTTTTTGATAATATTATAATGCTGAGAAAGGGAAGAATCTTTTGTTATTGTCTGCTCTTTAGACCTGCCAGAGGCACTTTTGCTATCCATATATCAGTAGTCTCTAACCATAAAATCTTTGTTTATGGTAATCTCTCTGGCTCAATAAATCTACTTATCAAGGGGTTTTTTTTTTTTTTGGGGATCTTGGACTGGGTAGTTACTTCTTATGGGATTTGACTTTGTCTTGATGTCTTCCTTGGTGGATCCATTTTTTTGGTGTTTTATAACAACTCTTGGTTGGTGTTGCTTAAAAGTAACGAGTGGAATATTATGTAGTTTCAGTTACAGTCTTTTCGAGGATAATCAAATGCAATTTATTTTTTCAGAAAAAAGAAGTCGAAATGAGGAAAAAAAATGAATATTATATATAATGGACAGGGGGGTTCGGGGCAGGGGGAGGGGAGGGCATGGATGTGTGAAACTGCACATTGTTGACTTTCAAAATTTGCACCATTTTGGAGGGATGGTGTTGGAAGATGAAAGAAGGAATTCCTCAACTTATCTTCAATAGATTATAAACCATCAATTCTATTCATTTGGCACCTGCATTTTAGGCCTTAAGTGTGCTTATCTTTTTAATTTTTAGTTTTTGACCCAAAATCCAAATGAGGAGATGTTAAACATGTATTTTTGTTAAGATTATCTTGAGGAAAAAATGCCATATTAAGTTTTGTTTTCGAAGTCCTGAAAAGTTTTACTAATTGTATAAGTTTATATTCAGTTTCCCTTCTTTTGACATCTGTATGATATTTTGATAATTTCTGAAGCAGTTATGGAGAAGTCATGGGTCAACTCCTCTCAAAATTGGCAATGGTAGGGGCACCTGATGCAGATTCAAGAAATGAGATGGAGAAGATGTCACGACAGATCCAAGACTATGAAATTCTTGTGAAGCAACTTAAGGTATGACCATCCACAGAAGTGCCTCCTTTAACAGTATATAAGTGATCAATCTCAGTAAGCTGCATAAATAAATTTCGGTTACTAGTGAGATTGAGTACCCTAGGTTCCTCTCTTTTCTGGACTTTAGGGTTTTATGACTTGATTTTAACCCATAGAAGTTCACATACTAACGGTTGCTACTTGCCAGGAAGAATTGAGAGAGGAAAAGTTAAGAGCAAAGGAAGAAGCAGAGGACCTAGCACAAGAGATGGCTGAGTTTAGGTACCAAATTACAGGTTTGCTTGAAGAAGAGTGCAGGCGCCGCGCTTGCATTGAGCAGGCATCTTTGCAGAGAATTGCAGAATTAGAGGCACAGGTATTGATGTTTAAACTTGTAATCTTTCATGTAAGCATTTAAAGAAATAAACTTAAATTGTAAAAGTTATAATCTTGTTTTTGTGATCAAGGTTCAAAAAGAAAAGAGGAAACCCTACACTGCTGTCATGCCTTACCATGAAGCATAGAGATTATCAAAAGCTTTCAGGGATCCATCATCCATGTACAGAAGTATTGAGGTTTGTATCACTTTAAAGTCTCTTCTAAATTGCTGATAATTCACTTGTAAAAGCACTCTTAACAGAATCACTTTCACTGTTTCTTGCTCATAAAATGATACTTCTTATCCATCTAAGGTGCTTCATATTCCTGAATGCCTGAATTATTCTGTGCAGGAGTTATGTGTGATACTCCAGACGGAAACAATGCGTGAAGCTGTCAAAGATTGCAAACCTGGGAAGTCTGTCTATAGATTGTTTGTGAAATAAGTTTTATAATGCAAAACTTATTAATTGGCTTCCAAAGATGATGCAAGGTAACATAGGTTCTGTAACAAGTGGAATTTGTAATCGTGAAATCAATTGTTACCGCAGTATAGTTGGTAGTTCTAACATCCATTAGTGTCCTACAAGTATGCAGTGCAAAGCTAAATGATCATGACAATTATCACCACAGCAATGGAGCACACTGCAGATAACTTTTTATGGCTACAAAGTGCTTGCGTCAAACTTCTTTCTTTCTTTTTTTGGGTTTTTGATTTTTTTGGGGGTGAGGAATAAGATTCAGCAATTGATGTAATCTTGTGGATATTCGAAGATTACAAAATGGCAAGGTCTTGCGTGTATTCACTTGCCATTTTTAATCTGATTGTCTATGTCAATGTGGTTGGCTTTTCATTATCATAAATCTCAATGAATCTATGATTTTTTTTTATTTTTTTTATTTTTATACAAGATAGAAATTCTACTCTAGCCTAATTTAAGTATATATGTGTGTGAAGCTCTCTTCTGGAAACTTGAATCTCGGCCCTTACTCCCTACACTCCACAACCACAACCACTTATGATTAAAACTAAGATCAATGTGTAACATTGATAAATAGTACTCTTTGAATAATTGAGCATAATTAATGACCAACATTTGCACGTTTTTATTAATATTTTTCTTCTCAAGTTTTGTAACCATTAAACTATTTAGACAATGTTCTAAGGCCCCCGAAAATAAAATATGTTATATCTCTTTGCTTTATAGTATTGCACAAAAATAATTATAGAAAAAGTGAAACTTAGAATTTTTTTTTTTTTAAATACATCTTTTATTGATCGATATAATGTCTTGTTTATCTTATAATGTAAAAATTTTAATTAAGGCTTAAAATTTTAATAAATAAAAATAATTTTAAAAATATTATACTCTTTTTGAATGCTCAGCATTTTATTCATAGGTTTTACTATGTTTGTAGTAGTTTAAGAGTATAAAAAAATTTTATCTTTCAAAAATTTTACTCTTCTTAAGTTTCTTCAGATTTTATATTAATCCTCTAACTTTACTTTCATTTATTTCAGTCTTCTATGTTTTAAATTTATTCAATTAAGGCCTTTCTAGCCTTTCTGTCAACTTTTATTAAAATTTTTTGAAAAAAAAAATTTAGAAAATATTTTTCAATCATTAACTAAAATTTTTTAATTAAAAAATTTTGAAGAAAAATCTAAAAAATTGAAAAATTAATCACAACATATAACAAAAGTTGATGAAAAAACCTTAATCAAATAAACTTGAAAGTTAGAGAATTAAAATGAACAAAAGCAAAGTTAGAGGACTGAAATGAAATCTGAAGAAACTTAAAGGGTTAGTTTTGCATTTTAACCAATACGGCCAAGAGAGACATTGACTATTTAAAATATGATATTTTATTTTGACATTGTTTAGATATATTTAGAATTAAAAGTTTTAAAATATGTTTTTATAAATATATGGAATTAATCCAATTAATGTATTCAATTATATAAAAATGTGGGTTTCTTTTTTCTAATTCATTTATTGCTTATAAATATTAAGTAACAATACATTTTAAATTTGCATTTAACCCCAAAAAGTGTTATGTCAGCCCTAAACTATGCCATATTTTTGTGGACGGTGAATTTGAGCGAGCTTTGAAAATAATCTATTCGAAATGGAATTGATATATTCTATAGAAATTATACTGTTTAGAATTTACAAGTTTTTTAATATTTTATTTTATATTTAAAATACTATAAGTATATGAACAATCTTCATAAGTGACCATATTTTGCATGAAAGCCATTTAACATGATAATAACATAGTTAAGGCCAAAGTTGTTAAGAAAACAAAATCAATGGTTTTGCAAAGAAGTGTTAAACGAGTATCATTATTAGGATATTGGAAGAAACTAATAATTCTTCATAAAAGATCTCATTTTAAATTGTCAACTTAGGCCACAAAATGTATTGAGATGACTTTGTTTTTATGAAAAGATACAATTGATCTTGTTACAATTGCTATTGTTAAATTATCAATTCGATGACTTGTATGCAATTGGTAAAGCGATCAGAGAAAACTAATCTCATGGCAAATTCAAGGGGCAAAGAACCAGGATCTGCAGAATTAGTATGAACAGAATCTGGTATGACAGATTCTGGTACGGTAGAATCTGATATGACAGGAAGAACAGGGTCTAAAATTTGGTCAGAAACCTGAATAGGACTAGAAGCAGAAGATGGAATACTTGGTGAAGGAATAACAGGGTCTAGAAACATGAAATTAAATGGAGTAGCCACATTAGGACAAATGTGAGGAAGAAAATCAGAGAACTGTGGTGAAGTGGCAGAAGAAATGAATGGGAAAACATTTTCATGAAAAGAAGTTGAATAACCGATTCAGTAACTTGTCTGTGACATTGCAACTGATAAAGTGATAATTTATAACTTTAAAGATGTAAAGTACACAAGCCGGTGAAAGTGAGCAAACAGATATAGCTAAGAAAGATAACATCCATACCCTCCACGTGGATGGCTTTGAGTTACGAGAAAACATGTTTCAGTGAAGGAAGCCACGCCTTTGGCTCGTGCCAATAGCATGAGTGCCATTGAAGGAAGAAATGTGTGCAGTCTGGTATGGACACCAAGTACTATCATGAGAGAGATATGAGCTCTCTTTGGTCAGGTTCTCCAAAACACCTCGCATTGGTTAGTACAAGTTAGGACCACTGCCCAGGACACATATAATATCCTCAAACCTCACACTTTCCCTCTCTCCCTCCTTGGTTGTCCTTGACATAGTACAAAGCCACCCTTCAGCCTGGCCACTACCTTTGTAGACATGGTTTTTCTCTCTCATCTATTTGAGGTATAGTATAGATCATAGTTGTCTTAGGGTTTACAATGTGCAATAGGATTGGGACACCTAACCTTGTACAGCCAGCAACATTTCTTGTACTATAAGAGGAGAATGTTGTTAAGCAAGAAAGGGAGAAAAAATCTGGGTAGAAAGTTAAGGGCAAAAAAGTGTAAGGGTTTTGGGAAAGAAGGAACACTGTATAATACTTAGCTTTTATAATAAAAATTGCATAGTTTCTAAGGGATAAGGGTACTCCATCCTTCATCCCACCATGGTTTTTTTATTCCACGTATACACTTTTGTCTTTCTCCATTGCTTTTCTGTTCTGCCATTTTTTTTTTTTCTCTTTTACAGTTTTATATATAAAAAAAAATGTCATTTTTAATTTATACTGAGTAAGCATGACACCCAAATGTACTGTTAGGGACGGGTTTAGGTCACAAACATCTAAACCTTTCTAAAACCTATCTTGCACGTACAGATAAAGTAATTAGTTGGTTGCTAAAATTGAAAGGAAACAGTTCTTGTATGTCACCCATGTTTATTAATATGGCATAATCTTTGGAAATGGTTTCAAGAAAATAACTATAATTACAATAAAAAAGAGGTTTTAAATGTTTTAAATAAGCTGGCTTGTAAATTTAAACAAGCTTAGATTTATCAGAGAACTAGGCATTGAACATAACCTACTGGCATTTCCTTAGCCATTAAGAATAGAAATCAATTAGCCAAAGGACTTTGTCGTGTTGCTTTAAAAACTTAATGAGGATAGTCTTGTTTTCTGTGAAAATATTAGTATATTGACACAATCATATTAATATAATCAATATCAATATATCAATATATATATATATATATATATATACCATGTGGAAGAGTATGAGATTTTACTAAGTGATATGTTCCTTAAGTCTCTCTCATTTAAGCTTCCACCTCGTCAAAATTTGTATTTATGTCAAATTTTAGTTTATTGAATGTGCCAATGGAGTGAATGCATATATAAATTATCTATAATTGAGTTTCCTAAAAATAAAAATTATCTATTGGTGTGCACTTATATATATATATATATAAAGTATATTATATGGTTTTTTTTAAATTTTATATAAGAAAATAAAAACTTCTTATTGGAGACCATGCAGTTATGCCATGTGGCGCTTTATTAGAGTAATTTTTTCATTTAACTTTCCACCTCACATTCTTTACATATTTTGGATTATAATAAAATTCTATTTATAGGATATTACTATTTCATTGAGTGTTTAAACTACCATTATCAAAATTCAATAACATAAACGTGACATCATAAATTTTCTATAATATTTCTACATGTCAACTAAACGTTAACTTTATATTATAAAAATTTTACACTAACTCCAATGCATTGAAAAAACAAAAATTATGACTAAACAAACAATCAACTTATTACATCACATGATTACTAATTTTTTATTTTATGACATTTCCTACATAGTCTAAATTCTTCATCCCTTTAATTTTGTATTGCATCATTAATTTAACAAAAACCTCTCCATTTTATCGCCACATTACTTCATTTACGAGGCCCCATTGCTATTAATATATATATATATATATATATATATATATATATATATATTTGATAGGACATTGCTATTAATTCTAATCTCTTTGTTTTGCTTTGGGTTTGGGTCAAATCTCTTAGCTGACTTTTCAAGTACTCGGACCCATAATAAATCAACTTTGTTTTATATGAACTCTTTGTCCTTGACTGCAGTGACACTTTTGTGAATATAAATCCATTCATTAATATGAGTAAATTTTTATTGCAAAAATTTACTTGTCAATCAAATGGCCTGAAAAAATTGTCACAATTTACATACTTGTGATTTACTAAAAAATTAAGTTTAGACTATAGGACAATTTACTCCATTTGCTTTTGTGTTTATAATTATGAATGTCGAACCTTAAGCTGTGTCATTCCTATTTTTAGAGTAGTTGTAAGGACTAAAATTGTGGTCACCCAATAATCTCTCCCTCACAATGAAACTCCTGTGAGTCGAACCCATGTCCTTGGCTCTGATAGCATTTGCCATACCATGAGCTGTGTCATCTCGCCTTAAAACCAATTGGTTATAAGGAAGATACACTCAAATCTTTTATAGCTTTCAACATCACATCACGTGAGTATGTTTTTAGAGAAGTTGTAGGGAGTCAAATTTTGGTTCCTCTAACAATGAGCAAATCACATAAATATGGAGTTTCCATTTGTTTGGTTTGCTACTGTAGACATCAAAATTTTATAATGTATTCACAACCGTCCAATTGTTCATGATAAAATATTTGTGATCAAATTAATCTCCAATTGATGATGTGGATGATTAGCAAATGAAATTAAGTCACGTGGCAACATCAAATAAAGAAAGCCATATGGCAAGTGTCAGAAGAAAAGACATATATGAAAAGTTCTTATTAAATGAAATGCCAAATTAAATTCATAATTCAACTCTCAATAAATGCTGAGAGAAAATTCCAAATTAAATACTATTGAGGTGCTTATAAATAGAAGCTTCTCATGTGAGAAAAGGGGGTAACTTAGAGAGGAAAAAAATCCCTACTAACACTCTATCAAAATAGAGAGTCATCTCTAAGTCCAAAAAAGCATTCTTGCTCCCTCAAAATCAAGGCTCGTTTCTACTTCTTCAAATCAAAGTAGAGATTTTCCTTCAATTAAGTTCGAGATCAAGCCAACGGCCCTCAACTTCAAATCAAAACTCACACACATCCAATCACACATCCAACTTGGAGACATCAAAGTACGATTCAAGATCAAGCTTCATAGCCCTTCAGATCGTAAAGTTACTTGGAGATTGAATCAGAGGAGTTTTATTGTATTCTTTCATTGTAAATAGTCATACAAAGGATTGTACTCACATATATACAAATCAAATACAAATTGATTAATTGCTACACTATTCGTGATCGTGTGATTTATCTTTTATGAAAATTGTGTGTACAGTTACACTTACACCCCTTCTTTGATGGTGTTTCCATGTGGTTTGGTTTGTTATACTTACACCCCGTCTTTGATGGACCTCTTGTGATGTGCACATAAAAGATATTACTAAAAAAAATGAAGAAACGATAATGCACATAATAAATACTAGCCTCATTATACGTATTTTGCACATGCAATGAAAATGTTTTTTGGGTTTATTGTCATAATTTTCTATTCATAACCAAATTTTTTATAAAATCTTTCATATAGTTCACGCATCATAGAAGGTCATAGTTACTAATGCACAATATATGTATTTTTTTTATTTTTTATTTTATGAGACTTGGGTAGTTTCTTTTAATAGAACTAGAGATTTTTTTTTTTTTTTTTAATATTGTAAATATGAATGTGGTAGGGTAGTCCTTTTAATAGAACATTTCGTTTTTTTTTTTTAATTATTATTATTCTTTTTAAGAACATGGGTAGTTTTGGTTGTGTACATGGGGTAGTAGGAATTTTTTATTTTTATTTTTAGTGATAAATGTTGGGTAGGAACTTTGTATCTATCTCCTATCTAGTGGAGAGTTTTTCCCCTTATATGTTTTTTTGTTTTTAAGTTTTGTCTATTTGCTATTTTAACCTCATTTCTTATGTTTTAGGAATAAGTTAATTATATCATGAGTACTTTTGGAATTAAAAAATGACAATAATTAACTTTCTAAATCCTTTTAATATATAGAGATAACTAAAAACACTAAAAACGATTATATGCACATAATCGATATTACTAAAAAAAATGAAGAAACAAATTCCAAAAAAAAGAAGAAGAAGAAAGAACTAAAATGACAAAAGGCCTCTTATTTTTTGTAATAAAAGAAGGAAAAAATAAGAGTATAATTATAATTTTGTACTTTGATGTTATTGATGTTAGTTATTTGCTCCATTTTTTTAAACTACAATGAATGTAAATGTCTGTAAAGAAATCACGTGAGACCTTCGTATCAATGGAAAATCATCAAAATGTGAATCTATAATGTGTTACAAAATATTTACAAGTAAGTTATATCATCAAATTTCTTTAAATTCATTAATTTAATATCCTCAAATCTAAATGCAATTTAAGTGAGTATTTGATAACTTTTTGCTAAACATTTGAATTTGAGAACCTCTTTTTTTTTTTTTTTTTTGATAAGCTTGAATTAGATAACTTTTTTAGCAGATATATTTGTCATTCTAATGATTCCATTCAAATAAAAGTAACTTTTTGTCCACTATCTTTTGTCAATCGCAACATGATATTAAAAGAATAATATTCAATAAATAATACACTAAAATATAAAGGAAAACTAATATACAAATTGTCAAATGCAGAGGTCATGAATCATGATATGAACACCTTTTCCATATTTAAAGAGAGAGAGAGAGAGAGAGACATGGTTGCCTTGTATTGATAGTTCGAGCCCACCTTGCAAAGGTCTTACCTTCCAATGGAAAAGAAATCGTCAAAGTCAAAAGAGTCGATCTGGTACGGGCGTGTCCCTTGTGGGAAAGAAGATATCAAAGTTTAACCGGCCCGATAAAACATAAAATAAAAATTATAAAATAAGATATTAGTATATTACCAAAAGAAAATAAATAAATATATAAACAAAAGAATAAATAAAGAGAAGGATAGGTGGTGTAAATTGGGATCAAAGTTTATCCCCAATTTGTCTTATTTAGCCATAAGACAGTAAAAACAATTACAAGGACAATTTTTCTTAAGACAAATTATGATTAAGTGTTATTTGTCATTGATATTATTTTTATTATCTATTAATTATTAACAAGTCATTTAGACTTTGTAAAAAGAATGATAATTTTTTTTCATAAATATGAAAAATATATATATATAAAAAATTTAAACTTTAAATGTGTATGTTGAAAATATTAAAAAATGTTAACTTTTTCTTTTTAAATCTAGTAAAAATAGTAAGTTATAATTTGAGCGTGATTACATAAATAACATTAATTGTACAATTTTTATTATACAAATAAAATATATCAAAAAATAAATTTTTTTTAAAAATTACAAAATTGAGTGTCCATATGGTGATCGAAAATTTTATTTTTTATATAAAAAAAAAAAAAACTGAGAGAGAAGTGAAAAACACTTCTACAGTGACTTTTTATTTTTTTATTATTTTTAATAATAGATGGAAAAAACAGTGAATTTAGTCTTTACTCGGTTTTAAATGTTAAATGCGCTTTCGTGCCAGTTTCCAAATTCCAAACTGTAGACTTTCTATGGTTTCTAGACTCACGCGATTTGAGTCGTCATTGCGTTTGTGTTTGTGACTTTGTGTTTGTGTGTGTGCAGACTCTGCACAACAAGCTTTGCTAAAGTCCTCATTTGAACCAGTCTAGCCGTCACTTTCTCTCTCTTTCTCTAGAATATATTGGGTGTGTGTGTGTGCGCGCAAACCACAACTCTTCATTGTTGCAAGATTGTATCTTTGATTTGGTGGAACATTTTTTCTGAGGTACCCAGATTGTGTTCTCTTATCTACTTGTCTTCCTCAATAGAAATTCAACTTGTTTTTTCTGATTCTGTTCCTGGGTCTTCGTTAAAATCTTTTTATCTATCTGGGTTTTCTTTAATTTCTCTTTTATCTCTCATGTTATTATCGTACGGTCAACCAACTCCACTTGTATATGTGCTTTCCTGTTTCTTGTTTTTTAAGGCTATAAAAACGGGACCCATTTTTTAGTTTTACTTAGCGTGTATGTCTTTATGATCCCAAAGTAGAATTGTACTTCAACTCTCATTTCTGAAATTCAGGTACTTTTTTTTTTTTTTTTTTTTTTTTTTTTATCAATATCTTTGATGGGTTGTGTTCTGTTTTTAATTTTTTTTGTAATCCTATGTTTGGTTGGTGAGAAATTGGAGGAAAAGAAAATCAAAATAAAAAATTTGAAGTTAAGTAGAAAAGAAATTGTTGTTTTGATTGTTAGAGAATGAGAGTAAAGTCAACTAAATCCAATTGCTGGGCTCATCTTAGATGAGGTTTTAATATGTTGGGTTCTTGATTGATGACTAATTTTAGATTCAAGAAATTTTTTTTCCCCTCCACTTTTCTTGGAACCTAGCAGAGCGGGTATCTTGATTCTTTATGTGTGCTTTAATTTTTTAAAATTTATTCTCTTTTTGTTTAGGATTCTTGTAGTCTTTATATTTACTCATCAAAAAATTAATTTTCTTTTTCCTTTTGTTCTATATAGTTCGTAGTCAAATTGTCCAACAGTATCTTTTCTTTGCAAGAATGTGAAATAGAAAAAGAAAGGAATATGATTAACTTTTTATGATTGCCTTGGTTGTATTCCCTCTTGATATAAGAATTTTGGACATGCTTTATGAGTCTCCTAATTCCATATCTAACTTTCCTGCATCATGGTGATGAATAAACCTTAGTTATATTGCTCCTTTGTGTTTATTTTATTTTATATTTTTCCTCATTGAACCTTTCAGTTTTGGACTATTGTTTAAAGTTTTTCCTCAGCTATATTAATACTGTTAGGCTGTCCTTTAGTCTTGAAGGCTAGATGTATTTTACACTGAATGCTTTCTGAAATTGGCTTGTTGGCTTTTGATTGTTTCTCTTTATAATTACTGGTACAATCTCATATGTATTTTCTTTTGTTTACTTCTGCAGGAACATTGTTGATCTGTGTACAGTTCAGTAGTATCGTGGTTTCATTTGCAATATCTTGTACGCCATCATCTTTCTGACTAGATTGTGCATAATCTTCATTTGAAAATGTTTGGTTTAAGGAAATCTCCTTTGAAGGTTGCTAAACATAACTCAGTTGATCCTGGATATCCTGTTCAAGCTAGCTCGAACCCTTTTGACAATGAGATTGATCATAAGCAAAAACATGATCATAAGCAAAAACATAATTCTTCAAGGAAGACTTCTCCTGAGCCTGCCCTAGTTACACCAAATTTTGGCACTAACCCTTTCGATGATGATGAGGGGAAAACAACCTCCTCTTCTTTGTATTCAAATGTGCCTGCTTCAACAGCTAGAAAGAATTACAAAAATGATTTCCGTGACTCAGGTGGATTAGAGAACCAGTCAGTGCAGGAACTGGAGAACTATGCTGTCTACAAGTCTGAGGAGACTACAAAGACAGTCAAAAGCTGCCTGAAGATAGCAGAGGACATGAGAGAAGATGCTACACAAACTTTGGACAGCTTGCACCAGCAGGGTGAGCAAATTACCAGGACCCACATGGTCGCTGCCGACATTGATCACGATCTTAGTAGGGTAAGGTTCTTATTTTCCAAATTGAGGATACCTGCTTTAATATTTAAAATATATGTTTCACTTATGTTTATTACCTTATGGTCAATGCTTCTCCTGCATTGACACTTATCTTGAAATTTATGGGCTTTGCAATAGCATCTTTAGGTCCTTTGTTATATGTAAATTTTGAATAATTCTCTCTTTTACAAGTTGAAAATCACTTTGTCTTTGATTATGGCGCATATATGCTTAATTGAACTTTTGTAATAGCATGTAGATAGTCACTGATTTAGGATATCAGCTGCGTGCTTTAGAAATTTGATTACGAGTGTCTCTACCCCATGGGAAAATAGGTTTTCTTTATATGGTTTCAATCCTGATCCTAGTTTCATAATCAAAGGAGTCATAGCTTTATTAGTTTTGGTTTTAACCTTTTTAATAAAGAAGCAAGCTTTTTTTGACACACACAAACTCAAAATATCAACACAATGAAATTTACCAAGCGTTTTAGTCCCACCACTCTTATCCAACAAAACTAATATACATACTACATTCTCTAATTTTGTTATATGGGACGAAACAATGAGAAAGAACTGCAAGGAAACGTGATCAATGAGTTCTGTGGATCTCTAACCTGGTGCTGTGCCATCTGTATCTAGAATTGTACAACAACCCTACCATTATCTCCAGAACTAATCTACTGCTTTACTCTCTACCTGCACCACCGCCACATTGTTGTCATTATGATGCTGTTCCCTCCCCCCACATCTAGCAGCACATCTAAATTTTTAGTAGAAAATAGAATAGTATATTCTGTAGGCATTGAGATAAATGTTTTAACAAAAAAGTGATTAGTTATGTCTTGATGGAGTTGGTGCTTTTAAGATAATAGATGGAGTAGGTAATGTTATTTCATCTTTAGAATATCTAATATTGTTGATGAATTACTGTTTTGCCTCTTGGAGACACATTTTTTTATTCTATATTGTTATATGTTTGAGCAATTACCAACCCCCCCCCCCCCCCCACCCCCCCAGCCCGAGAGAGAGAGAGAGAGGGAGATTATTTTCATGGTCGTGGAGTTTTTGATCATGGATTATTTTCATGTCTTCCTGGAATTGCAGAAGTAGATGCAAAGTTTACTTACCAAGAAAAAAGGAAAATCAGATTAAGAATGTCAAGACATATAACTTATAGTGCTCAGTTTCTCAGTAGTATATTCTCTCGAGTCTTGACCTAGGAAATATTGCTTCTTTTGGCATTGCAATGTAAGAAGCATGGTCACTTCTAAATCTCCAGCATGTTTCTGTTCAACATGGACATGCTGGAGACACTCTTGCAGGGTTTCCTCAAGAGTGTTGGGAGGAAAAATGTAAAATTTTTTTTCTTAATTTTAAAAACATGTATTTAATTATAGACATGTTTCTAAAGTTTTGATAGTTTTGATTTATGTTGAAAAATTAAAAGAAACATAAATATGGCTATAAATAAATAAAATACACCTAAAGATACATATTAATTAATTAATTGTCGTATCCGCACCATGTTTTTTAATTTTTCAAGAATGCTGTGTTGCCGTGTTCTACATGTTTCCATACTTCTTAGATTGCAATCCTCTTATGGCAACTACTATAAGTCCTCTGGTTTTGAAGCTGTTGTTGCCTGGGCTTTTTTGCTTGATCTTCTGAAGTGAAAGACTGTTTAAATAATGTTTTGCTGATTTCAGGGTGAGAAGCTTCTGGGAAATCTTGGAGGTATGTTCTCTAAGACTTGGAAGCCAAAGAAGACACGCCAGATAACAGGCCCTTTGATTACACGAGGTTAATTTTCTTTCTCACTCCAAGACTGAATTGTCATTTTCCCCTTTAAAATATCAAATATTATATTGGTTTTGGAAATCATAAAAGAAGACTGGTGAGGACAGAGCCATCTTTGCCTTGCAACTTTGTGCACACTTTCCTTTTTCTTTGTCTTCTTTTGTTTTGTTTTCTTCATGTGTGACATACTTGGTTATGCAGATGATCCATCCAGAAGAAATGGTAACCACTTGGAGCAGAAGGAGAAGTTAGGATTGACTTCTGCAGCCAAGGGACGATCAAAAGCACTAACCACACCATCTGAACCCACAAATGCTTTTCAGCAAGTTGAGGTTCGTATTTCTTTTTATCAATTAAGCAATGATATACTGGGTTTCAAATACAACATGAAACAAATTTACTCCAGTTTGTTAGAGGTGTACAAGGAACCCAACCAAAGGGTTGAACCAGATCAAACCAGCCTTATTGAGGTGGATTTGTTTGAGGCATCATCTGTTTGATTTGGCCTTGGTTCAGTAACCATAGAAAGTGAAACAACCTATTAAAACAACCTTTATGTATTCATTTGAGATTTTTCACTTGTGGACATACATTGTTTTGGTTTTGAAATCTTGTCAGATCCATTGAAGTGGTCGCATATGCAATTGCTCATAATTGAAAATAAAAAATAAAAAAATCATAGTTGACTCAAGTGAAAAGGGGAGAAATTGAATATTTGGTTCGTTATTGGTGCGAGACCTATTTCAATTCAAGCCATGACTTTAGGTCGCCCTAGCTGGTCAAACAGTCAGAACCAAACCAAACTTAGCTACATTTCTTGTCTGTCCTTTTGGTGAGTTCAATTTGATTCCCGCCAGCTCTAGTTTGGTTCTGGATTCTCCTCCGACCCAAAGCAAAGAGAACCATGCTTAACCACGCTTGCACTATTAGTTGTTTTCTTGGTATATGTATGTCATTCAATCTCATCATCTCTGTTTACAGGTGGAGAAGGCAAAGCAGGATGATGCACTGTCTGATATAAGTAGCATATTGGGAGAGCTGAAGGATATGGCTATTGACATGGGGTCTGAAATTGAAAGGTTGGTAATGTGGATTCATTTACATGGGAGTCCCAAAAAACTAGTTCACATGCCCCCACACACCCCCCCCCCCCCCCCCCCCCACTTGTTATTAATAAACAAAGTTGGGATGCTACATTCTTGAAACTGTCAATTTATATTTCAATCATCTTCTACTTTTTGGTTTACCGGAATAGATCTAACTATTATTATTGCTCATTATTACCACAGGCAGAACAAGTCTCTGGATCATTTCTATGATGATGTTGATGTGGTAGACATGCGTGTGAAAGATGCTAATCAACGTGCTCGTCGTTTACTTGGAAAGTAGAGTGCGGGTACACCAGATTTGCGCTGCTAATACTAGCTTCCAACACTGTTGGCCTGTGCCAAAATTCTCTCATTGTTTCTCTTATGCACGGTTATGGGCATGGAATAAACAATCATTGGTGTATATGTTTCTTGTTTTGTTTACGCACATTTATAGCAGGATTTTACAGAGCTTTAAATCACTCATTAGGCCTGGCACATTTTAACTGCTAATGCATTTTTTTTTTTTTTTACCTTGTGTTGGGAATGTTTTATTTTTAAATGTAAACTCTTGCTGAGATTATGCCAGCAAAAAACCACACTTGTGTAAAAGTCCGAAAGTGCTATATGATCAGAAGTGGAAATATTCATGACTTCAGAAAAGCTAAATCATGTCATCCTGTGTCACAACTCGAAGGGCAGCCAAAAGAAGCTGTTCTTATTTATTGATTTTTTTTGGAGGGAAGGGGGGTTGTAAGACTTTCCCCTCTTACAATATCAAATGCATTGAAGCATAAGAGAAGCGAAGTGTCATTTTTTTTTTTTTAAATACTTGAAAAATCCAAAGGCCTGGTATTTGCCTCCTGGGGTCTCTAGTCAGGTAGAAACCCTTCTATTCCTGAATTATCAGTCTTTGATATGTCGTCAATGACATACAGCAGATCTCTTCCAGTCAATGTTAAGAAATAGAAATCCAGAAAGTTAACATTAATTCAATTAGATTTCTGAAACTGGGCTGACCATTACAAGATTTCAGACAACCAATAACTTAAATTTTTGGAAAGTTTTTTTTTTTTTTTTTTTTTTTTTTTTTTTTTTTTTTTTTTTTTAAATCTTCCATCAACTGCTATTGTCCTAAGAACCTTCCGCCATTGCAGCAACAGGCATCTAAGACCTTACATAAATTCTAATAATGCAGAGGACACTGAAAACAGAGATTGAAAACGTATGCCAACAGATTATACTAATCAGTTAGGAAAGCACAAAAAGCTGAAACAAAACAAAACAAAAAAACCCTAGTTTTAGGGCAAGTGCCAATCGACACTCCACTGTCAGTTTGGTCTTGAATTCACATGGCAGCTCCCTCATATTCCCATGCACATGTATCAACCTTGATTGAGCAACCCAAGGCTTAGATGGACATGAATTCAGATGTTGAACATGATTAGGATTGCTAGTTATTAGTTAGTTACTAATAGATAGGTTAGAATGAGTTAGTTTGGGTCAAGCACATTAATCACATATGTAAATTCTTGTAAAGACATGCCAGATTAGTAAGGCTTCTAACTTCCAATACTATCATACTATGGACTCAAGTAGGCCAATTAGATTAGATATATTGTAGTGTAATTAAAGGCTTCTAACTTCCATTTCTCTCTTTGAATAAAGATTGCTCATTTTGTGCTTAGGCTTGAAAAATCTTGCTTAGAGGTAGAGACTCCCTAGAAGTAGTCTCACTTGGAGAAGGTTACTCTCTCAAAGAAGTCACACACTTTCATTCTCATCATTCATCACATTCACAAATCCATTCTAAAACCACCACCAACCATTCTATCCTTACAATCTAAGAACCCTAATTGCATCACATCAACCCTGAAGCATTTTCCCTACAAAAACCCACCTCAAACTACACATACATTCTGCCTAGCCATGTCCGAACCTACCATGCCCTAAAATCCTCATCCTAGTACTCACATCCTCAAGTATTCACACCCAACCATATCCCCTATGTGATCTTATCTTCTTTTTCTTTTTTGATAGGCCCCTATTGTGATCTTATCATAATCAAAGAAACATCTTATGCTTATATGTGAGAGAGAGAGAGGGGGGGGGGGGGGGGGTGTGGTGGCGCGCGCTGGGACACTTCCACACAGTTGCAAGTTGCAACAGTTATAATGGAATACACTTGACATTGGAACATCAAACAATCTAGAATGCATACCCAAGATTCCCTCACAGGAACCCAATATGAGCCTCAGCCTACATAGCCTGTTTTATCTCTTTTCATGTATGAGCTGCATTTACATTGCTCAACCACAAACAGAAACAGTCTGTATAAATAGTAAGTCTCTCAAGTAGTTGTGCATCCTTGAATGCACTGCCTGTAAAGTGTCAAATGCATTGTATGTGCAGACTAGCAATGAATGATATATCACAAGACAACTCAAGTATTTGACTTGTCCAAGCTGAGTCTACCAATATAACTGAATTGAAACCACCAGCTTTAGAGCCTAATCCCTCACCCTCAAGAGTTCAGCATCCACTACTATTAACCCAATTAGTCCAACACATCATGAGGAAAACATTACTAAGTCGAAAACAATGTATTACTTTTTCAGTAAACAGCTGGCTCAAAACTTCTATAATTCACACTGATAGTTGTACCACAACAAATCAACACCTCAAACATTTCTCACTTTACACAAGCTTATCAACAAACAAAATGCAAACTTGATTATTTTGCTTACACATTTCACAAGCCAAATATTCAACAAACTAGTAAATTTCACAACTACCACACAGGTAAGTATCCTAATCTAAACATCAAACCCAAAAACCCAGCACCAACACCAAACCAATTCTTTCTCACTTTAGCATCAATTGCCCAACGTTTCCTATCTGGGCATTACTCAAAATCCTTAAAACTCAATCATAAAATCCAAAACCCATCAAAGAAACCCTCAAAACCCATTATAAACAACTCACCAAAAGAACCCATAAATCCTTCAATCACCAAAATCAGTCACAGAATCAAGCAAAATAAGATAAACCCATCAAAGCCTTGAAATCATAGCAAATAACAAATACTCAATAAAAACCCAATATCCAAAAATTCAAAACCCTTGATCTATAACAACAACAACAACAATAATTAGAGAAACAAAACACTTTTTGCCGCAACAAAAACTTCAACAAAAAAAAAAATAAATAAATAAGAAACATAATCTATATTGAGTTACAGGGTTAGAGGTCCATGATGCTCTTGACCTTTGGAGCATAGAGAGAGTAAACCACAGCCTGTCTCTTCGCAATTTCGAGCTGGGCCTTTCCGTGTGAGAAAGCCGAGGCAATCGAATCCGGGTCGGATAGAGTCCGATTCTGGCGGAACCCGTCAATGGTTCGGCGCTTGGTGTATTCCCTGATGTTGTAGTCGCTGAACTGTCTTGCCGTACGTAGGAGAGACCGAAATAGAAACAGAACCTCCGACCTTGTTGGAACAACGTTAGCCATTTTTATGTTGGGTTTGGAGATTTTAATGAGGAAGAGAGAGAGAGAGAGAGGTTTATGATTATAATCTGAAAGGTCTTTACTCTCTCTTAGGCTGTGGCTGAAACATTTGCTTCAAATTGAATGTACGATGAATAGAATAGAATAGAATCTCTCGTTAGTTTAGTTTTGCTTAGATTGGGCCTAACCCACTTTTGTATCTCCAAAGTAAAGGCCCATATGGTGATTTTTGCTTGGAACTAGATTGTGTAAATTTGTAAATGAGTTTATTTTGAAAACTTCGTTGATTTGTGAAGGTGTATAACAGTTTACTCATGGTTTTACCTATACTATATATATAGGTAAAGAATAAGTTAATTGTTAGGTTCAGTGGACTAGATGTTAGCAACTCATGACAAAACAAAAAAAAAAAAATTGAGTCTTATTGAGGGTTTTGATGTATATTTATAAGTCCAAGACGAAAGCCCAAGATTTGTTGAAGAAAACCGAGTTTCTGTAATCTCGACTGCAAGTTCAATTGATCGAGAATTTTAGGTATCTTTGTTAGAAATATTAAAAGATGCTAGTTGGGCATCTTTATATAACATTGTGCTAGTCATCATCTTGTGTTAGATCCTAAAAGAATAACTTTAGATGCATCTTTATCATTCTCTATTTTTGCATGATGTGGGTGTTCTTAACATAAGTATCATATGGGGTTCAAGTGGTAACGCAGCAATAATAACATTTTTTGTAGTGTCTCATGTCTGTGGTTTAAATCTCACTTCTTTTTTCTATCACTATTTACCTATGAAATAAAAATAAAATAAAATAAAGAGAGAAAAAAGAAAAAAGAAAAATGTATCTTATAAAAATGTATCTCATGAATACTATACATGTGTTGGATGTCTGACAATATGTGAGGTTTTCTGGACGTGAGAGTTCTACACCAATTATGTGACATCTAATGCATATATCAGATATATAATATAATTTTCTTTTTAAGCTTCAATATGTACTTGTGCATTCTTCTCAAAAAAAAAAAAAAAAAAAAAAAAGTACTTGTGCATGATAGCATGAGACTTACCATTCCAGATGCTGAGTAAAAAAAGACTAACCAAAAGAAATGAGATAATAATAAAGATTCAAAAGTGATACTTTTTTTTTTTCATTTTAATACCAACTTTATCGGACATTTTTCAATCTCCTATCCCAATTAACTTGGGAAAATACTAAAGTTATTATCAATTTTACTGCAAAAGATTTACAAACTAACGTGATAATAAATACAATTGGTGTCATTTCCATAACATGATAAATAAATGTTTAAATTACTTTTTTGTAATTAGTGTCATATTAATTTGTAGGGTGAAGCTTGTGTTCATTCCCTTTTTGTATTGGACACAATACGATTCGGATACGTGTTCACATCTTAGCTTGTCCAGTGCAAAAAAGCAATAAACACAAGCTGTATCCTAATTTGTAAGTTTTATGTAATAAAATTTTTGGTATCCCTACCATTGCTTTGCAAGTTTTGTAAGGCATGCTTTAAATTCATTACCTTCTCCCATTTTGCAATTCTTTCCTAGTATTGTTTACTTGTTTAGTTCTTACTACTTGAATGCAATAACTGTTTACAACTTGTAGTGGGGATCCTGCGTTTAACAAAACTAGGAAGAAATAAGAAAACGAAAAAGATATTGGCGTATCATACATATTAATTTTACTTATAGAGAATCCAATTGTCATTAAAAATAGGATTATATTGCACTTACTAGTTTGATCCAGCTAAAGTGAAGTGGTGTACATTGCAGATATACACATCGTCAACAATATTTTACAATTGATAAACAATATCAAATCAAGTTACTCGGACAAAAAGGATTGGAAAAGATTAAGAATAAAATAAATAAGCAATGTCTACACGGGTATTAGCAACATTTCAGAGCAATAACAGCAAAGGATATATCATATCTTATTCACTCAGAAACATATTTTTGCAGAGGCTATGATTTGCTGTAATTACAACATAGCATGAGCGCAGATGAAAATTATGCACAAGCAGGAGCCTCAAAGTTGGGAATTACTATGAAGGCAATGGACAAAGGCGAGATATATATTGGAGAATTATCATCATTTAGGACCGGGTGCAATATTGGGAGTTCTCCATCTGTAACATTCAATGGATTTCCATTTAGAACCGAGGTTTGGCTTTGAATGTCCCCATCTTTTGGAGTTAAGTGGTACTCTTCTCTGTATGATAGTCCATCCGAAGCTTTGTTCTTTTTATCCCTTGAATTTTTTTGTTTATGACCAAACTTGGAAGACCTTTTTAGCGGAATGCTCTTCTTTCCCTGCATATTGATGTTCACGCGGTTGTAGACAGTGATTATGAATTCAGACTGCTTGCTCAAATTAAGCAGCAGCAAAGTTACACCACCCTGTAACAAGGTAATGACAATTAGTTAAATTATTGTGGTAAGACCAGGGAATAGAAATATCAATATGAAAAATTATTAGTGTCAAAACAATGTTCTTTTTATATGTTCAGTCGCCTTAAAAGGGTTTTAGGAACATAATATGTTAAAACCAAATGCAATGCTTGAATCCTCAATCTCATTCCAGCTAGGCAATACAAAAAATCTGATTATAATTGATTCATAATGTATGTTGGACATAAAGCAAGCCACATGTAATATATGCCTGGAGTGCTATAATCTAGGTGTGACCTTAGTCTGTAATGTGAAGCACAAAGGTGAAGTCTACACAGATCATGCAAGTTAGTACAATTATGAAACCTATGTGGCGCACATGCAATGGTTGGAACCCAACACAAATTGGGTTGGCCGATGTATATGTTCATGCCAAAGCTTGGTCAGCTGTAAATGATCACAGGAGCAACTCAAAATGATTTTTTTTTAAATGGAGGTTCTGAACATCTCAGAATGTTATAGATAAGCCTATAGTTCTCAAGATCAAAATTAAGAAACTATTGTTTTGAGATTCCAACACTGTCCCTAAAATTTTCTTAATGGCTTGGAACAAAATCAACATATATAGAGCCTTACTCTTCCTTTTGAGCAGTGAGCATAAATACGTAATTCTGGAGAAGCATCAGTATCAACTTCAAGAACACCTGTTCCCATAAGTCGATGCCACAGAAGTGCACTGCTCAGAAGAAGAAATTCATAATAAGAAAACACTGCTCAATTAGATAGGGCTGTCCTTTTTCTTTTTCTTTTTTTTTTAAACCAACATATATGTTCTACATTATAGGTTTTATAAAAAGTTCATGCTCTTGCCTGTAGTAATCAGGGTTGGGTTCAAATGTGGTTCTGTTGAGGAGAGCGTAGTTGCCACCAACTAACGTCTGCCTGCAATATACCTTAGTATTGTGCTTAGCTGCCATTCCAAGCTGATCTAAGTACCTAAAATTCCAACAAAAAAAAAAAAAAGCAATACTAGAATTGATTAAACAGATACATTTTAGAACTAGTCTCTATTTCACTGACAAAATGAAAGAACAGGAAACAGGAAATTATGCAAGTAATGAGGCAACCAAGATTACCAGAAGCTATTCACAAATCTGTCAGACACATTAGGAGCACCACCACCAAAGGCACCACCAGATTCTCCAACCCATATAGAAGCCCAAGGACCATGCTCTTGAACCGTTTGTTCAACATCTGTGAATGTGCCTAATACGGAGTTGCTCAAGTGAGAAGGATCCAATATCTTATTTACAAGATTGCGATCATTAGCTGAAAAGAAGAGGAGTTGTATCAGCAGAAAGCACACTTCAACAAAGGCTAAATAAGACTAATAACTTTGTCTATGTTCTTACTACAAACTGAATAGAGCTATTTCAGATGTCATGTATCTTACTAAATTGGATGATAAAGAGTTAGAAGTGGAAAAGTTTTGAGTTGATCCTCAATATCCTTCCTGTGAGGGCTCATTTAAAAAGAATTGCATACATTGAATTACTGTTTCATCGCCTTCTAACCATTTACTGTGGCTAAGTCTTAATTTTAGGGAAAAGAAAATTTTCTGAAAAAAGTTAATTGTTTTAAGTCTAAGATATATAAGAAGATTCTTATATTATCAACCGTGGTAAGTGCATATATCAATGGTAAGAGAATTTTGGAACCATGATTGCATACCTGGGCCTAAATTGTAAATATGATATGTCACAATATTGACCACGCCTGAACCTGAATCCTGAAGAAGCCGAATAAACCAGTTCTTGTCATAGAATCCTCCAGGGGCTACAAGTTTAGGTTTGAAACTGGATTTCCAGTACAACTCGTTCATAATTTTTTTAAGGATGATCAGATCTTTTGCATACTGTGCAGCCTCAACTCTTGCACCAATGCCACGTCCACTCAACTCATTACCTACATTTGCCAGGGTAAGGATAGAGGTGAGGCACAATAAGATAACAGAAATAACAAAGAGCTTAGTCTATTGGTACATACCAAATTCCCATGAATCTATATGGTATCCCTTTGAAATGGTATACTTGATTAGAGCCTCAGCATTACTAGGGTCCCAATCTCCTAGCCAGAGAATACCTTGATTATGCCTCCCATTGAGAGCATTCAAGCCAAATGTAACAACTGCCCTGCAAAGGAAAGGTTCAAACTACAATCACAATAATGGAAGCATGATTGCACAATTTCAATCTTGATGTAGTCTCATAAGACAATCAGAGAACATTTAAAAAGAGTTTTGTATTCCAAGGGTGTTAAAGAATGTCATGAATCTTACCCCGTCTTACTGAAAAACTGGTTCAACTCATCCCATCTGCTCATGGATAAACATCCTGTTGTATATCCAAACAAACCGTTTCCCTTTCTTTGAAATGGATGGCAAGGGTTCCCTGGATTTCCTACATCGTAAATTACTTGGTCTTCCGGAGAACCTCCAACTCTAATCCTTAAATGCTTAAAAGCTGTCAATCCACCCGCATTGAAAGAGTAAGATTATTTTGTATGTCGAAAGTGTTTCCCAAAGATACTAATGCTAAAAGATATAGATCGCCATTTATCACTCTAAATGATACTAGAATGTCTTGAAAAGCTTCTAAAATGATGCAAACTTATTGAAGTATACACAAACAAACCTTGAATTGTCTTGGCAAGTAAAGGATTAGACAAGTCCTGAAAAACCAATCCATACTTCAATGAAAGATGTTTTATATTGGATTCTCTCGTGTTCATGATAGACACGACTCATGTTGGTGAAATATCAACCATACTATGTTAAATGGATGGCTTTAATTTTACATAAAGGGGTCTGAAAATTTTGCTGTGAAATCATGACAATAATTTTATTGGCGTATGGCTGAGATTTCACCAATACAAATCATGTCATACACATGAAGATGAGAGGACATATACATACAAGTTTTCTAAATTCTCACCATAGTTATCGCAGATGCATTTTGCCAAGTACAAAAACCGTATCTACAATAATCACTGGGCCACCAATCAATAGTTGCACAAATGTAAGTATCATCAGTTTCAGCTATCTCTGTAGTTCCATCAACTACAATTTTAGCAAAGTTAAGTTCTTGAGCCAAAATTACAGGGAGAGAAACCAGGATGAGAAACAAGGTGAGGCTGAATCCCATTGTTGGATAAATGACAACAGCCTCACCACCAACTCAACTTATACAAATTAACTGCAAAACAAGTAAAGAGAACATATAAATCAGAAACATATCTTCGTAGGTGTGGTACCATTGTTACATGCTTATGGAATTAGATTACATGACATCAAAGTATTTCAACTCAGTTTAAGGGAACTATAGAATTTACTATTGTCATTTCGTCGGATTTGCATCCTCCCACGTTCATGTATAACACGATTCATGTTGTAGAAATCTCAACTATAAAGTATTGAATGTATGGCCATGATCTTGCAGCACCCTAACTATGTGTAACTCATAGTAGGAACCACATGTGGTGGTAGGATCATAGGATTCAAAGCCATTTATTTAACATTCATATGGCCTAGATTTTATAACGTGAAAGTATTAAAGCACATTAATTAGCATTGTAACATGACCCTAGGAAGAGAGAGAGAAAA
Source organism: Quercus glauca (assembly GCA_023736055.1). Taxonomy (NCBI): domain Eukaryota; kingdom Viridiplantae; phylum Streptophyta; class Magnoliopsida; order Fagales; family Fagaceae; genus Quercus; species Quercus glauca. The sequence continues at coordinate 20,328,511 of CM043324.1, read as the reverse complement.
GAGAAAAAAAAAAGTACAAAACGAAAGTAACATCTACAAAGTGAAAACATATAACTTGAGATTCACATTTAAAATTGATAGAAAAAAAATTAATTTTAACTAAATAAATAAGAGTAAAAGAAAATTAGATGCAATTTTTGTTTGAAAGAAATCCCAGGGCTAAAAAATATGAACAAAAGCTAGAAACAGAAACCATTAAAGAAAACTAACCAGGGATAGGAGCTAGGACATGCTAGAGCTTTGGAAAATAAGTTAGAAGAAGAATATTTATAGTCTTTGAGAAAGGTAACAGAAACAAGAAGTGGAAAGCAACGCCAATGTTACTCACATTAATAATTACAATGCTATACTGACCAAATTAAATACTACAAAACCAGTTCCTAAAATTAAAAGAATAACATTAAAAACTCAAATAATTTTTTTAAAATTATTAAAAACAATAAAAGAGTACAATGCACACTATTTTTGAAGAAGAGAACAAAATCTAATTATTAAAGGGACAACATTACAATAATTTTTTTTTATAAAAAGAAAAAAAATCAGATTCAGAATTTCTATTTGTCACAATTTAAAAATTCAACTTTTCCCCAAAACAACTTAAAAGCTTGACAAAAAAAATGCATTAAAATTTGAATTTTCAGAAAGAACATGATTCACAGTTTATGGTGTAAAATGTAATGAATTTTTTAAGGGGGAGTTACTGAGTTAGGATGTTAATTGAGAAAGAAAAGCAATGAGAAAATAATGCCTTTTCTTTTCCTTTTTCTTTTCTTTTTTTTTTTTTGGGAAAAAAAAAAGAAAAAAAAAGAAGCTTTTATCCGTTACATAGTTAAATCTTTTTCAAAGGCAATTGAAGAATGATTTCTGTGCTAACGGTAATAGAAAATCAAAATCAAACGTAGGTGAAAAAAGAAAAGAAAAGAGAGGAAAGTCCTTAATTGATTTTGTAAGAATTATAATTCATTGACACAAAAGTTCTTTTCTTTTTTATTTTTTGGATAATTCAATAGTTAGGGGAGACTAAAGAGGAATTTGAATCATGAATGTCTCTATTAGAAATATCAATAAGTGTCAGCGAGTTAAGCTACAAGTTTTTGAGAAGAAAACAAGAGTTCTTTTATGGGCATAACAAATTGTCAACATTTTCACAATAAGTTGAGGTGTTAGCTCATCATAGATCAAAATATAAAATAAAGTTTTTCAAAAAAATATTGTACCTAGATTCACTTTACACTACTTCCAGTTAGTAAGTTATGAGCAAAGCGTTCGCATCTTTCTCGTGTCAACTGTCAAGTGTTAAGCCTATTAACATGGCGCAAGGCCAAGAAGTGTGTGATTGATCTCAGCCATGTTGAAATTAAACGAATCCAGGTATTGAATAAAAATGATAGCAAAGGACTGATATTCACAGCATTTTAGGAATAAATCCTTTTTACTAGAATAATATCGTATCATCATTCAGTTGATTCATTAACATTTTATGGTTGAGATCAAACAATCAAGACTGGTCGGAAATAGGCAAACTTGACAGAATACTATTTTTTATGAAGATATAAGATGGATTTCAGGGAAGAATGCTTGTAAAATTTTCCATAGTAAAGAACCTCATTGAAGGAGGAAATAGAATGGAAAATAGTACTTGCTGGGATTAAGCACAAACTTGTGGTTTTTTGCTCAATCCAATCCAAAAACACTGATGTGGGTTTAAACAATTCCTAGGCTATCTGTGATAAGAATGTCATTTTAAATGAGAATTTGAGCCAAAAGGGAAAAATAATCACAAGAAGAAAAGGTTAAGATTCAGGATATGACACAAACTAGCAAGCAGAAATTTAAATGACAAATTTGTTCATCAGAAATCATTACAAAAACTCAGAACTTTGATTAAAAAATAATAAGATTATAAATCAGCTAGATTATGAATAGTATCTTATTACATCAGAAATATCTTATTGAAGAGAGTATTACTTACACTAAAGACATCAAAACCAGAAGCTCTGAGTCAAGAGTGAAGAGAAAATTATGCACAAGCAGGAGCATCAAAGTTGGGAAGTACTATGAAAGAAATGGAGTAAGGTGCAATATGTAATGGAGAATGCACATTATTGAGGACAGGGGCCAATTTTGGGATTTCTCCATGATCTGTAAGCACTAATGGAACTCCGTTTAGAACTGAGGTTTCACTATGAAGATTCCCATCTTTGGGGGACAAGTGAAACTCCTCTCTGTACAATGGTCCATCTGAAGCTTTGCTTCCAACCCAAGCAACCGTTTTCTTAATACTATGCACGAAAGAATTTTGGCTTTGGATTTTTCTCCCATTTGCGGGCAAATTGATGTTCATTAGATTTTCAACATTGATGACGAACCTAGTCTGATTGCTAAAATTAATCAGGAGCAAAGTAATACCTGCCTGTACAATGTGATGAAAATTGTCAAAATTAGTATAGCAAGATCATGGAATACAAGATATAAAAAGAGCAATAAGAAACTATACTAAAGAAATGTCTAAGACTTTTTTTTTTGGTTGGGGTGGTGGGGGGGTTTGAGAATTGGGAGAAGATTGAAATTCCATTTCAAAAATCAAATTTTGTTTTAGTTGATTAAAAAAATCTGTTGAAAATAGACAAAGCCATATGTATGCAAGTAAAATAAGCTAAAGTATTGACAAATCAGCCTAGTTAGTACAATATTGAAGCCTCTGTAATCAACATGCAAAAGTTGGGACCTAAGAAAACATGGGTGTCACTGAAACTATTGATTTTAAAGATCTGGGTTTAGATGGTCACAGGAGTAAGGATGATAAAAGTATGATGCTTATAAACATGTGACCATGATAAAGATAGACCTACACCTCCTAGTCCAAAATTGCCTTAAGACTCCTACATTGCCTCAAAATTATTTCCTTCTGATTGGAGACAAAGTTAACGTATAATAAGGCCTTACTCTTCCTTTTGAACAGTGGGCATAAGCGCGTAGGTGTGGTGAATCACCAGTACTAACAGCAAGAACACCTTTTCCCATAAGTCGATGCCATAGAAGTGCACTACTCAAAAAAAAAAAAAAAAAGCATCAAACAAAAGCAAATGATATGAATTAGATAAGCCCTGCAAGGACCTTCCCCCACAAAAAATAAGACTTCAATGATCTTGCCTGTAGTAATCAGGCCTGGGGACAAATGTGGCTGTGTTGAGGAGACCATAATTCCCACCAACTAAAGTCTGCCTGCAATATGCTTTAGTATTGAACTTGGATGCCATTCCAAGCTGATCTAAGTACCTATAAATTCATATATAAACAAGTCATTACAGAATTAATGAAAGAGATAAGATGGAAGAGTAGTAAATTCTTTTTTTTTTTTGGGGGGGGCTATAAAATGCTTAAAGTTTTTTTTTTTTTTTTTTAAATTTTAATGATGGAAGTAATGAGGAGACCAAGATTACCAGAAGCTGTCCATGAATGAGTCAGACACGTGGCGACCACCACTGTTATAGGCACCACCAGATTCTCCAACCCATGCAGAAGCCCAAGGACCATTATGCTGAATAGTTTGGTGAAGACTGTTAAATGTCTCTGATATCTTGCTTAAGTAAGAGGGATCCATTATCTTCTTTACAAGACTGGGGTCATTACCTGAAATGGAGAGAGCAACTGTAAAAGCAGATATGGACACACCAATAAATAGCAAGGGGGAGTGTATGTGAGTGCATGCACAATCATGTGTCAAGGTATGAAAAATCTAATTTGTTTCCATAAGAAAGACATCGTTCAGAAATCAGAGGTATTAGAATGCTTTTGACCTAAGCAACCAAAAGCAATATATGAAACCAAAACAAACTTATAGTTGTCTTTTTGCCTTGTTGGGTTTTAACTTCCATACCAATTTCCAGTCAGGATACAATTTATAAGAACAAAAGAAAAAACATTAATTTGCACATCAAATAATTTTTTGCATGCTCTTAACCATTCATTGTTGCTGACATGCAACACTCTGACTCTAAGGGGAGAAAAATTAATGGGAAAAAAAGACACTGGAACATATCCTATGCATACAATTCTCCTATGCACAATCAATTTCAAATTAAACTATTTTTTAATATTATGCAAGTGCAAATTGTGTAGAATAAGCTTTTAATATCACCAGTAGTGAAATGTACAGGTATCAACACTAAAAGAAGTTTGGTACCATGGTCACATACCTGCACCTAAATTATATATATGATGAGTCACGAAATTGACTACATTTGAACCTGAAACCTGAAGAAGTTTAGCGAACCATTCTTGGTCATAGAAACCTCCAGGTGCTATGAGTGAAGGCTTCAATTTAGATTCCTTATACAAGTTATTCATAAAACTTTTAAACTTGATCAAGTCTTTCCCATACAGTTCAGCACCAACACTTGCACCAACACCATTTCCAGTCAACTCGTTACCTACAGTAGCAAAGGCAAGGATAGTGATGAAGAGGAACAAGATAATGGCAACAATAAAGAGCTTTGTCTGTTAGTCCATACCCAATTCCCATGAATCTATCTGGTATCCCTTTGAAATGGAATAATTCATTAAACTCCTGGCGTTGCTAGAGTCCCAATCTCCTCCCCAAGCATTCCCCTTAAGCTTGTGCCTCCCATAGAGAGCATTCAAGCCAAATGTCACAATTACCCTGCAAGTGAAAGATTCACATAACAAGTAAGCATGCAAACCACACCACCCCCCCCCCCCTCCCCCCCAACACACAGGAAATAACCAAACAAAAAGAAGAAGAAGAAGAAGAAGAAGAAGACGAAATTTTCCTTTCCTGAAATACCTCTAAAAACAAATTCATAAATTCAATACCATAGGGAAATCTTGTGGAAGTCAAAAGACGATCATAATAATTTGAAAACTTCAGGAAAAACTTGAATTATGTTTACAAATGTTTAATCTGAAAAGAACATGGGAGAATGGTAAAACACTAAAACTTGAGATATAGAAACCCAGCATTCATTCTCAATGAATTTCCATAAGGAAAATAAGACAGCATTTAAAAAAGAGTTTACTCCCTAGGTGGTATGGTAAAATGGAAGGAGTATCTGTACTGATGTTCTGTATGTATTGTACTCAATCTACGTACACGGAAATCCAGTTTAAGATTGACAAAATAACTTTGTGATGCATGTAACAATTTTGAATTGATCACGAGTTTAGGGCATCTACTTTGCATATTATGTTTGAATTAAAAATTAAGTAGAAAAGAGCTAGGGTTTTTCGGTCACTATTAGGGTTGACAAAACATAGACAAAACCTTGGTATGTAATTCTTTTTCTTTCTTTTTTTAAGAATTCAGGTTGATATGTAATATTCCAAAAATCTTTTTTTTTTTTTTTTTGGGAGGGAGGGGTTAGAATATAAATGTTCGAATGTCATAAAGCTTACCCTGTTTTACTGAAAAAATGGTTCAGCGCATCCCACCTCCTCATGTATAAACATCCCTTTGAAAATCCAAACAACCCGTCCTTCATCTTTCGAAAAGGATGGCAAGGATACCTCAAATTTCCTACGTTGTACACCACTCGATCTTGCAAAGAACCTCCAATTCTTATCCTCAAATGATTGAAAGCTATCATTCCACCAAAATTAAAAGAGTAACACTATGTTGTCCATCAGAATATACCAACAAGATATCAATAATATAAGCAGAGGCTCTTGTTTATCATTATCGCTCTAAATAATACTTGAATGACATGAAAATTTCCAAAATATGGATACATATTGAAGCAGACAGACAAACCTTGGATAGCCTTGGCAAGTAAAGGATGAGATAAGTCCTGAAAAAACCAAACCACACCGAGCAGTGATTCAAACTGCCTAACTGTTTTTCAGCAATTTAATGAAAAAAGTATGATATCAGTCTTTCAATTCTAATTTAGTCTTATACTGAGGTAAGTTTCTAAATCCTCACCAAATTAATAACAGATGTATTCCCCCATGGACATTGGTTGTAGTCACACTTATCACGAGGCCACCAATCAATAGTTGCACAGATGAAATTATCATCAATTTCAGCTACCCTTTTAGTGCCATCCACTAAAATTTTAGCAGTTCCAATATCTTGAGCCAAAATCGCAGGAAGAGAAACGAAGGCAAGAAACAAGGCGAGGCGGAATCCCAATGTTAGATCCATTGCAACTACCTCAGTATCACCTCAACTTACAGAAATTGACTGCAACAAAAAAGGAGAAAGTTTTTAATAAGAAACATATCTTCTAAAATGTGCCATAGCTAGTACATGTTTCTAGAAATGAATTACAATAAAGGAAAGAATTTTCAACTCAGTTGGGAAGAGAGTTACAGACTTTGCAATTCCCATTTGGCCCAACCTACACTAATCAAAACTAGCATTTATTTCATACTAGTAAAATACTAAAATCCTTAAAAATAATAGAGAGAGAGAGAGAGAAGAAACCAAAACTAACATCTACAAACTGGAAAAAGATAAGTTTAAAATCAAGAACATAGAAATTAGTATTGTATCAGAAATTATTGTTAGATCCATGAATAGTATTAGAAAACAGCTGCTTTACCCAAGTTAGGGGCTTTCAGAACAGACGAAGAGTTATTGTATCTGAGAAAGTGCGATAACCACAACATATTGGTGTTATTTTCATATATAACAGATAACGAAATGTGGAAACACCATTACTTAAAAAAACCAGTTCTTTAAACTCAGAAAGCATCATTAACAGGCAATTCTGTCAACTTCTTCTCTCTCTTTTTTTCAAGGGAAAAGAAAATGCTTTTCACCTACCATAGGCAAAAGGACCATAATCCAAAGCTCTACCCAATTACAATTTAGGATAGTTAAGGACAACCAATATGAGAATCAACTTCAATATAATCAAATAAGAAATAAAGACCACCATAGCTCAATTCTTAAAGTAGCTTTCCTCATAGACACACATGCATAAGAAATCACCATATCAGGCACATAAAGAAACAACATTTAAAGCAACCCAGATGGGATTTCAAGAAAAATAAGACTACCCCAGATGTAGACTAACCTCAAATGTACCAAAATCACCATTATTGATAACAGTGAAACTCAACTCTCAGAACTGGGAGTCTGAAGCAAGCAACTTCGTTCAGACAAAAAGTACACCGACCAATAATGTGGATCTTTTTTAGGTGAGGAACGAACTATGTGGCTTCCTTATCTTGACGTTTGCCAGAAAACCATGTTGGGTGAAATGGGTCGGTGTCAGATTTGTCGGTTTTGTAAAAAAGGTTCAGCTAAATTTAGCTGTGGATTTAAATCATTTTTACCTTTAACATAAGTTTCTCATTCTCGGTGAGCTTTAGGTGAGTTTTAGGTGTGTGGATACAGTTAAGTATCTTTTTGAGGAAAGAGTGAGATAAGCGAATATAAATAAGTGTACATTTATAAAAATTTATAAAAGGTGGAAACTTTTATGTGTGTGTGCAAGTGCTGCCATTGCTATTTTGCTGAGATTCCAAGTAGTGTGCAATGGGCTTAGCTTTGATTGAAAGTTATGCTCATGCCCACTAAATCTTTCTAACCGAGGGCTTAGATTTTGATGATGTCGTAAAAAAAAAGTTGAAGATTGAAGAATGTTTTTTTTTTTTTTCGAGATTTGACTATGGCTTGAATCAAATTCAACAGCAAAGATCCATGTAAAATGGGGTTGTCATATAGTGCTTGTATAGTTGTATTTTTATAAAGTTTCCACATGCACCAAATCAAGTGTTTGAAAAGTCATATAACGTCTAGAAATTTTGGAAGAGACATTCTACTACTAGACACTAGAGAATTTATGCTTCAATAAATAAATCATTTTTGTTTTGGAATAAAGCATTCAACTTTTGAAAATAGCATTAATTATTATTAAGAGTCAAATTTTAAACTACAACTTGATAAATTAAATTATTCATCAAAATAAAAATTGATACATTAAATTTGAGCTTATTGGTAAGTTCAAATATAAGTTTAGTGATTTTTTTTTTTTTTTGGTTGGGAGCCATCCTCCTATCTCATTGATAGTTACATTATCTAACGACTAATTGTGTGAGAGTGAACGTGCACTTGCCTTCATCTTTGGTTAGTGCTCATGTGGAATATATATTTTTTATATAATATAGTATATATAAATTGTTTTATATAATTTTTGAAGATAATTTGTTACCCTTAAAAAAAAAAATTATATCTAAAAAAGTATTTTCCATGTCTCTATCTCTACAAATATATCATTCTATTATTTTTTGTATCTATATAGCCATTTAGATTGTGTTTGATATAAACTCAAATTCTCACTTCCAAAATAATTAAGAATTAACTCAAACAAAACTCAAAAAACATAACACTAAAACATATCAACTCAAAGTAGAGTGAAAAATTAAAAAAAACATAAAAATTCATCAACTTAAAGTAGAGTTGCAATAAAGAATAATCACTTTTTTCATAAGAGAATGTGAGAGAGAATAACTAATGTATAGAAAAGAAAATGAGAAGAAGAAGAGTCAAAATGAAAGGTATAGTTATAAGCATCAACTATACAAGTTATACTATGTAATAGAATAGCAACTAACAATCAAAGAAAAGGAAAGAACCTAGAAAAAAAAAATATATATATATATATATATATATAACAGCTAAAAAAACACAATCAATCTCATCAATCCATAGTAGAGTTTTAAAGAATAGTAGAGATGAAACAAAGAATTAAAAAATCCACTAAAAGAAATATAAAAATAGAGAGAAATAGAGTAATTACCTTTTTTTTATGTGGGAAAAATATGAATTAAATGTGAGAGAGAATAACATATTTATAGTAAAAGGAAGACAAAAGAATTGAGGAAGTGTAACAGAAAAGTTAGAAAGTAGTGGGAAGATAAAGAGATAGAAGCGGGAGGGAAATGTTGATTTAAGTGTAATAGTAAGGTGAGATGTCAATAAGGATAAGAAGAGACAAAAAAATAAATAAATAAATAAATAAAGTGTTGAAAATAGATGGATGACACAGCACAATGAGAGTAACAAAATTGATAGCTTTGCTTTCATTTTTATATATCATTATTATGTAAATAGATTACTATTTTTCATAAGTGTAATAGTAATGTGAGAAATTAATAAGGATAAGAAAAAATTAAAAAAAAGTATTGAAAATAGGTGGATGACATGGCACAATAAGATAATAGCAAAATTAATTGTTATGCTTCTATTATTATTATTGTTACTACTATTATAGATTACTATTTTTCCGTAAAATGACATTTATTTTTCTGATTCTCTATACTTTTTCATTATAAGCACGAGTGTATCACTTTTTTTTTTTTTTTTGAGTAGCATGATTGTATCACACACTTAGAAAGGTAATTGTCTATCAAATTTTGCATTTGAATTAGCTTTTTGTTGATTTGTAAAAAAGAGATAAAAAATACAATTGTACTAAAAAAAAATGTAACTCTAAAAATTTGTATATAAACCAATAATTTAAATTTTAAAGAAAAAAACTAATTTAAATGCATGCTTAATTTGGCCGAAGGAATCGTTCATAATTCAACTATTTGGGGCCTAGGGCTATACTATGTAACAGCTGAAAACCAATCTTATCTCTTTTCTTTGATAATAAAGAAGTTGCTACAATTCTTGCCTATTTTTTAATAAGGAATAAACAATATTTTACCACTAATAATAATAAAAATAAAAATAAAACCCAAAAACAAATAGCAAAGAACAAGTAAAGCATTAAAAGGGTATGATTAGTGACTAAGTCATATGCAGTAGGACTTAGTCATGCATAATATATATATCTATAAATAAATTCATATGAAAAAAATAATAATCGTGAATGATCACAACCATCGCAACCCAATCTGGCCAATTCCTTGATTCTCAAAGAAAAAAAAAATCAGGCCAATTCCTTAAATCTTGCCATGTTATGTGCCTATCATTTGTGATTTTGGCCATGTGTTTATTTTTTTATTTTTGGCTAATTGGAGCAAAAGTACTTTATTTTTGTTGCAACATAACATGTACCTATCTTTTTGTTGTAAAATAAAGAGTCAAAAGTACTTTCTTTTTTGGGCTCAAATAACTATAATCGTCACTTCAAGACTCAGGTCATTTAAAACTTAAATTATTATTATTATAGGATCCATAATATGTATGAACTGCAATTACCTTAACTTATTAAAAAAAAAAATCTGAGTTTAAATCTCCCCTAATAACAAAATGAAGATTTATAATATATGATAAAGACAGCACCTTATTAGATTGGGTTTCTTATATAGTTAGATTAGTTTAGGATTTCTTTGTTTATTTTTTAGATTAGATAGGTATTAGTGTTTGAGTTCAGTTATGATTAGTTTTGGTATATATGTTGTTATATTTATTTCTTTATTTTCCAGTTCTAGATATACATGATTAATGGAATTTAGATTGGATAATTTCCCATAGTTGGGTGTTGATTCATAAGTGACCCAAAGTGTTGATTCTTAGGTTTATCCTTTAATTTTCTTGTTCTTATATTTTTTTTTATTCATTTTCCTGCATTAATATATCTTTCACACTACGTATAATTGCAAAATATAGTAGTAATAATAATTAGGGTTTGAAAGATATATATCTTAATGGTTCCATTTTTTTTTTTTTTTTTTTTTGTGGTGCCTAACAACCCCTCCCATGTATACTTACAATGTTCAACAACAAAATATATAAATAAAATAGTAATTATTTATTTATAATAGGGACAAAACCTATTTTTCTTTACACCTATTAGTAAGTTAGTATGAACTATGACGTGCCAAATGTCTATCTTGTTGGTGTGACCCGACTATAAATTGGAGATGGGACCATCGTAGAACAATTTTATGGTTGTTTAGGTCTTTTCCTTCACAATCATGACCATAAGGTTTGACTAAGGCCAGGAATATGGACTTAATTTATTTTTTTTCTTTTTTTGAGAAAGACTTTTGTTTTTTTTAGAAGAATTTTTGAGAAAGACTTAATTGTTAATAAAGCATGGAGAACAGTATCACTAAAATAATTAATAACCATAATTAGAATTAAAAAAAAAAAAAAACTCATGCAAAGATTAAAATTTATTTCTCTGCTTGTATATGTCATATTCTCATATACATCATCTATTAATTATAGAAGACATTTTTGCTAGAGTCTTCATGTTTGGTTGAGGATATCTACTGCTTGATTTGATAGATCTTAGGGTAGAAACTAGAAACACATTGTATGAATGGTCACTAATGAAGGCTTGAATTATAGAGCCTGATTTGTTGGAAATTATAAAAATTAATTTTTTAATAAATCAGTTTGTTCAAGGAATTTGGTCGTATTTCTATTTTTTATTTTCTAAATAGGTAAAGACTACTCAGAGACACTGTACAGAATGATTTTTAGAAAACTCTAAACCACTGTTTCTGGGTTTTTTGTGTGTGTGTGTGTGGATTTAATTGCATCCTTTATAATGCCTACTGGATCTCAGTCCAGTATCTTTGGGCTTTGGTGGTGTCATGAAGCCTTTTTAGGGATGTATGTATTGTTTGAGAAGGGTGGCAACTTAAGGCTGTGGATGCCTAAGATGTCAATGGACTGATCTTTGGTGATAGGAAGGGTTGCAAATGAACCAAACTACTTATAAACAATTTAGGCTCAATTCGAGTAAAATTTGTTTATGCTAATTTATTTAGTAAATAAGTCAATTTCAAGTCAAAGTTTATACTCAACTATTGAATACGCTAAACTCAAACGTATTAACGTGTTCATAAATTAACATGTGAGACTAAGGCTCAATTTAAGTATATATAATATTACATGTTTATATGCATGTAAGTATAAAAATATATGTACTTGGATTGTGCCATATTGTAAATAAGTTTATATTATATCATATTATTCTCATAATTGATTCATAATATAATTTTTAACAATACAAGGATGATGAATTCAATTTTTTATAAGTTCATAAATGAAAATCATTATATATAATTAACTCAAATAATGTAATTTCAATTGTAATTTAGTTATAATTCATAAAAAAAAACTATTATTTAGTTATTATTAATTATCATTATAGATTTTGTGAATGGGTAAAATTTTGATTCACGATGTTTACTGTATATTGGAAAAGAAAAAATCAATCAAATAGCTAGTGAACAAACTCAATCTTGTTTAATAAGAAAATTGACCAAGTTTTAGTATATAATCTAATCTGTTGATGTTTATGCTCAAATCACATTCAAAATAAAATTAAATGAATAATTTTAAACTTTTATATGCAAAGCATTTGTGGTCCTAAAAGTGGGTTTTGAGTCCATAATGAAAGTGTGTCGGCCAGATCATGCTTTGGCCCGTTTGGGTTTGGTTGAAAAATGGATCTTGAAAGTGAGATGTGGAAATTGAATGGGTGTTGAGTTGTTTTGTGGTTTGTCATTGTTTATTGAGTTACATCTTCAAAACCCATTTGTTTATTTTGAAAATAGAAAATCTACAATTTCCAAAACAAAAGTTTCAGAGTTTTTGAAATTAAAAAAAAAAAAAAAAATGCTACCAATTAGGCCCTATACCACTTATGAAACTTCATGCAATAATTCACTTCTTAAATTTTCAAAAAATTATTTTTAAAAAAACTAGTTAGTGTTCGATAATGACAAAATGTAGAATTTAATAGGGTCGACGTTTTACATGTATTTATAATTCAACCAATCTTTGAAGCTAAGTGTGGTAGTAACTAGTAACCAAAAAAAGAGAAATCTCACCTACCTTATTAATAAGGGTCAAGTACCAAACACATTGCTATTATGTTATTTTCTTTTATACTTTTAAGGTCACCGACGTTTCCAAGCTACTATCTTTGTATGTTTATGTGTCACTTGTTTATTAATGTTTGTGTTAGGCTAATATGGATGATCAAAACCCACTTTTTTTTTTTTTTTTTTTTTTTTTTTTTTTTTTTTTTTTTGAGGAAGAGATCAAAACCCACTTGTACATGAAGCCACCGACAAAATCCTTAGCTTGCAAAGTGTGCATCTATGAATAAATGAACTATGCCATAAAAAATAAAAATAAAAACTAATAAATTCTTCAAGAATTTGCATACAAGTTTTCATCACTAATCTATTTCAAATAATAACAATTAGTTATTTGCGTTGTCACATAGTTTATTGAACAAAATTTTCACAAAATTATACTAGATGATAATTATGTTCATAATAAAAAAGCAATGTAAATGTACCTGTTATTGAAGTCTGGTTCTTTGTTGAATCTACCACTCAATTGAAAGCCATAATGCAAGAGTTTAGAGATACCAAAACAATCACAATATGAACCAGTTCCAATTGAAAACCAAGTTATACTTATATAGTATTGATGCAGTTATCAACTGATTTTGTAATTGAATTTGGTTAGGCCTAATTTGACAATTTCTCAATATGAGAGAACTATTCCAATCCAAGTAGCATAAAACCATAATAATAACAACCCCCCCCCCCCCCCCCCCCCCCTTTTTATTTTTATTTTTTTTATAATAAGAGTGTTGAACTTAGTAAATTAGGATTTATGCTAAATTAGGGAAAGATAACTCCCAACCAGCTAATTGGATTAGATGAGTTACAATCATTGCCCAATTTTTTGTCTAATGGATAAGGTTGATATGGTAGTGCTTTCATTCATTGTGGTTTGTTTCGAGTGTCAACACTTAAGTTTTAGGTTGGAATAAGTCATAGATTAGTAGTTGTGTCATATAAAGCTCCATCAATATTATCTTATTTTATGGGTTTTAGTTAGCTCAATTAGTGAAGTTATTTGTCATAAAAAACGGACGCTATAGAATAAAACTCTTAAGAAAAAAATTATCCTTTTTTTTTTTTTTGTGATGATTATAAACAAATTTTTTTTTTTTTAAAAACCTGTGTGTCCAAAATTCTTTGGGCAACTGACTATTCCCTAATATATGTAGTACTCTATCTTATACATATCTACTAAATCATTATAGAGAAGAATTCATCGAAGATATCTCAGGATGATAGTTAGGTGTTTTGAAGCCAAAATTTCTTAAATCTCGTAAAGATTTGGAAATCTCTAAACCAACCTGTTGAAGTTTTTAATTTTTTTTTTAAACAAACAAGTTTTTAATATAATATGCTTAACCTTTGGTGAAAAAGGAGATCTTAAATAATTGTCATATGCCAAGACTTAACCCTTTAATCATCACACTTATCCCAATAATTTATGAAGATAAAAACACTATAACAATAATATATATATTTCTTTAATGTTTTTTTGACTTGGTCAATCTTAAAATCACTTTGTTTTTTATTTGAAGTAAAGCTTATTAAAGAAATTGTAACTATCCACCCTAAACTATAGTGATAATTGTAACATACATCTTGAATTAAAAAAAAAGAAAAAGAAAAAATTTACAATCTACATTCTAATTCGACAATAATTTACAATTTTCATCCACTATCTAAACTAGTGTTACACAATTTAAAATGATCTTTTTAGAATGAATTGTAAATGCTTTCATAGATAAGCACACTATAAATATTGTCATAGCTTAGGATGGGTAGTCACCGACTAAACTATTTATTGTTACACCAGCTTAAAAGTTGGGAGAAAAATTGCAAACAATTATCTAATTAGGAAATTAATTGCTAAATTTTAAATTTTAGGGTACATACTACAAACACCCCTATAGTATGGGGTAGATGATTGTAATTAAAAAAAAAAAGGAGAGTAGAACTTGTTAGTTGTTGCACAAAATCAAACAGCTTGTTACAATGTGGTACCCAATTTTATCCAAAAGGAAATAATAAAAGAGACAAAAAGTCAAAAAACACATAGTCATAGACAATCTTTTTCAAGCTGGATCACTTTTATTAAATTTTTTAAAATATTTTTTTTACAAAAAAAAAAAAAAAAAAATATTGGGCCCAAAGGGCAAATCTGTAAAAACAGTCACTCTGTTACCATCTCCCTCCTTCTACTCTTAACCTATATAACCTCACTCCCTACCGTGCTCTTCCTTCTTTCCCTCCTATTCTTTCCCCCAAGTCAAAAACCCTAGAAAAACCTTTTCCACCTCACACCTCAAAATTCCACTTTCCCATTTCAAATTCTCCGCAATTTCATTCAATCCCAGTGGAATTCAATTCCCTTTGGACTTCCTTTTCCCCACTCTCTCTCCCCATTTTCATTGAAATCCGCAACCAAAATTTCCCCCAATTTCTTTTCAATTCAAAAATTTCCAAGCTTTAACTTTTCTCCTCGTTCAGCAATTTGATCACTGATTTGTTGAATACCCATTTCGATTTCAACGATCACGATCGTGTATCATTAGGAAATTATTCATGTTGTTGTATAAATCAAAGGAATTTGTTGTTTTTTCCATTTATTTATTTGGGTCTGTAAAAGATTAGGTCTTTGGTGTAATATTTGATTATTTTTGTTTCCTGTAAATTATGGTGTTTTTGGGGGGTGAAAGAATAATTTTGGGTATTTGATAAAGTGGGGATGGAGAACAGTGAAGAAGCTGTGGATGATCAGGGCTCTGGATGGTTCAAAGTGAAAAAGGTGTTCTTTTGAGTTCATTTTCTTCCATTTTCTTCATCAGCATTGTTCTAATTTTGTTGTTGATTTTTTTTTTCTTATTAACATTAAAAAAAGAATTATATTTAGCTGCTGTTTGGTCTCTGGGAATGCTGAGAGAAACGAAAAGAAAACAAAAAGTTGAGACTTGATAAGGCATGAAAGTGGTTTAATTGGACTTATTGGAGTGAGTTGTTTTGATTTTGAAATTATAATTTCAATTTTGCTTTTTCTTTTCTAGCATTTTACCAGCTTCCACACAGATCTCATTCTAGATAAATTGGGTTGTGATAATTTTTTAAATTAATCCAGTGTGATCAATTGTGTGTTGCACTTGCTACTTATGAAAGTTAATCAATACTATTATTTACCTTTGGATAATTAATCATACTTATCAAAAAAAAAGAAAGTTAGGACTTTGGGGAACACCTCAATGCATATCAATGAGAGATATTTGGACATGGAAGTGGTTACTTTCACTAATAACTTTTAAATGCTTCATTGTATCTTAAGTTGTTTATTTATTTTTTGGATTTTTATTTTTGGTGTAGAAAATTTTATTTTTATTGAACCGATTTATTTGGGCTTTAGGTTTTTACATTGTGATGCATAAAGTAACAAAAATGGATCTGGTTATCTATTTAAATCTCATATATTACTTAGAGAGGGTGCTTCCACCCCCCACCCCAACAGACACACACACACACAAGGAAAATAGACGGTGTTCCATCCCTTAAATTAAAGAGTAAAATATGAAACAGATTTTTGCTTGCATTTGAAAATGAGCAATCTTTTTACTCTTTATTGTCAATACGTTTGAGATGACCTCTATTTTTATTTCCAAGGAACAAAAATGAACCAGATTTTTGCTTGCATTTGAAAATGAGCAATCTTTTTACTCTTTATTGTCAATACGTTTGAGGTGACCTCTATTTTTATTTCCAAGGAACAAAAATGAACCATATTTCTGCCCTCTTCTTTCAAGTTACCTGCTTTTTAGCTGAGAAGTGTTTATTATACGTCTTCTGTATTTTTTTATCAATTCTTTATTTATTTACATTATAAAGTATATCAGTTCCATATTCAACCCAATTCTCATATTTTTAGCTGTATTTTCTTCCCATTTTTTCTTGTCCAGAAGCATAGAAGTAGTTCAAAGTTTTCTCTTCAGAGTTGGGTTGGGGGATGTTCAGGTAAGAATGCTTCTAGTTCTTTACATATTCAGCCCTCATTGAATGAAAATAGTGGGAATTCAAGTGGCAAACACAGATCTCAGCTTCCGAAGGCAGGGGGAAATTATGCTGTAAATAGCCATGGTAGTGTTGTAAATTCTGTTTCTATCTTGAATGAAGACAAAAAGGATGTGCTCTATCTTGACAAATGTGTAGTTCAACAAGATACTGAGTATCCTGATTCGGTTCCATTGTTTGATATTAATTCTAATGGTGTGACTGGAGATATTGAGAAAACTCCCCAAAAGGATAAGCCTGACGTGGTTCACAAATTCAAGTGGGGTGATCTAGAGGATGATGCATTGCTACTGCATCATGAAAACACTGTTGGAGTAGGAATCAAGTTTGGTGATATTGGGAATGATAATTTGGTGGCTTGTAGGAAGAATGTAAACAATAACAATTCAGTTTCCCCTCTTACTTCTTGTGCTATTCCCCAAGAAAACAGCTTGGTGGCAGCTGCAGATGCAGATATATGCCGAAATGAGGTTTCTGAATCGAGCTGTACAGAGGTGAATGAAATATCTTTAGAAGATGCTGAAGTTCCAATTGTGAATGAAGAAAAGGTTGACCCAGGTGTTGAAGTTTCAATCTGCAAGGATATACATGCTGAACATGTCGACCTAGAAAATAATGATAATTTAGATACTGGTCCATCTGGTGGAGATGAAGGGACAGCGGTGAAACTTCAGGCACCTGTTATACCAAAGGCAGGTTATTCAGACATTTCTGAAGTACCAATGACAAATGGGGCTTCAAGCACAGCAGCAGTTTCCCAAAATACCAAGTTAGCTTCTCCTAAAAAGAGTGGACCTGAATTTTCAGGGGATGCTACCTTTACAGGCCCTACTAAAGACCAAGGAAGTCCATCACATGGTACAATACATAATGAAATGCAAAACACACAGATTATGAATGCCCTTGGAGAAGGTGAAACAACTGAAAGTAAAGAAAGGTTTAGGCAGCGTCTATGGTGCTTTCTCTTTGAGAATCTTAATAGGGCTGTAGATGAACTTTATCTTCTTTGCGAACTAGAATGTGATGTAGAGCAGATGAAAGAAGCCATTCTTGTTCTTGAAGAGGCAGCATCTGATTTTAGAGAACTAAATACTAGGGTGGAGGAGTTTGAGAATGTGAAAAGGTCCTCTCCTCAGCTAATTGATGGCTCACCAATCACATTGAAGAGTGACCATCGCAGGCCTCATGCTCTTTCATGGGAGGTAAGCATGCTCACATTTTGGTTTCTGACGTTGGAAATGAAATTTTATACTCAAATTACTGAAAATTCTGTTAATCAACAACACTGAAGTTTTTATGGAAAGATATTTGTTGACATCATATACTTATTATAAATCAGTGTTTTGTACTAATAATCTTCACCCTGATTTTAATAGTCTACGAATGTGATTTTCTCATGGCTTGTTCCTTCAATTTCTGAAGGCCTTAACTTTGCAAAAATTTGCAAGGACTTTTAATTTAACGTCATCCATTCACTATTCCTAAGCTAGAGAATTCTCCTTTGGGAGGTCAAAAAAACCTTCAGCATGTTAAAGAACAAAGTCAAAAGTAGGGCACTTGAAGAAAGGGTAATGATCGTGTAAAGAATATGTAGATGCCTGTGCATAGTTTAGTTGATGAAGACATTGCATGCACGTGTGTTAACAATTGTAGGGCAACATATCTTCTTAAAAAACATTTTTGGCAACATGGCTCATCAAAAAAAAGAAGGTTTATAAAAGAGTGATGCTTTTAACCATCTACTTTCATATATCATTTGTGATCTTTTGTGCCCCTTTTGTTGGAGTAAGTTCCATTATACAACTTTGTGAGGATGAAGATTATTTTTAATCACTTTTCTCTCTAATATAAAAAGTGTTAGTCTCTTATTGTTGAGTGCAGGTGCGAAGAATGACAACTTCACCACACAAAGCAGAGATACTGTCTTCATCTCTTGAGGCTTTTAAGAAAATTCAACAAGAAAGAGCTAGCATGTGTACAGCTAATGATGTGAAAATCCTGGGGCCTGCATGTCCTAATTTTCAGTCTGTTGATAAATCAGCTGGAAAAAGCAATGTAATGCTCAATGCTAAAGAATCACAAATAAAGTCAAGAAAACAGAGTGGAAATTCAGATCTCATTCAAGGGAACCTGGGTGGAGAAAAGCGGATTATTGAGTCTGGCAGGTCCTGCAAAGTAAACTTAGGACAAAATGGACGTGTCCCTCCCCAGAATTCATCCTCTTCTGAAGTTGGTTCATCATCTAGGACACCTTTTAGGGATAGTCCTTCTGCTGGAAAGACTAAGAGGGAACAACCTGGATCTGAAGCAGATAGGCTGTTTCCTAAGAAAGAAAAAATGTTGGCAGAAAGTGGTGTTGAGAAAAATCCTAAATCTACAGAGCATTTAAAGAGGCAAGTTCCTCCATCTGAAAAAGAAAGGGATAAGGAAAAGAGGAATTCAGCTCCATGGAAATCGATGGATGCTTGGAAAGATAAGAGGAACTGGGAGGACATACTTTCATCTCCTTTTCGTGTCTCTTCTCGTGTTTCACATTCGCCAGGTATGACCAGAAAAAGTGCTGAGCGTGCACGTGTATTGCATGATAAACTAATGTCTCCTGAGAAGAAGAAGAAAACTTCTACGGATCTGAAAAAGGAAGCAGAAGAAAAGCATGCCCGGGCAATGAGAATCAGAAGTGAGCTGGAGAATGAAAGAGTTCAAAAGCTTCAGCGTAACTCAGAAAAATTAAATCGGGTTAATGAGTGGCAGGCTGTCCGCAGTATTAAGTTACGAGAGGGAATGCATGCTCGCCACCAACGTGGTGAATCTCGGCATGAGGCTTTTCTAGCTCAAGTTGCGAAGAGAGCTGGTGATGAAAGCAGTAAAGTTAATGAGGTTCGATTTATTACTTCCTTAAATGAAGAAAATAAAAAGCTAATTTTGCGACAGAAACTTCATGATTCAGAGTTGAGGAGAGCTGAAAAACTTCAAGTGATAAGAACTAAACAAAAAGAGGATATGGCTAGAGAAGAGGCTGTTATAGAACGCAGGAAACTCCTTGAAGCTGAAAAATTACAGCGCCTTGCAGAAACACAGCGGAAAAAAGAAGAAGCTCAAATTAGAAGAGAAGAGGAACGCAAAGCATCCAGTGCAGCACGTGAAGCGAGGGCCATGGAACAGCTTCGTAGAAAGGAAGAAAGAGCCAAAGCCCAGCAAGAGGAAGCTGAACTTCTGGCCCAGAAATTAGCTGAGCGACTTAGTGAAAGTGAACAACGTCGCAAGTTTTACCTGGAGCAAATACGAGAGAGAGCTTCCATGGATTTCAGGGATCAATCTTCACCTCTATTGCGCCGATCTATGAACAAGGATGGGCAGGGTAGATCTACACCAACCAACAATGGTGAAGATTATCAAGCAGACAGTGTCTCAGGCTTAGGAGGTTCTGCTCTTGCAATGGGCAATGTTACATTGCAACATTCATTGAAGCGAAGGATTAAAAGAATTAGACAAAGGCTTATGGCTCTCAAATATGAATTTTCTGAGCCTCCTCTTGGTGCTGAAAATGTTGGTATTGGATATAGAACGGCTGTGGGAACTGCAAGAATGAAAATTGGGAGGTGGCTTCAAGAACTTCAAAAACTTCGGCAAGCTAGAAAAGAAGGGGCTGTGAGTATAGGGTTAATAATTGCAGAAATGATAAAGGTACCATTTGAAACCATTATTTTAAGGATTAACACTTTTTTTAACACATTATACATGTGATGGTTATGATGTTTCCAAGTTGGGTAAACTAAATTGTTGGTCGGATTTTAGTAGTGAAAATTATCTCATTTGCCCATGATATCAAAACATCAGCTCTTTTTAGCTGTCTATTACTTCTCAAATAGCATTTGATGAATTGATGGCTCTGTTAGTAAGTGGTTTTGGGATTGAATCCTTTTCTATTTTTACATATGTAAACATTTTGATATATCTATAGTAGGTTGCTAAGATGCACATACGGACATGGATATCGGTACGATGCGGGAATACAACATTTCTTAAAGAACTTAGGATACGATATGTTGGGGATACGTGTATTAATTACTTATTAAATATATATTTTTTATATATTGTTAAACATTTATTTATTTTTATATATAATGGATAATAAAGTGAATCAATGACCATGAATGTTGTTTAGAATACAAACCAAGATCTAAAAGAGTAATAAAAGATAATTAGCTAAATTTTCAACATTGAAACCAATATATAAAGCATATAAATAAAAATTCTTTAAGTTTGGGCTATCTCTCACTATTGGGGGTTGGGTTACAACAGTATCCAAGTCATATCACGGGTGCATCCTAGATGTATTGGCACTTGAAAAAAAAAAAAAGTCTGGGTATGTATCTTAGAGGTATCTGGTATGATACCGGTACGTATCGGATATGGGTACATGAGCGAAAAAGGAGTATCCGTGCATCCTAAGGTAGGTTGACTGTGCATTGTCCAATATGGTCAGTTCTATACTAGATGAAAAATTCTAAAAAGTTATAAGTTACTTGGGGAGCTACTTTTATTGAAGTTTCTTCACATTTATAGTTGATAAAAGTTGTCCATCCATTGGTGATAGGACATCACTCATGATTTTCTATCTGATCAATGTGTTCTTTAATTCCCATTAAAGATGGTGGTTTTATAAATACACATTGCAGTTTTTTGCTTTTCCTTAAATTTTTTAAGGTTTTGTTGATTTTCTGACTTGATGCATCTGATATTTCTATGTGATTAGTATTTGGAGGGAAAGGACCCTGAGTTGCAAGCTTCTCGCCAAGCTGGCTTACTTGATTTTATTGCTTCTGCCCTGCCAGCTTCTCATACATCAAAACCTGAAGCTTGCCAGGTGACAATACACCTTTTGAAGCTTCTCAGGGTGGTTTTATCTGTGACTGCAAACAGGAGCTATTTTCTTGCACAAAATCTTTTACCCCCAATCATCCCAATGCTTTCAGCAGCCCTTGAGAACTATATAAAGATTGCAGCCTCTTTGAATGTCCCTGGTAATATAAACTTGTCATCAAGTAAAACATCAGCAGAAAACTTTGAATCAATCTCTGAAGTACTAGATGGCTTTTTATGGACTGTTACAACAATAATTGGTCATATAAGCTCTGATGAACGACAACTCCAAATGCGGGATGGCTTGCTGGAGTTATTGATTGCCTACCAAGTTATTCACCGGCTGCGAGATCTCTTTGCACTTTATGATCGGCCTCAGGTGGAAGGGTCACCATTTCCTTCTTCTATTCTCTTAAGTATATATCTATTGGTGGTCTTAACATCCAGACCTCAGATTAATAGTTCCATTGACTGGGAATCTTGTCTTAGTGAAAAAGTGCTGGGAAATGAAAGTCAAGAAGCTAAACTTGCTGAGATTGCTGATTCTGGATATTCCACTGTAACTGACTCCTGTGGAGATTATAGACCTCCATTATCGGTGCTAAATGGTAGCACAGTTGTATATCTACCAGATGTACCAGAGGATAGACCATTAGAGGAACCATGTGAGATAAATAACAAAGCCGAGTCAGTATCCATGAGCAAGGATGGTGAGAAGGAGCAGACTGGTAGTTTAGTTGAGGCCAATAATGCCAAGACAGATGTTCCAGAAGAACCTCAAAAAATTGATATTGTGGAGCCTTTTGTAGCTCAGAAGGGTGAGAAACACTTGGTTGTAGCAGAACAAAAGAAGGAAACTTTTTTGAACTTAGAGCAGCCAGTGGCTCTTCTTCTTTCTGCTATATCCGAAACAGGTCTTGTCAGTCTCCCTTCTTTGTTGACAGCTGTGTTGCTGCAGGCAAACAATAGATTGTCTTCGGAACAGGTAACTATGCTGATTTGGGAAAGTTGCTACAACTGCACATGTTGTTATTGTTGAATCCTCCCCCCCAATCCCTTTTTCTTTGGTCGTGGATTCTTTTCTAGATTGTGTCCAGGTTGTTGTGAGTAAGTTTTATAAACATGATTCTTGAGTTCAGTAGCTATCATGATTAAGTTGTTATGTACTGTTGTTATAAATTTTTCTTCAAATTTTTAATTTCAGTTTCCAAATGCTGATTTAATGGTTTCTTGGAGTCCAAGGAGGGGTGGCTTGGATACTGCCCTACCCTTCAATTTTTATTTTTTATTGTTAATTTCATTTTTTCCATCTTTTTTTGTACTTTTTGATATGCTTTGTGCTTCTTTGCATTTAGCATTTTATTGAATATACATCTTTCTTACTTATCAAAAAAAAAAAAAAAATTTCCATTTTCCTGAAGTGGTCACTTTCAAGACTTAAATCCGTGCACTCACCCAAGTCTTTTACAATTGTACCAAAAATAGAACTTCTTTCTCAAGTTATCTATAAGAAAATTATTTTGAGATAACTTGTATTCTGTTTCAGGCCTCATATGTCCTTCCATCTAATTTTGAAGAAGTGGCAACTGGAGTGCTGAAGGTGTTAAACAATTTGGCTCTTTTGGACCTTAAATTTATGCAAAAGATGCTAGTAAGTTAGTTAATATCATTTATTACCTTTGGAGATGTGTTTTGGTGATAGTGACATCTCAAAGTTACACTTTTATGATTCTATATATTTATTTTTATTTTGCAATATTCATCACTATACTCTTGCACTGAGCTGACTCTCCTTTTTGTCCTCGCTTTGTTCACAGGCAAGGCCCGACCTGAAAACGGAATTTTTCCATTTAATGAGTTTCCTTCTTTCCCATTGCACAAGCAAGTGGAAAGTGGCTACAGATCAGGTAACTTTATGCATGCCACTATTTTTGAATACACGGATGTAAGACACCCAAGAAAATTTAGACTATTTCAAGGGCTACTTTATTGATCCATGAGCATACATTTTGTATGGGACCCAAGTGAGTTTGGCATCCCATAGTTTTCAGTAGCTCTTTTGTTAAAGGTGACACAAAAATATAGAAGTTAGCTAATTTTCAATTTTGTTGCTTATTTGGTGAAAGGTGAGACAAAAAGCTTATTTGTATGGGTTTAATCACTGTTTCTATCCACTTTTTTTCTGCATCTTTAATGGTTTTAGAGAGCTGGCTGCCATACCAAGTGCAATCGGTGACTATCAATTTCATGGTCACTTTGAGCTATTTTATAATTCAATTATCTCTTAGTTTTGTAATTTGTTCTTAACTACCATTAGCTGGGACAGAGTGGGCTTCGTTAGGTTGAACTGAGTATATATGGAATCTCAGTTGCATTTTTTAATGACTTTAGATGAACTAATTTATTTGTGGACCATTTAGGGCAGCCCTTACCAAGTGCTTGTGCATTTTCTGTAATGTCTCTCAGGTTGGTTTGCTTCTGCTTGAATCTCTATTGCTTCTTAGTCACTTTGCTTTGTTCCACCTGGGAAATCAAGCTGTCCTCCGATGGGGAAAGAGTCCTACCATCCTTCACAAGGTAAGTGAAATCCTTTATGGAACTATTCTTGTATCTTAAGATTATATTGACAAAACCTAATAAATTGAGCTTGAGGACAGGTGTGCGATCTGCCTTTTGTATTCTTCAGTGACCCTGATTTGATGCCTGTCTTGGCTGGAACACTTGTTGCTGCCTGTTATGGGTGTGAGCAGAACAAGGGTGTGGTTCAGCAAGAAATCAGTATAGATATGCAACTTTCCTTGTTAAGTTCGTGCAGAAATATTTTTCCTTCTCTTCAATCCAATTCAAATGTAGACAATTCCATAAAAGATAATTCTAGTGAAAATAATCAGCTGGGTCCTGAATTTAAAAAGCCTCAAGTTGAGAGTTCCCTAAGATCTAGCCGATACAATGCCAGAAGCACTAAGGTTTGTTTGGGAAAGGCTGGAAGTTTGGGAAACAGCATAAGGAATGGCAAGATGAGAAACCAAAGAGATGGAAAAACAATTAAGGCTAGTGAAGAAATGGCTCTGAAGCAAAATCTTCTGGCTTCAGAAACTTCTACCGCAATGTTATACTGCAGATTCCCTAGCAGCTTCATTGATAGAGCAGAGCAGTTCTTTTCAGCTGGCATCCCGAAATTGGGTGATGAAGCCTGAGTTCAACGGCGATACAATACAATACAGTTTTGGCAGGCATCTGCT
This sequence comes from Quercus glauca, assembly GCA_023736055.1. Taxonomy (NCBI): domain Eukaryota; kingdom Viridiplantae; phylum Streptophyta; class Magnoliopsida; order Fagales; family Fagaceae; genus Quercus; species Quercus glauca. The sequence goes on along the minus strand of CM043324.1, from coordinate 20,303,558 downwards.
TTGTTGTTAACTTTTGACATTTCAATCTGAAATTATTACACGGAAGTTTCCACTGAAACTGCTAGAGGCAGGTGTTCGATTTTGCCACCGAGTCTTAAGTATCACTGACCAAGGAGAGCTTTTTCTGGGATAGCTCAGGCTATGTGATAATTATGTGTTGAAAGTAATTATTCAAGATGGATTTTGATGATCATGAAAGAGTACTGAATTATAGGTGAGAATCCAGTGTTGTGTAGTTCAGTTGCATTGGATTCTAAAATTCTCTCTTTTATTTAGCACAACTGAGTGTCCAAAGGACCACCATCAGGGTTGGAAAGATACAGGCAAGCCTTTTGTTCATGTATGAGCCTGTATAACCCTATTCCCTCTAACTTGTATACTCTTCACTATTTATTTTTCTGAGGTACACTAAAATAAATAATAATAAAAAAATCAGTCGGTTTGCAAATGACTGCTAGAGAAAACGACTTGTAGTTGAGAGCTAGGTCGTGACCAGTAGTTTTCTGACTGCATGTGGACTCACCAATTGCAGTATTTGATGACTTATTAGTTTTTGACTCCTGGCCATATCTAGCAAATAAGCTACTAGCCTACTACCCACATAAAGGACTCAGTTTTTTCTGCTTCAACGACTTGTTGCAGTTTCTACCCCATAAACCACTATGGTTCTTTTCTTCTCCACGCCTTCGCAGCTAGTTCTTGGGGGTGACTGAAGTGGGCTTTGAAAATCTAGCCTACACAAAAACTTTGATTAGGACTGCTTTTAAGCCCAACAGGACTGTTGGGCCTACAGTATGAATTTTTCTCAACCTTCCACTCAAGAATTGAATTACATGCAGTCATAATTTCTGTAATGGTTCTTTTGAAGTTTTCAAAATCATCTGATATTAATAGCTCTATCCAAAAAATAGGAACAAATCAAGCCAGGGCAACTGAACACAATCCTATCTGCTCAAGTAGCAGTGATTGTTAAACCTACAAATAATTCTCTCAAACTTACATTTAGAACTGTTTGTATAATATTACAAAGGAAAGGCATGATGAGTTGGAGAATGTATGAACTGAATCTTGCTTGCAGATGCTTCACTTTTAGGTTATGCATACCATCCTTCTTTGGGACACTTCTTAAGTCTCACTTCCAGTACCCATCGTCCAGAGAAGCCAATACAAAATAAATATTTGAGTTGAAACTGTGGTACAATGATACACCAGACATCTGGGATACTACTTGCAGGAGCTTCTACATCATAGGGATTACTGAGATTTGCATTCTTCCAAGACTTCATTTCCAGTAATTGTACCTCTCTCTCCAGAATAGGCACTGCCAGGAACATTAACTAAAAGCTCATCCTCCAAAATGTTCTCCTGTTTCTGTAAATGCCCATGGTCCTGACATAATTCCAATCAGGCTTCAATGTGAAGTAAATAATTATTAATTTTCTTACATATCCAAACATTGCTGAAGTGCAGTCAGCTTTAACCATTTCAGACAAATAACTACTCATTTAAACTTGCAGATAAAAAAAAAGCTCTTCATGTACACTTTCAATCTTAAAAATCATAATAAAAAGAGATCATGAAGTAGCAGGCTATTTTACAAGAATCTTTAGCCAGCTAGAATGAAGACAAGAAACAAGCTAGAATGTTTTAACCACAATGAAAAGAATAAATCACAAATTTCTTTCATAAAATCCACTTTTAATTAGATGTTCCCCTTAGAATATAGTATATGGCCATATAAAAAAAAAATTGAATTCTAAAACATTTGATCAACAATGATTTAACATAACTACAGCATATTATTCCATAATAGGTGCTCCAGAAAGCCCCAATATTGATGGTCATATGCATATGAGGCATCCTAGGTTAGCAAAATGCATTCAAGGCACAACAAATTCAGCTACTTTTTCTGTAGATGGAAACCTTCATGAGAACAGGAGACCTGTACTCACAGAACATACCTCAGAATTAGTATTTGTCCCTTCGGTGCTCTGAGCATTTCTGAGTTCACTTAGAATAACTTTGAGTTGTTTCTTAGCTTTGGCCCTTGTTGAGCGTCGTTCAGCACATTGTGCTGCTGTAACTTCAGAATGACATGCAATACAAAGAGTCCTCATGTTCTCTAGCCTGCATTCGCCTGTATGAATTTTGTGGGGAAAAAGGGAAAGGAAAAAAAAAATCTTAAATTTTTCTGCCTATATAGTGAAAAAAAAAGAAAGAAAAAAAAGACACACACAAGATTTGTATTGCCAAGACGAAAGGAGCCTTAAATAATGTACTAACCCTACCAAAGTTATGCTGACAGTTAAAAAAGACTGGAGCAGCAACAAGTACGATTCTAGCTGATTATGGTCTACATTATGGCTGATGTCATCTGAGACATATCAGTATTAGTATGGTCCAATCAGAATTTGAGTCCTGTACACAAATCCAAGAGCTTAACTGTCTTCTTTGAGTGGATCAGGGGATATCAAGTACATGGTTGGCTTATAAGTTATAGCAGGTGGAGCAAATATCTGATCTCTATATCAAGTTAGTAACATAATTTGACCAAATACTATAAATTGAGAATGTGGTCAGACATTTTTTCAGCTAACCTCATACAATGATTTCCTAAGCAGCCCCTAAAAGAAGGGAAAAACTGCCAAAAAGATCCAAGGATACCAAGATTATTAGAATTAAGAATGTTGCTAGCCGATACATAATGATTTTAACTTGTACACTGATTCTTAACATGTATCCAGCTTGGTATGACTTGGGTTGAAGAAGAGGATGGGGGGCGGAGAGGGTTACAATACATTTGCTTATCTTTTTTTTTTTTTTTTGAAGAGTACATTTGCTTATCTTGACATATCAAAAGTCAAAACAGCCAGTTACTAAAAAAAATTCCATATATTATAATCAGTAGTAGCTGTCTTATAATCGGAAAGTCATTAGAAAAGAGAAAGCACTTTCAATACCTTTTTTTATATGGTACCATTTTAAGGGGTTTTCCATATATTTGATATCTCGGAAGCATTGAATTTTTTCAACATTTTCCTATTATGTGTCTATAGTTATACTTACAGTTTTCTATCTTATTTAGTTGCCTATATATTGTTTTGCATATTGACAGGATCAACTGCCATAGAGTTGTATTGTCATCACCAAGTCATTATGATAATAATGAATTATGTTGGAGCCCATTGACATGATGACTGAGACCATTATATATTATCCATGTGTTGAATGGTTTACAACTAATTAAGGAGGACAAGATGGGGCAAGTCTCAAATCCAAACAGTAACTGGTACAACAGACATCAAGGAGACAGATCACTCCTCCAGGTAGAGAAAGTTCTTAAATATTAATCTCAAGATAAAACAGTGTAATACCTCCTCCTTGGTAGACAGGAACAATGTGGTCTGCATGCCATGCGTTGCCCTCAGAGGGATCATTAACAAGCTTATCAAGCCTGCAGGATATGAAACAGACATTGTTAGGCTATCAATGATTACTGCCATTTGGAAATAACCAATCTCGGCCTATTTGCAAGTATCACAAGCTCATTGTTCTGTAACAACAGCCTAATTGGTTATTTCTTCCCACGTCTAGTGGAAAGTCTACTAAATACACTTAATACATGGACAACGCTATTTTTTATAGAGATGTGATGCATACTAAGCATTAACAAGAATATTTATTGACCTCAATGCATGCAGCTGGACAAACACAAGATTCAACTTGTATGTGATAGTGTACACAGTGCACTATTGCGTTCTGCAAAATTTAAAAGTAACACTGGCATTTTCCTTTCAGCAACTTACAAATTCTTTCGCCTAGCCACATTTGGTGCTACTTTCTCAATGTACTCTTGTCGTCTTGCCAATGATAAAGGTCTTATGTGCTTCACAAGCTTATGACAGTCTAACTGGCAATGTGTACAGACACCATGTTCTATTTCAAAAAGGCCCTGAAAATTTTAAATATGTTATTTGAAACAAATATGATTGAGAACAATGAGAAGAAAAGAAGTGAGAAATATTGAGTGCCCAAAATTTTCTTGAAAATATGACACGTGTGAGCAAAAAAAAAAAGGGGATTGGAGACAACAATAGGTTCAAATTCATTTTAATGTATGATATAATTCATGTTCTAACCTGACGGATGGATTGGTTGCTAGTTCTTAATCGATATTCTTCATAGCAGCCTAGATTACAAAAAAGATCCTCAAAAAATTCTGGTGTCTTGGCATTGTTGCCCCTGAAAGTAAAGAAATCACTGAAATAACCCATATGATTATAGCAAGAAAATTTATGTGAACTTACATGCATGGTTCCTGACAGAGTTTACAGAGAGGTTCATCTGTCAGTGTCCAACCCTGGGTGTATTCCTTCTCCTTTTTCCCATAGCTGCTACATAAATTAACCTTTTTCCACACAGCATTTGATGGTAAAGGCTGACTAATCTCATATAAAGGTGTAGTCCGTCGCTTGCTTCCACCCTTGAGCAGTCCCTGGGAGAGAAAATTATAGAATTGTTACCAATTCATATATGCTATAATATCCACAAAAGAATCAGAGTTCAAACTCAATTTGACAGACCCCATTGTTGTGGTTAATGCCTTCGCTCAAGTAGCCCAACTCAACAGCTAGGGGAAGTTGCAAAGGTTTCCCGACTAACTTTCTTTGGTCGATAGGCCTTAAGCTATTCCACTCGTTAACAAACGCGAGAAGAATATGCCTATATGCTGGGTTGCCCTTGAATGTTGCTCCTTTTTTATTCTCAGCAGCTTGAGAATTAAGTGAATCAAGTTCCTCCTGTCGGAAATTCTCAAAAAGTGGCCTTGGTCTCAGATCTGTCCCGGGAATGCAAGAATACAAGTGGATCCTCCCAGTATATTGGCTCACCTGAAAAGAAAGAAAAGCTGATCATAATTTATTTAAGCCCATACAACTGTTTTCATATGTACTCTTAGAAGCACTTGTAACTTACAGAGTGCAAATTGTTCAGGCAACCAAGAAACTCAGAAATTAAGTATAGGTACATAGCTAATATTTATCCAATCAGACTTGATTTTTGCCAGTGTAGTAAAAGGCAAGCTGAGCGCTTGCCAAGGCAATTGAGTGAGGCCAGGTGCCTTTGAAGCTTTGAGGCGAGGCATCTTTAGTTTAATAATATATATCTTTTACTTGAGTTTAATTCTATTCTGTGTTTAAACCCTTCATTAGAATCTTACCACATCATATTTTTTTAAAATGGTGGAATAGATAGTTTCATATACAAACACAATTATAATAACTACCAGTTAATAACTACTATAATTATTAAAATTATATTTTCTTCGAATGGTAGACTGGATAGTTCCATATCCAAATACAATCGCAATAAATATCAAATTTCATAAATAGAAAAAAAAAATATATATATATATATATATTTTAATAAAAAACTTTCCTATAAACTTTCTCGTGCATTGCATGGGTTATTGACTAGTTCCAATAAATAAAGAAGGTAGTTCCAATTGATAATAAGCTATCTCTATATCTAGCTCACAAATAACTCCGTGTACCCTGTCTCTGAGCCTACTATGAAGGCATTCATTAGCTATAAGAACCAAGTCTACTGTTTTTCCCCTTCCCTCAAATGCATTCTCATACTTTGACTCTAGCTTTCCTAACACAGTCATTAGTCAAATAAGAGGGTGGTTTTGCAATTTGATTAAAGTAAATGGGTGTAAACTGCTGACCACGAACAGCTAAGAGACAAGCAAAAAAGTAAAAAAAGAACCAAAAATAAAAGATGGTAGGCTCACAAAACATGACAAACAAGCTCTCTTCTATGCTTTTAGGGCCTTCGAACCACATCTACCAGCCACCAGTTTTTATACTTCTCTCTCTCTCTCTCTCCTAGACAACTTTCTCGCTCTAAAAAAATAAGGGACACAAAAATTAAGTGAACTATTATAGTTTTTTTTCCCTAATTGATTTAAAAATAGATTTAAAATAAAATAAAATCAATCACCTAATATTTTAGCTAAGAGTTTCTCTCTCTCTCTCTCTCATATATAAGCTTATTGTAAAGCCTATTCTTAGATTAATTAATTAAGCCTCTTACTACTTTCAAAAACTCAATTCTTGCATTAGATACATTTGATTTAATTTCAGTTCATTATATACAAAATAACTATTTTAGAATTTGGCCTCCCTCCACTCAAGTGAAAGCCTTTTGGCCCCTCATGCCTCAGGCAATGCGAGGACTTGGCCCCTTAAGGTTGCCTTTCACCATTGGTCACATTGATTGTCACAACTGAAATTCTAGTAATGGATAAATGCAGTTTTCACCACTAGCTTGAGATGAGCTTTCCCTAGGAGTAAATGACCCCACTCTTTCACAAAAGATTTTACTGCAAACTGCAAGTTTCAGAGGAATTTGAGGATCATTAGATGACTACGCAGTTATAATTATTCTAGGACCTTTGCTACATTGAGAGAGGATATAAAAGTCATAATCTAGGCTGTATCAATAAGATTAAACTTTTTTTTTCCAACACAGATGCTGTGTATGAGCCAAAATTAATCCAGGACAAAAAAATCATGGATAATGTTCTGCAATGAAGAAAACTGCAATCTCACATTATAAACCCGAATTCTAGGTTTCAAGATACAACAAACCACAGGGTTGAATAAGCCTGAATTGATGGTGCAACCATTGTGTGGCCAAAGAAAAAATATCCTCTTTGGAAACTTAAGATTAAGCAAAGCCCTAGAATAAGTATCTATGACAATTAATGAGGTCATTAATATTTTATTTAGTTTTCCTAAAGTCAAGGGTATTTTTGTAATTCTGTTACTGTTGGTTGTCAGTCTTACATGTGAGCCTTGATGTTTATTATTATTATTATTATTAGGTAAGTTTTATTTAGATTATGGGCTTTTATGTGTGGTCCAATTCAATTAGGAGTTTGCTTACTATTGATCTCTGAGCTCCGCAAGATTCATTGGTTTATGGCTCCACCAAAAAGATTTGTGTAGATAAAAAATAAAAATCAATCGCAGAGACATTAATTTTAGCAACTTTAATGTGCTATCCATAGAAATGTGAATTGACTGACAACTACCACACATTGGTTTATGACATATTAAAGGTTACAATAATTTATAACATCTTAGTCATAATTGTATGCAAAAGGAATCTCATAGCCAGGTATCAATGCCTTACCTCAAACCGCAAAAAACCTACTTGGTCAAAGCAGCTTTCATCAGGTTCAATTTGCTGAACAGGTCTAACATCATCTACTATTGTTGGAGGGTGGAATGTGAATTCCTGCATTATCAACTATATATAACAGTGTCCTTCAATTTTTTTTAAAGAAGAAAGAGTGAAAAAAGTATACTGTTTTAGTAGTCACAACAATTACTCAAGTTGTACCTTTTCCTGTCTCCGTGTATCTTCACTGCCCTCATTCAGCTTACAAGGAGAGGCTTTGCCAGCACTTCCAATTTCAGCGTCAGAATCATTTTCTTCCGATGTTCCCTTTGAAACTGGACCTTTAGTTATAGCCGTAGCAGAAACCATATGAGCCTGTTTCTACCAATAAAATTTGTCTATTACAGGCTACTACAGGAACATACTTATAGCAAAAATGGAAGTGCAAAGAGACAAGGAAACCTATAAATTGTATAATAATAATAAAAAAACCTTAAATGTTAAAGCTTTACATTATTGTGGAGGTCATCCTTTTTGCCTGAACTGCCACTATCAGATATGCAAAGTTCTTCAAATCTATCATTTATTTTTGGAGCTACTTCACCAGATGCTTCAAATGGCTGCAAATCCTTAGCTGAGCCAGAGTCTGGTAACTTCATTGTCTCAGCAGAGAGTGTATCACATGCTGCTTTCCCCAAAATCTGATCTTCACAACTTCTATCAGTCTTACCAGATGTTTCCAAATAAGAGATATTTTCAACCTGCCAACCAAAACATGATGCTGATCATACGGAAATAACAAATGACAAACGATAATAATGAAAGCAAAACAAATGAACCATCTAAGGAAGTTTAAAATTTGCATTTCATAACAACAACGATTAACATGCTATGCAGAGAACAAATGATTTCTATTCAGGAATATCGACATAAACCAAAAGCAGTAGCCAATCATGCAGAAGGAAAACCAAGTTCCAAAACATCACCAAGCTCCCATCCTCACACCAGAGTATGATGCAAGATAAGGGCCACACAAACTTAAATAACAACAAGCAGATGCTTGCTCCAGTTTCCATTATCATTATAACGCAGCTTAGCTCTCCCATAGGAATACCCCATACTAACGCCTACTTTATCAAGTAAGCACCTTATAGAGTTAGTTCTTGGTATTTTTTTATATTAGCATGTTATTGTAAATTAGCATAAGGGTATTCTAGTAATCATGCCATAAACCATTATACAAATATGTGCTAAAGTGAGGGACTGATTAATGTAGCCCTAGACCTTTTCTCAAATCTCTCTCACCCTTCTTTTCTCTTTTTTTCCCTTTTAAATCTAATATCTAAAAACTTATAAATTGCCACTTATCCTCTTATTAAAAAAAAAAAAATTATCACTTATCCCAAAAGTTTAAGCTATTAAGAAATGACGAATCTAATCACTTAACCATTATTCCAACACTCCCCCTTAAGTAGGCCCAACATGTGTGACTTTTTAACTTTTTATATGGGAGGTATAGTGGATACAAGGTTCAAACTCATGATCACCTACTACGATTCCATGATAAATTACCACTTGTCCCAAAAGCTTAAACTATTAGGCACTGGCGATTTAATCATTTAACCATTATTCCAAGACAACTCAACTCACTAGTACACATTCAGCAGAAAATAAAAAGTCTATACATAGTACACTCCACCTCATATTCTTGGCCTCTGCTCGTGTATAATGACATGCCAAAGCTAACAAATATTTTTTGTTTCCAGAGAGTAAATTGAGGACTCAAAACTTTCAACTACATCTTAAGGCAGAGGGAATAACTTAAGGAAGTAAAGAGGTTAAGAAAACTGTTACTTTGAAATGAGCATTTCCAGCAATGTTGCTACTCCACGTAAAAATAAAGGCAAGAGGGGAAGGAAGAAAGTTTTTTTTTTTTTTTTTGGAGGGGGGTGGGGGCATACCAGTATCTCTTGTATGGCATCATATTTTCCATCTGTTGTAGATGAAATATGACGTAAACTCGTGTTTAAATTTTGCCAATGTGACTCATCTGTGGTGTCCTGCAAGGTGAACAAAGCATTGGTTTATATGCGTAGAAGATAAATATGTCTAAAAAATCTACTGAAAAAGAAATGAGAACCTTTGCACAAAAAATGTACACGTTGACTGCTCTTGTTTGCCCTCGCCTGTGAGCTCTAGACTCACCCTAACAGAATTAGTTCAAAGAAAGTTTAAGCATCAGTCACTGATATAATGCCAGGGAAAACCACAAACAATCTCACTGATTAGTGGGAAAAAAAAAATAAAATAGGATACTGAAACTTCCTTTTCCCATATTACTTGGTTGGAGGGTGAGGTCATGGGTTCAAGACCCATTGGGTGCTTGTGTAACACGCCAATAGAAAAGGATACTAAAGAAAACATGCTTCTTTTCCTCAAAAATTAAATTAGTAATGGTAACCAATAATATTAATAACATTTTAATTTGAAATTATTACTACTTTTAGTATTATTATTATTATGTAACACTGTAAAATAACTAATTTGTTTATCTAGTACATATTCATGGGTGTAACTAAGCTGCATTAAATATTCTAATTTACCACAGATTATTGAATACACATATGGATAAAGAAATTCCCTCATCCTTTTCTAATTTCAGAATAGCCCATAGTCCAGACCTTTCTTCTTCTTTTTCATTTCTTACTTTAAATTTAAAAATATAATTCCCACAACTGTATCAGATTGAACCCTTGACCTCGCCCTCCCTTTTGGAAGAGGAGATAATGTCACTTTGTCCAAAGACCATCAGCAGAAAACTCATTAGTCATTACTTCTAGTCTCTTCACACATTCATCTTGACATACAACTTTAGGTTTTGCTCCATTTATGGACAGGTAGATTCTAAGTTACTTATCATTAACTCAAAAGCATCCCAACCTTAAAGCAACCATATAACGCTCCCCGTTTGTTTTGATGACTATCTACTCTTTATTATATTTTTTCTAAAATATATTTCCAATATGCAGAAAGGCTACATAACTAAGAAACCCTAAAAATTGCATAAAGATTAGAAAACATGCTTGATAATGGGTGCAACAATAAGAGAAATTCAACTCTACAGAAGCCATTAGAGGCAAGACTGAGAGCAAATACACATTTTGTTGAACTAGTATTATTCAAATTCAAACTAGATATAAACTGTCTGTGCCTTTAATAACACCAAAATATTCTTCATCAAAGAAAATACTTGTGAACATAAATCAGAAGAATGATGTAATCAATTCTAACTTTCTTATTAAATTACTAGAGTTCACATTAGGGGAAGTTATTCAATATTAATGGACCTGATTCATCCATGATGGGTTTTGAGGCAACTCCAAGAACACAACATTTCGCGCTGACGACAAATCAAGTCCAGAACCTCCAGCAGTTAAACCAATTATTGCAACCTTAATCTGAAGAAGAAAGATAATTGATGCATTAGGATAAATAATTATATCCAGGCTAAAATATGGGGAAGTGGCTCAACTGCATTTACACAAGATGTAGATCTAAACTCCCCAAGACATGAGAACAATGCAGTGTTTAAAATTTCACATAGGAAAGAAATTTACATGTGCTTGTGGTATATATAGGAAAAACAGCAAGTGAAAAATAAAGAAAGAATGAAATAAATATAAAGATAGTTTTTCTAAAGAAAATATTTGATAAATTAGCTCTTACTAGTCATCTAACCAAAAAATTAGAAACATAAGTAAAGTTTTCAGGTCACTAGATCATAAATCGTGTGGAAGGCACTTTAATCAAAATTGGCGACAGTTCATTTCCTGATAAAAATTAAAATTTTTAAGAGAAGAAATCAAAGGCCAGAGTCTATAATAGTAGACAATATACAAAACTTCCACAAAAGAAAAAATTAAAATCAACAAAGATAAAGCACATAAAAGAACTGTCCACCATTTCCTTTTCCATTCCTGAAGTTCAAAAGTCCACTCTACAAAGTACTGATAAACTTCAAAAACAGAGAATCTATCACAGTTTTAAATACAAGGAAAGCTCTTTTGAGACTGAACCAAGTTGTGAATGGTGAGACAGATAAGTTATGCTTGAAATGCTCCACACAATCAGTCCTTTCAAAGCATTTACACTTGATTTTTTTTTTTTTGGGGGGGGGGGGGGGGGTGGTGGGGGTGGGGGAGTTGGGGAAGCCAGAAAACCTTGAAGTCCAACAAACAACCGAAAGGACAGCAGAAATTGTATTCAAATCAGATAAATGAAGCTGATAAGGAAAATATACGAGCCTCAGTTGATGATTGGAAAGACTGTACAGCAGTTTGCCTATCTTTGTCAAGTGTCTTTCCATCAATGCGGACAAAACTGATCCCCTTCTCACATATGAACTCCTGACAATTCAGAATTAACAAATTTTACAACAGTAGTTACAACCAAATCTTGATGAGCACTAATGAGGCCATCAGATTCCAGATAAACAGAATTAAATAATACTAACCCAGAGAAAGCAGATAAATACGAAAATACAACCATTACAATGAGCAACAAATACTAATAAGAACCAAAATATTTAATTGCTTTTTTAAAATCATAGTAACTGAAGCTTTGCGGTATCAAACCTAATATTTTCTTCCAATTCAAAGTCAAGAAACCCACTATATTACAAATATAATAACAATAAATCACAACTACAAAATGGAGCATCTACTATAACCAGATGGTTTTGAGATGTTTGGTTTCATTTTTAACGTATTATTGATCAGATTTAAGTAAATCTGTCTTGGATAGAATTTTTTCCCCCTTTTTTTCCCTCCCTTTTTGGACAGGAAAACACAACTCACAAATCCACATGGTTTTGGAATCCATGATCTCACCTTCCATTCTCCTCCTTGGATATAGGATAGGTGTAGATCAACGTATCGGGTATCAACAGTCTTCTTTAGATCTTGAAATCTGGTTAAACTTTAAAGTAACTTTTCCATGTGCAGGAGTTGTATCAAGAAATCATATCCCAATGATGCCAGAAGTTTACAGAGACCTAAGGGTTCGGTAGATTTCCATATTGCTTTGAATGAGTTCCACTTCCACATTATAAATTTTTTTCATAGTATATTACACACACAACCAACAAGTTTTGAATCTAGGATGATACAAACCCAAGGGTAAAAGTCACCCTAGAAAACCAGCTTGCAAGGGAGGGCGCCTAAGAACTTATTTACACATGGTTAAACTTGCAATTAAGTCATGCGGGACACTTGGATTGTAACATACCACCACACTCCACAACTGACATCCATAATGGCTTACTCTATTGACACTGACCTATTAGTAGCCCTTTCTTCTTCTTTTTTGGTAGTTCCACTCACCTATCAGTTATTCAATGACTTAGCAAGACATTTTAATCTAGCCTTTAAGTCACCCCCCTTTGAGATCCAACTGCAAAGCTGCAAAACATTTGATCACATACTCAACAAACAAAGTCCGATTACTCGACGTGGTGGTTGGATCTAATACCAAATGATATAAACCCATGGGTAGAACTCACCCTAGCAAAATGGCTTGCAAGGGGAGGTACCCAAGAGTTTATATACACATGGATAAGCTTGCACTTAAGCCATGTGGGACACTTGGATCATAATATAGGACCTCACCTTCCACTTATTCTTATAGGAGGAGGAAGTGTGAGCTAGAACTTATTGGCCAAATTTGTACAAGTGAGGGAGGATCTAACTAGCTTCAATGCTTTCACACTTCCATTGATTCCATTTTCCATTACTTGTACATAGAATTCATATTAAGTTTTCAAAATATAAAAATGAGTAAAATATTAAATCCATAACATAAGAAATGAGTATATATAAAAGCCTATAAGTTGATGTAAAGAAATAAGCCAAAGTAGATTCACAATGTTGATTTTTGTCTCAAAAGCAACTGGAGAAAACTAGTAAACTTTCTCTCTATTGTCCGTTTCTTCACCTGTCACTTTGTCTATTATAGCACATGAATAACTGTGTAGATGATCCCTTATTGAGAAATGTCTTTGGCAAACAAAAATTACATTGATTACTAGGAAAAAGTGAGCAGCTGAATGAATGAAATACAGATTGAAAATTATAAAACATTATATATAGATTCTCACACAATTAACTTCTTTTGCATGCTATTGTCCAACGTTATCTCAAAGAAAAGGCATATTTTCTCTATGTTTGTAATATGCTTAAAATAGAATATAACTGAATGAGTGATATTATTAGTAAATTCATAAAAGCTTCTACTACACCTGCTTGCTGCATCATTACAGTCCAACTTAAGCAATCACAAATTATTCCTCTTTTGTTAGTTTAATATGTGAGAGCATAGTTGGGGGTATTGTTAATACAATAAATAATAATGGTTTGAGACTCTCACCCTCTCCTTCAGAATTTGAAGATTGTTAACTGATGATAGTTTCCTATACCCAAAAAAGTTGCCAAAATCTCACCAGCCTTAGATACTAAGACAATAAATAAATAAATAAAACTCTGAATGTCCTTCACCAAATATCATAGGAAAAACATAGCAGGACTATGATATTTTCTTAGTTCTTTTACAAAGCCCTAAGTACTCATGCTCCTACTTTGAGAGCACATGGGACAAAGGTGGGGGACAGAAAAAAGTATTAGAGGATAAAATATTATCTGAGATCTTGTTAATCTCCAGGGTTTAAGCAATATACTCCAGTAACGTTCAAACGAGCAGTAATCATAAGTGGATTCAGGCCATTTTAAATAAGTAAAAAGGAACCACCGATTGAGAAAGAACCAAACCTGTATTCCATCAAGGACACTATGATGATGTGCAAAAATTATCATCCTTTGAGAACTGGGGTGTAAATCCATATCTTCCACACCATCTGACTCTGCAAGAAGTGGATGGAGGGAAAGCCATTCACGAAACCCAGAAAGCTTGGCAACACCAATTTGTTCACCAGAGAGCTTCACTGATCTGCAACAATTCCCACTATCTGAAAGCAGAGGGAAAAGGTGATAAGTAAATGCGGATAAATTGTGAAGTCAAGACTGGCTTGTTCACCCAACAATCAATAGTTACTTTTCAAGGAGCAACCCATAAACAATTTATTACCAAGTAAAAATCTGATGAAAGCACTGAGAACGAGGCATCTCATAAACCTATCAAATCCTAATTGTGTTCATTTTTGGAAGATGAACCAGTTTGGAAAATAATGTCATTTCCAGATACTAGAAGAAGTCATCACATCCTATATAGAGATATAACATCTTTATAAACTTAAGTGTGTCTGTACGTTTGTGAGGAAAGACAGGCAGAGAGCATGTTTGTGGGTGAGTCCAAGTATCCACATGTATCCGAGTAAATTACTTAAGTATCCACATGTATCCGAGTAAATTACTTTCTCCAGTAGCACCCATTGAATCCCAAAAGACCTAAGGGCAAAACTCCACACATCAAAAACAGCAGTACAAAGTAAAAATAGATGATCCATTGTCTCCATGCTACACCGACACATACAACACCATCCTAGTAGCATGTAACTGCATTTAATGAGATTATCACACACGAAGATTTTCCCCCATGCCGCAGTCCAGACAAAGAAAGAGACCCTCAGTGAGGCCTTAACACTCTAAATACTCTTCCAGGGAAATGCTAATGTACATCCACCTTAAGGCAAAGTGGGATAATGGAACCAAGAAGGTTGAGAAAGCAAGTTATCCCAGTCATTAAATCTCAAAGAAATCTCATATACCAAGTCATCCTCCCCTCACATTTTGTCTCACCAGCATGGATCCCACCGACTCTTCTTTAAAGAGAAATTACACAAGACGAGGAAAGCAACCCTCAAACTTTGATCATTATACCATTTGCATGCCAGAACTGAAGCCAACTGCCATTTCCAACATCAAGATGAATGTACTGTAAGAACCTATCCAACCCCATCCTTATGCTTTTCCATAAACTACATCCATGAGTAACCCAAACAAGATTTATGCTCCCTCAACCCCAGTCCTCACCATACTTTACACCTACTACATGCCACCCTAAGCATGTTTCCTCCATTCCAAAATACCATAGCCATTTTCCCAAAGGGACCTGGTTGAAGGTAGCTAGCTTCCTAACACCCAAGCGCCCATTAACAATTTGAGTACAAACCGTATATCAATCCACCAACTGATTGAATTGTCTCCCTTGCCAACCCACAAGGAATTCCTCTTGTAAGAAGATTCTCCATTTCTTACAAAATCTTTCTCATGGTGCATTTTAACTAACTCAGTGTGCAAAACAGAGCTTTCAAGCACTCTTCCCATTGTCTTCAACATAAAGCAATCAATTGTGATATGCTTACTTTGAGATTGGAATCCCAAAGTTTGAACCAGAAGGGAATATCCACAAACACCACAGTGCAATATCTTCAGATGTTAACTTAATTGAACTAAACTAAACTTTAGCCCCATTTTTGGTGGTAGTTTACTTCTATCAATTTCTTTTAAAATTCACAAATGAGAAATAAAAATTTAATTAAATAGTATCATTTGCAAAGCTAAATAAGAAGTATGCATTTTGAACAGATCATGTAAGCAACAATACAACAAAAATCTTGGTGACACAATATTATATCAGTCAACTGAATCACAAAGATTGCAATCAATATATTAGCATCCATGACATGATTGAATGTTTAGAAATTCACTACTCAGAGCCTAATTCAAATGATAGGAGTCAGCCCGAAAGAAAAATAGGAACCAATAGTGACTTGACATGCACCAATATAGCAAAATCTTCCACTATACTACACCATAATGTCACTTTACTTAATCTATGAACTAAAAGTCAGAGCAAAAATAAAATTGGATGAATCAATACCCATTACATAAACGACATAATCAATGTGTGGAATAGAAGGTCTCAAATGAATACACAGTCAATTAATAAGCTATTGTGAATGACGTGGGATTTATTTTCAAACCAACTCCTCTTGCCTGTATTTTTTGATCCTATCTGTTATCAAACAGGACTCCTTGACATAAACTTTGGCAGAGTTAATGCATTAAAAGTGTATAAATTACCTTCAACTAGAATTTCCGAAGTCGTATCTTCAGCAACACTTTTTTCATAAGCATCAGTATCCCTATTCACCACTTTTTTTTCAGGAACAGCAGCCTTGGCTGAAACTATATCTGAACTCTTCAACAACAATCTTACAATTTGCCGGCGTAGAGGTGGTAACTGTACTAGTAGATGTTGCTTCAGACGTCTTATCTACAATAGAGAAACAAGTGTCAAAGAATCAGAATTTTTATTAAAAATAAAGGTGAGATAATGACTACTTGAATGTTTATTGCAACAGAACTACACTAACACTATCCCTCTGGATAGCAACATCTACTAGTACTTCATGCTAAATTAGAGTCATGTACCAAATTATTTAAAAACCTACACATATGCTAAACACACTCTTAAATAGTGGAATATGTATAACCAAGAAAATGAGAGAACACTGAACCACAATTAATTGCTCTTGCATGCCAGGTGACAAATAAGCATCCAAAAGTCATGGACCTAGATCCACATTCACAGTAACTGACTTAGATCCAAAACTTATTATCTTCACCACAATGTTTCA
Source organism: Quercus glauca (assembly GCA_023736055.1). Taxonomy (NCBI): domain Eukaryota; kingdom Viridiplantae; phylum Streptophyta; class Magnoliopsida; order Fagales; family Fagaceae; genus Quercus; species Quercus glauca. The sequence goes on along the minus strand of CM043324.1, from coordinate 20,286,718 downwards.
CCATCATGGGAGATCCTACACAAGTGGATTGACTTGGTAAGATGGTAAGGCGCCTCTTGGAGAAAAAATTCTTCTATAAAATCTTCAACATCCTCTTAATGATCAGTTAAATACTCTTGAGAAAGACATGATTGATGATGGAAGGAAATATAAAGAACTATATACTGAGTCTCAAGTAGTAGAAAGTGAACCTATGACTATTGCTCGATTCAAGAGTGGGCTGAAGTACTAAATTAAAAAATAGATGGCCTATGTACATTAAGAAATCTTGAAGATGATATAGAATGACTTTTCAGTTAGAGTTTTTTGTTTTAATACTAAACATAATGCTAAAATTGCCAAGATTGCATGTAAAAAAAACTGCACAACAGAAGCAGCCAGTAACAACTCCGAAACAGTGAGGTAAAGCACCCACAAAGGGAAACTGAAACACCAGAACAGGATGCTGACAAATCAAAACAGCTTGCTATAAAGGTAGAATAGCCAAAGGAGCACGAAGTAGACTCCAAACAGCATGTTCAATAGTCAAAACTTATGCAACAAATTCCAGATGGTCAGAAAAACAAGCAAAAGAACCTAATGGCCCTAATCAGCTAGTCATGACACCTAGATGACCTGAAGATGAACCTGAAAGTTCATGGAGAAAACTTTTGATAAAAGGGAACTCTTGAATTGCATGAGGAGAATTTTAAGCAAAAACATGAGGGCCAAGAAAAAGAGGTTGAATCTGCTATTGCAGGACAAGAAATCGACAAACCAACTACTATTCAGCCTATTGTTAAGCCAATTACATCTCAGCCAGCTATGTGTGTTATTCTACAACAAGCCAAAATTGAAATAAAAGAAGATAGTATGATGAAAGAACAGAAACGAAACGGAGAAGCTTGTTTCAATACTTTAACAGGATAATCATGCCAAGGATGTGTCCCTTGCGATGATAGTTCCCATTATTGATTATGTAACTCCCGAAAAGTTTTATGTTCCCATTGGAGACAAGGATAATCCATTGTCATCATGGTTTCAAGCAACAAAGAAAATAAAGAAAACTCAAACTCAGGCTTTTTACCTTATGTCAAGCACGCTATTCAAGAGGCTAGAAATTATACTACTTCAACATTTTAAAATTTGTGTATGAGTTTTCTCCAACCAGGGAGATTATTGTAGACAGTAAAGAGTTCCAGGAAAAACAAGATTAAGTACCAAAAAATTCAAGCATTGTGGTCTAGTTCAATGTGGTTCCTTCTTGGCACTTTTCATGAGCTACTTTAGTTATAATTTAGTCATAATATTAGGTTTTTATGTTAGAAAGTAATGGTTCAGTTTTAATAAATTTTCTAGGATGTACTGTAATGGGTTGTTCAAGAGGCCCATAAGTCTTATTTTATTTATTGAGTCATTTTTCTATTTGGTTCACCAATTCTTGATTACTTTTCGCTATAATTAGGAGTCGTAGTCTTTCTAAGAAAAGGTTAAATCCTACTCCTTCTAGGAGTACTAATGGCAATAGCTTATAAAAGAGTCTTTATGTATTCAATAAAAGATAGAAATGATGAGATTGCATTCAATAAAATTCTAGAAAATTATTTTAAACTTTGAGGGTGTGATAGGCTTCTCCTTTCTATGTATGATTGCTTAAGGATTCTAGGTGTAATTGTCAGGGTTTATCCTTCTTTGTTTCTTGTTCTATTCATTTGTTTTAATCCCAAACAGCCATCAAACTCATTCAAGATCCAATCATTTTTTTATACATAAAAGATTTTATCCCATTGAAACTACCTCATGAGCAACACAAAGCATAAGATAGTCTAAAGAATTGTAGCTACAGAATTACAAGCCAAAAAAATCGAATTAGAAAACTCTAATATTCGCACTGTCACTAAAGGAGGACCATGAAGGTATTTAATTATTTCATAATGGCTTTTCCAAGCAGAGGATTCTAAAGGATGACATCAAAAGGTATTTAATTATTTCCACGAACATGGTTCATTTTAGGAAAGTATCAATGCTATTGTTTAAGCTTTTGGGAGAATTGGTAATTTAATATAATATCAGAGCAGGAGATCCTGAGTTCAATCCCTGGCTTTACTTTACCTCCTATTTAAAATGTTAAAAATCCTACGTGTTGGGTCTCACTTGTTAAAGGGGATTTTGAGCCCACACGTGAGGGAGAGCGTTAGAATTATGGTTAAGTGATTAAATTAACAATTTCCTAATAGCTTAAGTTTTTGGGAGAATCAGTAATTTAACAGCTACCTTTATCGCTTAGCAGTGGATGTCAAGAATTTCAATCCATCAATCTAGTCACTAGGGTTTACAAGATCATAGCGAAAGTACTGTCTAATAGGTTGAAAAAGCAGTGCTAGAAGAGGTAGTGTCTGTACCCCAAAATGCTTTCGTTAGAGGGAGACAGATTTTGGATTCTACTCATTGCCAATGAATACATAGATAGTCGAATGAAATCAGTTATGCCAGGGGTGTTGTGCAAGTTAAACTTGGAGAAAGCTTATGACCATGTACACTAAAATTTTCTCATTTATATGCTCAAACGATGCGGGTACAGTTCTTGATGGAGGAAATTGATATTCACATGTATTTCCACTGTCCGGTTTTCAGTGTTAACACTCAACATCTCATCAATCCTTTCCTTGAAAGAATCTGTGGAGGCCTAAATTTCCGACAAAGGTCAGCTTTTTCCTCTACACTTGGCTCACTAATGTTATTTATCTGTGGCTTTCAGATCATTTGGAGCTAAAGACTCCTCTTATTAGTTAAAATTCGAAAGAAAAGCTATGTTGGAAAATGATTTATATATTATTGGTAGTTGGGGTTGCTATGCATGACCCATTACGTATTATTAAGTTGTAGTTAGTTGATTATGTTGGAGATAAGACTTTTGAAGTTTGTAGGCCCCAATTTGTGATACTCAAAATTACTGCCAGTGTCCTATATCCTGGGGAGGATCTTGACATCAAGACATTTATTGTATTTGATATCTTTTGATAAGTTGTTTGTTTTTTTTGATAAGTAAAAAACTTCATTGAAATTGATTGTGATAAGTTGTATGTTACTGGAGAAGGATGTAACGTTATGTATAGACATATATGGAGATGTATGATTTGTAGTTTATAATAATTATAACAGTTTACAGAGTTCTAAATTGTATTGAGGAGATTTTAGCATAATAATATTTTACATTTTATGGAAAAGTAAATTGGCCTTGGAAAATTTATTACTGGTTTTACTAAAGTTGATTTCTTACAGTTTTCATTAGTTGATAGATTTCTCATGCACTAAACTCTAATGGGTTTGAGCCATGACAGTTAATTTGATGAAAACAAATTAAAGCATGATAATTAATATGTTTTTACATTATTAGTATAAGTCTCTACTATACAGTACCCTAAAATATTGATGAAAAGCTAAAATGAAGTCTAAAACAGGAAGTAGTTATAAATAGCCATCATTATTTTTTTTTATAAGTAATAAAATTTTATTGATTCAAAAGAAAACATAAAGTATACTAAATGAATGGAACACTTAAGCTTTGAAAGTACAATGAAAAATAGCCATAATTATAGCAGTTCTATTTTCTAAATATAAAGAATCAAGGACTCATGTCACTATTCCAATTGGTAGTCGATCTTAAAGCCTTGATGGTGGCATGGATTTTCAAAGATAGAATAATGTGAATAACCCGTCACAAAAAAAAATATTGCTAAAATGAGCATCACACTAATTGGTCTGTTTGGTTCAGATTATTTTCATCATAATAAGGAATATACAACTTTTTGAAACATCTCATTTTTCATGGTACAACTTACTTTTACACAATAAACAAAATAAGCAGACAAAAATAAGTTCATCCAAACACACACTTAAGCATATTGAGAACAAGAGCACAAACCATAATAGTTTGCCTAAGTAACACATTCAACTCTTCCAAGCGAATTCCCTTTGAGAAATCCTACAAGAACAACATGAAATGTTTTAAAAGGTTCTTTGCAACAGCAAAATATGAGAAAAAGCTTATGATCAGAACACTTATAGATATCATTACACAATTCTCTAGATAAAAGATATGGCCTCTCTGTTTGCCAACCACATGGCATACCTATTACCAATGTCTATATAGATATCCCTTATAGGATAAGAATCCACAAAGTGGTCAACTCTATCACCCAAGAAATAGAGTTAGCCACATGGTCTTTCATCATCTTCACGAAAAGCATGCTCAGCATGATGCTTTTTGTTTTTAGCTTATTAATGGGTTGTTAAAACACCAACTTAACCACAAGGCAGTATGAAAAGTAATTTATCCAAACCACATAGTGCCATTCTGACACAATTCTAAAGACTACCTGATAAAATTTCCCTTGATAATCACGGACAACTCTGACAGCACAGTAAGTTTTTGCAAACTCATATTTGTTCATTCCCAGTAGACCAGGCCTATTACCAACAGAATTGCCAAGAAAAAATAGATAAAATTAACAAACTGTGTAAAAGAAAATCAATCTTGTAAGACAAAATGGTGTAAAGAAACTTGCCATAGCATGTTTATCTGATGAAAAATGTCATATGGCCTATGATCACCTAGGAAATATACAACTAAGATATTAGAATTCATTAAACAAAAATTGAAAAATAAACCCACACAAAACATTAGAAAGCCAAGCAAGATAGAGTATCAATTAAAAAGGAATGGTCGCATTGTTTAAATGTGCCACAACCTCGACAAAGAAGGTGTCCCAGATAGTAGAACTATTCGCTTGATCTTCATAGCCACATCAAGGACAGCTTTTATCTGTCAATACACCAAAAAAGAACAAAGGAAAAAATTAACATATGGCAAAAGGATCCTTGCAGATGATAAGTACAATTAACTAACCATAACAATAAAAAATTGAATATGAAAGCAAATTATGAAAGAGATTGTTCATGAAAATGAGGACTACCCTTTGGTTCATACTCACCATTTTTTCCTTTTATAATGTCTTGTGGAAGAGATGATTGTATGGATAAACAGCAATAGTGAGGACTACCCTTTTAAAAAAAATGTTTTCTATATGTTTTCATATTCTTTTTTTTTTTTAAGTAAAAAAAAATTATTAATAAAAAAGTATAGCCCAAGTATGAAGGGAGTACACTATGGGTACATCAAAATCAAACTCTTAAAAGTACAATGATCAAGATTTTTTTTTTTTTTTTGATAAGTAATAAAAATTATACAAATCAGAAAAAAAACAAGTCACCCACAATGATAAAAAAAATTTAATAGTGTGGAAAAGGAAAATGAGCCTAAAGCTAGCAACCATTCATACAAAGATTTGAAAAAACAATAGTTTCAGATCCAAAATAGTCCTTTCACGTCCCTCAAAGCCACAAGCATTACTTTCCTGCCAAAGACACCACATTAAACAATGGGGTTCCACCCTCCGAATTTCTATATTTTGATGTCGTCCAAAATGCCCTTGCCTAAAAGCCAACAGCTCTAGGACACTTTTCAGCATAACCCACAAAACCCTGAACAGGCCAAAGAGCATAGTCCACAACTCACCAGCCAAAGAACAATGAAGTAAATGACCCACAATCTCCCCACTTCTTCTACACATACAAAACCAACCAATCACAATAAGATTTCTCTCTCAAATTATCGATTGTCAAGATTTTCCCAACACTATAGTCCAGGAGAAAATGCAGCTCAAGGTGTCACTTTAGCCTTCCAGATACTTTTCCAAAAAAAAAAAAGGTCATCTTCTGAAAAATCAAAGTTTGATAATAGAAATTGACCTCAAAACTCCTTCTCTAAACTGCCTTCCAACAAAGCTTGTCCTCCCCACTCTCCCTCACTAAGATAGAATAAATTAAATCCATAAAAGTGACAAAAACTTCAACTCCCGATAACGCACAATTCTTGAAAAAATTCAGATCCCCTTAAACATCATAAGATCTGCTAATGCAGCTTCAATGTCGCGTGTAATGGAAAATGGTTCGGGAATCCTCCATCAATGAAAGGTCACCACACCATAAGTCATGCCAAAATTTTACCTTCGTCACATCTCCCACCTCAAACTATATGCTTTCATATTCAATGAAGTTTGTACAATACAGTTGCCAAAATTTCAACCTCACATTCCTACTCAAGTCTTGACAAAATTGAATTTGACTTTCAGGAAGTAAAGAACAATAAAATTTGCTTCTGTTGACTAAAAGGAGTATATATTTCCATCACTTATCATACTTGTTCAACCTATGATTATGTTGGTATTTAGAAATATATTGAACCGTTAATAGCATTTTGGTAAAATTTTATTTATCAATGGGATAAAAAAATTTTAATCAATGTTAGCAAATATTTTGGAACAGAAAAAAATAAATTAAAATAATAGATCATGTGCATCCAAAGTAAAACTTTTTTTTTAATAAATAACATAAGAGATTTTTATTAAAGAATAGCCAACCCAAATAAACTGGAAATGTACTCTAGTGGCAGAAATTAGTAACCCAAATTACAATGATCAAGAAGAACGAGGCATCCAAAGAAAAATTATATCTATCATACTGCAGACCAACACAACACAAAAAAACAAAATATATATATATATATATATATGCTGTGTTTGTATATTTCAATTATTTTGCGAAATGCCCCCAAGTTTCAACAGTCTTATTGGGCCATTTTTAGGCAATAGATCATATATGAAAGTATATTTTTCATCATGCATTCCAACTTTTCATGCATAAAGTTCCATTATTTTTTTTAATACATAATTTCTGCATATAATAGCAACAAAATATCGTCCTATGGTGCATGCACAGCAGGTTTGGAACCTATGTAAATTAAAAACAATCATATTTGAATATTTAGGCAATATATTTTCCACTGCAGGGGAGGTTCCATGTTTGGATGTATTAAATTTCAACAACAAGAAGTAAAAAACTAAAGCAGCAAAATGCTCTGGAATATCACAGTAACTCTTTGATGCAGTGGAAGTCTTATTTGAGAATTAGATGTTATTGAGGCATAATTATCAAATTTTATTTAACAGGTAAGAAGAAAATATCAAATCCACCCAACTGCTTCCACATATGTCAAGAAATAGGAGAGTGATTGTACCTCTTCTGGTTCAGACGCTTTCTTAGAACACCGAACATGGTGAGATTCATCAATTATTAAAAAAGCCCATTCTCGATCAAGCATGCTTTTCCGCAAATGGTGAAGCATTTTGTAAGATATAACCACAACTCTAGGGCATCTCTTTAAATGGGCAGGATTATCTCGATGACCAAAAACTGGAGTCAGGAGGAACATGTAAGCACTAGTCACTAAATATAACAAAATGTTCCCATTTGATGATCTGAATCATGGACCAAATGGGAGACTAGCTTTTATATTGTTTTTTCTCTACCCCACAAGAGTCATACACATAAGTGCAATGATTACAATAGTTATAAACATTTGAATTTACGAAAGGCCAAGATTTTTCTGTTCTCCATTATTAATTACTCGACAAAGATTTTTAGTACTTATAAACTCCACAAATTGATAGAAACAGAACATTAGGGTTTGTAACATGACTACAGAAATATCATGGTTGTCTTAAGATATCACTCGTCTTCCATGGACCCTAAACTTCAACCTCCACCCCCACCCCCCCCCCCCCCCCCCCCCCCCCCCCCCCAAAAAAAAGGAAACACATGGTGAGAGAATATTACCAAGATGAATATCAGAAGTTGAACATAAGGGAAGCCAGCGTTCCAATTCTTCTGCCCATGGAATGCGCAAAATAGCTGGGCAAACAACAAGTATAGAACCTTCATTCATGAAACAGCTTGCAATAGCAATAGCCTGCAAAGAGATCAGGCATATAAAAAAGTTAAAGTATCATGCACTCTTCTAAGAAAATTTCAAACAATAAGGGTACGTGTACGCCTATAATTGCATATAAATAATCAGAACATTAAGATTTCCCAATTACACATGTAATCTCTAATTTACTTACTCGTTGTTAAATCAATGTTCAAATATATCTTCCAAATCAATGTGAGTGCATACATAAAGTCATATTATCCATTCAATACATACCTGCAGTGTCTTTCCAAGGCCCATTTCATCTGCAATCAGGCACCGACCACCCCTCCGCAAAGCAAATCTCACACCATCAAATTGGAAGGGCAAGAGCGTATCATGCAATGTCTTTGGCATCTTCCCAATCAACTCCTCAACCTGCTCATCAGATAAGTGTTCCGGCCTGCATGGTAACCACCTTCCAGCAATAAAGGAATGAGAAAGCCTCTCGATAACATTAAATGTCCCCCAAGGTATCTCTTCAACCTCAACGCTTTTCCAACTCTTTAAACATCTCAAAATAGAATAATAATCTCCTAGCTTATAAACACACGCCTTCCCACCACTGTTATTTTGCGTGTAGTGCGATGGCATGACCTAAGAGAACACCAAATAACCAAATATGTAAAAGAAAATTTAAAGTATAAACATGAAATGACAGTGCTAAGGAAGACCAAATGTGGACAAGGACTATACATAAGCAATGAATATTGTTTTCGTATTTGCGTGAATTTCATTTTTCGTCTTCAAACTATATAAAGAACCCTTTGTTAATAGTTTAGCAGCAAAAATATGAATGAAAAAAGAACCTCTTTTTTTTCAATAATTTAGGAACAAAAAAATAGATATATCTTTTCAAAGTTTAAAGACAAAAAGTGTAACATTTTCAATAGATTAGTGACAAAAGATAAACTATTTTAAAGTTTAGCGATGAAAAACGAAATTCATGCAAACTTTAGGGACCAAAATGTTATCTTGACGCATTGTTTATTTCGTTGCAAAGGAAATGCGAGTAAAGAAGATAAATTCCGAATCATATATATTCAAATGGAACTAGAAAACCTAGAATTCGATTTTGTACAAAAGAAAATCTGAAAAAAAAAAAAAAAAAAAAGCACATACATTGGACAAGCAATCGGTGAGTCTCTGCAAGCACTGGTCGTCTCCGGGATACGCAAAGTCCCGCAGGGGTTCGGGCGTGGCGGAGAACGAGTCGGGCGAGCATATCTCGAGCCTGACCCGGAACTTATCGGGCGGGCGGGGCGGCGGCGGAGGAACCGGGTTGGATAGAACAGTAGGTTCGGGCCTTGGTTTGGAGAATTCGGCAGCGTCGGTCTTGGTAGTGGTATTGGAAGCGAGTTCGGGGGAGAGCTTTCGGCACTTGAAGAGCTTCCACGGATTTTGCGGCTGCTGTTGCGGCGGCGGTTGTTGGTGGTGGTGGTGGTGGTGAGAGGAAGATTCTAGAAGGGCCTTGCGTTTGGCTAGGGCTGCGAGGCGGTTCGACTCCGCTCGCTTTCGCTGCTCCTCCGTGACCTCCATTTCTTGGTTTTGGTTTGGTTGTTAGGGTTTTGGTTTCATTTTGCAAATCAGAGAGAAGAAGAAGAAGAAGAAGAAGAGAGAGAATTTTGAAGTGAAGGTAGGATCGCAAAATTGGGCGGGGAAACAAAAGACGGAAAAAGAGGTTTTTTTTTTTGCACGTGCGGATTTTGGCGGGTATATACACGCGCTAATCACTGTGGAGGAGTGTGGGCTGGGCTGCAATTTGAACTTTGTTGAGGGTGTGTGCCTAAAGCTCAAGCCCAAACAATGGCCATTTGTGTTGGGCTCGGTATGGTACAGAGTTTTTTTTTTTTTTTTTTTTTTGAGTTAAGGAAAAAAAGAAAAGAAAAAAAGCCAAGATTCTTACTAAAAATAAAATAAAACTAATGTTGTTCACATTAGCTTTCTTTTTCTTTTACTTTTTTTTTTTTTTTAGAGATTAAAGTATACTTTTGTCCTTTAAATTTAAGGTTGTTTTCATTTTTTTTGTTTATGTTTTCATATTCATTACTAATTTGAATGGTAAGTGCCCTTCATGTTTAATTATTTTTATGAAAAACTAGTTTAAAATGTTATACAATAAATGAATTTCATTGTTGTAAGTAGAAAAACATATTATAGACAATCAGATTATTAACGAAAATAAATGACATGACCAGTATAAAAAGGGAATCAAACATAAAGGGTCAAAGTAGAAAATTTAAAACGTAAACGATCAAAATAAAAAAACAATCTCAAACTTTAAGGGCTTAAAGCATAAAAGTGTATTTTAGTCTTCCTTTTGTTTTTGTTTTTAACTTATAAAACCATTGTTCCTATTTCATAACACATAGTTAGTCAATTCCTATTTCCTATTGTAGTATTATATCTTTAGAGAGAGAGAGAGAGACATTGTTTAGCAAGAGTGGGAATCACTTCAAGTAGACCACCTTGTCAAAACTGCAGCCTATATATAAAAAAAAATAAAAAATAAAAAATAAAAACCTCAAAGCCAAGCGACCCAAAGATGCTTCAAATTAAACAATGAGCCCAATGAACTGTTTCCCGCCTTACAAAGCAATAGCATTAGCAGTGAAGAGACTGAGGGTTAGCCAAGAATTTGCTTCCTCAGGTGGGCCACACAAGAATCTATCTTTCGGCTTAACTGGGTGTACAACATTATACCCTTACCATTCAAATGGAATAAGGAATAACTGCATGAAATGTCTAAGTGGGGAACATGATGAATAGGTTCCATTCAAGTTCATTGCAAACTTCACCATCACTTAAACACATAGAATATGTATATATATAAAAAGATGTCTGTGCGCCAAAGATGTCTTTAATAGAAAGATGTCTGTGTGCCAAAGGACTTAAAAAATGGAAACAACTTGCAAACGCAGGTTTATGTGTGCATGTGCATCTTCCATTAGAGGGAAGAAAATGCTTTGCTTCCTTCAAAAGTTGAATGCAAAGCATATTTTACCTTGCTTGCCGCCTATCCTGTTCACCAAGCTAAAATCAGTTCAACCTGCATTGTGATCAATTCTTGCTTCTAGTCTTCTTCACAGACAGACACCATTGAATAATCAGGCAAATCAGATTGGGAAATCAACAAGAAGAGTTTTTGGACAATGGATCTTTTGGTTAAGCAAAGGAGGTACCTTCTAACCCAACCCAAAATCTGTGTTTTCTTGGCAAGTCTTTGTGAAATTTTCTTGAACTTAGAAATAAAAAGGAACACAGAACATATATAATAACTAGAAAAAATATGGCATGTAAGTCTTCATTGATGATAAATTACTGATTTAATCATTTAATCTAACACCCGCCCTTCACGTTTGGGCCTAAGGCGGAGATAGGGTTTGAACCTAGGACAACTTGCTTTGATACCTTGAAAAATGATCAGTTGTCTCAAAAGGTTAAACTATTAGGAAATTGTAAATTTAATCATTTAATGTAACAATTGAAATGCACATAATTGAGTAGACTTAGTCTCTTCCATACCTTTTGCATCAATCGTGGTTGAAGAATTATTAACCAATTTGTTCTTGTTAGAGTGAAATTTTCTGGCCAAAGAAAAGAAAAAAAGGAAGAGTTCAGTGGCACTGGAGCAAGAACACAACTACATCCATCTCAACAAACAGATTCCTTCAATGAAGGTACTAGTGTTTTCACATCATCAAAATACACATATATGCGCAAATTTTGCGTAATTCTACACCATAAATGTGGAGAATAAGTTCAAAATCTTGTGCTCTCTCTATCATTCATGCTTTCTCTGTCAAGATACTTTTTTTTTTTCATCAATGACGTGTGTGAAAGCAGATTCCAATTTTTTTCGGTGGCCAATCAATGAAGCACAGACAAATGAAAATGCTTCATTAGTGAATTTATTTATTTATTTTTAAATCTCATTTGCTAGCTTTTCTAGATAATGCTGAGAAGGGCTTGTACCAGAGGCGGCTTTCGGGTCAAGTGAGTGAGGATAATGATTCCGGAGACACTGAGTTTGCAGCTGCTGTTGCAGCAGTTGCATTTGCTATTCACTCACTTGAAGAAGGTGAATTAGAAATTCAGAAGAAGAGGAGAGAGGATCTTGAAACATCACGGAACAAGATTAAGAGCAGAAAAGATGATAGCTCAAGTGTTGGTACAGCAACCAGGATATTCTCAAACACAGAAATGAAGAGTGCTGGTAAATGTTACGGTTAAAAAAAATAAACCATGATAAACATTGTCCAATAATTAACAGATTGTATGTATCAGGCACAGTTTCATTAAATAAGTCAATAGGGCAGGAAAGGGAGGCACAAGAGAGGGCTTTTCCAACTCCGAATCCAAGTCATACATCCTCAATGAGAGATTCATCACAACGCAATGATGTGGAAACCAAAGCAGATGCTTGGGAGAAAGCTGAGATGACAAAGATAAAAAAGCGGTAAATGATTATACTTTGAGATGGTTCACTTTCTTGGAATCCAAGTTAATTAGCATGTATCGATTCCAAAAAGTTAATACCTAGTCTTTTCATAGTCAACAAGTGGCTTATAATCCCACATTAGTAGAATATGGATTTTAGTTTCATTTTTTCAAAATTATTTTCAATAATAAGCACAAATTTCAGGTATGAGAATATGAATTCCAAAATACTTGCTTGGGAGGATGAGAAGAAGACACAGGCCAAATTTAACATGGAAAAAAATAAGGTTTCGCCTCAACCTTTGATGTTCACTTGCTAAGTTTTTGAATTAATATTCACAACACAAAACTTGTCCAACTCAAATTTAAAATAGGGAAACAACTATCCCATACCAGAGCAAAGGAAACACCCCTTTAACAAGCAAGCTGCACACTTTCGAGTTGATAGAGTAATTATAGAAAAACCTAGCCTGACCTTAACCTAGAGGATTATGTTACTTGTTCTACATATGCAGGCTTAAAGAGGCATGACCTTACAACAAGTTCCCTAATTGTTGAAATTTCAGGGTGAGTTGGAGCAGCGAAGTGCTTTAAATTTACGACACTACCAAGAAAAGGTAGCAAGGATTGATCAGATGGCAGGCGTAGCAAGACAACAGTTGGAAGAGAAAAGAAGAAATCAAGTCTCTAAGGTGAAAGAAAAGGCAAATAAGATCAGGTCAACAGACAAGGTTCCTGTCAAATGTTTCTGCTTCTATTGTCACTAGGAATGTAATGCACACACAGACCAAAAAAAAATGGAATGCAAGGCATTTGGATTCAATAGTCTTCACTCAGGAATGTAACAGTAGATTGTAGGGACAAAATGTTGATCAAGTCAGCTAGGAAATTGTGTGTCGTGTTAATTACTTAAATCTTTTTATTCACTTAGTGATTATTTGCTCTATTTTTTTTTTTTTTTTCCTGCATAGAACTATAATTCATTGCACTCAGTACAACCAGAATTACTTTGCTCTATCATCGTGTAGACAATAAAAACAACGAGAATTCCAACACAGAATTCATTGCAAAGCTTGGGAGAATGGCTTTTCTGAAATAGACAGTTCCTGACACTCTTGATTGATTGTCAGCAGATAAGTAAAAACTATTAGAACAACAAAGAGCATGCAGGAATAGCATCTTTTTTTTTTGAAATTCTAGCAACCCAAAATCAGAGGTAGGGCAACAAATCTCCTTGACCACAAAATTCATTGCAAAGCCAATTGAAGTGAGAACGCAATGAGTCCACAAGATTGAGGTGCCCACACAACTCAACTTAAAGAGACCAGCTCTAAATGCATGCCAGCACAACAGCAATGGTCTGCAACCACATAGAACAAAGTTACCCTAGCCGCCACGGTGTTGAACTGTTATACCACATGCAAGGCCTAGCTGTGCAGGGAACCATCTTGGCCAAACCTTGACAAGAAATGATAGTTACGTGTCTGATACATCATACATGCCTGTTTGATTAAGCTTAAAAATGAATATAAACAAGCTTATTTTTTAGGTATAATTTTTTGGAAGTGCTATACTTTTCTAGATACTTCCACACAATAAACATTGGGTCATGCTAACGAGTGCCCTTAAGGCACTCTTTAAGGACCCATTTTAAGAAAATTTTGACATCACTTTTATGGGAAATGAAAAAAGCTGTCAAAACATTAATTGTTTTTTTTTCTTTTCCCATAAAAACTTTCTTTAAATGGATTCTTAAAGAGTGCCCTAAAGGCACTCGTTAGCATTTTCCATAAACATTTTAAACAAAATAAGCTATCCTTAACACACTTAGTAGTCAAATTCACGAAGATATGATGACAGATAGAGATAATGGAATCTGGACAACAGATAAAAAAGAAGAAAGAAAAGGAAGAAAATCATGAAGTGGAAAATTTTGCCTCTCTCTCAATTCAAACTTCATCATGAGCCACAAAAAGCTGTGCATCTGACACATAATTCAGGACCACAACCAGCCAAGCAGGGACCTCTCAGTTATGACACTGTATTAGTCATTATTTAATTCAATGAATATTGTGACAGACATTAGCCTATGCGAAGAATTTCTGTGTTCTTTCCTGTTTTCTGTTTCTAAATTTATGGTTTGGATTCTCACTCACTCATCTACTATTTCACATCTCACAGACTCACACATCTGCAATTTTTTGTCTACTATTTTAAAAATGTGGACATTCTCGCATCAATTGTGGATATGTGTGTGAAATAGTGAATGTGAACGAGCGTAAAAGAATATTTTTCCTCTAAATTATTACTTTTCTAGCTTGAGTATTTCCTGATTTCTTTCTCTAATCTATTATTCTTCTACCTTGAATGAATTGTAAACTAGGAAGCACTTCATTAATTGTTGTACCTATTGTGTCATGTTATAATTTTTCAGAAATTACTTGTATCACCATGTCATACTTGTACCCATACTCGTGTTTGTGCTTCGTAGGTTGTAAACCTCAAGTTTGTAGCTAGAACATCCCATATATATATATATATATATATATATAGCACAGTACATTCAACTTTCAATAACAAGTACACATCACGGATACTCACAGCCATCAGTATTTACTGCTTTGCAAGCAATTCAATCCACAAATGATTCTAATGCGTAATAAGCGAGAATAAAATTTAAAATAGATAAATACTATGACGAGTGAGGACAGTTTACTGTGGTTGTAATAATATGCACTGCGCATTTCATATCGCACTCATTAGTAACTGAAGTTGGGCTTGGGGTCAGCCTTCCATTTCCTAAAATGCTCCATAGCTTAACTCTTTTTTTTTTTGGTGAAATAGATAGAGCACTGGCATCCATAATGTAAAAAAAAAAAAAATGTCTATTTTATATCTTCAAAACATATTTTATTTATTTTACTATCCCATTTTACAACTCACCTAACATTTCAATTTTTATTTTTACATATAATTCATTAAAATAATATAAACTATACCAACAAATAATATAAAAAATTTAATTTCTCTCTCTTCTCCCTTTCCTCTCTACCTTTTTTTTCTCTCTCTCTTTCCTCATTAAATGAGAACCAACTATTCACAGTTGATAAAAAAAGTAAAAACCCAAATGTGGGTGGGTTTTGGCTTATTGGTTGCTATAATAGCGATTAGGGGGTTTTTACACTCCCAATGTTAGTGCTTTAAGACATGAGCTCTAATAAAAATCAAAATGCCTACGACTACACCCAATGTCACAACTTAGGTGTTATTTTGTGATTGGATTTCAACACTTGCACACAAACCCGCACTAAAATTTGATCAAAAAATATTGAGTGTACTAATCACGAGATGACACTAAAGCATGCTGTGAATTTGGGTGTAGAATTAGATGTATCCCTAAACTTTCTCAACAAAAATTTACTTCCAAGTCCAAATGACTCAATTCTTTACTCATAACCCATCTAATTAAAATGTGTTTATGTGTGTGTACAAATCCGCTATGTCTATAGAAGTGACTAGTTGTGTGTATATTTATGGCACGTTTAGATTGAGGGGAAAGGAGAGGGAGTTGAAGGAAGTAGAGTAAAATTAGTTGAAAATAAACTAATTTTGAGCCAAATCTACTTTACTCTACTCTCCTCCCTCCCCCTCAATCCAAACAGACCATTAATGTATATGTGCCAATGTGCGTGGGATCCTGTTGTGTGAGCATAGGTGGAGCTAGGGGGTTGAGAGGGGCAATTGCGTATGACTATGATGATGCATTGATGTGTGTTGTGTGTGTGTGCTACTGTGTACATTTTACGCATGATTGTGCAGAGTAAAACACGTTGAAGAGAATATAAAAGATGCTAAGGGATTTCAAGCATTATCTATCTTTTTTTTCTTTTTCTTTTTTCAATTTATTTTAATTTTTGTGTGTTATGAAGACCTAATAGACATTTCAAATTTAAATTACATTTTCTATTAAAAATATTTACACAAATTTAGTAACAACAGGGGCTACTGGCTTATTCCCAAACAAAAGAAATATATAATATTCTATTTTTATACCTTTTATTAAACAAATATGATAAAAAAAAACAATAGTTTTAGAACTACAAATTATTTTACAATTTTTTTGCCACAACTTTGACGTGAAAAACTATAAGTGGTTGATCATCACCTATATATAGACTCACAAATTTTTCTTCACCAATCACAATCTCTAACGGTATAGTAGTGGTAAGAAGTTGCAAAAAAATATGTGTTCTTAGACTTTTTTTTTTTTTAACATGATATATTTTCTCTCTTTTCTAGTATTTTCCATTTCCCTGTCAAATGGACCCTAGAAAACAAGTGGGAGATGGGACTTGGGATTGTTTGTAGGCTCTAAATAATAAACCTTAATGACAGAAATTGATAGCTGACAAGTGGTGATCAATGAGGACAATGTACAGCACTATGGGAAGTTCCAACATGGCAAGGGATGACTGTGTCAACGTGTGCACGGCTGCTGCAGAAATTCATAGTCCCCATATCTGGTTCAGAAAGAACTGTTAAATTGAAGGGCCACAATTTAGATACGAATCTCTTATGGTGGATGTGACATCTATATGATTGGAAACTTTATATCTACCATAAACATTATAGTCATTATTTATTTCATTGGAGGATAGTTTAGGAAATTTGGTATATCTTGTTCACATATCATGAAATTGGAGATAGAAAAAAAAGTTAGATATTGTACAAAAAAAAATTGAAAAATAGACCCAATTAGGAGCAGATCAGCAGCTAAGTGAGGGGCCAAAACTGGTACAATTTTCAACCTAAACTTTTAATCTCCCCTATTTTGATATGTCAACTTGCCAATATGAGATTGGACTATATCTAGGACCTAAGCTAAATTCAAACGAAAATCCAGCTTTAATTTAGTGCACAAAACAGTAAACCCGTTGAAATAGTGACATATGTGAAATATCTTTACTTACTTAACCTACTAGGCAGTAGGCATAATCCATGTCACTATATATGACATAAATATAGCAATGGATTGGGAACTGAATCCAACTATAGTTTGATTGGTATATCTTGTTCACATATCATGAAATTGGGGATAGAAAAAAAAGTTAGATATTGTACAAAAAAAATTGAAAAATATACCCAATTAGGAGCAGATCAGCAGCTAAGTGAGAGGCCAAAATTGGTACAATTTTCAACCTAAACTTTTAATCTCCCCTATTTTGATATGTCAACTTGTCGATATGAGATTGGACTATATCTAGGACCTAAGCTAAATTCAAATGAAAATCCAGCTTTAATTTAGTGCACAAAAATAGTAACCCCGTTGAAATAGTGACATATGTAAAATATCTTTACTTACTTAACCTACTAGGCAGTAGGCATAATCCATGTCACTATATATGACATAAATATAGCAATGGATTGGGAACTGAATCCAACTATAGTTTGATTGGTATATCTTGTTCACATATCATGAAATTGGAGATAGAAAAAAAAGTTAGATATTGTACAAAAAAAATTGAAAAATATACCCAATTAGGAGCAGATCAGCAGCTAAGTGAGGGGCCAAAACTGGTACAATTTTCAACCTAAACTTTTAATCTCCCCTATTTTGATATGTCAACTTGCCAATATGAGATTGGACTATATCTAGGACCTAAGCTAAATTCAAATGAAAATCCAGCTTTAATTTAGTGCACAAAACAGTAAACCCGTTGAAATAGTGACATATGTGAAATATCTTTACTTACATGACCTACTAGGCAGTAGGCATAATCCATGTCACTATATATGACATAAATATAGCAATGGATTGGGAACTGAATCCAACTGTAGTTTGATTGGTATATCTTGTTCACATATCATGGAATTGGAGATAGAAAAAAAAGTTAGATATGGTAGAAAAAAAAAAATTGAAAAATAGACACAATTAGGAGCAGATCAACAGCTAAGTGAGGGGCCAAAACTGGTACAATTTTCGACCTAAACTTTTAATCTCTCCTATTTTGATATGTCAACTTGCCGATATGAGATTGGACTATATCTAGGATCTAAGCTAAATTGAAATGAAAATCCGATTTTAATTTAGTACACAAAAAGCAGTAAACCTGTTGAAATACTGACATATGAGAAATATCCTTACTTACCTAACCTACTAGGCAGTAGGCATAATCCATGTTACTATATATGACATGTCACTGTATATGACATAAATATAGCAATGGATTGGGAACTATAGTTTGATTGGGAAGAAAATTTCTTCAGTGTCACTAACATTAAGGGGCCTTTTGGCCGACATTTATTGCAATAGTCTATGACAGCAAGTAAAATTTTTGACTTCCTGGCCTGCCTCAATGCTCAGACCCTTGTATCACAAGATTATGCTCTTACAGAATGTGAAATTTACATTCGTAAAACCAATACATGTGAAAGAAACGTAGTTGGATTGGGAACTGAATACAACTGTAGTTGGATTGGGAAGACAATTTCTTCACTTTCGCCGACCTTACTTTTGGGGCATTTTGGCCGACATTTATTTCAATAGTACAGCAAGTTAAATTTTGTCCTCCTGGTTAAATTTTGGAATCAAGTTGATTTATGGTTATATACATATTGAACATACATGACAAGAAGTAAAATTTTGACTTCCTGACCTGCCAAAACTTCTTGTATATTTGTAAATAATAAGAAAAGTTATTAGATACCTTAAAAATATTCGTTTATAAAATTTTTTTATGAAAAAAAAGTATGTGGAATCTACCTTTGTGAAACCAATACATGTGAAAGAAATATAGTGTGTGTTTGGAAAAAATTATTTTTGCCAACTTATTTTACTATTTAGTTTATTTTTGTTACTATTTATGGGTCCCACCGCACTTTTTGATATTATATATGAGTTTCATTGTACTATTTCAATTAACTTTTACATTTATCTATAGTACTTTCAGTAAAAAAATTTCAATTTCAGCAAAATAAGCAGATCCCAAACATACCCTAGTTGGATTAGGAACTGAATACAACTGTAGTTGGATTAGGAAGACAATTTCTTCACTGTCACCAACCTTACTTTTGGGGCATTTTGGCCGACATTTATTGCAATAGTACAGCAAGTTAAATTTTGTCCTCCTGGTTAAATTTTGGAATCGAGTTGATTTATGGTTATATACATATTGAATATACATGACAAGAAGTAAAATTTTGACTTCCTGACCTGCCAAAACTTCTTGTTAGGATTGTCCACACGGCCCACCAACCCGCTCAACTCGGCCAACCTGCTCGTGTCTGCTCTACCGCCACCTGATTCGACGACTCTGGCGGTCGGACACGGGTTTCGAACTTGCTAACCCAACCCCACGCGGGTTGGTTGTCAGTTTTTCGTTTTAAAACTTGTGACACCCGACCTGAACCGAAACCTTTATCCTTTCCAAAGAATTATTACGAATTTCAAACCAAATTTGGCTAGTTCTCGTCGAGATCTGGTCCAGATCCTTCAGATTTGACGAGATCTCTCCGTTATCCGACGAAATCTAGGCCAGATCTTGACGGATCCGGCCAGATTTCTATCCGATCTCAAACGATCCGGCCAAATTTCTGTCTGATCTCGACGGATCCGGCCAAATTTCTGTCCGATCTCGACGGATTCAGCCAAATTTCGACCCAGGTGATAAAACCCGAGACCGACCCGAATCAACTCGAAACTGACGAGACCTGAACTGAAAAATCCGACCAAATCTTCAGGTTGGTTTCAGGTCAAATTTTCATCCACCCGCCTCATTCGAGTTGAGTCTAGGTTGGGCACAAACCCGACCTGGTCGGACCCATGGACAGCCCTACTTGTTGTATATTTGTAAATAATAAGAAAAAGTTATTAGATACCCTAAGAATATTGATTTATAAAATTTTTTATGGAAAAATAATAATTAATTTTTTTGACAATTTTTTTAATAAAAATAGTATTAAATTTTTTTAAAAATAATCCATTAAAAAATGCCCTAAAGGTACCCGTCCTTTATAATATGTAAGTCATTTTATCTTGGAAGTAAAATAATAAATAAAGAAAAAAGAAAAGAAAAGAAAACAAGAATCAGCGGCTATAGCTTATTCAATGCCCACAATACTAATGAGAACAAGGCTTGCTCAAGTGAAGTTGCTTTACATTGTGAGTGCAATTTGGAAAAATTAAATGGTCATATCGATGCTTAAGTAAGCTTATTTGAGTAAGGCCTGAGCATAGGACAAGTGAGCTATAGTCGCGTACAAGTGAAACTGAAGGATATCTCATGAGACAGTATCATGAGATTATCCTCTCACAGTACGTGGAATCTACATACGTGATACCAATAAATGTGAAATGTATGTCTCATTAAATATATATATATTTCTTTTGGGAAGGGATGAGCCTTAAGGCCCTTAACTAAACTAGAAAATTTAGGGTTAGATAATAGATGCCTCATTTAGCTAGACAGTTAATGGGCAATATGATTGGGTATACCCATGAAATATGTCACATATATATCATAGTCTTATGGCATAAATGACCCTGGCATATAAATGCATGGACATAGTTGAGATAGGAGTCAAAGCATATCCAATTGCCATAGATACTTTTTTTAGGCACCACATGTTTTGTGTAAGATCTCCATATCAATTAAAAAGGGACCCAATAAAAAAAAAAAAAAAAAAAATTTAAAAAGGGACTCAATAAGCAAATTCCAAAAGGGTGAATCCAAACCGAAGCTCTTGTTCATTGAGAGAGAGAACCGAGAAGAGTCATAAAATGAGTCAGTTTATAGTACCAAACTGGAAACAAAAGCACCAAAGACAAGAACAAGTCGAAGGAGAAGAGGGAAACAGATCTTCTCACGTGCACAACCAGCAGCAGAACCACCCCAGTAGTACTGCTCCTCTTGTCCCCAATATGTATGCACCGCCTTTCTTGTGTTACTATATTTTCTTTCTTTGTTGTGCTTATGGAGTTATTACAGCTTCATTTGAGAGAGACCCTCTAGCTAGTTTTTTGTTTATATATTCTCCTTATGGTTTTTCTGTACCATTCTAATGAGTTTCTGTTTCAAGAAAAGAAACTTGAAGTGCATCTTGAGAGCCACATTACTTTTCTCTAGTTTAGTTTTCTTCATCCTCGTTTGGTTAAAGTAGTTTCTATAATTGTCTGGTGACTACAAAGCCCAATCATGTTTTCAGCTTGGAAAGCCACATCTGGTTTTCTCTTCTCCGTTAATTCTCTTTTTCATGTTTTTACCTTGTGGGAAATAAACCATTGTCAAATTTTGAATATATCTTCAAATTATTATTATTTTAATTTTCCATCTTCTTGTGTGTGTGTTTTTTTCATTACCTTCATTGTTCATACATAGTTTTTTTGGTAGGGTTGTCCATATATACATCTTACTTCCTCTTTTTAAGTTTCACTTTGGTCCCCCCCTCAAAAAAAAAAAAAAAGTTTCACTTTGGTCCAAATCATTTCATATATATATTTGTTTGTTTATTCCTTCTCTAATTGGTAAGTTACACCTAAAACTTATAAAAGAGGAGGTACTATTTGAGATAGACCACATTGGCCATTATCCCTTTTTTATGATCTATAATAATTTTGGTAAGAAAGCAATCAAGGCATCAATCATTGGGTTACTTCTTACTTAACCCTTCTTTCAATTTATTTAATTAATACAATTTTTTTAAGCAAACATTCGGTATTTTATGTTTTGGGCCTTGGAGAGTAACCATACGAATGAATTGCTAAAAATAGAAAGAAGTAGCCCAACTTGTACCACTCTTTATAGGAGTAACTGTACTAATTGGAAGAACTGAGAAAATGGGGTCTTGAATATTCATCATGGGTCAAGACTTAAAATCAGAAGGCCTTTCATACTAAATCATTAGGAATTGATGAAGGATTTCAAAAATTCCAAAACATGTTTTAGCCTTTTATTAGGGTAGAATAGATAAGACTTGCTTATTTCTTAATTTGGATAATCTATCTTTAATAATTCACATTAAACTATATATACTATTTCTAATTTAAAATATTGGACCATGAATTAATATTTTGCTACATAAAAATTTCCAATTATTATTAGCAATATTTAAGCAAATTAATCAATTATCTTATACTTTTGGTTTAGCTTTCATCTAAAATTTGTTTTAAAATTCCAATGTGTGCTTGAAATTCAGGTCTAGCTATGAAGTTGCAGAGCTAACATGGGAAAATGGTCAGCTAGCCATGCATAGGCTTCGTGGGCTCATTCCCACTACTCCTACAAAGCCCACATGGGTTAGGGCTGGTGATACACTAGAATCAATAGTCCACCAAGCTACATGCCACAAGCAAATCTCAAATGTACTCCAACATGACCATGCCCCGGCAGCCAATATAGTCCCTATTGATGCTGTTTCCACCGGTGGGACATGGGCTGAGACTGAGAGTTCCGGCCAGGTACAGGTGGCACCGACGACGCTGATGAGGAAGAGGACACGTTCGGATTCAGAGCAATGTCATGGAAGAAAAATTTGTGGTAGTATGAATGAAGATAGTGCTGATCATACTAGTGCAAGTGCAACATTTTGTAGGGACAATGACACAACCATGATGACATGGGCTTCCTTTGAATCTCCTCGGAGCTTGAAGACCAGAACCACTGAAGTGGACTCGTCTTGTCACGATGGATTGGTACAAATTCATTAAGCACTACTGTAATGGTCAATTAATGTGAAACATTTTAGTTTTAGAACAAAAAATTCACTAATAAATCATGAATACATTTTCAACAAATGGCATATAAGCCTAACGGACTTAAGCCCATAGTTGTAGGTCATTTATACAACACACCTTATTTACCTATATATAAGGCAGACCGTTATTTCATACAATTTAATGCACAGTTGTTCAGACTTTTACATTTTTTGTATTGCAAGTTCAAAGAAAGTCTTATTGTGAAGCTTTAATTTTTCAGGAAAAAAATGGTGGTTTTGGGGGTTCTGTATGCTAATTTACTTTTGTTGTGTAACATGCCTTTTTCTTATATCATGTATCATGATGAACTATGTATGTGTTTCAGTTTGCAAAATAATAATTTTGGGTTTACTTTTAATAGGGAAACAGAGATGATGATGAAGAGCATGAGACCAATAATATTGACATGTGCCGCTCCCACTCAACAAGAAAAACTAGAGCAGCTGCCATCCATAATCAGTCTGAAAGGGTAACAATTTAAGCTCTCCATCCTAGAATTATTAGTGATAAAAAATAAACTTTTGACCATTATAATAGTGTTTTTAGTAACATTTACTATGAATATTTTTCATTGAATTTTACTTGATTAGAAAAATACATATTTTAATTCAAGTGTATTATGATGAAACTATAACTAATGATAGCATTATCATTGGTATTCTTGGTGTAGAGAAGAAGAGATAGGATTAATCAGAAGATGAAAACCCTGCAGAGGATGGTGCCAAATGCAAATAAGGTCAGAAAACCATCCTCTAGGCTACATCTGTCTCGGAAACAAAAAAGAGAGAGGATAAATTTCTTTATTTGATCCCAGCCTTTGACATTTGTTTTAAAATCATGCTTATACTTTAAAATGTTTAAAAAAAAATCCCCAATATCACATCATGGAGGGAAAAAATGTCGATATTGCAAAAGAAATTCATGAAATCAAGATCATTGTGATAGCGTGGCATGAATTCTGTTTGTTATATCTACATTTTTCATCCATTAGATGACGATAAGTTCCTTTTAAAATAAATTTGAAAGTATATACACGGATTAAAGTGAAACCTTTTAAAGCATCAAGAAAATAAGCAATTGCCAAAGGTCAAGGATCAAATATGCAATTTTAAATTGTATTTTAAAGGTTTTCTTTTCTAATACCTTCTTGGATATTAACAGGTCAAGAATGTATATTTATGCTATTTCTAGACTTTGTAAATTTTTTTGGCTTTCAAAAATGCAGACAGATAAAGCTTCAATGCTTGATGAAGTGATTGAGTACTTAAAACTACTTCAAGCACAAGTTCATCAACTGATGAGTATGAGAAGTATGCCCCAGATGATGATGCCTTTAGGCATGCAGCAACATCTTCAAATGTCTCTATTAGCACGTATGGGCATGGGCATGGGCGTTGGGCTAGGGATGGGTATGGGTATGGGTATGGGTATGCTTGACATGACTACCATGTCACACAGTGCACCTCAAACTCTTGCTTCACTTATCAATCCAGCTTCAGTTTCTGCCACAGCTCCTACACTAGTTTCGCCTCCATTTGTGCTGACCTCCATGATTCCAACTGATGCTTCAGCTCAGCCGAAGCCTAATTCCGGAACCAATGCCGCAGTTCCATTGCCTGATCCATATTGTGCATTACTAGCACAAGTAAGTTGAATACATTAGGGTAATGATTATCGCACATCAAAAGTGAGGATGTACACTTCATATACACTCACTTGACACAATTTAAAAGTGAGGATGTACAGATAGTGTAATTAATAACAAGTGTGTAATAAGATTTCCCTATACGCTATTAATAGTTTTATAAGCAATTAACGCAAAGAAAGATTTAAATTTAAATGCTTTCAACAAGCCATTGGAAATGTGTGTAAGAACTGGGCAAGGCCACTAAGCTAAAAACACTTGTCGAATAAAGAGTTAAGTGATTAGCAAGTGTAGGAGCCCTAAAATTTTGGATTGGAGAACATGATTAATGCGATCCTTTGGAGAAGCATTTCACCCAAAGTTTCTCACAAAATGTAGTTTGCACAAAGACTTATGTTTCGTGAACCATTCCCAAGGTATAACCAGACATTTTGAGAATAAGAAGTGAATCTTTCCTACGAATATATACACCCCGTAACATAACTATGTCTATGTCATTATCTATTGTGTTTGCAATTGAGATTCTTTAGTTGTGCTTTTATTTATTACTTTCTTTATAAGAATTTTCTTTATTAATTAATTGAAGAAATTTTTTTGACTGCAGTCAATGAATATAGACCTCTACAACAAGATAGCAGCAGTCAATAAGACCACAGTCACTACACAGTCAACTAGTTGCCCATCACAGTCGCACCATGTTCAAAGTGGCTGAGCGAGAAATGAATTAGTCATTAAAAAAAAAATTATTCTAGCTAGATTGTACAAGGCTTTATTAGCCTTCAATTTTTATATATATAACTTCGAATATTATCTAAACATACCCCTGACAATCTTGAGTAATTGCCCTTGTTGGTATGATTAGGTCTAACTTATTATTGTTCTTTTGTATATTTTGTATATTGAAAGCTCAACGTGTAAAACACTAGTGAATGTTCAGACCCCCAATTACAAAATAACCAACACAGGCTTATACTCAAACAATATATGTGCCAAATGATAAATATAAGCTATACCCAAACATGCAAACTACTTTAAGCCATAATTTAATCACAACACAACAGTAATTAAAAGTAAAGAGTAAGGGGATAGAGAGAAACAAACGAAAAATAACACCGGCACGTGTTATCGAAGAGGAAACCAAAGAACTTAGCAAAAAACCTCTCCGCTCCCCTCCAAGCGGTAAAATGATCCACTAGAAAATTAGTTGGAATACATGAATAACAATAGACTCTCTAAACCTAATTTACCCGATGCACCTAAGCCTTCTAAGCTTCTTGCTCCAACAAGGTTACGCCTAACATTGTTTTCTCTAGTTTATCGAATCCCGCAATTAGCCCATTGCATCAACCAAAATGAATTGGTTATCTCTTGAACTGCTTTCCCAACACCAATAATCTTCTCACTGTTCTGAATATGGTGAGGTAAGGATTTAGCTTAAGATCATCTCAAGGGTATGACAATGAAGAGGGTGAGAGTAGAGGAATTTGAAGAATCAAAGGTATAAGATTGTGGATGAATCAATCTTGTTGTTTTCTGGGGTTTATCTCTCAAAATTCTCTCTGGAATCTCTCTATATTTCGTGGGTATAAGGGTATTTATAGTAGGGTATAAGAAGGAATGTGAAAAGTCATTTTTCTACAAAACATGGTGCACTGGCTAGTCACTCATGACTGTGACAAGTCACGAGTTCTAGTCACCAGTTAACAGAATGGCCAGACTATATTTTTTGTCTTGTAGTGATCCAGCTGTCTTGACCCTTCAACTTCATGCATGCTTCACACGTGTGTTGGATTTTGGCGAGTCACCATTTGCAAGTCAGTCGCAATGTCCAGTTGCGAGAAGCCTTTTGATGCACACACTTGATCAATTCTTCACACTCTCTCACACACAACCCTTACATTATTCCCACCTAAATACAATGTTTCTAAATGTTGAATTACAAGCAAATTTGATACGGAATAAAGCCAACGCATAGTTGAATAAATTCAACTTTACATATATAAAATGTATTATGAACCAATTTCAAAAATAAGTTAAGAGTCTTATAATTTAACACTATTGTTTGATTTATCCTATATAGATAAGAAATCAGGTTCAAATACCCCATCCCTACTTGTAACATAAAAAAAAAAGTAATAAAAATATGAAAATGAGGTATATGGAGAGAGATAGAGAAGGGTGGGGAGTGGGGAATTGTCATGTCCCAAACTCGTATTTCAAATTTGTAAGCATGACCGACACGTTAATATCAAGTCCAACTCGTAACATGAATCGACATGCATTGGGAGAATGCAAGGAGGTCAAATTGGTTTGATAGCCTAGGGAAAATAAAAGACGAGGTAAACATTATGGTGTAGATAAATAAACTTCAGAAAATAGTACCGGGGATTAGATTGTCGACAAATTCCAAGCCTTTTATCCATCTGTTTTATAGGGGTCAATTCTTTTTTATAATGTGCATGAAAGAGATGGCGTGAAAGTAACATGGCCAAACTTATTACTGATAGCTAGAAAAGTCCATGAAGTTCTTTAATCAGTGGTTAATTAATTGTTTTATTCTAAGCTGGTACTACTGAAGCTAGCTAGTGATTGCACAACATCATATATAAGACACATTTTCATCATGAACGATGAGCTTCTTGATTTCTTTAGTGAAAAATATCGTCAGAAGTCATTCTCAAACAGCACATGGCTTGATTTTTTTATGTCGGCATGCTTATTGTGGAAGAACTGTTGGTATCTGAATGCAAACTCAATATTTTGTTTGCTCCATCAATATGTCGTGTAGTAGGGAACCGTAAGGGGATACTCTTTGCATTATCGATCCAACTCATGCACGTATATATACCCACTACAAAGGCATGCATAATTTTTATTTATTTATTATATAATTATATAAAGCATATACCCGCGCTTCAAAAATGCCGCCATAGCTCTTGAAAGCGCCGGCATAGGTCCATTTGGACTATATCGCTTTCTAGCGTGGTATTGAATCGCCGCAATAGACTCAGCTGGGCTATACTGGCATTTGAAAAGCACCAATATAGGTCCAGGCGGTTTTGTGAACCTATACTAGCACTTTTCACAACTATTGTAACAGCCCAAAAAACCTATCCCTGCGTTCTAAAAACGCCACTAAAGGTTATTTATTTATTTATTTTGAAATTAGCTTTAGTGGGGTTTTAAACATTGCTATAGATATTTCTCAGATTGTAACCTGTAGTGGCGCATTAATATGTCTTTAACCTATAACGGTGCTTTAAAATGCTGGGATAGAGTTATTTATTTTTTATTTTTCCTCCTAGACAGTTAAAGAACTGGACATTCAACAAAATTCTTGGGCAGTTTTGTCACCCTATTTGTAACTCCACAAAGTTCAATACTAAACAAAGAATTGGACATTCCAAACTATCTAATTAATACAATTAATAACACGATATAATATATGTTAGGTTCTAAGGTCTTAGGATTTTATGTATTTAGAACTCTAATATGTAATGTTGGCAAACCATGATCAAAACAATGTATTTAGTCTTGTTTAAGTTTGCTCAAAGTTGGTTTAATATTGTAAAGTTGGAATCGAGTGACTGCAGAAGCATTGGGGCTTCTCGGCCTGGCTCGATCGATCGAAGGTTAGACTCGATCGATCGAAAGTCGGCCCAGATGCGTTTTTCTGCAGAATTCCAACTCAGCCCTAACTCTTTAAACGTCTAGGTTTTTATGTTTTTGCTCTAGGTATATAAGGCAAACCCTAGCCACGTTTTTCAGAGTTGCACAAGTTGTATTGTTGCTCATGTATTGCGGTTTTGTGTAAATCTCTTGTGAGATCTAGAGGAGCTTTCCTTTACACAAAACTTAGGGTTTTCAAGATTGAGATCATATCAACATCTTGATGATCAACTAGGTTGCAGCCATTAAAGCTTAAAGAGAAAAACAAGTGAGGAGCTTGTACTTGAAGAAGGAATACAAAGAAAGAAGTAGTCCGTGGTCTCGGAGCCTGCGCGTGGTCGTGTCAGGAAGTTACTACTGGTGGGTAGCATTAGGAAGTCAAGCGGGGAGCTTGTAAGTCCTTTTGTAACAACTTCAATTCTTTCTTAGTGGATTCCGTTTTGCCTTGAGGATCGGTGGGTAAAATCCTCCCCAGGTTTTTCCGGTGTGGTTTCCTGGGTGATCATATCTTGTGTTCTTTATTTTCCGCTGCTTTATTTGTTTTTTATGCATGATATGATCTTGTGATTGTTTTAACCTAGAATTACATAATTTGACTAAGTAACAACTTGGCTAATTAATCTAGGCTACGCAATCTGGTTATTGTTTTAGGGGTCTAAACCGATCAAGTGGTATCAGAGCAGGTAGCTCTTCTTGTTAGAGATCTTTATCTCTGAGCTGATCCTTGACCCCAGTTGTCATGGAGCATGGACACTCTCTGTTTGTTCCTCCTCACTTTGATGGGAACAATTATGCTTACTGGAAAGTAAAGATGAAAGCCTTCCTGAAATCCATTGATGAGAGGGTGTGGAATTCCGTCGAATACGGATGGGAGAAGCCCACTACTCCTGTGAGTGAGTGGCAAACTTCTCAAAAAGAAGCAGCAGGCTTCAATAGCAAAGCTATGAACGCCATCTTCAATGCTGTTTCAATGGAGGAATTTAAGAGGATCTCTAATGTTGAGGTTGCTCATACTGCTTGGAAAATCCTCCAAACTGTGCATGAAGGCACAAAGGCTGTTAAAATTAACAAACTGCAGCAATTAACTTCTAGGTTTGAAAACATTAGAATGTCTGATGATGAAACCTTTGATGAGTTTTATGCTAAATTGAATGATATTGTTAATTCTGCTTATAATTTGGGTGAAATCTATGATCAACCTAAAATTGTTAGGAAGATACTTAGATCTTTAACTGAAGATTTTAGACCCAAAGTAACAGCCATTACTGAAAGTAAGGATGTTGACTCCATCCCTGTGGATGAGCTTGTAGGATCACTTCAGTCCTATGAGTCTGACTTACCTAAGACTGTCAAATCCAAATCAATGGCACTAAAGTCTGTTGATGATGTTGAAGGTGGTGGATTTGATGATGAGCTCTCTCCTACGGAGATAGCTTACCTTGCCAAGAATTTTAGGAATTTTCTTAGAAACACAAATAGAAAGGCAAGGAACACCAACACTGCTGAACCTAGAAACTTTAGGAAGAATGATCCCACTAAGGTTAACAATTTTGAAAAACCTAGAGAACAAGTAGGTCAATCTTCTAATAACTCTTTGGGTCCTCAGTGTTATGGTTGTCAAGGGTATGGTCATGTCAAATCTGAATGTCCTACTTTCTTGAGAAATAAGGGTAAAGCTATGGCTGTCACCCTTAGTGATAATGAGGTTTCTGATGATGAGTCCGGTTGTGACGAGGATGGAAACTTCATTGCTTTCACTGCTACTGGTAAAGTAGATGAAAGCATATCTGCTGAGGAGAACCCTACTGATGGGGAACTCTCTGAAGACGCAGATCTTCAAGAGGCCTATAACAAACTTTGCAAAATTGCTGCAAAGGATGCTATGAAAGTTGATTTAGGCCTGAAGAAAATTGATTCTCTTGAGCTTGAGAAGAAAAATTTGCTTTTGAAATTAATTGATGCTAATGATCTTTTGAATAATGTTAAATCTGAAAACATGCTGTTGCTTGATAAAGTTAGAACTTTGGAACATGATTTATCTGTTGCTAGATCTGCTAGTTCTAAACTTGATCACATGTTAAATGTTCAAAAGAATCCTTCTGATAAAGCTGGGTTAGGATATGTAGAAAGCATATTTGATTCTGGACCCCATTCTACTGTCTTTGTTCCTTCTTCTTCTTCTTCTGAACCTCTTGTGAGTAAGATTGTGAGTGAAACTGTAAAACCCCCTGTGAGTGAGGTTGTTAAACCCGTAGAAGTTTCACCACCCAAGAAGATTAGGGTAGACTTGAGAGAATCCAAACCTAAGGAGCCTACCAAACCGAAGGACAAGATGCATGGTAAACCTGCTTGGGTTTGTCATTATTGTGGTAAGTCTGGACATATCCGTCCTAACTGTTACAAGCTTCAAGCTGATAAGAGAGCTAAAAGACCAAAAGTGCCTGTGCCTCAAGCACAAGATCCTATGGCTCTAATTGGTGAATTGGTGAAGGCGTTAAACCTTTATTCCAATTCTGGAGTTGAGAATCACTCTAAAGTGAATAAGAACTCCAATGCTCGGGGTGCATCTAAAAGGTTTTGGATGCAAAAGACTCGAACTAACTGAGTCTTTCTGGCATGGTCCTTGTGCTTCATTGCTCTATTCTGTTGTGACCATTTTTTTGTTGTGTTTTTCTTTTGTTCTAGGACTTGCATTGCATTACATACATGCATTTCATTCTAGGATTTATTTGTTTTCTCTTTTGATAATAATAATAAAAAAAAAAAAAAAGGGGAGAAAGCAAAATCTGTGCTGAACTCAATTTTTCTTGAATTTTGAAAACAAGGTTGGTCATTCTTTTTACACATGTCATGTCTTGTGTACCTTGTTTAACTTTGATGAGCTTAATTGTTGCACATAACTAGTTGAAACTTTGTAGTGCATGTTGTGTGGGAAAGATGTGTGTGGTTCTTAATCACTTGGCCTTAATCATGAAGTCACATGTTGTTGACTGTCGGACTTGATCCTATTGAGAAAGGCATAAATAACCATCTCACCACTGCTCACTAGCCAATCATGAACACCTTAGTGCATATCATAAGATTTAGTGCTCGAGAAAGTGTAGCACATGCACAAAAAGAACATAAGGTGTAGCCTCAAATTAAATTAAAACTGGTGTGTACTATTAGGCTTGATGCCAATTCACTTAATTCAAACCGGTGTGTACTATTAGGCTGAATGCCAATTCATATATAAATAAGAGGCAAAAAAATGAAAGAAACTTACATGATTGCAAGCTTTTGTTCTAGGAGATGTGGGAGTTATAGGATGTAACTCTTTAGGTGATAGTCTCTTTTAATTCTATGTGATGAATTGTGTAGACTTTGTGTTTGATTGCCATTCACTTATCACCTCACATGTATCTCAAGTCTTTGCTAGTTTCACACACTACACAAGTTACTCTTTGTTAAACACTGTACATGCTAGTGTGTGTGTTCTTGGTCCGACCAACCAAGTTTGAAAAATATCTTGAGATTTGTGCACATCATATTTGTTGCTTAAGAAAATTAATTTGGAAGAAAATTAAAACTTGTGTTTGAGAGAAGTGGGTATAAAATTTTTGGGTTTTTGAAAATGCATTCCATCTCATACTCATGCATTTTATATTCCTTGTTCAAATGCTTTGAGGAGTTGTTTCAAAAAATTGGGTTTGCAAATTTTCAAAACTGTGTTTTTCCAAAATTCAATGTATTTTTGCCCATTTCGATCGATCGAGGGTGTTTCTCGATTGATCGAAAAAGTGCCTCAGAAAGTGCCAAAACGTCTGTCACTTTCGATCGATCGAATGTAATTCTCGATCGATCGAACATCGTGAATATGCTTTTTAAAAAGGGAAATCTGACTTTTTCAAAGTTCAAATATTATTTCAAACCTTTTCCTTTTTCTCTCTCCGACGAGGCAAGCCCAAAAGATTCAAGTTTTTGTCGTTTTCTTCCAAACTTTTTGCATAATCTCTCTCTCCTCAAGCCGGTATGTCTCTTATACCCTTGCTTTTGAGTCTATTTACTTGATTTCATGCATTTTTCATGCATTTTAGGAGGAGATTTTCGGAACTTTTCACATTGGGATTTTTGTTGATTCGGACCTATTCATGTGAAATTGATCAATGGGTTTTGTTGGGGACACTATATACTCCTGTTCTTGTATGTTTAAATTGATCAATTTTGGCTTTTGTGAAAAATTGAATTTCTAGGGTTTATGTTTGATCCGAATTGGGGCTTTTTGTAAAATTGGGTTTAATTGTTGAAATTGGCTTGTGTTATTGTTGCAATTGGCTGTTATAAACTGTTTCAAATAGTGTATAATGGTTAATTCATCAATTTGTTGCAAAAATTTTCAAATGGTTATCAAATTTTTTGGGTTTTTGTTGAGAAACTCTATGTTCAAGCCAATTTTATGCAAATTAAACTTAATTTTATCCTCATCACTGCATTAGTTCATGCATCATATCATCATTAATGATTCATGCATCATATAGATTTTGATTCTATATTTTTTTTGTGCTAACTTGCAGTCTGCCTTGGTTTTATTTTCTCTGTTCTTTTTGGTTTTCTCTTTGTGTCTCTGTCCTATTCCTTAGCACCATGCCTAGGAAGACTAGAGCTCGTAGGACCATTCCCACTCCTACTCCACCCTCACCTACCTTTGATAGTGAGCGGTTCCCCTCTGAGAAAAACCAAGAGACCTTTGAGACTTTAAACCTCAATAGGAAGGTTTGGGCTGAGCGTTCTGTTCGTTTAGATGAGTTAGATCCTGCCATTAGGGCAAACTTTGAGCGTAGGGGTTGGTTACCTTTGTTGACCGTGTCTGACCCTCCACCTCCGGCTACCTTGATTAGAGAGTTCTTCTCGAACCTCTCTGTCCGCATCTATGATTCCAACACTCTAGTTAGGAGTTGGATACGAGGTGTAGAGTACTCCATTACTCCTCAGGTAGTGGCTGATGCTCTAGAGGTACCATTGGTTAGTGATCCTGTTTACCCCTATGATGAGTCACCTGAGCTGAGTGATGTCATGTCCTACATCACTGGATCTTCTATCCAGTGGGGTTCTGATCCTCGGATCACCACCGCTGAGCTTCCTGAGACTACATATCTATTCTTTAGGATAGCCTGTCATTCACTCTGGCCCATATCTCATCTGCACACCATTCCTCTTGAGAGGTGTGTCTTTTTGTACGCTCTTGTCACAGATGCTCCTATTAGTTTCCCCCATCTTTTTCTTCGTTCTTTGAACGAAGTTTATAGGAGTTCATCTACTGCCCATGCCCTTGTCCATCCTTTTTTCATTCATAGGATTTTACTTTATCTAGGTTTAGAGGACTTCCCTGCTTCTGAGCCTGTTCATGTGATAGCTCCTATAGGTGCGTCTTTCCTTAGACAGAGGGCCGCTCATCTTCGAGCTGGTTCTAAACACCCTAGGTCTGATCCCTCTAGTAGCGCCCCTCCTTCTTCTTCTACAGGTCCTGCTGGTGAGGCTGTTCCAGATTCTGTAGGTGCTGCTGCTGTTCCTCCACCTTCTGCGGCTGACTTCGATGTTCGTCGTACTCTGGAGACTGTCATGACCGTTCAGGCGGCTCATGGTCAGCTTTTGGTGGATCTGTTCGACGAGATTCGTGCTCTGCGAGCGGATTTGGCGCATCTTCGTTCTTCCTCACCACCTCCTTTTGATGATGGTCTATGATGCTCTTTGGCATTCCGTCACAAAAAGGGGGAGTAGAGTTTTGACTTGTAGTAGAGTTTTTGTTGATAGGGGGAGATATTTTTTTGTGTTAGGGGGAGAAATTTTTTGTAGCATGGATATTTTTGTGGAGTTTATTTAGATTGTATCTAGGTGCTTCACTTTGTATATCATTTTTGGGATATTCATGTTAGGGGGAGTAACATTGATTGATATATTGATATACATGTTTCTTTTGATTCTTGTTGTCTTTATGATTCACTGCTTATTGATTTATATTTATGAGTTACTTCATTGATATATTTCTTTATTTTGTGTTGTGTGAATCTTACAAGAATATTATACCTGTTTATATACTATTTGCTGCCACACATGCGTTTATGTGTTTGTTGAGTATTTCAGGAATATACAGGTTGATTCGACTAAGCTGCTGTCTACACTTGCAACCGATGGATAGTAGTTAGGTTGAACTTTTCTTTATGAGCATTATCATGTAAAGGGCTATTCTTGTAAACTTTGAGCTTTTATTGTGTGTTTTGTCACGGATTGCCAAAGGGGGAGTTTGTTAGGTTCTAAGGTCTTAGGATTTTATGTATTTAGAACTCTAATATGTAATGTTGGCAAACCATGATCAAAACAATGTATTTAGTCTTGTTTAAGTTTGCTCAAAGTTGGTTTAATATTGTAAAGTTGGAATCGAGTGACTGCAGAAGCATTGGGGCTTCTCGGCCTGGCTCGATCGATCGAAGGTTAGACTCGATCGATCGAAAGTCGGCCCAGATGCGTTTTTCTGCAGAATTCCAACTCAGCCCTAACTCTTTAAACGTCTAGGTTTTTATGTTTTTGCTCTAGGTATATAAGGCAAACCCTAGCCACGTTTTTCAGAGTTGCACAAGTTGTATTGTTGCTCATGTATTGCGGTTTTGTGTAAATCTCTTGTGAGATCTAGAGGAGCTTTCCTTTACACAAAACTTAGGGTTTTCAAGATTGAGATCATATCAACATCTTGATGATCAACTAGGTTGCAGCCATTAAAGCTTAAAGAGAAAAACAAGTGAGGAGCTTGTACTTGAAGAAGGAATACAAAGAAAGAAGTAGTCCGTGGTCTCGGAGCCTGCGCGTGGTCGTGTCAGGAAGTTACTACTGGTGGGTAGCATTAGGAAGTCAAGCGGGGAGCTTGTAAGTCCTTTTGTAACAACTTCAATTCTTTCTTAGTGGATTCCGTTTTGCCTTGAGGATCGGTGGGTAAAATCCTCCCCAGGTTTTTCCGGTGTGGTTTCCTGGGTGATCATATCTTGTGTTCTTTATTTTCCGCTGCTTTATTTGTTTTTTATGCATGATATGATCTTGTGATTGTTTTAACCTAGAATTACATAATTTGACTAAGTAACAACTTGGCTAATTAATCTAGGCTACGCAATCTGGTTATTGTTTTAGGGGTCTAAACCGATCAATATATAATTGTTATGCCAAATTAAAGAAAACAATCAAAATGTCTAGAAATGACATATAAAAAGTTAAGAGGCTATTTGGTTGGCTTGTTTCCATAACTCAATTTTCTGTTTCCATAACTCAATTCTCAAAAATGGTGGGACCCATAGCAAATACTTGTTTGGCTGCATAATTTTTTGTTTCCATAACTCTGTTTTCATTTCTCAATTCTCAACTTTTTGAGTTATGAGTTGTGGAAACTGAAAACAACTTTTGGCTGTTTTCAGTTTTCAATTCTCTGTTTTCAATGGCATACTTGTAAATAATATTTACAACCTGGTCCCACCGTCAGATTTTTGCTCCCTCTTTTTCTTCTTTTCTCTTTTTTTATTTTCTTTTCCTTTTGTCTTTCACGGGTCTGGACACTGCTCCTCTTCTTCTTCTTCTTCTTCTTCTTCTTTTCTTTTCTTTACTTTTCACTTTCTGAGTTTGGTTTTTTTTTTTTTTTTTCTTCTTTTCTTTTATATTCTCCTTTCTTTTCTTTTCACGTTGGTTTTTGGGTTTGGTTTCCTGGGCTTGGGTTCTTCTTCTTTTTTTCTTTTTTCTTTTTTTCCTTTTCTTGGGTTCGGTCTCCCCGTGTTCATCCTCTTTTTTTTTTTTTTTTTTTTTTTTTTCCTTTTCCTGGGTTCGGTCTCCCCGGTATTCATCCTCTTTTTTTTTTTTTTTTCCTTTTCCTGGGTTCGGTCTCCCCGGTGTTCTTCCCTTTTTTTTTTTTTTTTCACTGGGTTCGGTGATCTGAGTATTTTTTTTCTTCCTTTCTTCTTTCACTGGTTTGGGTTTGTGGGTACTGGGTTTTCCTGGGTTCCTAACATCAACATCAATGGCCTGGGCAGATTTGAGTTTGCTTTTTTTTTTTTTTTTTTTTTTTTTTTTTTTTTTTCATGATTGAGAAATCTGGGTTTGTTCTAGAATATATTTATGCATGTTTAATTTTGTTCTGGATGAGAAATCTGAGATGAGAAAAGTAAAAAGGGAGAAAAATGAAAAATGAAAAAAGAACGAATTGAAGAATTGAGAAAGAAGAAAGAAAAATGGAGAAAAAAAAAATCTGACCAAGTGACAGAGGTGGGGTCCATGAATAGTGTGAAAAATATTGAGTTATTGAAATAGAGTGATGGTGCCAAACAAGTGTATATTTTAGAGTGATGAGTGATGAGTGATGGGTGATGAGTGATGAGTGATGAGTGATGGAAATTGAGTGATAGAAATTGAGTGAGCAAAAAAAGGTGGCCAAACAAGCTCTAAGTATCCTACTTTATACATTGAATAGAGAAGTAAATAACTAAGTACTCCTCAAACTAAAAAATTACCACAAGTGTCATATTGACAACGTTATAAGATAATTTAACAACAATGTTGCTAATGAAGTAACATCAAACCACTTTCTAGCAAAAAAAAAAAAAAAACACAATACGACTAATTTTTTTTCCAACTCAATGCATTAAATTAATTTTAATTACAGTAATTTTTTTTTTTACTGAATTTGAAATAAAGAACACATATGTTGCCTAATTTGAACATCATTTGTTTCATTTGCAACATTTCTTCCCACCTTTCATTTCTTTGTTCAGTTAATTGCTTCCTCAAAGATGCTAACTCAATCTCGAAATCCTTAACCTTTGTTCCATTTCATTGGACGGTGATGGAGTCATGGTATACTATTGAATGTTTCTTGTATTTCTACCAAATGGGATTCATCCAAAACCCACCCCACGTACACGTCCAGGCACTCTAGACCCATCACCCGAGCATATACATCATATATTGCCCATAGGATTCCTCCACCACTGGCCTCTCCATGTAATTGTGTTCCAGGAACATTCAAAAGTTCTTGCATCATGGCCTTTTTCCACAATTGAACCAAATAACATATTACTTTCTATAGATAATACAAAGAGTTCTGTGTATTTATAATCAACAATTACCTAGTTGTTTGCGAATATAAGTAAAGCAAGAAGGATAAATGTAAGTATAGATAATACCTACAATGTTTTGTCTCGCATGAGCAGTAATTGAGTCCCATTCTTT
Source organism: Quercus glauca (assembly GCA_023736055.1). Taxonomy (NCBI): domain Eukaryota; kingdom Viridiplantae; phylum Streptophyta; class Magnoliopsida; order Fagales; family Fagaceae; genus Quercus; species Quercus glauca. The sequence continues at coordinate 20,249,125 of CM043324.1, read as the reverse complement.
GTGGCTATATACTTTTTCATAAAACATTGAACGGTCTACTGGGGCCCCTTTTTCTTTTTCTTTTTCCTACAATATGTTCATTAGATTCATTAAAATAGTTATATGGTGAAGACGTGTTTAAGTCTATATACTGTCATCTTTGTGGTGTAGCTACACATATTAAGATATATAAGAGTTAATGTGGAAGATTGCAAAATATATGGCATCATGTAATACAAGATATATGTAGCAATAAAACTACAAAAACAAAGTTAAATGTATAGTCTATGCAATTTTTTTTTTGTTTCATTTAGCAGAATCAATGTAAGAAGTAAAATTCATACAATGATAACAGTGGTCTGTGCATAACTTCTAGATACAATCATATGTATTTCTAATTAGTTTGCACGACAGGTTTTGCTCTTCTCACACAATGTCTACGAAAGAACATTGCATGCAAAAATTTCAAGAACATTCTTGTAAATGTTCTATAGCAAGGCATAAAAGTTAGTTTCTTCCAATATCCCAACAGTGGTATCTTTGAACACTTCTTTGCAAAGCCATCAATTTGATTTTTTTTTTTTTTTTTTTTTACTTTATCATCGAATGAATTGGTTTATTTGAACTAATACCGCTATGATCATGCCAAAATCATGAAATATTAACTATGATATTGGCATTTTAATATGCAAAATATGAATATTTTTCATATGCCTATATTATTTTAAATATAACATAAAAAGTTTTAAAAATTTGTAAATTCTAGATAGTGTCATTTCTATTGAAAATTAACCTTAATTAAGTTTCAAACATATTCTTTTCAACCCTTACTCAAATTTACGATCCCAAAAATAGGGCTTAGTCTAGGGCAAACTCGACACATTTTGGGGTCAGATGCAAATGTAAAATGTATTATTACATAATTTTATAAGCAGATTAGAAAATAAAAATCCAACATTTTATACATTAATCAGACTATTTTCATATATTTATAAAATGTATTTTAAAATTTTTAATTCTAAGAATATTGAGACAATCAATATCAAAACAAAGAGAAAACATTGGGTCCGGAACTAGCGTAAAACCAGTGTTTTACGCCAGCCAATGAGACCACGCCACGTCAGAGTTCACATGCTCATAACTTTAAGAAACAATATAACCTCAAAAAAAAAAAAAAAAAAAAAAAAAAAACATTTCACGCTCACAGATTCCTTTGCAAGTTCACACCATTCCTTTGCTTCCTCTCTTCCTTCACGCTGAACCTCCACCACTGCCACACAGATCACTGGAGCAGAACGATTTCGAAGAAGAAAGAGTTCTCAATGTGCACTCTACTTCCTTCTTTGGGGTTGTGCCATCCTTTGCTTGCCCAAACCTCCACCACATCACACACCGGAGCTCACTGCCACAGAGTTCTTCGGAGTTGTGTGTGGAGCTTGAAAACAAACCAGAGCCACCGTGAGCCATGATCCAAAAGTTTGTTTTTCATGATTTTCCCTTTTCCCCAATTTGTCTTTCGAATTGGGAGTTCGGATTTTTTGTTTGCTTCATCGGAAAGTTTCAAATTTTGAGCATTTCCTTTTTGATGAGAACGGAGGGTGAGTGTATGTTCATATCTTGTATTGTTCTAATGAAAGATGCTGTGTTGGGTTTTGATATGATCTGGGGTTTGTTTGGTTTTTGAATTAGGGATGTTTGACTGATTTGATTAAGTTAGATTGACTGTTAGATAAATTGGCTTTAGATGTACAATGTGATGGGATTGAGTTTGGAAATGATAATTGAATACTGAATTGGAACTTGCTGTGAAGAAGTTGACAATTGTGTTGAAAGTTTCAAAATTTGTTTTACTTTTTCACAAGTGGGTTTTTATTGGGTTGCTATAGCTGTATTATGCTTATAAGATAGATATTGTGTTTTTTCTGATTTCTTTTGTTATGGTTTGAACTAGGTAAATTTTGGTTTTTGAAGTTTATGTTGGGTTGTTGGAGTTTTTTTTTTTTTTTTTTTTTTTGGTATGTATATGCATATGTGTATGTGGGTTTTACTTGGTGCAATATTGATATGTGTATTTTGGGTTGCTGGAGCTTTTGTATCTGTCATTGGCAAAGGCATGCTCTCTCTATCTTTTCTTCACTTACCAATGAATGGAAATTATAGTGTTTTATTAATGGAAACTTTTATATGAATGCTGGCACCAAAATTCATAGCCTGTTAATATACTCATATTTCAGACTGTCCACTAAAAAAAATGTTCTGCAAATACAGAACATTGATAAAAATGAAGTGTAATAGCTGATTTGATACCTAGGAGAGTATTATCTACCAATGAAAATTTTGCTGGGAAAATTTTGACCATAGTTTCTATTATCTGCTAATGAATACCATGTGTATGTTTGCTCAAATATCTTTATGTTGTTTTGTTTGATTATTTTTTTTATGCAAATAATTATATCTTTATGCAGTCTTATTTGTTGTGTATGGCTTTGCTATGACAGCTTAATGCTCAAGTCCATGGCATAAGGTGTAGGAGATGACTGTCATTTAACATAGATTATGCACAATTTTGCTTGACTAAATTGAATCTGATTTTTTTTTTTTTTTGGGTTGGTAGTTACCTAACCCAGTTTTAGAAAATTCAAAAGAATGTTACTTATTGTATGATAGGATTGCTGAATCTTCTTTCTTATTTGGCTACCATACAGGGTTGGTGCTCTTTCTTGAACTCAGTCTTTCTTCGTTTTCTTTTCTCTATCTGAGTGTTATTCACGTGTGAAGCAACTAACTGAAATTTCTACTTTTGCCCTTTTTTGTTTGGTACATGATCTATTTAGAGTAGTTAATGAACCACTTGAAAGCATTTCTGTAGATCTTGGTTTCAATGGGAATACTTTGGTAGAATGTGACATTGAGTTGATCTTTTTCCTAGTCGCTCTAATGTGATGTTTGATTTTTGCATCTAGCTCCCTTATCTAAAAGGTTGTCATTTATTTCAATGAAGGTCAGGTTGTGAGTACATGTCTGGGTGGTGCCCTTGTTAGAGCGCTACTTAGTGGTTGGATTGCTGATGGGGTTGGTCGACGTAAAGCTTTTCAGTTGTGTGCTTTGCCTATGATTGTTGGTGCTTCTATGAGGTATGCTTGCACCATAAATATCATTGCACTTGAGTGCTTACTGGGTCTTTGTGTTGCAATTGGTTTGGTCTCTTTTATTTTATATACTCTTCATTTAGATCTAATTTTAGTTTATAATAGACTAATAGTTGTCTCAGATTCCTGGTATTTTCTGATATTGTAAGGGTAAAGTTATTTTCTAAAATAAAGGAGCTTACTGTTACAAAGAAAAATTTTGCTTCTTACAGGTGCCTTTCCGATAAGTTTACTTACTATGGTTATTGAATTCTCCGTTGTCAACTTTAGCCTCAAGGACATAGCTGGTATCATTTATTTGATAGCTATTAAAATATTTTTAGTTTCAAATATAATTTACTCCTACTTATTGTAATGTCAATTTTCTCCTACTTGTAATGTCAATTTGCTCTCTATATGTACCAAAGTGCAAATAAGGATGTACTTGAAGCTGTTTTATGTAATAAAGTTTATTAAGTGGAGTTATATGTACCAATGTACCAATGTACTTGGAGCTATTTGATAGCTGTTTTATGTATTTGGAGCTATTTGATAGCTATTTTATGTACTTGGAGCTATATGTACCAATGTCAATTTTCTCCTATTGTTAATGATAATTGTAATATTAGCGTAAAATTTTCCAATTAAATGTTAATTTTGTAATAGAACATGTTTGCCAAATTGGGCAAGTTTAGTATTGTAATAGCACAAATTTTAAATTTATCCTTAATTGTTGCTTATGAATTTTTCTTCTCTTTTGTTTTTTTATAGGTCATATTGAAATATAAAATTACTTGAATTGAAAATATGATTGCGAATAACAAACAACCTGAAACAATCTCATTTTGTGATATGATGGATGACTTAGTACATGATGAGTCAGAAATAAACGAAGATCAAAATAATGTAGACTTGTCATTAGATGATTCAAATCAACCTTTTGCATGTAATAGGCATTCAGAACCACATCTTGATATGGTATTTGAAAACTTAGAGGCTGCTTGTGCATATTATAATGCATATGCAAGGTGAAAGAGTTTTAGCATACGAGTAAATCATACTCGAAAGAATAAAGATAAAATAAGGGTTGGAATTGAATATGTTTGTTCGAAGGAAGGATTCCATCGTCAATGTAATGAAGACAATGAAAGAACAGGTCTAGAGCGTGTAGAAACAAGAGTGGGATGCAAAACAATGATAGGTTTAAAGAAAGTTGATGATACATGGATTGTATGTAAGTTTGTGGAGGGTCATAATCATGAGCTTCTTACCCCTAAGAGTACAAGTTTGCTTCGTGGGCATAGAGTGATAACAAGTGCCCAAAAGAATCTTTATAGATACACTCAATGAGTCAGGTATAGCTTTAAGCAAGATAATGTTTGTGTTAAGTAAAGAGTCTGGTGGTGATTATAATGTTGGATGTATTCTAGTTGATATTCAAAATTATTTGGGTAGTAAAAGAAGAAAGTTGCTTCAAGATGGAGATGCTTAAAGAATGTACAAATATTTTATTGAGAGTCAATGTAAAAATCCAGGTTTTGTTTATGCAATTGAAGTTGATGAATATGGGTGCATGGGTAATTGCTTTTGGGCAGATGTTTTGTCAAGAAAGGCATACCAATATTTTGGAGATGTCGTTACCTTTGATGCTACATACCAAACAAATCGTTATAAGATGCCTTTTGTTCCTTTCACAGGGGTTAACCACCATCATCATTCTGTGATGTTTGGATGTTCTTTGCTTGTCAATGAAACATCATAATCTTATACATGGTTGTTGAAGACTTGGCTTAATGCAATGCTTGGAAATCCTCCTTCTACAATTATAACATACGATGACAAGGCTATGGCTAAAGCAATTGCAAATGTATTGCCAAATGCAACTCATAGATTTTGTATGTGGCATCTTTTATAGAAAGTTCCAGAACAGTTGTCCCATGTATATAATAAATATCCACATTTTTAGGAATAATTTTATCATTGCATCCATGATACAATCACTATTGAAGAGTTTGAGTTAGAATGGAGTAAGATTATGAAGAAATATGAATCGGAGGATAATGATTGGTTGAGAAATCTTTATATGCGGCATGAAAGATGGGTTCCAGCTTACTTACAAAGCTCATTTTGTGCTAGGATGTCTACAACTTAAAGGAGTCAAAGTATGAATAATTTTTTTAAAGATTATATTTGTTCGAGTACAATGATAAGTGATTTTGTATATCAATATAAGCTAGCTTTAAATGCACGTTATCTTAAAGAGAAAGAACAAGATGTAAAGATAAAAAATTCAGTGCCAATTTTGAAAACATGTTATAAGCTGGAAGTAAAGGTAGCAAAAGTTTATACAAGAAAGATGTTTATGAAATTTCAAGAAGATTTATTTTGTAGTAAAAAATACAAGGCATCCAAATATCATGAAGAATGAGTGAAGAAGATATACAAGGTGGTAGCTCATGGGAGAGAAAGTTCATTTTATGAAGTATCTCTTGATATTGTTAAGACAAAAAGCTATTTGTACATGCCATATGTTTGAGTTTGTTGGTATTATTTGTAGGCATATCCTAGCTGTTTTTGTGAAGAAATCTCTTGTGCACTTTCTTCCATCACATTATATTTTAGAAGGATGGACAATTAATGCTAAGAAGCACATTGTTCATGACATATCTAGTGATGTAGCACAGGTGGAGCCTTAAGTTTCTTATACCATGATGAGAAATAGTTTGATGCTTCAATTTTTGGAAGTTGCAGAGGTAGGGCTACAATCAGAGAAGCAATACAAGCATCTTGGACAAACTTTACAAAAAGTTCATGAGGAGCTTCTAGCCATGCAAGATGTTCATGATGTTGATGATTTAGAAAGTCCTAATAATACTACATTAAACAATGAAGTATTATCAAATCTTCCAATTACTTTGTGAGACCCTCCACATGTTCCATCAAAGGGAAGGCCTAAAGCTTTGAGACAAAAGCATCCAAAAGAAAAACAACTAATGAAGAAGAAAAAATGTAGCATTTGCAAAGAAACAAGCCATGTGAGAACCAATTGTCCAACACATAAACATTCCAAGTAATTACATGACCTTGTTAAGTTGTAGTATTAATTTTGTATTTAAATTTTTGGTTTATAAAATTACTTCTTGCACGAATGTTGCAAATACAAGCTTGACACCACATTAGGAGTTAGTGCATCAACAACAAAGTCAAATTGAGGTTATTTAATTACAATATATTCAGTTTCAAGATAATATATACATTTGCTGATATTTTCAAAAATAAACCTTTACTTTTTTAAATTAGGAGTCTTCGATGGCAAGGTTGAACCCGTTAGTCATAGCAAATACATTGTGCTTCACAAGTTTTGTCCAGGTATATGATGTATTTGATTTTTTTACTTAGTATAAATTGTTCTGTAATAAATGTTTTTGTTATTTATTCATTTTTTTTTATTTGTCAATCATCTTTATGACCCTTTGCCAACTGTGACATATCATTTTACATCATCATCTACTATGCATATATATTTCAACCTGTCATCATTTACGGTATGATCACTTAGCGTTTAATTAGAATATACTGATTTTTTTTTAACTGTGTTCATTCTAATTTTATTTTTTGTATTTTGTTGTACATTCATTTATGTAGGATCCATTACAACAATTCCAAGAAAGTTGATGTACAAACAAGTTTTGTGTCCAAGAGAATGGATTGGGAAGCAAATATTTTTTGGTTATATAATGTTTAAATTGTGGTGGATAGACATAGAACCATCTTCTTTTTTGTATTCCCAACGTAAGATCCTCTTTTTGGTATATTAAATTATGACAGGTTTTATTATAGATGAATGTATTCTCAATTAGAAATTTCCCAAAAGAATTGTGACAAATTTTATTTCAAGATGTATGGTCAATCTTATGATCTTTTATGAATTGAATTGTGACAGGTTTTATTTTAGGTGAATGTATTCTCAATTAGAAACTCTTATAAAAAAAATTGTGACAGGTTTTATTTCAGGTAAATGTATTCTCAATTAGAAACTTTTATAGAAAAAATTGTAACAGGTTTTATTTTAGGTGAATGTATTCTTAATTGGAAACTTTTATAAAAAAAAATTGTGACAGATTTTATTTCAGGTGAATGTATTCTCAAATAGAAACTTTTATAGAAAAAATTGTGAGAGGTTTTATTTCAGGTAAATGTATTCTCAATTAGAAACTTGTACAGAAGAAATTGTGACAGGTTTTATTTCAGGTGAATGTATTCTCAATTAGAAACTTTTATATAAAAAAAAATTGTGACAGGTTTTATTTCAGGTGAACTCTTATAGAAAAAATTGTAATAGGTTTTATTTCAAGTGAATGTATTCTTAATTAGAAACTCTTATAGAAAAAATTGTGACAGGTTTTATTTCAGGTAAATGTATTCTCAATTAGAAACTTTTATAGAAAAAATTGTTACAAGTTTTATTTCAGGTGAATGTATTCTCAATTAGAAACTTTTATAAAAAAAAATTGTGACAGGTTTTATTTCAGGTGAATGTATTCTTAAGTTTCATTTTCGCAGAAAACTTCAAAAAAAAAAAACCTATGCAAGCATATGTGTATGTGCAAGCATGGAGGTTTTTTTCATTTTTACTGAAGGAGTTTGATCAATTTTAAAGGCAATAGGTGCATTTTCTATTTTTTTTCTCCCTGGAAAAATAAGCTCTATGTTATTATGATGTATACTCTTCAAAATGTGGAAAATGTGTTTAGTCTACATTCAAATAATTTGAAATAATTGAAACAAGTGTGTCCAAAAACACCATAACTCAAATAAGCATGATTAGTCTTAGGTCTACTTTGCTTCCTAGGTGAAGTTGGCTACAAGTTTTTGTGTAGTGACCTAAAAGGGGGTCTTGCAATTCATGGAATCCCACATCGCCCAGGGAAGCACATGAGGATGCGCTTATAAGGAGTGACCTTCTTTTAATGTGTAAAGGCCTTTTCCCCCATCCCATTGCTGTGTGTTTTGAGGGAGAACAAAACCGTGAGGGATATGGGCCCCAAAGCGGACAATATCTACACAGTTGGGGTAGGGCCATTACAGATGGTATTAGAGCCAGGTTTCAATCCTAGTACCTGTGGGTTATGGGCCCACCACGCTTTTGCTGCGCCATATGTAACAACCCAAGGAAAAGCGTTAGCCATATTTGTGCTATACCTCAAAAGGACTAGTCACAATTGAGACTCTTTGCAGTTGTTAATAAAGCCCAGTTCAACCCAATAAATATCCGATGTGGGACTCATCACACATCCACACACATCACACAATCAATCAAATTGGGGCATCACAATCTCCCCCACTTAAATCTCTAACGTCCTTGTTAGGGCCCACTTTGTGGGGTGGTGTCTTCGAGCCCACATGGGGTTACTGGGCCTGCTTTGATACCATATGTAATGACCCAAGAAAAAACGCTAGCCACATCTATGCTATACCTCAAAAGGACTAATCATAATTAAGGCTCCTTACAGTTGTTAATAAAGCCCAGTTCAACCTAGTAAATATTTGATGTGGGACTCATCACACACCCACACACATCACACAATCAATCATATTGTGGCATTACTCTGAAACGGCCCCGCCCCAACTGTGTAGATATTGTCCTCTTTGGAGCTCATGCTCCTCACGGTTTTATTCTCCCTCAAAGCACACAGTAGTGGGGGAAAAGGCCTCTACACATTAAAGGAAGGTCACTCCTTATAAGCATATCCCCATGTGCTTCCCTAGGCGATGCGGGATTTCATGAATTGCAAGACCCCCTTTTGAGTCACTACAATCCACCCCCCTTACGGGCACACACGTCCTTGTGTGTGGGACCCACACTTCCGGCTAAGGCATGGCTTTGATACCATCTATAACGGCTCCGCCCCAATTATGTAGATATTGTCCACTTTGGGGCCCATGCCCCTTACGGTTTTGTTTTCCCTCAAAGCACACAACAGTGAGGGAAAAAGGCCTCCATACATTAAAGGGAGGTCACTCCTTATAAGCACATCTTCATGTGCTTTCCTAGGTGATGTGGGATTCTATAAATTGCAAAACCTCCTTTTGGGCTACTACAATATCTTAGTGACCCGTAAAGGTGGTGTTGCAAGACCCCCTTTACGGGTCACTACAATATTGTAGTGACCCAAAAGGAGGTCTTGCAATTTATGGAATCCCACATCGCCTAGGGAAGCACATGGGGATATGCTTATAAGGAGTGACCTTCCTTTAATGTGAAGAGGTCTTTTCCCCCACTGCTGTGTGCTTTGAGGGAGAACAAAACCATGAGGGGTGTGGGCCCCAAAGCGGATAATATCTACACAGTTGGGGCGGAGCCGTTACAGATGGTATCAGAGCCATGCCCTAGTCGGAAGTGTAGGCCCCACATGTGAGGATGCATGTGCCCATAAGTGGGGTGGATTGTAATGATCCAAAAGGGGGTCCTGCATTTCATGGAATCCTACATCGCCTAAGGAAGCACATAGGGATATGCTTATAAGGAATGACCTTCCTTTAATGTGTAAATGCATTTTCCCCCACTGCTGTGTGCTTTGAGGGAGAACAAAACCGTGAGGGGCATGGGCCCCAAAGCGGACAATATCTACACAATTGGGGCGGGGTCGTACATTTTGTGTTGGCCTGTTGCTATTTGTACTAAGCGCTCAGCGACTTAGTCAATTTATAAGTTCATCGGGGTAACCAGCTTTGTTCTGAAAGTACATGTGAAATAAAAAGAACTTTACTCCCTTCTTGAAGCGATCAACCAGAAAGATCTTTGCTCTGATCAATAAATAACCAAAATTCCCATCAATAAATATTATTTCCAAAAGAATGCGTTTATACATTACAACAATAATGATCAACTCTATAATGAAAACTATAGGAAGGAGCTAACATCAAAGAGAAACGGCATGTGTGAATATAGCTATGAATTATAAATCAGTTCAGTGGATTCTGTTTCTCATGTCATTAGGTAAAATTATCATCATTTATCAAATATTTCTCTGGGTTGATCTTGATACTATATTCTTTCCAATGTGCTTTATAAAATATCTGATAAAAAATGGTGAAGATATTCCAGTGCTTTCTTTGCTTTGCACGCTTCTGTGACTACTGACCTTTTATCTTCCATTTCTCATTTCCCCCTGTCGATTTTTTTCTTCTATCTCTCGAACCTTGCTCTTCCGGAAAATGGTTTCCACATGAAAAGGAAAACAAAGCAAGATACATTACAAATTGAAATTAAAGTTTCATTTCATAGAGAGATTCTAGCTATCACAAAGGAATTAAATCAAATACAAACACAGATAATCATAAAAATAATTGGGCTCTTCACATAATCAAGGACAAAGGAACAACTTCCTAAAATATAATCAAAATCATTCCGATTTGGTAAAAATGTAGCAATGGAAACATGTAAGGTGCAAAATAGAGGACTCCAAATTAGCTTTTGCTTATAAGGGGGTGAGTCAAGATGGAAGTTTCTGCAACAAATAATTTCTAGAAATACAAATCATAAATAACAAGGCCATATTTCTGGTGCCCCCCTCCCCCCTCTTGCCCCATATAATAGTATATGCTCTCTCAAGTTTTTATATTTTTGTTATGTATGATGACCATGCTTCACATCATAGCTGTTTTCTTAACAAATTATGTCTGTCTAAACTCTGAAGTTCTTTTTTAAGTCCATTTGAAAATGACAACTGAGATAAGCATGCTCTTACGGCATTTAAGACAACAATTAGATGAATTCATCTTAATCAACTATTTTATATAGGCAAAAGAACAAAGTTTTACAAATGACAACAACACCACCACATTCTTTTTACCCTTCCAAAATAATCCCCCAATTCTCAAACTCTACCATGCTTGCACATACGCATATGCATATGTATACAAGGAAAAAAAAAAAAAAACCCCCTCCATCAATCCAACATTAACTTCAAAAGGAAAAATTTACCCAATTTCAACCGCAATAAAAGGAAAAAAAAAGCATATATCAATGTTATAAGCATAAAATTGCACCAAGTAAAACCCACACACATATATGCATATATGTACAAGAAAAACTCCAGCAACCCAACATAAACTTCAAAAACCAAAATTTTCCCAATTCAAACCACAATAAAAGAAATGAAAAAAACACTACATCAAATTTATAAGCATAATATTGCACCAAGTAAAACCCACATTCACATATGCATATACATACAAAAAAAAACTCCAGCAACCCAACATAAACTTCAAAAACCAAAATTTACCCAATTCAAACCACAACAAAAGAAATCAGAAAAAACACAATATCAATCTTATAAGCATAATACAGCTACAGCAACCCAACAAAAACCCACTTGTGAAAAAGTAAAACAAAATTTGAAACTTTCAACATAATTGTCAACTTCTTCACAGCAAGTTCCAATTCAGTATTCAATTATCATTTCCAAACTCAATCCCATCACATTGCACATCTAAAGCCAATTTATCTAACAGTCAATCTAACTTAATCAAATCAATCAAACATTCCTAATTCAAAAACCAAACAAACCCTAGATCATATCAAAACCCAACACAACATCTTTCATTAGAACAATACAAGATATGAACATACATTCACCCTCTGTTCTCATCAAAAAGGAAATGCTCAAAATTTGAAACTTTGCCAATAAAGCAAACAAAAAATCCGAACACCCAATTCGAAATCCAAATTGGGGAAAAGGGAAAATCATGAAAAACAAACCTTTGGATTGAGGCTCACGGCAGCTCCAGTTTGTTTCCAAGCTCCACGCACAACTTCGACGAACTTTGTGGCGGTGAGCTCCGATGTGTGGTGTGGTGGAGGTTTGGGCAAGCAAAGGACAGCACAACCCCAGAGGAGGAAGTAGAGGGCACGGCGAGAACTCTTTCTTCTTCGAAATCGTTCTACTCCGACGATCTGTGTGGCGGTGGTGGAGGTTCGACGTGAAGGAAGAGAGGAAGCAGAGGAATGGCGTGAACTTGCAGAGGAAGCTGTGAGCGTGTGAGCATGAAATGTTTTTTTTTTTTTTTTTTTTTTTTTTCTTTAAGGTTATTCTGTTTCTTTAAGCTGTGAGTGTGTGAACTCTGACGTGGCGTGGTCTCATTGGCTGGCATAAAACGCTGGTTTTACGCCAGTTCTAGACCCCATTTTTTCTCCAGAACAAATATTATTTTATAAATGGTCACTATCCCTCTTAATAATGTTTGATTTCAGTTATTGAACAATTGATTTCAATAATGAATTTGTCTAGGGAATTATTAATTCTAATATTAATTTTGATAGAGTGAGAAAGGAAGAGTGGAATTTTTTGGAGAGTGAAAATTTGTTCACTCTTAAACTACTGAAAATATAGTATAACATATTAATAAAATGTTGAATATTTAAAAAGAGTATAATATTTTAAAAACAATTTTTATTTCTTAAATGTTTGGTCCTTAATTAATTTTTTTTACATCCTATGACAAATAGACAAGACTTTCTATCATCCAATAGAAGATGTCTTTTTTCTTTTTTCTTTTTTATAATTTTTTTTTTCCTAAGTGAGAGGTCTTACATTTTTATTATAGTATTTTCAATACAATAAGACAAATAGATATATTATATATTTAAGGTGTCTTTTCTATTTGAGATCTCATTAAGCCATTGCCTAATAAATGGCTTGAGCCACCCCTATTCTAGGAAAAAGTATTTTGTATTATATGATACCATGTCATCCGTAATAAAACTCAATAAACGAGAGACATGTGTGAAAAAATAGCTACCTACTAATACATGTCTTTCAATTATTAGTGGGTTAGTTATTTTTTGCTGATATGTTTCGTACTTATTGAATTTTGATATTGCTGACATGGTATCATTTAATACCAAATACCTTCTTCTGTCCTAAAGAGCAACATTCTTTTAAAGTTGATAATTCGTGGGGGAATTGGAAACCCAGTGCCAATGCCAAAATAACGAGGAGGGTACATGAACAGTAAAAATATTCTGATTTTTCAAAATGATTATAAACGTGGGGTTCTAGTCTTCTATGGAGTCCTGGTTGAAAAAAAATATATTATTAGGGTGTTAATATTAATAACACACTACACCGACTTAATATTTCATAAGTCTAGTTCAAGTTGGAAAACGTAAATTCTGTAATTATTAATGAGATTAAACTTTTATAATCTTATCTATATAAGATTTATTGTTACAGAGTTAGCATTATACTATAAGTCTTGTTTAATATAAACTGTAAAGAATACTATATATATATACAGATATATGTGTGGAAAGGCATTGTTGAGTATGGAAGATTCAAACTCTAAGGAAAGCTCTGAGATAAAAAAGATGAAGAAGGCTGATGATGATCACTCAGAGCAGCAGCAACAACAGAAGATTGGTCGAATCTATCACATGAACCAATCAGCGGAAGAATATTATGGTGGACTCATGCAACAATATGAACAACTGCTTCGACTTTCTAAAGAGCAATATAAACAACGTGAAGCTCAATTACGTTATGAGCTTTTGCGAGCTGATTATTCTTTTCTTTCAACATGGAATAGGAATAACCCTAGTGCCAATGCCATTGATGATGGTAGAGAACAACAGCGGCAACAACAACAACAACCACAAGGTCAACAACAATAGTAACAACAAAGGCATGAGGTTTTCAATTGAGTCATTCTTAGTGGAGTTAGAAGTTATTTATTTATTTATTATTTATTGGATTACAATATATGTAGAAGTCTTGCACAACATTTGGCAATTAATATGATTTTTTTTTCTTTCATTAATTAAGTTCTTATGTTATATACATATGTTCATACAGTGTGACTATGACAATTGATAGAAACATATTTTTTTTATTAAATTTGAGTGATACTTAGGTATACTAAATTAGGTTTTTAAATTAAATTCAAACACTTAATAATTAAAAAAAAAAAAAAACACTTGATTGCATATTGACCCATAAAACACATTGACCCATAAATAGCGTTATATATTTTTTTTAAAGAAATTTAAATTCAAAATAATCAAGTTCAATTAGAGAAGCAACTAGATTCTATAAATATATATTTTTTAATTTATTGTTATGGGTTCATGTCACATTCTTCTTTTCATTTTTATATTAAGAACGAGAGAGTTTCCTGGCTAAAAGGAATCAATCTCACGCTTGGACCTAGTTTTCCGCGTACAATAAAATCAGTGTCCCAGTTTAATGCTATTCTACAACTCCTATATTTTTGTGTATTTGTCAACAAATATTAAGAATAGAATTTTTTTTTCTTAAGTACGGTAGAATTTAAATCCATAACTTCTACACCATGATGATTTTTCTTATTATAAAGCTAAGATACCAATTAATTATTATTATTATTATTATTATTTTTTGTACATGAAGTTTGAGTGTGCAAAATAATGAATATTCTATAATATCAGCTCATGTGCAAAATAATATGAATATTCTATAATATTAGCTCAACTGCTCAATTCAAGTTAAGGACTTAAAGGTTCAAGATCAATTATACTTGGTGTACAAACAAAGTTTTCTACTTATATTACAAGTCTATGATGAAATAATATATAATTAGTTCATTAAAATATATATATATATATATAAATAAATATTTTAGAGTTTAACCTCATTTATATATATATGATTTGAGTTCAAATTACACCTGGTGTAACTTTAAGTAACACCACTCAATATTTTTTAATTAGATGCAAATCTTGATAAATCTATCGTCAGATTACATTATCTTTATATATTCTCCATGCTTGCAAAATTTCAAGGTAAAAAAAAATTAATAGCTATGTCGTCGATCAATTTCTTAAATTAAAGTTTTTGCAGTTTAAAATAATGGATAAAAGATGAGTTTATGGATCAAATGGTAAATAACATCCAATTGACATGAAAATTGGCATGATTGTTAAGAACATATAGAATATATAATTCAACAGTAGGATTTTCAAAATATAAATTCTATAACAAGTTATTGGATGGTGTACTATTACTTAGAGTTACACCAAGTATGTGTTTGGATACCGCTTATTTTGCTGAAACTAATAAAAAAATAATTTTTGATTATTGTTCACTGCTGAAAACACTGTTCAGCATTGTAGCTCTGCCTTAATGCACTATTCATGTCAAATGAACAGTGCAAGAGGCACTGGTCAAAAAAAATAAAAATAAAAAGCAGAACGCCAAAACGTGATCCAAACGGAGCTCAAATGTAATTTGAACCCAACCCCCTCTCTCTCTCTCTCTCTCTCTATATATATATACCCCAAAATAAATTCATAGAATTAATTTTATGTGAGTGTTATTTCAAATTTTCAACGATCAATCAATTTTTATTTTTTATTTTTTCTGAATTACAAGAAGGAAGTTACCAGAAAAACACTGGAAGTTTAGATGAAGTTGAAGCTATTAATCGCCAAATCGTATTCAACTACTAAACCTTTTTTCTTTATTTTCTTTGTATGTTGGCCAGGCACGAAAAGTCCTTATTAATTGTCCCTATACATAATTTGTCAGTAAAAAATAAAAAGATTAATTTTTCTCTTTTATATATACAACTTCCATAATATATATATATATATATATATATATATATATATATATATATATATATATATATATATATAAATATAAAATAACAATAATAATTTAAAATGCAATTCCATATTATATATATAATAATCTAAAATAGTATTCAAAATACAATTCAGTATTCAGTATACAATACAACTATATTGTACAATAGTTTAAAAAAATTATTAATAATTTAAAGACGGGTAAAACAACAACCGTTGAATGCATAAACAAATAAAATTAAATAACTAATCATACATGTTTGTCAAATTAGGAGTAACCTTGAAACTAAGAAAAGAAATACTAAACAATATAAGTTTTTACTTTTTAAAGTGTCTTTTCAACCATATATGTGGTCACTCTATTAGAATTTGAAAAAAACAGTAAAAGACTTCTTGAACTTGGAAATTTGTATAGCACTTATCAAACTACTTGATTAGGAAAACAAAAAAAAACTAAGAAAATATAGAAGGGAGAAAGAGAGATATAGAAAATGAGGAAATAATTACGGATATAGAAAAATATGTTAGTTGTATTGGTGGTGTAAGAGAGAGATTAAGAAAATGAGGAAAGAATTACAGATATAAAAAGATATGTTGGTTGTATTGGTGGTGCAATTTTTTTGATGATGAAAAAGAAAAGTGTAGGGAAAAACAACTTCATTCTACTGTCAACGCGAAAGTAAGCTAGAGTTCTCGTGAAAAGTTTTTTTTTTTTTTTTTAAATGCATGCAGCAAAATTTGAAACATTTGTTTTTCATACAAAATAAAATATTTTAAGAGTTTATTTTGTGGTAAACATCAGATATTTAGAAAGCTAAAGAGCTAAAACTGGTTCAGGACAAAGCCTGATTAAATACAAACCATTAACATCAGAGTCTAGAATCTCTAGAATGTCCACAGGTGGACTAATAAACAAAATGAAATCATTAACTTGATTTGTTCCCTGTCTTGCTAAGGCATCACCTATTGGCTTCCCGAAAGCAATGCTTGATCCGGACTCTGGGAAATTAAGTGCCTGCAATCATCCACCAAAGGAGAGACAACATTGTTAGCATAGTTTGGATTGTCCAGCAGATCAACTATAGCTTTCACATATATGTCTATTTCTACAGCAGGTGTATGGAAGTTATGACATTGAAAAAGTCTATCTCTAAGGCTCCACAGCTCAGCTATAAAGCTGGTTGTAACTCATATTTTCTTGCATATCTGCTAATCCACTCGCCCGTTTCATTTCTAATGAGACCACCACCGCTTACTGGCCCATGGTTACCCAGAGAAGATCCATCTGAATTGAGTCTAACCCACCCATGGTTGGGTTTCTCCCATCTAACTCTTCTAGCCACCTTATTACAAACCATTCTAGGGGATTTTGCACAATGTTCACTTTCAAAACAAAATTTAGGTGGCAAGTTATTAACAGTAAGTAAAAAAGTGACCCCAGTTGTAAGTCCAAATAAAAATCAGCCACAACTCGTCATTTAATCTATACTGTGAAAAAATTGTGAAAGTAGTACTAAAATGTTAATAATCAAAGTTATTTCAGTTGAGCTTAAAAAAAATTTAGGGTCATCAAATTTTTATTTTTGGGGATCAAAATATATATTTTTATAAAAAAAATTTTACCAGGTCACGGGGTTCACTCCTATTAAGTTTTAGGGACAAAATAAAATCTGATTGATATTTCACTTTTCAGGGACAAAAATAGAACCTAAAATATATACTTTTTATCCCTAAATTATATTTTAGATTCTATTTTTGTCCCTAAAGATATATATTTTTATCAAATACGCTGTTAACGTAAGTGAATATAAAGACAAAATGAGTGACACTCTAAATCTTCATGGATGAAAATATAACTTACATTTTAAAGATGAAAATAGGACATGTAGAAAATGAGGAAACTTTGACAACATGTTGAAACGAAGGAGTTAAAGGATATATTTGAAGCACATAGAATCATAGATATATGGGATGTAAATATGGATTTTAAACGAGGAGGACTGCTTAAGTTACTACCATTATTATCACATCTGTAATTCCACCACACCACTATGTCTATGTCTGTTTTTATCTTGTCAAAGGCTAGATTTTGAACAGCTTAAGGCTTTTGACTTGTTCTTAGCAGAAATTTCCTACCCAATTATTTTTCACTTCAGTTTGGAACCTTTTTATTTATATAAGCCACTTATAAGTCTTCTTGTAGCCACCTAACTACAGAACTTACAGCTAGAATTGAAAACATCCAACTCTTATGTCTTCGATACCTATTTGAATATTCCAGATTCGTGGCAACATGCCAAATGCTGGGGTACCCAAGCTAATTTTTCTTTCAATGCCTCTAACTTGGAAGAGCCAAAGCCATGATTTATGATGCCTGTATCAGAACAGAGTAAGATTGTCGGAGATTGAATATAACATAGAACAATTTATATAACAGATACACAATTTTGTTTTTTGAGAAACATGCACACATACAAGAGAGAGAATAAGATTCTAATTGAAAGGCACACCACAAACTCCACTCAAAAGCCGTAGTAAGAGACAAAGAAATTCTGATTGAATAGAAGCAGGAATAACTGACTAAATTTGCCAGGATACAAGAGTCATTCCCACAAATGAAGGGAAGAAGTAATAATGCAGATCATTAAGGGATACTTAACCTTGTTTAAGCACAATAGTCCACATTCGATCGCAAATCTACCATGCTCATAAGGTTTAAAAAGGAAGAATGAAAAATCCGACACAAGCAGAAGAACATGAAACAAAAAGGGTATATTACTCTTGATCAAACCAATAAGTAGCAGGACGTGCAATAAAAGAAGCTTCTATCTCTGAAATACCTTCCTCAATCAGATATCTCTCCATTAACTGAGGACTGAGGGCAGGTATCTTGAAGAGATATAACAGTTTCAAAAGCACCAACCAAAGCCTTGACCTTACTCTTCCTGGCCATAACCAGCTTACTTGCAGTCTCTTCAATCACATTATTATACAGACTTTGGGTATCTTTCTTTTCTTCCACATTTTGGTGTCTGAGAACAACTTCTTCAGACTTGATTTCAGTACCATCCTCACTGTCACCAACTTCCTTGCTCTTAGAGTTTCTCCTTCTTGTACCCTCCAGATTTTGGTCTCTCTCAAAATCTTTCTCCAATTTACCATCATCAACTTCCTTGCTCCAATTTCTGGTATGATCTTTACCATATTGGATCTCACCAACTGATCTTACTCGCTTAAATTTGAGTCTCCTTGAATTACTGTTCTCAGATTGAAGTTCAACCACCTTTCCTCTCCTAAATTTCAGATTTTGAGTTGGGGAACCTTTAACTTCTGAGCTAACCATTCCATCCCTTGCAGACCTACTCCTGAATTCCAACTTTTGGTCCTCACTTCCAGTTATCTTGGCACCATTTTCTTTGCTATGGGAAGACGAGGATGGAGACGAGGATGATTTAGCCCTAGGAGTTCCGTATTGTGTGTGTGTCAAGCTTTTTTTCCCGAAGGAAGGGGAAGAGGATACACGTAATTTGTTGGCATTAAATCCAGTTCCAGTGTGTCCCAAGTAATCCTTCTTAGAAGAATAAGGCAATTGTGAGCTAAGGATACCCTTTTGAGCTTGCTTCAGGCTTTTGTCCACAGAGGATGGAGATGAGGAAACACTATTTGGAGAGGGTTCCACAGTTTTGCTCTCTGTACCTGCTTCAATTACGTACAAAGTCTTCTCAGGAACATCGCTGGGTTGGTTGGGTTTGACCTTTGTAACACTGTTTTCGTTCTTGGTCTTCATGTTTGAAACTCCCTTGACAGAATGTTTGGGAAACAAGTCAACGGTGTGTGGAAATGAAGCCTTTTTCTCACCCATTTTGGAGGTGCTCAACTCGTTGCTTAAGATTTTGCTTTTTCTTGAGCTGGCTGAATCTCCTTGTGGTCCCTTGCTTATTCTGATTTCGTTGTTTCTTTGAAAGCTGAAACTCCAATCCACTGGGTGAGAATATGACTTTGATTTCCTATGCTTCGGCTTTTGATTGCTAGCATTTTCTATAGAAACATCAATTTCCTTGGAGGATGTTGGAACCTTTTCTAAAGTGGCAGTTTCCTTTTTTGTTGATGAGGAGACTTCTCCCTTGATGACAACAGGATTACTAGGTTTCTGCACTTTGGAATCTAAAGAAGGCCTAGGACCAATTGCTGATTTCTTCTTCCCCTCAATTGATGTAGCAGCCTTTTCAGGAGCCTGGCTTTCACCTTCCAAAGTTGTTACCCTCTTCGGAAATGAACTCCACGGCTTTAATGCAGGTTTTGCTCCATATTTGCAAGCGTCATGGCAGGAACGTGTTGAAGCACTGAGATAACGGGAACGAATCTTTATGTCACCAATTGGGTTATCCAACCTCCCAGTAGAATTCCTCCTCCTTTCACGGCCACATTCAGCCTCAGTTTTTTCAGGAGTCAGTGGAGTCTCAGTGCTCTCCTCAGCCATTATTTACTGAATTAACTGGCAAACTCACAACCCTGCAGCATATGAGAATTTCATTAGAGAGGGAAAGGTGGGAGAATGAAAGAGGGAGCAGAAGCACTACACAGTCCTTAACTTTTTAAATTACTTTTTTACATTATAATATTTCACAAAAATTCAAATCAAGGTGCTCACAAAGATAGCATATTAAGTAGAGATTATCTTGAGCTTCAAAATCTTCTTAAGATTTTTTAGCCTGAGCTAAAACATGAACAAATTAACTTTTCTGACATATCACTAAAAGTCCTATTAAAAATTTTATAAAATATATATATATACACACACACACACACAAAAGCTTCCTTGCAACAAAATTTTATAAAGACTTTTCTGATAGATTGCATGAATGCTTGAAAATGTTGATTGACTGATCCATACACCATTTACATTGAACAAGTTTGCTATGTTTTCAAGAGGTTTAGATTAACTAATCTGATTCTGCCATAAATTTAATTTAAGGGCTTGTTAGTTTTCATCAGAGTTATTTTTACCATTCTATCTTTTCTTTTTCTGGATACAAGTAAGAACTTCGCATCCAACCTCAAAAACTGTGGTCAGAAAGGAAGCCCTGTGGTTTTACCAGTGGGTGTGCATGTGCCTGTGTGTTTGTTTGTCTTTCTGAAATATCTATGCAATCAACCAATTCATTACTTCTATTCATATACAAACACTAGCTTAATTTTTCTTTCAAGGGTGAGAAATATTTTCAGAACTTAGTGTGAAGGCTTCTAATTCCAAGATTTAAATACACAATTACCAGTGAAACAACACAACACCTTATTATAAATTTTTTTGTTTTTTCAAGGGAGGTGAAAATTACAAAACTATATTATCATAACAATTACCGTGAGTAGTCAGCCCCCGAGGATCCATTTCAGATATTTTGAGTGCCTGTGCAGAACCTGTAAAGCTTTAGGAAAAAGTATAATCAAAATCAAGGGACAAAAGAATAAGCAACCTACTCACCAGCCAATATCATTAGATAGAAAGGGATTCTTCTGCTCTAGTCAAATGAATCCTTGAGCTTTTAAGTTTAAAACAACATTTACCTGCTTCTACCAATTCAGGAAGAGCCAGAGCAAAAACAAGAAAACCATTTTAAACTTGGAATCAGAGAAGAGAGATAAATGGACAAGTAAGTCCTTTAATTCAATAAAACAAATTCTTGAATGGCAATAAATTCATGCATTTACAATGCGTTTGAAAATCCCAGAGAAATATATATATATATATATATATATATATTTTACCATTCATAATCTTTTCCACAAATTGATAATCTTGTGAAATGATATGTAAATTGGTAGCCATAATAAAACTGATACTGAAAATTTCAAACTGTTGCAACCCCTTATGCAATCATCATTTCATTATATGCAAAAGTTTATACATTCACCATGTCAATTAAAAAGATATCATTTTATCTATTCAATTCTAAAACACTCAAGATCAAATTTCCTTATCCATTCACTTTTGATCAAAACAGACACTAGCCCATTTACAATTTGCTTCAATAATGTCCATTTTGAGAGAAAGTTCAAATTAAAAAAAATAAAAATAAAAGCATGCATTTCCATCAATTAACACATCCACAAGCAAAACTAAGACAAACCCATTTCTCAAGTGCTAACAAAAGACATTTTAATAAGACAATGGGAACAATGATCATAGTTCCTCATCAAAAGCCCGATATGTCATCAACCATTCATTCATGATCAAAACAGACACTAACCCATTTACAATTTGCTTCAATAATATATGCCCATTTTGGTAGAAAGTTCAAAAAAAAAAAATTAAAATTAAAATTAAAATCATGCATTTCCATCAACTAACACATGCAAAAGCAAAACTGAAACAAACCTATTTCTCAAGTGCTAACAAAAGACATTATAATAAGACAAATGGGATTTAAGATCATACCTTGTTTTCTTTGTTTGTTGTCAACAAGAAAGCAAGCAAGAAGAGACCCTGAAAAGGGTCTATACTCAACATAAATTTGGCACTAATAGTTCAAAAAAATGGTTGGTTGCAATACAAACAGAAAATGCAGTTTTTGCGTGGCACTGGCTGGCTTTGGGTTTTAGTTTGCTGTGTTGACACCGAAAATAGCCTCTCCTCAACAACTCGGTTTTACAACAAATTAACAAAAGCTCTTCTTATTAGGCATTTCCCTCCCAAACCAAACACCAACCTCAAAAAGAATATTCCTCTTAAAGAAACAGAGAAAAGTGTGGAAAGAGAATCAAAGAGAGAAACTAACTATCTTTGTCAGCAAAACTTTATCAAGCTAGCGAATGATTGCATCACCACCAGTAATTCATTTGACTAGACCCAGAAAACACGTGACCTTAAAAAGGTTAAGTTTTGACTATCTTCTACTAAAAAGGAATTTCAGTTTTCTACTTGCATGCGTTGAGTATTTGGCACATCACATGTTTGTTTCTCTCAAAGTTGATGATCCTACGTATGAAACCCACTTCTTTATACATGTATATAAATGGTTATATAAAATAAAAATTATACATGTATATAAATATAAATACACCTCAGCAAAAAAATATATACATAAATAAAAGAAAAGTGTTTTTTTAAAGAAACAAATACACACATGTGAGAGGGTAATGGATTCTAACACAAAAGTACACACAAAAAAAGTGTTATGTCCATAATATTTTTACAATAAATCATAGGTAATTAGTTGTTATTGGTTCTAATTTGAACTTACCACTAAAATTATTATTATTTTATCCTACTAATAACAACTTGTAATAACCCACTACTTAGAATTTGATGTGAAAGTATTGTGGATATAGTATTTATTTATATATATACACACACACACATACATACTAGCCTCTAAGCATGTAAGTCGCGTATGCTTAGGGCTTTTATATTTTTTTGGGTAAATGTTAATAATTTGCATATATTATAATTTGGAAATATTTTTTAAAAAATTTTTCAAACAAATAAAAAAGATAAACTTTAAAGATACGCAGTAGCTGTAATTTTTTTTTTTAACATGAAAGGAAAGAAATCCTAAATTTTAGAAATTCTCTTTTTTAATTCAAAATGAAAATTTTTTATTTGACATTTATGACTCTATTTCTAAATGAAGTTACCATTCATTAATGAGGGTATTTTTGAACCACATAAAAGTCCAGTTTAAAGAGGGGAATCCTCTTATATATAGTATAGATATACATTTTTAGTGGGATTAAGTTCTATTCTATATTTAAACCCTTAATTTATTTATTTTTTTTAAATCTTTCATTTTGTAAGTTTTAGTTAGTTCAACCGAATCAATACATTGAAATTCTATTGAATCTAAAAAAAAAAAAATTTGTTTGCAAAAAAATTGAAAAAAAGAAAACCCTCAATTAGAATCTTGTCACATCATATTTATAGAAGATGTGAAGTAGGACAAAATCTACAATTTAATTATTGTAATTTATTAATTTTGGTATTTAATTTGTAATTTTCACTATTTTAGGTTTAGGGTTATTATTTTCTTGTTTTTAGGTGCTTCTAATACTTTTTAGGTCAAATTTGGTTCTTGTTATGGTTAGGTATCAATTAGGAGTTATTTTAGAATATATTTTTTGGTCTGTCAAGTTTTACATAACCCTTTAATAGGCCCCTAAGTTTGTACACAGTTTTTTAAGAATTATTCAATTAATAAAAATTCATACTTTTGTCTATTGTTTCTTTGGTAGATTCTAGAACCATTTCTCCTTGTGGATTCAAGAAACCCTCGAAAATCAATTTCTTTTTATAGATAAAATTATATTTCATTAAATTTTTATGTACTTTGCACATGTTATTGACTAGTATTATAATATACTAGAAAGATCATCAACAAAACTTGAATTTATGGGACAAATAATAAATTACGTCTTATTAATATGAAATTTGGCATGCTTGTGAAGAATAAAGCGAAAGTGTAATTAGACATATGAATTTTCAAAATTTTAATCTTATATCGTCCGCCTATGAACACACCCATTCTCAAAGCTGATTTCAAGACATGCTGACCTGTGCGATTGTGAGCGGTTGACGAAAAGTGGAGGGTCCATATAATCATTAGTGGGTGTTTATATGAAAATGCATTTTTATATTTAATTATGCCATATGTAAAACAAAGGATGCCACTTTTTCAATACAAGAGAAGTATGGAAGTTATTTTCTACAAATAACCACCACTCCCTTAATTTTTGAGGTAGTTATTGGCAAGAAATAACTAACATCTATTGCCTACAAATTAATTGAAGACTTGATTCTACAAGAAAACACTCCTTTACAATCCAACATCCAAGACAAATCAAAATTTTTAGATCTCTATCAAGAGAGTCCTATCCATAAATGTAGGCTAACCAATGTAGGCAAGTGGTCATTAAGCTTGTTAATTTAGACTTTTAATCTCCCTTGTACTTGCATTCTTATTTAATCAAGTGAGTTGTAATATTTTACATTTAGCTTGCTCGATTATTTGTGCACTTGAATTTTCTCATTTTTTTCGTCAACTAATGCATTTTTTGAAAAGTTCTATTAAGTTAGGCATTATCAAACCCATATCCCATATCATCTTTATTGAAGTCAAATAATTGTTCTTGAGTAGTTTCTAATCATACCTCAAGCAAGAAAAATCTGGTTTGCACTCAAACAATAATGTTTTGTGTAAGTTTCATTCAGCTTGTTGGCCTCATTTAAGTTAACGATCAATATCATTTCAAAGTTTGACCTTATTTAATTTTTCTTGGGATTTTTAGTAATTTTTTTGATATTAATCCCTAAGGAGTTTACTAATTATAGTTAAAAGGCTATCATCTTCATTAGAGTGATCTTGAATTAAGTCATCATGTTTATGTATTTTATGACACATAAGTTTATTCATGACAAATAGATATTAATAATCATACTAAGAAATTAATCCTATATTTAGAGTGTACTCAAGCTCTAATACCAATTGCAAAGAATTATTTAGGCCCTTGGTAGATTTTACGTTGAATTAATCAACTTTAACAAATTAACCAATTATGTAAATCAATTTGATTATCAATTAATTACCACATTCAAATATAAATTATAAAGAAAGAAAACAAATAACACAAGTACATTGTTTGACGAAGTGGAAAAAACTTATGAACATATTTACAAGAAAAAAAAAAAATCACTACGAGCGATAATCCTAATGCAAGAAGATTTTCTCTATTTAGTACTGAAGTTTACAATTGAGATATACTCATATCCCTAGTCTCTACCACGTAAAAAAAACTTACAAACGCTACCCCACTTTTTGTTCCAAGTTGCTTGGAGCCTTGGACTCTTCTAAACTAAAATTTTTCTACTAATCAAGTCTGTGACACAAAGGACCACCTAGGAGATATCATTGCAATAGCATTGGGATGACTCAATTGCTTCAACCTTAATCTATACTATATATGATAGTGACAACATTGTAGGATATCTTCTCTATTTGCTTATTTACTCGCATAGAATTTCCGTGTCAAGAGACTAGTCTCAATTGATCAAGCCTCAATTGATGGTGAGTCAATATTCCAAAGACTTCTTTCTCTTGTGATGATTCTTGAACACTTGATCATGTACTTGTGATTTGACTTTTACAACTCAAACAAAAATATCATGGAATTTGTCAAATGCTAAACCCAATATATTTTACTTGTCCCTTAAATAATTCTGACTTGACCTCTGTTTGGTATGTAAATAGAACTTTGCTTCAAAGGGTGAGGATTTTTTTCAAAGGCTTTGGGACCCAAAAGAAGAAAAAAAAAAAGGCTTCAAAAAAGCAGTTTATCGTGGTTTTAGGCTTTTTTGCATTCGTTTGTGGTCTACAAATAAAAAGAAAGGTAGCCGTAAGAATAGGTAAAAAGTTAGACCAGAAAAGAATTGTAGAGAGTTTTCAAAATTGATAGAACCTTGGATTCTCTCTCTGTCTCTCTCTCTTTTCTTGCACATTGATATCGTGTGCTTCCAATGTAATTATGTCATCACAAGTGCTAATCCTCTTCTAATCAAGTGCTGACCACAATACTAATAATAAATTAAGGGCTTTGAAACTCCATCTACTTTGTTAGATGACACTCCAACCATCAATTAGCATCATTTTCTATAATAAGAATCTATCCTTTAAATTCTCTATTTGACTTTCCTTCAAGTAGTAGAAACTAAAAGGCAACAACATACTATTTGCATGGAAATTCTTCCATATCAACCACCTCAAGAAATCTTTTTTCATTGGAATTTGAGTACCATGATGAACTTCCTTCTCTCTTGTTGAATAATGATGTATTATAGCATCCTTTGGACCCCATTCAAAATAGTTGATTCCCATCTTCACCTATTGCAGAGAAATTATGTGCAAAACCCTTTCCAGCTGGCCAAACAGAGGACCATTCACTATTTGCACTTGCGTGAAGCAAGTAAGGCCTTTGTTGTTTTGTACCGGCATTAGCAAACAGAGAGCTGAAATAATAGGACTCTGATAAAATGCAGT
Source organism: Quercus glauca (assembly GCA_023736055.1). Classification (NCBI taxonomy): domain Eukaryota; kingdom Viridiplantae; phylum Streptophyta; class Magnoliopsida; order Fagales; family Fagaceae; genus Quercus; species Quercus glauca. The sequence goes on along the minus strand of CM043324.1, from coordinate 20,222,366 downwards.
GTAAGTTAATTGTTGGTGCCCCCACGTATGCTAACAACTTCACTCAATGTGCATTGAAAGCCAAGAATGCTATTAATTACTAGGAAAATTATTAGCAACTTGTGGCATGCATTCCTGGTACTACAGTGTTAGAGTGACAAGGGTACAAAGATGAAAACCAAATTGGAAAAGAGAAATCCAGGAAAAGTCTTTTTTTTTTTTTATAAATTTTTTTTACGTGCCCTTGAAAACCTGAGAGGAAAAAAAAAATCACTTTCCCTTTTCCCTTTGAAGTAAGGTTCCAACTGTTTGGTATTACTTGTAATTTTTGCATTTAGATTAACTATATTCAACCTCAATCAAACCGGCCGGTTGGGCCAAAGAACTAGGTGATGTAGTAATTAGTTTGATTTGATTTTTAGACCATTTGAACATGCTAGCCTTATAGCACAAGCTTCGCGTGTGTGATGAGACTTTTTTTGTAGCAAAAAAAAAAAAAAAAAAACTGTGTTTCTATTTTATGTATATAATTTTTATTTTGAGAATCTAATTTATAAGTAGATAAAGCAATTTGAAAATCAACAGGAGAGTGACCCTATTTTTTAGGCAAGTTTTTAGTAGGAGTTAGAGTTGTATTTTTACCGAACTGTTCTTTAGTTTTGTCTCTACTTAAATATAAGGGTGTATGGGCATTTTTGAAAAAAAAAAAAAAAAAAGGATCCCAAATTGAAGAAGCTCCTTAAATAGTAGCATAGATGATATAGTCAAATTAATCCAATAAGTTTTTGTAACCCTTTCAACTTAGATTGGTTTTGAACGTACGCGTTATGACTTTGTTTCTTAGGAAATCCATGCATTAGAAGATCCTGAATTTGAGATGTTCTACACCAAAAATATTATTTAAATGAAGGTATTTGTGCTTGGATGGCAACTCAAGATTAGCTTCATAAAAACCTTATATTCCTTGAGAAGGTTCTACCTGTAGAAACAATTTTTAATGGAACTTTGGCATTAGTTGGTCGTGACCAAGAAACCATTGGTTTCGCTTAGTGGGCCAGGAATGCCCACTAATCAATTTGTTCGGTAAATTACTCTGAGCTTATATATGTAACCCATACTGAATTACTGAATTAATTGTATTATGAGGAAAAGCAATGAACCTATTTGAAGGAGTTCATTTCGTATTAGAAAAGGTCATATATGAACAATGATTAATTTTATTAAATTATTTCTACTTACATTTGTGTTGACATTTCAATATATGTTTGATTTTTCTTTCACAATTGTATTTTTAATTATATATTTTCTTAATAAATTAAATTAATTAATTAATTATGATTTATCATCAAGTTATTTATTTGACTATGGACTTTTTATTTATATAGTATAAATTAAATATTCTATCAATAGAAATTTTATAATAAAAAATTATTGAGCTCTTTAATAACTTATACAAAGAGCGTTCTATAATTATTATTGCATTAATTATTTATGATATTAAGTATGTCTTTATATGAGTATATCATAGTTAATTAGCTGAGTCAAATCCTAATAACACGATTCCAAAACATGAAATGCCAGTTAACGTCGTTCAAATAACAAATCAAATTATCCCGTCCAAAAATAGATTAATCTCATAATCGCAAAGATCGGTTGATTGATCTTGAGCAATACCTTGATCAATTACCATGAGATTGTAAGATCCTCCTAATGTGAAAATCTTTATGATCCGGTTCCAGCTGAGTAAGGAAACAAAACATTTCTTAAACAAAAAGCAATTTTTTAATCCCTAATGTCAAATTGGCATTAATGAAAATCGGCATTTTGGGCATATCTAACTAAGATACTGACTCAATTATTTAATATCATACGTGACAAGTTTTTATTGGAAGGGAGGACCATTATTGGGCATATATAGCTAATGTCATCCTCCTGAAAGACTGAATGGTTTCTCTTTATTTTGGAATGCTTGAAGGAAAGACTATGTTTCTTTCTTCCCTTAATGAAAGTTTGGATTTATCCAAAAAAAAAAAAAAAGACTACTAGATTAACTATAGGACAAAGTTTAGCGACAAAATTGGATGTAGCCTTAGGCTATAATCTTACTCAATAAAATAAACATTACTACATATTTTGAAAATCTAACTGTTGAATTGCATGTTCTTTATGCTCTTAATACACATGTCGAATTTTGTGTCAATCGGATATTATTTACTATAAGATCTATAAGCTTGTAATTTATGCATAATTTTAAACTATAAAAACTTGCAACATAAACAATTTATTGATGACATAATTATTGATATTTAAATTTCTAGAAATTTTGTAAGCATGGAGAATATAAGAAAAAGATGTAATCAAATGGTAGATTTGTCAAAATTCATCACCAGTAAAAAAATATTAAATAAGATTGCAGCCTTATACTACAATCAATTTTATAACTAAACTTTTTCCTTTAGTATATCTTTATCACAATCCATATGATTAATGATTGCATGCATTTTATCTGTCCAAATAGATTAGGATTGTGTTTTGGTAATTGGGAAGTCCAATTTCAATAGTTGGCAGCCGAGAGTGAGAGGTTCCCATATACAGAAATCAACTTAATATATACAAATAAGCATGCCCATGATTCAGGGGAATCCTTGGTTACTTGCTATGTACATATAACCATTGGGAAGACCCCTAGCTACCAAATTGACCATGTTTTTTAGAAGGAAAAAAGTTACCATGATAACAAAAGAAAAATGATTGTGGCCAGGCATGTAGGAACAAATAATGAATTACTTACTTTCTCTCACTTTCAAGCTCCAATGTTTCCCTTTAAGTTTTCCATCCATAATAAAATTGGTAGGTAAAAGTATGTAAAGAATCACTATTCCTTATCAAGTAGTACTCTATATATATATGTACTGCTTTCTTTCACTCAGTGGCTCAACAAGAACGTACGCCATGTCCAAATCCAATGCAGAGAAATGCACAACAGTCTGCAGCTACAGTTGATGAAGTGTGACATAATTCGTTTTCACTTTTGTATATTTTGTTGGTAGACAATAGTAAAATACATAGCTTCAATTATTGGTATAACCACAGATTTTATTGCACAAATAGAGTCTAATTCACCTTTGAATGTGAAGTATACTGATTAATCGTAAAGTAAAAGAAATGTATTATTACATGATATTGCTTGTAAGCATACTCAGAGAAAGCAGTGTATTAACAACAATTACTTGTATATCTTTGTATTTCTCCTATTTGAAAGCTTAAAAGAGAGCATCACGACTAACATTGTAATTGTATCAATTTCTCCCTCAAGTTTTATATATATATATATATATATATATATGGTTACGGTCAACAATATATATTATGCTTCAAAAAAATAAAAAAGAAATTGTATGGTTCATGAACTATTTGATTTAAGGTTATAGGGTCAAATCAAATCTCACTTAGAAGATCATTGGCAATTTAAATTCATCAATTTTTTGGGGGCAACTTAGATAGAGACATGGCACTATGATTTGGTGATTTAATTAGAGGATGATAATGACATTTCCAGGATGACATTTGGTATAACTCTGAGAGTTGACCAATTAGAAAACCATGTCCTTAATATAGTTGTGGATTCAGGACTTTTCACTTAAGGAAATGGCCCTCCTGATCACTCTTAAGGATATTGTAACTGTGCAATTGCAGAAAATTTAATTTTGACCTAACACATACATGTGTACTATTCACAATTCTTAATAATTAATCAACTTTAAAATGAATCCTTGCTTGCCTTTTGAACAAGATCTAAACCAAGCAAGGACATGTGATACACAAAAATGTGCTATACAAAAGAGTTCCAAAGAGAAATATTGTTTTTCCTGCTTAAGCAATTAAAGTGTATAGATTGCTTCTGCAGCTAATCACTGAAACCCGCATGTTTGGTAAACCTGATTGGGCAAGCAAGCAACACCTAATCCATTAGTACATATCATGAAAATCTTATCTTTTCAGATAGTGACAAAAATCATTGCTTGGTTCATACTTGACATTTATTTTAGAAACTTACAGATTGTTTATCTTAAATATTGTGTAAATAGTGATTAGCAAGTCCAATTGGGACTAGTTTTTGACAAAAACTTATCGATGAAGACGTAGGGAGCTTCTCAAATCATGGCATGCAGTAGGGTTAATTAATCATACTTAATTTTAATGAGTCTCATAGTTTATGCATAGATTTGGATCTCTTTATCTTTAATTAACATTTTTTGTTTACGTAGTTCTAACAATATGTAAAGATTTTGTTAGCATTACTTTTGGAAAGATGAATCAGCAAGAACCCATTTAAGGATAAGAGAAGAAAACATAATTAAGCTTCACTCACATGCAATTGAGATTCTCTATCATTTTTGGTTGTTGGGACTAAAGCCAAATTGTACTCTTGTATTCTTGTCTCATTTGGTAAAAATTTTAAAGCTTGGAGAAACTTAATGTTGACAGGTTCACCAATTTGGAAAATCAACAAAATTTAATTCATTCCTACGTGTGTCTTATAATGCATTAAACACTATAAATGCCCTATAAAACCTCACCTAAAATAATGTATAATTACGCTTCCATTATTACATACACGTCTTCTGAAATATATAAACCACCCTCCAAAATATAATATTATATGCTTAACCAACAAATAGTAAGTGTGAATCTTACGAGAGAGGGGTTAAAAAGAATACTACTTTTTGAGCCCATGTAGGATCATCATATCATCAATTTGTTTTGTCTTGCAAGTTTACCATCCTATAAACACATTCAATTGGCAATTAATCACAAGCTAGTCACACATGCGCTAACTCATCATTTCTTCGCTAAATAAACACGAATTTTGTCTTAGTCTTTGACCAGTGTAGCATAACATTTTTCACAATTGCTAATATTACATTTTAAGATTGGTTGGTGTATAATAAAAATATTGTCAATAATTCTGGATCTAGATGAATGTGATGTTACACTAATCATAACAATTCACATTAACAGTCATAAAAAATGCTATATTTGTAACCTTATTGCTTCAAGCAACCTTTTTCTTACAAAATTATTTGGAGAAAGAAAAAGAAAAGAAAAGAAGACCTGATCTTGCTCAAACAATAAAGTAGTAAACATATAATGAAAGCCAAACTAAAGACTGCAATCTTTTCTTTTTTCCTTTTGATTCTTTTGACAGCCTTTTCTAGTTGTTGTAATAAAGAAGCAACAAAGTCGGTAAAGGAAAGAAAAGGAGGTTACTTGACCAAAGTTAAAAGTCAAGATGATAACAGGAAAATGTGTTGAATGAAAATGATCAATGTTCCATGATTGTTCATGTTCCCATGGCTTGAAGAAGGGGCATTCTTCCATTGTGGGGACCTAAACAGTGGGCAAAAAGTAGAAACCACAATCATACTTTCTTTTTTATTCTTGTTTCTATAACCTAGTACCCTACACCTCTTCCATGGCACACTTTCATGAAAAAAGAAGAAGAAGAAACGGTGGATCGGCTATATATATAAATTAATTAAACCTACTTTATGTTTAAAGTACATATAAGATAACCTTATAAACTTCCATGACAAAACAAAAGAATTAAAGAAATCTAAAGTATATATGAGTCTCTAGGAAATAATATTTTGGGGGTCTCAAGGCAATTGTGAACTCCTAATAAATAGTTATAAAATTGGATGAGAGTTCGGATTTCTAGGCATATTCAATTTTTTTGCAACAGTTTATTTAATTTTATATACATGGACCCTTTGTTTTTTGTTCTTCCTTTCACTATTTGGGCAAGACTAATATTAAACGGAAAATAGAAAATTGGAAACCCCATTTTATTGTCCTAAATATGTTAAGGTTCTCCTTTTTTTGGTACAATTAACAGCTCTCCTTTCGGCCAACTACATTATTAAATGTGAATTAAACTTCATCTTTTCAGGCCTTTTTTTTTTTTTTTTTTTTTTTCTTTCATTAATTTGATCGATGACGTTGTAAAATTACAACTACAATCTATTTCTTTTTTCTCATTCTAATTCAATTAATTGTTATGGTGTGGGTTGGACTACACCGACTAGTAATTAACTTGTGAGCAATATGGAAAAAGGGGAGAAAATGAATGTTTCAAAGTAGATCCATTTATGCCAATATACGTATAGACCCTCTACTTATTTGTTATTTATGATCGGTCTCTTCTAAACAGAGACTTTTCTTTAGCAATTACAAATACACCAATTTTCTCAAAATTTTAATTTATTATTATTATTATTATTATTATTTTGCAATTTTCAAGATGATAAATTGTGATAGAAATTTTTATATGTGTTTACTATTAATTTGTGATCAGTCTCTTCTAAACAGAGACTTTTCTTTTAGCAATTACTATTAAAAATACTAAATGAATGTATTGTATTTCTCAAGTAATAAAATATACATGAGTGCCTTTATATAGGAGATAGAGTGTATAGTACAAGTATGTGTGTTATACAAGTAAACAAGTTGGGCCTAAAGCCCATAGCCTATCACACGTTAACAGCCCCCCCAAACTCAAGGTGGGTGTGAGACCAATTTAAGGTTGTCAACCAAAGTACGAAGGTGTCCCTTAAGATGTGACTTAGTGAAGATATTTGCAAGTTGATCTTTAGAGGAGACCGAGAATAGCTTGAGAGTACCATGGACAAGATGATAACGGATAAAGTGACAATCGATCTCGATGTGTTTAGTCCGTTCATGGAGTGAGCAATATGAATGACACTCTGGTTGTCACAATAAAGAGAAGTAGCAAAGGATGTGGACACACCTAAGTCCTTAAGAAGCCATTGTAGCCAAATGAGCTCAAATGTGGTATCAGCAAGGGCACAATATTCTGCTTCAATACTAGAGCGGGCCACAAGGGTTTATTTCTTACTTCTCCAAGAAATTAGAGAAAAACCAAGAAGAAAGCAATAACCAGTGGTGGACCTACGATCAGTGGGATCTCCTGCCCAATTAGCATTAGAGAATGCACGGAGAACAACATGAGACTGAGCAGAGTAGAAAAGGTCATGGAAGAGAGTGCCCTTTAGGTATCCAAGAATGTGCAGAACAGCAGCATAGTGAATTGATCGTGGAGTAGACAAATACTAGCTCACCTGGTGAACAGCATAGGAAATGTCTAGATGAGTAACAGTGAGACAAACTAGGCTGCCAACCAAGCATTTGTAAAGAGAGAGATTAGACAATGGTTTCCCCCCTAAGGGAGTCAAATGCACATTAAGTTCAACTGGAGTGTCAATAGTCTTGCTATCAATGAGTCCAGCTTGAGACAAAAGTTTAGAAGTATACTTGGCTTGAGTAATATAAAGTCCATCTGTAGAATGAGTGATTTCAAGACCCAAGAAGTAGCTGAGATGTCCAAGATCTTTCATCTCAAACCACTGACTGAGAAAATTCTTGAGTTCTTGAACGCCACTGAGGTCATCACTAATTATGATCATATCATCCACATATAGGAGAAATAAAATAGTGTCTTTGTTGATGCGATGAAGAAATAAGGCAGAATCATAATGACTGGCAATGTAACCCAAGCGAGAGATAGTAAAACTGAACTTGGCAAACCAAGCTTGTGGAACTTGTTTAAGGTCATAAAGAGCACGTCGAAGGTGACAAATCTTGTTTGGTTCAATAGAGAGACTAGGAGGAGGTTGCATATAGAATTTTTCACTTAAATTCCCATTAAGGAAGGAATTTTTGACATTCATTTGAAAAATGTCTCATTTATTGGCAGCTGCAATAGCTAAAAGGGCATGAATAGATGAGATTCGAGTAACCGAAGCAAATGTCTCTTCATAATCAATCTCATACTCCTGTGTAAAACCTTTTGCAACAAGATGAGCTTTATAGCGCTCAATGGACCCATCAGAGCGAGTCTTGATCTTGTAGATCCACTTACAACCAACTACAAATTTCCCAGGGGGGAGAGTCACTAAATCCCAAGTATGGTTTTTAGATAATACATTAAGTTTCTATTTCATTGCAATCTGCCATAAAGGGTTAGTGGAGGACTCACGATAGGTGTGAGGCTTGTGCAGTGTAGCAAGGACAGTGTAACAATGATAGTCAACTAAATGTGCAGGAATGGATCTTACCCGAGTTAAGTGACGAGGTGGAATGTCTTGTGCAAAATCTTCAGGTGGAGCAAGAGCAGTGGACCCAAGCTCAAGGCTGGGTAGCTCGTCTTCGACCTGTTCATCTTCCAATTGTTCATTAAAGGGTGATCTAGGAGAGGCATAAAAAAATCTGGTGGTTGGATAGAAAAGTCTATAGGAGGATTAGGAACAACTATAGAATGAATATGTGGCTCATCTGGAAAAAGATTTAAGACAGAGAAGGTAGATAGGGAGGTACAGAAGTGAGAGAGCTTGACAAAGGAGCGATGTTTCCAAAAGACAATATTGTGGGAGATACGTAGATGATGAGAGACAGGATCATAACAACGATATCCCTTTTAAGTTTCGTCATAGCCAAGAAAACAACAAAGCCTAGACCAAAGTGTAGACTCCGCATTTTGAACCCCTTACAACTCATGCCCTCATTCCCCAATGATGCTCGAATTCTAAGGCCCAAGGCCAGTTTAGAGCCTAATCAGATATTTAATTGACTTGAGGAGTATTAAAATGGAAAAAATAACCTTTTGAAATGAGAAAAAAATCTATTTTTGGAAATAAAATGACCAAAGTAGCCATCGGCTTGCGTACGTGGGTCGTGGCCTGCATATGCAAGCTAAAGCATGTGTATGTAGGCACATTCTTGTGTATGCAACAAGGGTTTCCGAAACATAAGAAAAACAAGTTTTCTACAATAATGGCTGAGGTTTGGAACAAATTCCACATCGTTTGGGAGCGGTTTCAAACCCCATTTTTTTCAACTATAAAAGGCCTTACATGGTACATTTTCACAAAACACCCTTAAGTCTCTTTTTATTTGATTGGGACATTTTCTGGCCCCAATATTTTGAATTTAAGATTACTAATCACTTTTTCATTGAATTGTGATAAATTTGACTGAGGGGAACCGTCAAAAATCAAGCCTAGGAGCTTTTGCTTTAAGGTAAGCTTTAAAACCCTTTTTTCCCTTTTATGCCTTAATCTTTGTTTTAATTTGCTTCTTTTGTTTAGTTTATGTTAGCTTATGTTTTTCTATGTTAGTTTTAGGTTTTCTTTATATCTTTAAGCATGGTAGGTTGTTAGATTGTACATTTTGAGTTTATGCTTTGTTTCTGTGTTGATTAGGGTTTTTCTAGGTAAGGATCTGCATACGCATGATCTAGCCTGCACACGCAGGCTGAACTCATGCGTACGTAGACTTGTTCTAGCGTGCGTGATGCCGTTACCTAGAAAACCCTAATTTTTGTTTGTTTTGATTCTGCTTTCAAACGGATATGTTATCAGACAAATATGTTTTCATCTCGTCTAATTGACGAAAATTCAAACAAGGGGACAACTAATGAGTCAGAAATCTATGATTTTCATTAATCTGAGATCGTCATTAACCAAGAGAAGATGTTATGCATTTATTACACTCATTGATGACAAAGTGTAATGGACGGAGCAACGATCACAAAGTGAGCTGTGAAATTTAGACAAAGATTTTGGAATGCACTAGCTGTTGAGCATAAATACAGCAATTCATTGCCAATTAATGAGGCATGCAACTATAAAAAGAGAAGGCAACAGGAGTTAAAGGTACACAAAAGAATACTCTACAAAAATCACTCTCCAGTCAATTCTTTCTAAAATCTTTCTCCCTTATTGACTTAAGCATCGGAGGTGGTTTGGCTAACGCCACACTGGCATGTTACTTTTCCACCCAGTTCATTTTTGCAGGTTTTCCTCCAATAGAGACAACACCAATCACAACTTCATCCATCCATTACGATGAGAAGCTCAACTGCTGATTTTTTGCATCATCAGTAATTATCGTCATTTTTGTTGTAGTTGAATCAAAATAAGATTATGCTAGATCTGCATAATTAGTTGTTGTTGCATCTTCATCATTATCACTGGTTTAAGATAGAGATTACCTTCATCAATAGCTGCTGTGTCTTCTTCATTGCCAAACCTAGTCATCTTGACAAACTTTTTATTTATTTGATTGTACCACATGTATTTATTTACTTTTAAGATGTATTCTATTTGATTGTAAGATTTTTATGTCTTTTGATATAAAGTAACTAACTGGTATGCTAGCCAAACTGCTTGCTTCTTCAATTTTTTTTTAATCTTTTACGTTGCTCCAGCACTATTATAATTGGTTCTCTCTCTCTCTCTCTCTCTCTCTCTCTCTCTCTCTCTCTCTCTCTCTATATATATATATATAGGGTTGGGTTCAATTAAACATAGTGTAACTTTAAGTAATGTTACATCAACCAATAACTATTATAGAATTCATGTTTTGAAAGTCCCACTGTTGAATTTCATGTTCTATATGTACTATTGTTCATGTCAATTGGATGTTATTTACCATTCAATTCATAAACTCATCTTTTATGCATTATTTTAAACTACAAAAACTTGAATTTAAATAATTGATTGATGACATGGCTATTAATCTTTGATCACCTTGAAATTTGGCAAGTATGGAGAATATATGAAGGTAATGTAATTTAATGGTGGATTTTTCAAAATTTACATCCAATTAAAAAATATTGAGTGGTGTAACATTGCTTAAAGTTACACCAAGTGTAACTTGAACCAACTCATATATATATATATATATATATATATTGTTTTGTAGGATCCAAACAAAAAAGAGTTTAAGATGCTTACTGTGTTATTCTCTCAAATTTTTTACAGCATGAACAACTTGCAGTATTGAAGGAATTATTGAATATTTTATATAAATAGTTATTTGTTAATAGGTGTTTGACAACTTTAGAAAATGAAAAGTTTTAGGTTAAATGGGTAACGACTTTAATTTTGTTAACTTTTGCTTTCTAAATTACTAATAGTGATTTATCATGTTAAATTGGTAGTTTATTTGTATATTAATCAGCTACAATGTTGTAATGTTACTTATTTTTTCTTTCTAATTTGTGAGGTTTAATTCAAATAATTTTGAATAAGTCCTCTGAAATCAAATTCAATACAAAAGAAATTTTGTTTGAGACTTTGTAAGGCTAAGGGGAGCTTGAAGATAATATAAGTTTTGGCCTCATGTAATATACTTATATTGTGAGCTTCAGTTGCTACAAGTAGTATTGTAGTAATTTAGATATGAAACTCTAGATGTAACACAAACAGCTAAGGATAACATTCACTAATATTTGTCTTTTAATTTAAATGGTATTTTGCATAATTGCTTAGCATTCATTAGATTTCATTTTTAGTAATTTTTTCTTGCATCACACGGGTTAGCGATTGGTTATATATAAATACAAATAAAAAAAAAATTATGCATTTTATCTATACTATTAATAACAGGATTTCCCATTTGGGTTTCAACATTTTTCACACTAAAAATACATTCACACAATTCTTAAACGTTCTAAAATATCCATATCTTTTAGTTAAATAATTTTAAATTAAAAAAAAAAACTGATTAAAAGAGTAATTTACTATTCCTAAGTTTTAGGTTTTTTTTTCTTTATTTTCTCCATTCAGCCTAAAACTTAGGATACTATCTCAATCTCATTTTTAAACATTATTCCACGTTACTATACCTCTTTCTTAAAAAAAAAAAAAAAAATACAAACGGTTAAATTTATATATCACTTTTAAATATTATAACACTAAACCAAAAAAATAAATAAATAAAAAAGATCATTATTGCACGCGCAAAACCCATGTGAGGAATCTATATAATAATAATCATTTATTTAGTTAAAACCAAGTTCTAAAAAAATGTAATAATAAGTCATTAACTTATTATTTCTCAAAAATAATATATATATATATATATATATATATATGTGTGTGTGTGTATCCATATATATTTCACTAGGAAAAAGGAAGTTCTTAGAACAGGTAGGGTCACTTGGTCCTCACAACTCACAACTTGAACTATTGGGCAAATGCCACGTATCCAAATCCTTTCAAGAGGGACTAACATTTTCTATTATGGTCTCCTACCCATACTGAGGCATCATGATATTGATCCCAGCCCATGCATGCAGATAAGAGTGCAAGTTCAGAGTTTTGAATCATTTGATTCTTGCAGGAGATTAATAATAAGTATTCAAAAAAGTTTTAAAAGATTTGAAAGTTTCTAATCAAATTAAACACTAATTATTTCCTAAAAAATTAAAATTAAAATTAAAATTAAACACTAATTAATTATTAATTCCAAATGTAACTTCTTCTTTTTCGAGGGGTTCAACCACATGTAGCTTTTAGTAGAACGCAGACAAATCCAAAAACCATCATTTTAATATGTCACGTGTGTCTCCTAGCTAGCAAACCACCCCTATTTCTTAACATTATTTCTCTTCGTTTGCGTGTAGAAAATTCAACTATATAAACCCCCACATCACACTTTTAATCCTCACAATCTCTCCAGCACCAACAAAATACATTTTCAGTTTGAAAGACTTAAAACTTATAAATCTCTCTCTCTCTCTCTCTCCCTTGCTAGCTATACAAAAAATCCAACAACGATGGTCTCTGTGAGGACTCAATCTAAGCATGTGTGTGTGATCGGGGCTGGACCATCAGGGCTAGTAGCTGCAAGGGAGTTGAGTAAAGAAGGCCATAGTGTGGTGGTTTTGGAACAAAACCATGATGTTGGAGGCCAATGGCTATATGATCCAAATGTTGAGGTTGAGGATCCTCTAGGAAGGAACACTTTTCTTAAGGTACATAGTAGTATTTATAACTCTTTGAGGCTCACATCTCCTAGGGAGATCATGGGGTTCACTGATTTTCCATTTTTGGTCAAGAAAGGTAGGGACATGAGAAGGTTCCCTGGCCACAAAGAACTTTTTCTGTACCTAAAAGATTTTTGTGAGTGGTTTGGGTTAAGGGAGATGATAAGGTTCAACACAAGGGTGGAGTATGTGGGTTTGTTGGATTCAGAAGCTATTGGCAAAGATTTGAGATGGGTTGTTAGGAGTAAAGAGAAGAAGACTGAGAAAGTGGTGGAAGAAGTCTTTGATGCAGTGGTCGTAGCCACTGGTCATTACTCTCAGCCTAGGTTGCCTTCCATTAAAGGTATGTGAAAACAATAAAATGACTTTCTTTCTTTTCTTACACGAATCACATTTACATCTTTGTAAAAAAAAGAAAAAAAAAAGAAAAGAAAGCACATTCGCATCTTTCTAAAAGTTAAGCACATCTACATATGTACTTTTGAATCAAGTTAAAAATAGTCAAAGAATGAGTCCCCATGTAAAGCAACTCTATTCATGAATTTTCTTCAGGGTCATGTCATGTCTAGGCACGGTAAAAGCAGAGACACATGACTTCATCAATCTTATAGATAGTTGTATATGGTATCTTATTTCACTTTTGAGTAATATTATAGTTACAACAAATTTTACAAAACTTTCCACGACAGTTGAATTTGCAGATTTTTATTGGTTATTGATTAGACTCATTACTTACCTCACTTTATTGTAAAATATTTTGTGATAATTATTATGACTTATGCTTTTACGTGCTTTTATCAATGTTATTAGGCATGGATGCATGGAAAAGGAAGCAAATGCATAGTCATATCTACAGGGTTGCCGAGCCATTTCACAATGAGGTAATGTAATAGAATGATAGAACACTTTCAAATGGTTTAATCATACTAAAATGGTAGAGTACTATATATCATTAAGAATGCAAAAGCTTCAGGATTAAAAATTCGATCTGATTAAAAAATTGTAGTCTACCAACACATCCCAATTAGTTTAATATAGTTAAATAAATGACCATAATTAAGCATCTCATTGTACAGGTTGTTGTGGTGGTTGGAAATTCCTTAAGTGGACAAGATATATCAATGGAGCTTGTGGAAGTGGCAAAGGAAGTTTACCTCAGCTCCAAATCTCTTAACATTTCAGAAGGTCTATCAAAAATTCTCTCCAAACATGACACCTTGCATCTTCGTCCACAGGTATCAATTCCTCATTTCCAAGTTTTTACATACAGTAATTTTAAAATACATAAAAAGAAAATATTTTTTACTACAATTATATCCATTAAGCATTATATATGTACAAATTTTTAATACACCAAACCAACTTTAAAATGCAATATCATGCAGATAGAGTCTCTTCATGAAGATGGACGGGTTCTATTTGTAGATGGCACTTGGGTTATTGCTGATACTATCATATACTGCACAGGGTAAGACACCCATGACCAAATGAGTTAAAATCTAATTTTACTTAGTAAATTACCATTTGATTTTGACCTTATTATATTCACTTAGTGGCTCCAAACAGAGAACATTCCCATATCAAAAAGGTTGTTGTCTGATTGGTTGATAATGGCTATTGACTGGAAGATATGTAATGTGGGACCCTTAAGTTTACAATATCTAGGTGTTTGTAAATATATTGATCCAACATATGGTCCATATCCACATGATTAATAAATTAAAAAAGCTTGGTGCACTCTCTATCAGTTATAATAATAATAATAATAATAATAATAGTGTGCTTTGTGTAGGTATTCATATACGTTCCCATTTCTTGACACCAAAGGGATAGTAGCTGTGGATGATGACAGAGTGGGTCCTTTGTATGAGCATACATTCCCTCCTTCTCTTGCACCTTCTCTCTCTTTCATGGGTATTCCTAGAAAGGTAAAGATCTAATATTTTATATCTTATACCTATTTCCACATTTATTCATTTGTAAGTATTACTTAGGGGTTTTGTTTGTTTTTTTTTTTTTTTCTTTCATTTTAATATGTGTGTGATGATGTGAATGTGATGCAGATTATAGGGTTCCCTTTCTTTGAGTCCCAAGCAATATGGATAGCTCAGCTTCTGTCTGGGAAAAGAACATTGCCATCATGGGATGACATGATGCAATCCATTAAGGATTTCTATCACTCTAGGGAACTTGCTGGTGTTCCAAAGCATTACACCCACGATATAGCAGAGTTTGAGGTAAGAAAAATGGTTATCTTCTGTAAAGTTTCTTAGAGATTGTATATCTTAGATTTTTCAATTAAATTCAATCGTGTATCTATGATGGTAAATGAACCAAATAATTGAATTTAATTGTGCTAACTTCTTAGGTAAACATAATATTTTTTACGTTGTATCGGTCAATATAGCAACGTCATTAAATATAATATCTAAAGAATTGTATTTAAGTTTTTTCCTTTAAAAAATTGCATGGTTTTTATGTATGGTAACAAACTAGCAATAGTAAAACTAGGTCTATATGTATATAATATATATAAACAAATTCTATCAAAAGTAGATGGTTTAATTAAATACATATATTTGTAATTTGGACACCCACCAAAACATGGCTTGCACTCTAAGCTGTAATATATGTACGTAATCCTAATTGCTTTTTGTTGCAGTATTGTGATAGATATGGAGATCATGTTGAATTCCCACATTTAGAAGAATGGAGGAAACAGCTATGCGTTTCAGCCTTAGTAAATGCTGATGTAAACTTAGAAACATATCGTGATTCGTGGGATAATGATCATGAGCTACTTCAAGAGGCTCTTCAAAGTCCTCATTTCACTCAACTTGGGACTGAAGCTTTTACTCTGTGAAATAAGCCTATTGGTTTTGCTTGGACCACACAATTTAAGTACTAGTATATTGTCATTTTGGGATTTTTTTTTTTTTTTTTTTTGGGGAGTGGGAGAAAGGAAAGAACTGCTATTATGGTTTATAAAAGTTCTAAAAGAAAAGGAGAGTATGAAACTTCCTTTTTTTTTGTGTTTCTTTATTATTTTGATCAAATATAATTTTTTGATCAAATATTTAATTTAAATCATTCTATTCAATGAAACAACTTGATGAGATTTTAGATGCTTAAGATACTTAAAGTGTTATTTGTTAGCATTAGGTTATTTCTCATGTCAATGAAAACAAATATTGCTTTATTTTCCATTTGTTAGTGATAATATAATAAAAATTTACAACAAATCAAAATTATAATGAAATCAATCTGAAATACATAAATAAATTAAAAAAAACCAGCCAAAAATGTCTATTTTGTGACTTATCCCTTATACAATATCCCAATTGAATCGTTGTATAGCTCAAACCAACTCTACACAAGTGGTTGATTTCAAAGCTCTACCAAAGAGACACTTTTCTTTGTCTACAAAATAGTTTATGCAAAAACCACTCTATACACATATTTCTCATCTATCCCACCTTTCATTCGTGGGAGGGTGTTAGAGATGTTAGGACCCAAGAGGTCTAAACTTACAGTAGGTTATATACTTGTAGAACAAGAAAACTAACATTAGGGTTAGTCTATGATTAGCCCAAAATTCTCCCGTATATAAACCTTACTTGGATTCACTACTATCAAAATAAACATAACACAGCTACCAAGGGCTTTCCATGGTGTGGACATAAGCCAGTGGGCCAAAACACATTAAATTCTTGCTTCCGCTTCTCTCTTTTCTCTATTTTAAACACCCAATCACATCAACTTTACCATTATTGAACACCATATGATTTTCCTGAATTTATTGGGAAACAAACGTACCTTAGAGACAACTTCCTGCAAGTCATACACCTATTAAAAAATAATAATGCATCAAGTTGGATATAGGTGAAAGATTACAGAGTAATCGTGGTTCCCATATGACATAATTGGTTTTATGATTTTCTTGAGTAAAACACATGCAATTTTTTTTTTTTTTTGGTAAGGAAAAAACATATGCTAACTTATTAGAGACAGAATCTCATATCTATTCCCTAGGTATATGCTGTTGGCTAGCTATAATACTTCACATTATCTTTTGAATAATTGAATGTCACACACACTACACCAACTTTAATCCTTGCCTATTCTGTCATGTTTTCAATAGCCACTTTTTCTGGCTTTATTATAAAATATTTTTGTTTTTTTTCATAGATGTACCAAACCTCTAAGCACATCAAGATGTATGTTAACATTAATTGCTGTGAATTTAGATATACAAAAAAGCCTTAAGCACAATATAGTTTAGCTATAAAATTGAATAAGAGATGTTGACTTGAATCAGAACTTCCCAGCATAGAATTATCTGTGCTTTATTTATTATATAGGTCCTTCCCTATTTCTTAAAGTTCTAACCTCTAACCATTATGTATTGAAATCGGTCTGACTTGTCTGGAAAATTAAATAATGCAACAATCAGAACATAAATGATATGACATGGACTTAAAAATAAAAAATAAATAAAAAGGCAACTGAAAATTTATAAATATATGGCAATAACATTAGCTGAAAAAACATCCTTTTCATGAGCTTATACTTCACGCTCCTTTCAATGCATAATTGATATTCTCTCTCTCTTTCAAATTTCAACTATATCAGGCGAAAGGTATGTGGTCCAAAAATTATGTGGTCAAAATTTCACTACTTTTAGGTACCATACGTGAATTGTGATTAGAGATCATACAGTGTGTACGAACACACAGGCTGAAATCATGTTTGGTAAACACGATTTCAAACGCTATGCTGCTATATGTAATTAACTGTGTATAATAAGAGCATTAGCATTGGAAAATTTTAATGCTACTCTATTTTACAATTCTAAAAAACCATTTTATCATTATACCATACTATTTTACAATACCTCCACATCCCAAACTTCTATTTCCCTCTTTTACTCATTAAAAATAATATATTTACATAATAAAATAATATATCTCAAAATTATATCTTCTCTCCTATCTCTCTCCTCTCTCTCATTTTCAGCTTTCTTCCAAATAAAATATTATTTTTTTTACAATACTTGCTACAGTGCAATTCTATGTTTAGAATTGCACTGTAGCAATATTGCAAAAAAATTTGCAATACTAATATTTAGCATTCCCCAATGCAAATGGTTTTGGGACTTAAAATTTCAAATTTTCCTTAGATTTGACATTAGCATTCCCCAATGCTAATGCTAATAATTAACCTTGTGATTTATGTACCCGCGACGGTCATTACTTTTTCACCGAGTTACAAAAAGTGCATAAATTATATTGTGTACATAAATTAATTGACGAGAAATAAGAATTGAAGAGAAAGAAATCAAATATTTACCACAATTCACCACGTGAAAAGTAATGATAAAAATTATATGTGTAAATAGTTATGGTCCTAGTATTGTTAGAAGAAACCATCTAAATATTTATGAATAATTGAAAGCAAAAACAAAATCAGTAGTTATAACAGTGATGGCATATTGTCAAGCTTAGTCAGGAGGACATTGAAAATTAGACAGGTTGGACGCTCATCATGGATTGGGTTGGTAGGTCGCTGTGTTAAGAATTAAGACTTAGATTTACATGCTTTTCATGTCACTTCTTCACTTTGCTCTCGAAATTATAAGGGAATCCAATCCACCCACCTTGATCGACAGCCCAAAAACAAGTCCAAGCTAATAATTTGACAATCCACCAACCTAGGTAGCATAATAATAACTCTATATATTTTACGTTAAATGAAGTGATAGCATAATAAGTCCAAGTTAGGATGTTTAAATATGACATGAAATATTGACTACCCGAAGAAGAAAGAAAGAAAGAAAGAAAGGAAAAAAAAAATTATGACATGACATCAATTGAGCCCCATCCTTCATTACAATGACAAATTTAGGATGTAATTATTTACCAACAAAGATACTGAAAAAAAAAAATTTTAAAATAAATAAATAAAATAATATTGTTTCTTAATGCTGACCTGGTTAAGATTTTTAAATTTTTTAAAATTTTATTTTTGTTAAGTTTTTGGGTTGAGTAATTACTAGTTGGACTGGACTGGCTAAGCTGATGAGAGGAAAGGGGACCTAAGATTTAGGAGAGGGGCCCAACTGCAAAAATAAAAAATATAACTAATAAAAAGAAATTTCTTTGGACCAGGTGGGACCTGGCCCCATTGGGTCCATCCCTGCTTCATTGACATGCTCTCATATGCGCAAATTACTAAAGTTTGTTAAGGTTTGGAGAAAAGTCAGAGATCACCCTTTATTTTCAAAAATGACAATTTAATACTTAAGTTTGTTAAATTTCCTTATCATATAATAAATTTGGTTAGTAAAAATATATGAGGTTATTTTGGATGGGATTTAATCTGAAAAATATATAGTTTGACTCGATTTGTAGTGGCATGTAAATGGTTGTATGAGGTATTTGTTTAGAAGTCTTTTTCTTTTTTTTTCTTTTTTGAGAAACTATTTGTTTAGAAGTCAATTGTATTTTTTTTTAGAAAAGGCCCATTGGATTTTATTTTAGGTTTTATTATAGCTAATTATATTATTAGTATTTTCTTTGATTCACTATAGTCAAAGTTTTTTTCGTAATTCAATAATTGGGTTTTGACTCAAGTCTATTAAGATTAGGATTTAAACCTGTCGTTTATATAAGCATGCTATTGTATATTCTTATAGAGACAATTATATAAGGAATAAAATTTCAATTAGAATTTTACAATGGCTCGGTGCTAACTCCATCCAACTTTAGGTGCTAATTACTAAAATTTCTACCTTCCTTAGTGCTGATTCAAAGCAGCCCTAAATATTAATTTCTAGGTTTATCTAATTTTTCTATTTTACTATTTCCTGCAAATTTCTTTGAAAAATTTCATGCTATATATCAATTTTGGTATTAATACTACAATTATATATTAAGCTTGTTGTCCTACGTCAAAATCTTGGCAAGTTACATGAATTCATCTACAACTCCAAAAGTAATGACCTTCAACCAAAAGTACTATAAAATATTTTTCCTAGAAATTACTTGTCACACAGATCACCGTAACAACCCGATACATCATTTATGGGTAATATTAATTATTTTTTAAATTTCTATATGCTTATAAGCACTCCAACAAGATTACTTATATTCCATTTATTTGCATTCATTTATATTCTTTTATTTTAAGACATCCAAACAAGGCTACTTAATTATATTAAAAAAAAAATTATATTCAATTTATTTATTTTCCATTCATTTCCCTTGCTTAAATACATTACATTCATTTCTATTCATTTATGATTATTCCATTCCATTTTCTTATGAACTCCCAATCGAGGCGTAAATTGATCTAGGTGTATTTTTCCCACAAAAAATAAAGGACTTTAAAGCTGCTCTTAAGGTGTTTATGTTCACATTGATGCCAACAAGAACATCAAATTATATTCAAGATCATTTACAATTTTGATCCAATAGAAAATGAGAATCAAGTGACATCTTCATGTGCATGTGATTTATTACATGAGGTTTGCCATTTTCAATCACAAGCAATTTCACTAACCATGTCTGATTCTCTAAAAGACAGAAAATTCATTTCACTTGTAACTAGACTACTAGAGTTATCAAGTCCATTAGGAGATCAAATTTCATTCTTAAAAAAAGCTTAACCCTGCATATACATATAAATATCAAGGGGTCTTTTTTCTTATCCACCTGTAAAGTTGTTTCATATACCATGGCTTAGAAGACATTTACAAGAAATCCGATGGTCCACAAAACACCTCACCCAAAAACCATTAAAACAAAGAGAGATAAAAATCACTCTTGCTATACTTGGCCTAAAATAAGCTGTGGGTTACTAACTGGATGTCTCTGCCCCCTACGCCGCCTAGTGATCTTTCCCCAGCCTATTAGGTTCCTCTCCTCAATGCCCTTTTCACTGTTGGCAGTTTGCTGCTTTAACAGTGAGCCCACCGCATTCTCTGCAACGCTGGAAGAAGGGACACAAGACCGTCTCCTCCCCCTTGTCGACCCACTTCTACCTGCATTTCTCAAAGAACCTGTTTCCCAACGACTACCAGCAGCTTCCATTAGCCCTCCTATTGTTTGGAGATCCTCAGTCACTTCATACCTCGACAAAGAGGCAAGGCTTGGTAGAATTTCACTTTGGAAGTCCTTACGCTGCCTCCCCCTCCTTGTCCGGCCCTTCCTTGGCTGGCTTTGTAATAAAATCGCACCTCTTTCTTCCTCTTTTTGGACATTACACTTACAGCAGCACTCTTCCTCTTTTGTCTCGGTAAGCCTCAATGTCATGGCCTCAAAGTAATCAATTCCGTCAGGCAGAAATTCATCATCATCATCATGATTACTATATTTACTACTTAAAACCTTTCCAGACTCATTCTCTGGTTCACCTACCACAGAAGAAACTATCCCAGCAAACCAATGTAAGGAGTCACTTGAAGGAGCTTCAGACATATTGCAAGTGGTCTTCTCAATACAAATTTGAACCTCTGATGATGAAATGGAAATTATGGCCTCTGCAGCAATCCTCATTAGTTCCCCTAGAAGATCTGCATCTTCCTGTCTTGATGATTGAGAAGGTGTCTCAAGTAAGGTTTCATTAGACTCCCCTCTGGGTGGAGAACACTCCTTGTTCTCTGGACTGGCAGGTGCCTGAAGATCAACTTCTATTGAGAGAGAGTGCATTGGAGAAGACTCATCCTCATTAATACATGAGTTCAGGTCAATGTTACTTCCAAAACCTTTATGTTTTTTGTCAAGTCCATTCTCTAGTACAAGCTCACTTGCAGTAAGACATTTTCCTGAGTCAGGCACAGAGTCGCAAGTCAAGTTAATGTCAAGTACATCTTTCTGAGTATTCTCCATATATTCATCTCCATTCTGATGGGTTTCTGACTGGGAGGCATGAGAAGAACACTGATCACTTGATATATGAGGCTTTTCGTAAGTGGGAAAACCAAGGATTCTTCTATTACTAGGGGAGTCACTTGCCTCAAATTTCTTTGGATCAACATCAGGGATACATTCTGAATAAGCTTTTAGAAGGACAGATTCCACCTGGGTTGAATCTTCACTTCCTTTTTCGGGTCTCCCATCATGTACTTGCTGCACTTTAAGCGGCGCCAAACCCCCTGCTAATTCTTCAAGCTTCTCTATTCCATCTGTACTCTGGATGCTCAGCAAAACTTCCACATCAGAAGAACAGCAATTAGGCATAAAATTCAAGTTTATGCACTTAGAAGACTTCACATCCATGGAACCCTGAACATAGTTTGAAAGGCCTTGGTGTTCAGATGTTAACTCATGGTTGTTATTGCTGTTCACATTATCAAAACTGAAGGATGGTGGGTGAACCCTAAATCTCTTGGACTCTGATTGGTAGCTGTTGCAAAAGCTATCCTGAACGGAATGAGATAAGTCTCCAGTAAGCCCAGGCCTTCCAATTGATGATTTAGAACTACCCAGTGATACAGAGGTATTAAAACAGGGTAATGCTTGAACAGCAATGGGATTTCGCACCATGTCATGTTCAGGTTTTCTACAAGATGCAGCTGGAGATGACCCCGAAATGGCCACATCAGCATGAGGAACAAGCTCACGTGAAGTGCACATGTAAGAAGCACTGCTTGGTCCAGGTTGGCTATCATTGAGGGAACCATGATTCCTTCCAAAGCTCTCAACACTGAAAATTGTTCTTTTAGTCTGCACTTCTTGGTAACTCTTAGTTAATAAATGAAATGTTGGAGGCTGATGAGCTTGCTGAAGCTCTTCTTTTGATGATTCAGGCAACATCGATAAGTTTTCTGCAACAAAACCTTGAGGAAAAGAATTCAAGTTAAAACTCTTACCTGACGATGGATGTTCATACAACATAAAATTAACAGTTATCATGATACCAATTAATAAGAAATACTACATGTCATTATAAGAGACATACGAACTAGCTTAAAAACTCAAAGAATATCAATTGCATAGAAAAAGGCAAATTAAAAATGAAATTGCAGAAGTATTAAATTAGTGCAACATTGCAAAAAGATTCTCACCAGCTTCATCACTGAAGGATGACCACTCTCGTTTTCTTTCTTTTTTTTCAGACAGTACAACATCTGAGTGAGATTCAAAATCCCATCTGGTACAGGTATTTTGGATATTTTCCTCAGAAGAAATCTGGAAGGTTGATTTTTTCCTTTGGGAAACATCAAGGCATGGGCTCTCCCTGCAACTGGTAGGGCCAACAAAATCAGATTTAGAAGCTGCTTCTTCCTCAAACTTAACAGGCTCATTTAAGTCAGCCAGAGCTGTGGATTTCTTCAATACTGAAGTGGAGGCTTCCTCACAAAAAACATCCTTAAGTTCATTACTGCCATGAAATGGATTTACATCACCATTGCATACAACCTGAGTAATTCCTTTTGAAGTATAATTTGACAGATCAAGCACTTTAGGAACCTTTCCATCTTCCAATGATTCCTCTTCTTCACTGTCAACGTACACATAAGCTGGAAGTTGAAGATCCAATACTTTTTTCCCAATTTTCTTGCACTTGGATTCAAATAGCTCAAAGTTTTTTAAACAATCTTCAGTTTGAGAAGGATCAGGACATGCTTGAGTGCTCTTTCCGTGAATAGAACTCAAAGGAAATTGGACATTTTCAGCACCTGAAACTGATAATCCACCACAAGTAGGGTTTACCCAAGGCAAGCTAGGGGCATGACATGTCTTTTGAGCATATTCACTTGAGACGTGAGACAGAACAGAATTTGACTTTGATGTCTCCAACCTTAGTTCAGGTTTATACAATTCATTCCTTCTCATTTCATCCATCAATGCCCTCTGTCTACTGTAAAGGCGATGAAGTTCATGGATCTGGACAAAGAAACATTTTGAACAAACAAGTGTTTAAAAACCATAAATAGGAACTAAAAACTATCAAGGATTAAATGACTAGTATGACATGCCAAAGGAATGCAATTGTGATCCATAGGGATGATTCAAGGAACAATGGTTTTATTAAAATCAGAAACATGATACCTACGATTATTTCTATTTCTATTAACACCAAAAGTAGAGATAAAACTTACCTGATCCCTAAATATGCTTTCATGCTTGAGCATCATCTGCTTTAATTCTTCCTTGTGGTACCCCAAAACTGGATCAAGAGGAAAAGATGACAAAACACCATTGTAGAAGGGTCCACGATCAAACATTTTATCCATATTGTTTATGGGCCAAGTGCTGCTATTAGCCTCCATATTAAGATTTATTCTGGAGCAATATCCTGGGAAATTTCCATTATACTGCATATTTGCTCCCATTCCCAGCAGTGCCATAAACAATAGAACAGAAGTGTATTTAAAGATGAAGTACAACTTCAGTTAGAAAAAGCAACCTGTAATAGAACAAATTAAGTTAGTTGGTTAACTTGATTTGCATAAAGAATCAGGAATACCCAACTGAAACCTTTCTTCATTCTCTCTTTTTTTATGTTTGAAAAAAAAAAATACTAGGCTCAAGTGAATTTGTAAACTTATGTCTTCGTTTATACATCACTAGCACCAAAAAAATAAACAGAAGAGAAAAGTAAGGAAAAGAAATGAAATATGGATTTAATTCAATCATTTAAATATTGTTGATCAAGATAATAAGAAGATGGATGGGGATAAAAGAATCTGCAGATTTAATTTATCCATTTAGGTAATGTTTCTATAAAAATGTTCCCTAATACTTGCTATCTGTACAGATATTCTCAAAGTTCCAAACAAACCTCATAGGTAATTAGAAAATAGAATGATCCCTAAACTCATTGAACAAATATTGTATCATGTACAACCCTGATATAGTTAACCTGCTTTATAAATCAAAGTATCTTGCACCTCCAACATATCCTCGATTCAGAATAAAGTAGCATGATATTACAACTAATGAAGTCCATTTCTCTTAGCACTATAAGCACTCATAAGTTACAACCTAATCACTCACAAAGCTGCACTAAGATGATGAAAATCCTAATATTTGAGCAAAGAATTTCCTTTTCTCTAGGCTTTTCAACAGCCAAAAGTTTGATCACATTGTCAAAAAAAGAAAAAGAATCTAAAGAATTTTCTTACAAGCATCTCCTAAGCACAAATGATCTAGAGCAAACCCTCCAAGTGATGCTAATACCACTAGAGAAGCAATCTACAGGTTGCACAAATATAGGTAGATATCATATGACCAAGTAATTGTTTAATGCCATGAAATATCTTCATACAAACATAAAAACTCATCAAAAGATAGGTTTCATGAAAAATAGCAAAAAATTAGCATAGAGAAGTTCCTACATTTCACAGCTGTTCAACTACAAGAATTCAGAATGGATAGCCAAATCAGGATAGTTTGATATTAGACTAAACTTGACAAAGCAAGGCAGCAAGCAATGCAGATTGAGAGGGAAGAATAAAAAGTTCTCAATTCTCATCTAAGAAGACTCAAGTCCATATCACAACCTCTGATAATTCAACATATTCATCAGGAGTAGAAACTAGGGCCACACATCATCAAGCCCTCAGAATAATCTTGGTACAATGAAATGTACTTGAAATTTGAAAACCATCCAATGCAATCAGAATCAGAAGCTCCACAAATTAAAGAATCAATTTCATAATACAATGGGCAAAAAGCTAATACTAATATCCAAAATCAAACAGGGTAGGACTAGGTAATATGGTCTCCACCCCCAGAATCAAATAAAGCACCATTCTTTATTTGGATTTTTTTTTTCATGTGCTAAAAGAGTGGAGTCAGTGCAGGAAAATCACATATGAATATTAATCAAATATTATAACAGACAAGAATTCCAATGGAATACAAATCCAAACAATTCCAGAGATTAATAAATAGGAAAGGTAAAGTATATTAACTAATAAAAATCAATCCCCTTCAACAGAGTTCCATTAAAGCAATACTAAAATTAATAATGAGTTCAAAGAAACAAAGTTATCTGCACAACCCAATTGTCAAAACCATCAAAATACCACAATCCACTTTTCTTTTTCTTTTTTTAAGAACAGTCCATGATCAAATAAAAAGAAAAAATCTTCAACAAACCCATTGGAAAAAAAATTATCATGAAGCGTAAAATCAGTTAAAATCTTAAAACTTACCTTAGAAAAAAGTGAAAAAAACAATTCTCTGCCATCTCATCTTAAAAAATCCATCATTGGGTTCACTCATTCCACAAGTCATAACTTAGCTCTGCAGCACAAAAAAAAAAGCTAGCAAAACCAAAAGAAACCCATTAATCAGGAAGCAAAAAAAAACAGCAACCCAAAAGAGCTTAAGAATCCAAAAAGATTTAATAATAAAAGGGCGTCATTCAATTGGCCATGAAAAGCTAAATAAAAATGGGGATTTGGATCTACTGGGCCATTCTCTGTAGGAAGATTTAGAGAGAGAGAGAGAGAGAGAGAGAAATCCCAGATAAGAAAATCCACAGAAACAAACGAAACTTACATGAGAAGGGACATGGAAGTTGTCAACACCCTTCTTTTTCATCTCCTTCTCATTTATGTTTTGTTTTTTGGATTTTTCAGGCACACTGTGTGTGTGAGTAAATTGAGGTATGTGTCTAGGCTCTAGATTCTATCTATCACTTTTGTTTCTGGTAACCAATTAAAAATCATTTAAAATATTTTATTTTGTAAAACATAAAATAATAATAATAAATATATTAATTATGAGAAAATTAAAATTAAACTTAGATAAAAAGAAATGTTAAACACATACCCATTTTTACACTCAAATTCACGCACAGCTTATATGTCAATTCTTTGTTGGATATCAATATTTTCACATAGTCTATCCCATGAACTGAAATATAAAGTTGACACATAAGTCGGGTGTGTGAAATTAGATGTGAAAATGTGCATTTTTAACATTTCACTTAAGATAATTTCACGTATACTTTAATAGTGTACTCATTGGTCTAAAACTTGATGTAAATCCAGAAATTTTAGGTTGAAGCCATTCCGGTTTAAGTAAATGATGTATCTGGAATATATCATAAATAAACAGTGAAATATTCTAATAAAAAAACTGATACACTACTTTCTTATATAAAAAAAAAAATAGAAATAAATAAAATAAGACAACGTTACAATACACGCCAATTTAGACATAAAAAACAATCTCATTCCTTAGACAATTTTAATATCTAGTTCAATTGAATTTTAGTAATATTTTATTATAATAATGCTCTGTTTTTTTTTTTTTTAAGAATAAAAACATTAATAAACAGATACTATAGTAGTCAGCAATGGGGCCCTTTTACGAGTTTCAACTTTCAAACAATCAAGCAAAGCATGCTGATTTTGTGAATTTCCATTTTCAATACCTTAGGATTACTTAATTGACCCTATAATTTTGAGTTTTATAACTTTTATTTCAGAAATAAGTGGTGGACAATTTGGGCACTATCTGAGAATTTCCTTTTTTCAATAAACAAAAAGAAAAGAAGTAAAAGAACTAATAAAAGCGACGTATCTTGTTGTTAGCATTAAGTGGAAGGTGACCAATTCTAATCACCTCATTTATGAGTAGCCTTAAAACTTATCAATATTGATTAAATGATTCTTCACTCTTTCTTTAACAAATTATAATTGAAAGCACTGCTGGCTAGTCAATTCAATAATTTCTATTCCGCAAAAATAAAATAAAATGAAATCTCACCATTCTAAATTTTCGCATCAAATTTTGCTCATCATCCCATTTTTTCAAGTAAAAATTACTAAATAATAAAAGGAAAAAAAAAAAGGTTAAAGGACATTTTTTTAGTAAATATTTATAGAAAATTTTATGAAAAAAATATTGACTTTTTTTTTACATATTTTTATATTTTCCGTGAAAATAGTATTAACATTTTTTTAAAATTGTCTATTACCAAATGTCCTAAAGAGACACGCATTAATAGGACCCAATAATAAATTAGTAACATTAAAAATTTTACAATATTTTTCTTGAATCTTGACAACTTCACACGATTTAAATATAATAAAAATAATATTAGCTCTGGCCTGTGTGTTATGTGCAAGTGATGTTTTATCACTTACAAATTTAAATAATTGTGATAAAATTATGTCTCTATTATTTTTTTTTTTTTTAAGAAAAGAATCATGTCTCTAATATTACGCAAAGATGATAAAAAAAAAAAAAGATATGTTATCATTTTTATGGTACATCATCATGGTATATCATGATTATCATCTCAATAATTGGAATAATTGGGAAAAAAAAAAAAGAAGAAGGAAAAAAAAAAAAAGAAAAAAGAAGAAGAAGAAAGAAGTTAGTTACAACTACACTTAATGCATTGATTAGAACAAGCATCCACGAATTTGAAGGAGTATAGAACACGTTATTGCGACTTCAACCATTAAACCCTTAGCTTTTGCGATGTTCATAATTCTAAGACTTTGTCTGCACAATTTTTTTTTTTTTTTTTTTTTTTTAATTTTGCACTAAAAATACCTATTTGGCATTTGGTAATTTTCGTTAGTATATTTGTTAATGGTGAGAACAAAAAAAAAAGTTAGCTTTTTTATTTTTTATTTTTTATTTTTTTAAGTTTTGCTACTTATTAGAAAAATCTAAGGTGAAACAATAGACAAAAAGCTAGACGGACAAGAGGTTTCTTATCGTTGTGCTATTTTTCAAATGAAGATTTGATCTTTAGAAAATTCAGTTTTTTTTTTTTTTTTAACCCGCTAATAAGGGTGGATGTTAGAATATTGATTAAATGATTCTTTTTTATTTTAAATAAATTTTAATTAAGCTTCTGAGTCCAAATATCAAAGTGAGTAACTACACCCTAAAAATACCGTCAACGTGTCTAACATGCATAGAGCTCGAACTTAACGGTTGCATGCATTTATATTACATTGAATTGTTTGTTCAATCTGTAACTACTGAGGTATTTTGCTATAGACTATACTATCAAGCCGAACCATGTTAATTATCTTGTTTCCGCTTTGCTTATATATCTCTAAATACATCATTATATTATTTTCTTCTTCCTATTTTAGAAAATATTCCACTTTAGATAAGAGACCACTTGCATGCTTTGACTGTCAACATTCCCCAAATTTTAATCCGAAAACTAAGCTTGCCCTGCAAGAAAAGTTAAACAATATTGCCCTATATATCCATATATCTACTCTTCGTGCAAAGATATAACAAAATTCTTTTGCATCAATGTAATAATAAAAAAACATTATGTAGATAATTACGAATATCTTCTCATGTTAATGAAAAGAATAAGCCATGTTACAGCTATTAGAATATAATTACACTGTTTTTTTGTCCATATAATATTCTTGTTATTAGCATTTGATGTGAATTACGTTTCTGTAATCTGTTCTACATTATTTTTTGACCTTTCGCATAATGGTGGATCCTACAGTTTCGATATGTAGACGGATGTTTCAAATTAACACAAGTATTGAGAAAGAAGATTACAATTTACAACGATTGATTACCAACAATTTTGTGACTAATCAGCCAAAAGCAGTCGGCCAATTAACAGTGCTAGTGATGTCATTTTTAATAGATAAGTTATTTTAGTGACTAATCATATCTATTGGTGTCATATGTCTACTAAGAATAAAGTAAAAGATTAAACGGGACAATGATGTGAATGCTGTAGAGTTGTTAATTTGTTACTTCAACTAGTTACAAGTTAAAAATTGGTATAATAATAGTAAGAAAAAAACAAATAAAGAGCTAGAGCTAGAATTCAATATGCAATGAAATTGGCAAGAAGGAATAAAAAATGAGTCCAAGTTGAAGGTAGTACATGACAAAGAAAAGACTACAAAAGAAGTAACACAAGACCAACACCAAATTTCACATATTTGAGGTCAACATATTTGGAATACTATATATATATATATATATATCATTTACTAAACCTTTTTTTTTTTTTTTTTTTTTTACATTATGTTATAAATTTTTTATAAACTTGCAAACAAAGAAAGAAGCTCTAGTACTTGATGACCAAGATATGCCCAAATCTGCTCCCAGAAAAAGATATATTCTCAACTCGAACTTTTTTTGTTTAACAAAGAAGCTTTTCATATCACCCCACAAAAAACAGGTTTTGAATTGACCTATTCCTTCACACTTACATTTTCTATAGACTTTTAGCCCATAATTGGTTGTATGGTTGGTACAAAGTGTGGGAATCTTTCCTTTTTCATGTATTATATATTTTTTACTTGGCCTAAATTTTATAGCAAAGTTTTGTGATCCTCCTAATCTGTTGTAGCCTTCTAGTTGTAGGGTAGTCTTTATGTACATGATGTGATAATATTGGGGGCTAACATAGTAATTTCCATTATATCTTTTGGTTTTAAGGATTATTAATTAATTAATAGGGTATGATTAGTTTTTACTAAAAAAAATAAATATCTTGTGTACTATAAAAGTTTTGGATTGATAGAGTTGGCTTTGTTCTGCTATCATCATTTTTTTTTTTTAAATCTTTGTGGAAAGTCCTCCACCAAATCTCTCAATGGTGTTGTGTATACATCAATAATGGTGCATGTGTAATGACACTAATTAATAGTTTTGATAAGGAGTTGGTGTAAAATCAATTGGTTCAATCTTTTTTTTTTTTTTTTTATAAATATTTTAAGGGTTTTGCAAGATTCTGGTTAGTTAGCAGTAAAATATAATATATTGGAAATCTCAATGTTGCCCAAAGAAACCAACCATATTTAATCCAAAACATAATTAAGTTTTCATTATTCTTGGGAAGTATACGGGACCTCACAAAAATAATGAGGTCCGTTGTGTGGTGGGTTGGTTCCTATCTTGTTTGAGGGGTTTAAAATCTGTTCTGTGTATCCAAGAGTTAGGCCCATTTGGATATACACCACTATAAGTTTCTTTAAAAAACTTTCTCCCCCCTATGTGTGTGTTAATACTTAGTATTCTCAAAAGAAAAAACAGTTGGTTAATCCCACATTGGAAAATGAGTATGAGTTAAAAAGGTTTAAAGCAAGTGTTGTGTATCCAAGAGTTAGGTCATTTTAGATATACACCACTATAAATTTCTTTAAAAAATCTTCTCCTCTCTTCCCGTGTGTGTGCGTGTGTGTTAATACTTAGTATTCTAAAAAAAAAAAAAGAGCTTGTTTGAGGGTATTACTCTTGGTCATGTTGTATCCATGCAAAATTTCAATTGCAAAAATCCTATTGATTCTCGCATTATTTTCACCACAAAAATGAAAAATCTAGTGGCGTTATGCATTTGCATGTACATTTGGTTGATATCATATTTTGTTTAGTATTGATTTGTGTGCCAAAATGTCAATTTAAACACTAAAAAGCTAAAAATTACACTTTTAACAAAGTTTGACCAAGCTAATTAATAGTTAATATGCCCAAAAATCATCCAACCTCCAAATTTTGTCTCTTCATGTAAAACTATTTGACCAATTTAGACCAAATTTAACCAATCTCTAATCAATCTTTGACCAAGGTTTAACCAAAAATATGACCATTAAAAGCCTAGATTGGAGTCAAAACGAACAAGATATCACTCAAATATTAAAACTTTGCCAAAAAGACCTAGCTATTTTTGCATGTGTCATAAACTTGATTACAGTTTAATCTTGATTAAATTATAATCAAACAACCACCAATTGACCCAAATGATGAATTGTTTAAAAGGTCCCATGTGTCTTTGATTTGACATGCTTATATGGTGAAAATTCCGCTTGAATAAAATAGAATTTACAAAAATATTAAAGCGGAAACTTTCAAATACAAACTTGTGTTTGAAACTATTTTCTAAATCCTCTAACTTGCCAAATCTTAAAATTTGAGCTATAAAGTGGATATTTTTATAAAATAAACATCACAACCTTTCTAGTGACACCTTAATTGACAAAAATGGAGGTCTGATTGGCCATAGAATAAGTTCACAAAGTTAGAACAAATTGAACAAAACCCATTTTTCGGGTCCAAAATTGGCTTTTTAGGGTATCTTTGTGCAAAAATCTGTTTGTGTTTCAGACATGGATGATCTGAAATGATGGTAGCTTCATGTAGCATGATCAATTATTTACATCTTGGAACAAACGGCTCATCAAGATTATCTTTGAATTAGAAGGTATTGCATGCATAAGATAGGCAAAAAGTTATCATTGCAAATTTATACATTGAACCACCGTATTTTCTACTAAAATATCTCCGCAACCGCTACGCCAAATGGAATAAATCAATTAGCTTTGGAAAGTAGGATGCAAGACCTTTAAAATGGCAAGAAGAACTCAAAAATTGGATTTCTAGAGTGCCTTTAAAAGAGTGCTCAAAGATGAGACTTGAAAATGGGAAAAATGAGACTAAAATTGGCTGGAATATTGTGGAAGGTTGTGGAAACTTGGGCTAAAGATTTTGCCCCTCCCCACCATGCACCTGGCTCATGGTGGGGATGAGCAAGATCTTAGCCCATTTTCCCTTCAAATAAATCATCATTCCGCCATCAATTCTCATCAATTTTAACCCTAGACCTAGCTCCAAAAATTCTCTTCCTAAAAATTCCAGCCCTTAATTAATGCCTCCATTAGCCTCCTAATCACCATCTTAAGTAAGCTTCTTAGTCTCATTATTTCTCTATTAGTTTTAATGCTTTCTAGTTTTTTTTTTTTTTTTTTCCTAGAGATGGTTTAAATCTATGGCGTTCACTTTGTGAGAGTGCCTTTTTTTTCCTCAGCACAGTGGCCCAAAGATCCTGGGCCAAATAATTGTTCTTGGTGGACTGGGTTTGGTTCACCGCAGCTAAAAGGCTATTTAAGAACCAAGTGGTGCACAAAGCAAGCTTCCTACAACACAATTAAACTAACAAGCGAAAATATCTATATTGAATGATAGTTTAAATGGTAAGGAAATGCACAGCAATAAAGATACAGTAAAAAAAAAAAAAGGGTTAGGGATCCTCGAATCAATGTGAGGTATTTTATTAATTTTCTTTAGTTATGATTACAATGCTCACTAAGACGTGATACAAGGTTCAACTAAGTTCAAAAATTACAGACTTTGATAGTTATTCAAGCTTCCAAGACTTACAAAGTTTGAATTTCTTGAATCCGAGTATGTGCTATAGTGGCTGTTTCTGGGATACCGGGAGCAGTTCCTTTATTTTCCTTGAACTTTACAGAGTCCTTTCTATGGCTCTATGTCTTTTCTAGAAATCCAAAAAAAAAAATGGCGATGAATGCCTCCATCCCCCTATCAATGAGTCCTCCCCACTTCTTTTATAGTGCAGCTCTAGGGTTTCGGGGTACTAGTGATTTCTTCCTTTTGCCCCTCAGAGTTTGTGCTGTGTCAGTTTGCTCAGGGGCTGGTCGTTTCCTTTTTTCTCATAACTTCTTGCTTTTGGTGCGACCAAGTTGAAAGCCCCATAGCTGATTTTCTATTTCAAGCTCCCCCCAGGTTGCTGATCTTCAGCCATTTGGCCATTTCTTTCATCCTTCCAGCTTTTGGTTCCACTCCATCCTTGTCATTTTCTCGAATAGTTGGAATCTTTTATTACTGGGTTGAAAACTCCCTTCCAGTGACCTCTTTTTTGGTTTTCCCATTCTGGGGACCTTGGGGCACAGCTCCTTCGTTCATGCATGTTTTGCTTTTGTACTTTCTGATCCCACTGTATGTCTGGGTGCATGAGACCCGCATGTTCTTTGTCTTTTATCCCTCTTTTGAACCTGCTTCAATCTTACTTATACCGTGTTGCACGTCCCATGGATCCTCGGACTCTGGTGACTTCTGGAATCCCGACCCAACTCTTCTTATTGGGCTCCTTTTGGTTTATTGATCCTGGTCGGTTGGGCCTTTCTCTTGCTTTATGTATTTTAAATTCTGTTCTTCCATGAGTCTTTGGATCCCAATCCTTTGGACCTCCCACCCTTTTCTTCTTTCTTTTTCTCTTTTCTTCATTGCGAGAGCCCAGCCCCTTTTTTCTCTAGCTTCATTTCCATGAAATTGGCCCAATGTACTATTTCTTTGGGCCTTAGACTGTGAGCAATTTTGAACCTCAACACACTTCTAATGATTTTCTTTTATCATTAGACCAAGACACTAATTAGTTTTTGGTGTAGGCAGGAATCAAACTCCAAATCTTTTATTCAATAACAAGAGACTTTACCAGTTGAATTAACTGGAACTGATTAATGCTTTCTAATTAAGTAAGGTCATGCTTTGTTATTGTGATTAGCATATATAGATGTTTATGTTTGTGTGATTAATGTGTTATTTCCCTGATCCAATGCTTAGATCAATACATTAATTACATGTTTTGATTATATTTGCTAAATCACAAGCTTCCATACATGGCTACATGCTTGCATATGCAACAACATGCATTCCCCTTTTAGTATTTCTACATTTACACTTCCATGATGTTTTGTATAGCTTTTTTACATGGTTTTGGATATGATGAAAGTATGCAATTAGTCTCTTGCTCATTAGATTAGACATGTATTTGTGAGATTTGTTTGGAATACATGTTGATATGCTTGTGAAATTGATGGGAATGAGATAATTAGTACTTGGATGATTATGGTTATATCTATTGTCATATAAATACTTAGTTTGCCCTTACATTCATAGATCTATCTGTATGTGTGAAGGCAGGCATGAAGCCAAATAATCCTTGAGCTAGTGCTTGCTTAGTTGCTACTTGCAAATAAAGCTATCCATATTTATTTATGTACATGATTAGTTCATATATCTATGCTTGATACGTGTAAATAGCTTGAAAATGATAGATTTTAAATTAGTGTGTTATAATAGATAAATATGTGATAGATTCTATTAATTTTCCATGCTTATTTACTTAGATTTATGTGTTCCATGTTTTGCTCAAAAAAAAAAAAAAAAAAGATTTATGTGTTCTATGTGAAGATTCTCATGTGGATAACTTTCTAGTTAAGAGTAAAGGCTTGAGCTAGAACTCTCTAAGAAAATGTTTTACAAAGAACTTTTCAAACCCTATTTCCAAAGATGGATTTCCCAAGAGATTTAGAACTTGCTTTCAAAAGATGTTTAACAAATTGTTTCCAAAGTAAGTTCTCAAAAATGGGTTTCAAAAAATAAGTTCTTTGTGCTTTCCAAAACCAACTTCCGAGTAAATTTTCCTTAATGAGCTTAAAATTAAAAAAAAAAAAATTAAAAAAAAAACTTTGATTTCCTTGAAAAAGCATTGTGAAAATTTTTTACTACATTCCACGTTTTTATGATCTTTTGTTAAATTCAGACAATCCCGAGGGAACAGAAAAATGAATATTAATAGTTAGTTGTTTGCCCAAAAAGAATATTAATAGTTAGTTCGTAGTACTTTGTACCATTTTTCCTTCTAGTTTTTACGTATTGCGGCCCGAAAATTCCAACCTGGGCCCACCATGTCCAATTCCAATGTGGGACCTTCGTGGACTATCTTTTCAAAAATAACTAGACACCAAATCTACACAAAATTGCATGAATGCCATTGTATGTGTTAGATTACTGTTTTGCCCTCTCAAATATCATATTCCTGTGACTTGGCTGTGTCTCACTCACTTTTCTAGATCTTCCACCCCTTCGGCCTTGGGCCCTGTGGGCCCCCACTTGACAGACAGAATATTGCATTTTAAAGGAGGTGTAATTGGGTGTGGAGACAAGTATATATTAATGTGGTGGACAAGCCTTTCTTTGTAAAACACTTTGGTTGGCTCGTGGATGTTCAAGAATTTATTGGAACCAAGCACTACAGGGTAAGAGGACCCCATCTACTTTAATAATAGTAACAATAAATAACACATTTTAAAATATAATTAAAAACTATATAAAATTGGATGTTTATGCTGCTGTCTCACAAGATTTCACTTTCTTAGTTGTGGTGGTTAGAAATGAGTTTGGAGAGGTATTAAAGGTATGGACTAAAATTCATGACTTATATGCACTCCTACTCAAGCTGAAGCAGCTGCAATTTGGTGGGCATTAAACTTGGCTATCTTTGAAAATCCGTGCAACATTATAGTTGAAGGAGATACAAAAATATGTTTTGATGTTCTATTTAAATAGGAAGAACCAACTGACTGGTCTATCTCTTTTATCATTTGTAACACTTTCGATTTAAGTGTATCTTTTGTTAGTTGTGAATTATGCTGTGTTAAGAGATTTCTAAACTCAACAGCTCATTCTGCTACTAAACATGTTGTTGCTCTTAAAAATAGGTTTCTCTTGTAATAAGTGTAATATGCCTCCTCCTATCTTGGAAGCTTGTAGGCAAGATTATTGTACTGCCTTTTTCTCTTCTGTTTAGTCTTTAATGAAGGTAGTTTATCAAAATAAAATAAAATAAAAGTTAAAAAAAAAGAAGCAAATTGCACCCTTGCTCAAACTTTACTTCTAGTAAATTTCAATTTTATTCAATTTAAGTCTTTTATCCAATTCTATTAAAATATTACCATTAAGTATGCAATTAACTAATAAAAAAATATTTATTAAAAAAAATCTCACATAAAAATCTATAAGATATTTTTCTTAACTTTATAGATTTTTTTATGTGAGAAAAATATTTTTTTTAATGGCATTTTTAAAAAATGAAAATAGACGGAAAACCTAAATTGAATAAATTTGAAATTTAGAGATCTTAATTGAAATAAAGTAAAGTTAGAAGACTATAATGAATTTTAGTCAAACAGAAGGTGCAATTTGCATTTTAGTATTTTTTTTTTTTATTTGGTTCGACAAGTAAAGTTTCTTGTTATTGAGTAAGAGATTTTATGTTTAAATCCTGCTTATATTAAAAACTAATTGGTAGTTTGACATAATGATAAAGAGAAAGAGTGGCCATATGTTGAAATTCTATTATACCTATATATAAAAAGAAGTTTCATTCTCTATTTTTCATACATTTATGACTTTTAAAAACTAAAATTTTTTTATTGCTTTTTATATTTCTTTAGAAAGTTGTATTAAAAATTTTATAAAATGGTCCATTAACAATTGTTCTAAGATCATCCATTAAAGTGTTAAGATCATCCATTAAGTGTGGCTTTATTTAATACACTCTTTGGGCATTGTAGGACCAACATTGTCATCACGAGAGAGAGAGAGAGAGAGAGAGAGAGATGAAACAAAAATCCGAAAAGCTGGAACTTGGATCACATATCACTTGGAATTAGCTTTCGGCAGAATGGCCCATTTGACAAGATCATCACTCACCTCTTGTCAACAGTTGAAATCAATTGGTTTTCAGAAATAAAATAAAATCAACTATACTAAGAATTAACATAAAAAAATTCAATTTACTTGTCATATATATTTTTTTAAAGCACTAGCCTAGTAGATTGTAATTAGTGTAACATTACTAACCGGTTAGTATTGTGATTTGTGAAACTTGTTGTGGCATTAGACTTATGCTCAGTTTGTTTCAGCATTAACATTTTTTAGAAAATGATTTATTTTTCAAAGAGCATTTTTTAGAAAACTATCTCATAAAGAGAGAGAGAGAGAGAGAGAGAGAGAGAGAGAGATCTAAGGGAAGAAGAGAGACTCGAGCTAGTGATAATGAGGGTGTGAGTAGAGAAAAAGCAAAGGGAATAGAGAAAAAGTGTGAGAGAGAGAAGGCGCCAAAAATTTTTGTTTCCCATAGCTACTGATGAAAATAATATTTATAGGAGATGCAAGTATGCAACGTGTGAAAGAGATTGTTTTCCAAAAACAAATTATTGAAACAACTTATAGAAAATAAACCTTATTTTTATTAGGATTTTCCTTTGACTAAAGATAGTTTTTTGTTGATATTTTTTTTTTGTGCTACCAAATAATAAAAATGTGAAAAATTATTTTTACAGAAGGTTTTCTAACCATGCAAATACAGCGTTATTGAAATAAAATGAGAAGGAATATAGATTAGCTTTTTCTCAAACACAGGACAACTAGTTTTGTTTTAGCAACAACAAAGCCTTTTATTAACTGAGTTCCCCAAGGTAGCCCAGGAAAAGCAGGGACTGGAGGCCTCATTAGGGATGAAGTGGACATTGGGTTTGTGACTGTTGTGGCTTTCTCTCTAATCATTGTCGGAGTGAGTAAAAGTATTCTAGTGGAGCAATGGGCTGTTGTTGTTTATGGACTCCTCCTGGGCCTGGAATTTGGGCTATAAACATATATTTATATCATTGTAAAATCCGATTCTCTCCTTATGTTGACTTCATGTTATCCTCTCACAAAGAAAACTCTCCTTAGACGTCCACTCTTTGAGAGTTTATTCTGTGTACTTTGAAGAAGAATCCGATATTTCTACCATTTTCAAAAATAACATGTTTGTTTTCTTGTCATTATTTTCTTTGATACATCTATTTTATTCTTTGTTTTTTAATTTTTTGTGTGTGAAAAGAAGGGTTTTTTATATATAATAAGAGCAAGTGTAGCTATCCCAGAGCCGTATCAGATAGATGGCTAGTTACAAAGGGGACCATACGGTAAGATTCCATACATAATTGGATAATACAAAAATTGGACGGTGATTATATTCTTTTAGTCTATATCCCTGCTCTTAATCAGGCCATCTCCACTTCGTTAACCTTCTAGAAGACGTGACGTAGATGGACGGTCCAGGCTCCAACAGAGTCCTGCAATAAAAAATAAGAGGTGCCAAAAATGGGGCCATCACACGAAAAGAAGTTAGCCAAAGATAATTTCTCAAAAAAAAAAAAAGTTAGCCAAGATAAAGCAAGAACAGAGTCAATATCTAAGTTTCTATATCATTCTTTATATTTTTTTATGGAGAAGTACCTAATGTTTGGCAACCGACCTTTCTGCATTTAAAAAAAAAACAAGTTTGTTTTTCCTTGTCTTTATTTTCTTTGTTTTTTTCCCCCTTCACATAGGAGTGTCAATGTTCGACCCAACCCGCGAACACGACACGAACCCGACAATGATTTTTTTCGGGTTAGGGTTAGGCCTTAATGAGTTTGGGTCATAAACGGGTCAACCCGAAAGCGACACGATAAGAAATAGGTCATAAACGGGTCAACCCGCATAACCCGTAATAGACACGCCAATTTATTTGTGTCAACCCGAAATGACCCTCTTAACACAACCCGTTTAACTCATATAACAAATAAATATTTATTTTATTTTAGATTTGTCAAATACCTTTTATATCCATCATATATTTTAAATTTAAAAAGAAAACTAAGTAATTACAGAAATTTACAAATGATATAATTGGAAATTGAAATTTACAGACCTTAGAATTACCAATACTTTTTTTTTTTTTGGCATAAAACTTACACATATGAAATTGGATAAGTTTGTGAAAGATGTTATGAATTTAGACATTAACAAAGAATTTATGGATGATAATCGTGGTCATAGTTAGGATTAGTCTACTACTTGCTCAAATTATTTCAATATTGATACTTAGCATTTGACGAGTTCCAAGAATCTTATATTTTTGTTGAGCTATGTTATTTTATTTTTGTGAAACTTTGTTATTTTGAATTTGGGTTGAAGTGTATGCACTTCTTTTGGAGAGTAAAGAACTTATTTCTAGATAAATGTTATATTTTTGTTGAACTATATTATTTTGAATGTGGGTTGAAGACTTGAAGTGTATGCACTGCTTCTTGTGATGTAAAAATAATTATTTCTAGATAGATGTTAAATAATATTATGCAGGTTGAAATGGGTTGTGTTATATTTGTATCAACCCAACACGACTCATTTATTAAGCGTGTCAAATGGGTTGGGTCAGGTCAACCCGCCTTATTAACAAGTCGGGTTAGGGTTGAAGGATCATGACACGATTATTAAATGGGTCGGGTTAGGGTTGAGCCATTTAGTCGAATACCCCTACCTCGACACGACACGAATCCGACACGCTAACCCGAATTGACACCCCTACGGGGAAAAGTAGTCTTTGATGTATTATTATTATTATTGTAATAAAATCAGAATACATGTTGCCAGAATCACAGTCCTAGCTACTCTAATGATGGAAAGCTAGTCAAGTAGACCAATGCCATTACATTGGCTTTTTCCTAAACTTTCTTCATTTCATCCAATGGTTCATTTCATTGGCAAACGTTTCATTTTTCCTTGTGCAAGAGTTAATTACGGATTACCTATCATATCATTGCTAATGCCGACATCGGCACAGTCTAGAGTTCCAAGGTGTAAGTTTGTTTGTTTTTTTGTTTTTTGTTTTTAATTATAAAAATGATGCAAGTTAAAAGGTTCCTATTAACAGGTGTTCTTAAAGTATTTTTTAGTGGATTATTTTAATAAAATTTTTATAAAATTTTTATGAAAAATATAAAAAATTATCAAAAGGACATTTGTTAACATTTTTCAAAAGTTAAAATAAAATAGAAAATGCACAATGAAGTTGTGATCGCTAATTATGGGATAATAATGATTTTAGGATGACATTGCAATGGGGATTATGATGATATTAATGACGATAAATGAAGGCTAATGGCGATTATGATGATATATAATTATGAACTGATGAATCTAAGTTTTACAAAAAGGAAAAAATGAACCCTGATCATTCTTTGTGGTATGCCAAACCATTATAAGGAACATTCCCATATATATTTCCCAGTTTCAAATGATGAGTTTCAGCAAGATCTCCAAAGTAAATCAACCCCACCAAACACACTTTTGGGATAATTATTATCTTCATAATTTCAAATGCTTTTTGGGCCATTACAACTTCAAAACCGTATCTAGTGATTAGTGGCCAGTTTAAACGATTAAAATTAAACTTAGTCGATAACCATGTAGATAAGGAAAGGCCATTAACATTAATCAACAACCCTTTTACAATTATTATAATGTTCCATTTCGAATCATTGTAACTTGATGATGGTTATGAATGATGATGATTGGGAGGATAAAGACATCAACAACTATAAACGGTAGGGATTCAATGACAAGGAGAAATGGATTACCAGACATTACCAAGGCAGGAAGATCCAGATTGATAAGTTAGCCTGCGGATATGCTAGCTCCAAGGCACTTAGAAGGATATAATTTTTTTTTCCTCAAAAAAAAAAAAAAAAAAGAAGGATATAATTTTTTATGTAAGGGAAAAGTTAACGGATAAACAAAGGGTATAGGTTTAGAAATTATTTTTATAAACATTTTATAGAAAAAGAAAAAAAGTAACTAATTTTTTTTATAGCTTTTTATATTTTCCCATGAAAGTAGTATTAATTTTTTTTAAATGGTCCATTAACAAATACTTTAAGGGCATCCGTTAACCAAACCCTTTATATAATTCGATATATGGGAGAGAGGGAATTTAAACTCTAAATGTCACTTGAAAACACAAGAAAGTACCACTTAAACTACAAGGCTTTTAACACTGGCTAGCAACATTCTAACTGTACAAGAAAGTATAAATGCCCTGAAAGGCATGTCTTTGGAGGGAGTAGAGGGTATAAGGGAGAATGAAAGGGGAGGATTGAAGAGAATATACACGAAATTCTCAGATCTATGAGATGCAAAAATAGAGAAAAATATGCGCCAAATAAAACAATCACAAAATACAATATTTACATGGTTAGACAATATAATTACATCCACAGAGCTGCAGTGATTTCACTATTTACAGAGAAAAATAAAGATACAGCAATAAATTTTTTTTTCCTCTCAAAACAACGCACTAAACCCTAATATGAAACAACCGTATTTCTATCTTGCACAGAGGACTCATAATGGATTTGGATGAGTAAATAAAATCCCCCATGCCCTTTTCCCCTCCCTTTAAAAGACATTCAAGTAGGGTAAATAAAACCCCCCAACCTCATCCCTTTTCTCTTACTCCACTCTCCTCCCAATCCATCCAAATACACCATAAGAGAATAAAACCCCTAAAACCTACAAAATAGAAAAAGTACCTAATAACTTTCAAAATGACAAAAATACTCTCAAAATCTCCAAAACAACCAACATATTAATTTTTGGGAAGCTCTAAAGTGACTAAAATACCACAACAACCTTCAAAATAATAGAAAGACACTTCAAAATAACCAAAATACCCTTAAAACCCTCTTAAATGACAGAAATACTACAAGACATTTTAAATGACCAAAATACTCCCTAAAACACACCAAAATGACATAATACCCTAAAATCTCCAAAATGATCCAAATACCATCTATAGGGATAAGGGTCCAAAATCATATATTGGGCCTTGGGCTTGGTCCAATGACATTAAATAGTCTGAGAATGGACAAATAGTTATAAGAGGTTTTCCCAATTTCAAAGTCTTATAAGTAAGGAGGATGGTGATCTGAGGAGGGACTCCTCCTCGGACATGACGAGTGCGGCTCAAATCTTTACTCCAAGCGATCAAGGTGACCTTCCAGGAGGCTCTAGCGATAAGGACGTGCGTCATACACGTACAAAAGTGATGAGAACTCAGAAATATCTAAGGAAAAGTTGCTACCACCGTATTAAATGCACTGCAGCTATTTTTCTGACCGCATTTATGTGGAGAAGACCCCTGAACAGTGCTGTCTTGGCCACCACGACTCACAGAAAGCCAAAGAGGGTGTCTGATAGGATAGACACTCAACTAAGGGCTTAGATGGTCAACAAGTGTAGGATCAAGATAGTCCAAAGGGGGTTATATAATGTGAGAGACCCTCCTTGGGGAGGGGGACAAGAAAAATAGAGAAGGAACACTGTAGCAACTAGAGTTGCACTTGTAGTCAGTTCCATTGACCTATACTAAGATTTGCCTCCTCGGACAATACATTTACCCAATTTTACGCGTTTTGTTCTTGTATGATTGTCTTTCAGACCCATCTTAGCCGTTGTTAGATTCACTAGGGCCTAGTTCTTTAACTCACTTTCTACAAATTTATTGTACTGAGCTCACTGGACTAAGATCCCATACACCTTGGGCTTGGGCTGCAAACCGTGCCCCTACACCATCAAAAACTCCAAAAATACCCCTAAAAACCTTTAAAATGACAAAAATGAAAAATCTTTAAAATGAATAAATACTCCCTAAAACCTCTAAATTAAATAACCAAAATACCCTACGAACTCTTAAATAGATAACCCCCCCTCTCCCCAAATCTCTAAAATAATCAAAATACCTTCAAAACTTCCAAAATGACTAAAATAACATTGAAACTTCCAAAATGACTCAAATACGTACAAGATCTCAAAATATAATTGAAACACTCCAAAAACCACCAAAATGACAAACATATCCCCCAAAAACGAATGATTAAATACCTCCCAAACTCTCCAAATTGACCACAATATACCTCAAAACTTTAGGAATCATCCCAATTATTTAAAAGTTGCACAAACCCAACTTACAACTAGTTTTATTTTATTTTATTTTTATTACTGGAATTAAAAATTAATAATTTGATGGTAGTTTTTTTCTTTTATTTTTATTAAGCTTCATTGTTAGTTTTTATTAATTGTTTTAGTTATTTATCGGGTTGCACTTTCATTGTGCTTATTAGTACAATTTGCAATAGTTTTATTTTTATTTAGCTTATTTTTAAGTTAAATTTTGTTGATCTATATTAATGTTTTAAGATGATGAATTAAAAGTTGTCATTTAATATCTACGCAAATAAAGGAAAATTTGTGATTTTTTGTACGAACTAAAAGTTGGAAAATGTTTTTTAGAACACTTTCAGGAATACAACCAAAACATAGGAAATAATTAAGTATTTTTAGAATGTTTCCAATAAAAAAGGTTTTATGCCAAAACAAACAAAGCCTTAATTCAATTTTACTTCTCTCTTTTCTCTATTCATTAAATGAGGTTAATACTGGTAATTATTAAAAATTGAACTTTTATATTCTTCATAGACATGTATATCAAAATTTTTTTTTTGGACAAATGAGAAATTTTGTGGGAATCGTCTATATTTTTTTAGCAATTTACTACCAATTAAGAGGGCATCCAAATTACCACTGCACATACTTGATGCGATGGTCACTTCACAAGTATAAGTGCTTGTGAAGTGTGGAGGGCAAGGGTTGGAGTTCAAATCTGCAGGAGGGAGTTTTACGCACATATACATTTAGATTAGGCTAGAGTAGAATTTTATCTTATAAAAAAAAAAAAAAAAGTATCCAAATTCTACTTATTAATATTGTTGAATCTTGAAAAATGTTCGACATAAGTCATGAACTAAATGATAAAAATCGCTATTTCTCTTTTTTCCCCCTTTATAATAAGTGGGAGAAAGAAATTCAAACTTAGGTTCTCACCACTTGGTATTGACATTTGGCAAGTTGATAAGATTTTAAGTCATTAAGCCAAATAACAAAATAGAGAAATTATTTCTTACACCTGATATATGGTCCTTCCCTCTTAAATAATAGCGTCTCATATGTGGACCCATAAGTTGGGTCAATCCTTAGCTTACGCGAGAGGAAGGCATAATACACTAGCTAAGTGCACTGAATAATTTCACCGGATAATATCATAATCCTATCCGAACAACGAGTTTTGAGGTCGCAGCTCGACAAGCTAGGAGAGATTACAACGAAGATATTCATGTAGAAATTCACTCCCAACATGCTGAATAAATTAGTTGCACTGTTTTC
Source organism: Quercus glauca (assembly GCA_023736055.1). Lineage (NCBI taxonomy): Eukaryota > Viridiplantae > Streptophyta > Magnoliopsida > Fagales > Fagaceae > Quercus > Quercus glauca. The sequence continues at coordinate 20,177,894 of CM043324.1, read as the reverse complement.
TCCTACACATTAGACCTCATAGTTCTAAACTTCTAATACTTAGGGAAGAGTGAAAAACATAAAGGAAGTGCAACAAACCTAAGCACATATAGTACATGAAAAAGGCCAGAAGGAAAGCTCCTAGTTGTGATTCATAACAGGGTACTTCTTAGCATTCTTGATTATTTTTGTCAGAGCAGCTTGTCCAAGATCTAGCCCACAAACATCAGCAAGACGTACTAGATAGAGCAGAACATCTGAGATCTCCTCTTCTAAATGCTCCTTATCATCAGAACTCCAGTTGGGTAGTCCTTTTGCAACCTCTCCCTTCCACTGGAATATCTCTGATAGCTCTCCCACCTCTCCCACCTGCACTAACCAATCCAAATATTCATCAAACAACAATCTTACATACACAAAAACTTTTTGCAAATGTTCTTGAGGTGATCAAATTGTGGTTAATACAAACATTATTTTTACATGAAACAACCACATACACTACTTTTATCGTACTACTAATACTAACTTTGTCACGTTAACAGTTGTGAAACCAATTTAAAAACTTATTGTTCATCAAAACGACGAAAAAAAGAAAAAGAGGAGGGGGAGGGGGGAGAGAGATTGTATAAGAAAAAAATGAATTAAAATGGTTATTTAGTGTATCATTGCATTGGCTAATGATAATTCGTACTTGGTTTAGATATATACTAAAGTGCTTACTAGTGCTAGAAGGAGATTTCTAGGACTGTGATATTGATCCCATCCTCGTACTTCAGCAAACTCAGCAAGCCTATCTCTAAGCTCTTGAAGAGAAACATCCTTTGATTTTCTTGAGCACCCATTAGAGTTCTCCATCTCCTAGCTAGAGTTTTCTCTTAGTTTTACACTTTAGCCTAGCACATGCATGTGTCCGAATATAAAGAGAAGGAGAGGGGGCCTCCTTTCTTTATTTTCTTTCCATTTGTTTTTATTTATTTATTTTACTCTTTGTAATTTAAATGTATTGTTGGGTATAGTGGAGAAGCACTTGAGTGCTCCTACAGAACAGTAATCATGTGAAGTATGGCAAGGATGTCTCCATCTTTTCTTTTCATCCATGACTTGAAATCACTTATTGGCCTACAAATTCTTTTCTAGGAATACTGCCAGCATTTTGCCTATACCAAAAATGGCTATATGTTAGATCACACCTATAGTAATTTACCTTGTTTCTAGAAATCTAATTTCAAATCCTTCATCAGAACCTAGCTTTGCTCCACTGAAATTTGGAGAAAAAGAGAATTTTAGACTTATAATTGAAGAACCCTAGAGGGATTCTGTTTTTGTTTGCTTCTTGATTTGATATGGTGAAAAGAAATAATTATCTTTTTTGTCGCTTTGTGTAACTAGAGAATTGGATTCCAGTGTGAACAGCTTTACGACATAAAGTGTTAATCAAATCCACAAACTCATTAAACATATATAATATAGAAAACAAGCAATGATGTCTCTATGTGACAATCAACATGTCGGCTATATATGCTCTCTGCCATGGAATTCTACCCAACAAAACTTTGGAATTCAGTGTATTCCAGAAAAATTATCCACATGTATTAGCCTCAACCAAACAATGCCTAAATTTTGTAGAGAAAATGTGTTTGTTGACTGCACACAACATGAAGCTTTCCACATAAGCAAGCACCTAGGTGTCCATGGATAAAGATCCTCCTCAGTACCCTTTTTGTTTTTGTTTCTTATTTTATGCTCAAATAAACGAAATTTTTTGTACAATTGATGTGAATATTCTTAGTTTAGATTTATAATGTTTGATTTGAAATATGAAATAAATTGAATTCTAGTCACCATTCAATGCATGCATTTATATCCTTTTCCCTGCTTTCTTTTTCCATTCTCGTATCAATTCCACAATTTGTTAGCTTATGTGACCGAGATTGAACGATGAAAAGTAATGGGCCATATAATCAATAGTGTTAGACAATTGTCATGTTAACTAGTCACAATCTCATAAGTTAATAGGTAATGAAATTGGGTGTAATTGTACGTGTTCCTGAATTATTCTTTTGGTTAGTAAGAGCAAATGAAAGGAATTCATGGTTAAGATTTTCCATTTTTCTTCTCCTTCTATTCCAAAACTTGTAAAATCTTGGATGCTTTTAGTATGCTTTTTCCTTTCATACTTATCCCCTCCATATGAGGATCTTCTTTGTTTATTTTTAAAGCGACAAAGACTAATTCATAGTGAAATTTTGATTTTTTTTACAAATCTAAATGTATGTCATTCTTGTGAGTGGGTAGATCGAAAGGAGGAATGTATTTGGACAAGAACCATGCGCAAATGGACTTGCGTAGCCAGACTGATATCCTACTTAAAAAGAGAGAAAGAAAAAGAAGAAGAAGAAATGAAGGGCTTGAATACGTCCAAGATCAACTAGTGCAAAGTAACTTTAAGATCCACTTTCTCTCCCCACAATCTATTTATAAAAAATAAAAAATGTAGAGTAACACTAATTCTAGTGTGCATACCTTTGTGTTGGAGTGATATGGAAGGAGTGAAATTGCTAGAATTCCCCCTGGACTCATATGATAGGTTTGTTTAATTTAGTTGATTTTTCCCCTAATTTCAGCTGAGGGAACATATGCTATAGAACTGTAGTCCCAAAAATCTACAAGCAGATGGATCAACTTCAATTTTATTTATTGCGATTGATGATTAGCGAGATACAATAAATGATAATGTGAGAGAAAATCGATGATTTTCAATAAATGGTATCTTGGTTTATGCCCCAATGATGGAATCTTACACATAGAAGGGTTATTTTTGCCTATGAGTAAGTTTCTTAGTGGTTGGGAAGATTCATGCTCGACAATTATAGGTATACTTGATTGTGCTTTTAGAGGTATTATTTATGCCATGCATGCACATCCTTTGTATTTGCTTCCACCAATTATTACTTATCTAATATTTTTGGTTTTTATCTTATCAAATATATATATATATGTTTGAATATTAACTATAATATATATCCTTTCTCAAAAAATAAAAAAAAAAACTATAATATATATCAGGTTAAATATGTTAAAGTAGATGCGGAAGAATAACAAATAAAGAATACAAAAATACGAAGAGTCATGTGGTTTAATTTGATAGCTCATAAAAAACCCATCAGGACTAACGTTTTCTTTGATTATTGTATTTTGAAAAATAAAATATGATATGATAAATCCTTGTGGAATATATCCTCATGATAAAGAGATTTCTAAAATTTTAAGGGTCTGTAGTGTCTAGTCGCTCTCGCGCGGTGAGAGATGACTCAAAAAATAGTAAAATACCCCATGGGAACCAGAGTCTGGCCACAACGTGTCAATGTGGCTTTACCACTGGACTTCACTAAAGGGTTTGGCAACGACAACTCGAAAATGGCACGAAAGTGAAGAAGTGAACAAGTTGTTTGAAATTGGAATAGTTTGTGTAGGTCTTCGTCATTCAAATCCGCAAGATCCAGAAGCAGAGATTGTCGCCACAATGAGCCAAAGCTTGGAGGGGGTCCAGGTATGGGAGTGTCAGTGTCTAATGCCTCCACATCCTGATGCCTATCAACCACGTCTGATCACTGTCTATATAAATAGCCACAAATCTAGGCACTGAAAATCAACCTTTATACTCAGTACAACCTTTTTTTTTTGCCGTGACTATACAAGTACAACTACTGTTTCAAGGTACATGCATATACTATATACAACTGCTGCTGTGTGCAAGTACAACTTACTGTCGATTATAGTACACCTTAGTGTCAAAGTGTAATGTATTGATCAGGGTGGGCTAAAACACACAAACATCTATTACCGTATTTTATTATGCCCTAACATCCGCCATTACCGTATTTTAGTAAAACCCTTTTATTATTAGGATTTTACTAATGTAATAATAAATTTTTTATGAAAAAATGTGAAAGAAATTAATTGTTTTGATCTTTCTCAAAAAAAAAAAAAAAATGTTTTAATAGTCTTTTCAATTCTTCATAAAAACTTTCTTAAAATAGATGATTAATACATATTCTAAAGATATCCATTAACTGGACCTTTATTATTATTACTTTTAACTATGATTTTAAAAGAGTAAATATTGGGTCAGGTTATGGCGTAAAACCAGTGTTTTATGCCAGCCAATAGAAGGCTGCCATGTCATCAATTAAAATATCAGTCTCTCTTGTCTTCACCGTTTCACAGGTCTCTCTCTTTTTTTTCTTTCTTTCTCACTTGTTCTCTTTACCGAGAGGGAGAAGGGAAGGGGCTGATGGCCTTGAAGCTTTTAATTGGATTTGATTTTAGATGGAGAAGAAAGGTATGGGTGAGAGGGTTGGAGTGAGGAAGAGAACAAGTGAGAAAGAAAGAAAAAAAGAGAGAGAAGAGAGAGACTTGTGAAACGGTGAAGACAAGAGAGACACTGATATTTTAATTGATGATGTGGCACTCTCCTATTGGCTGGCATAAAACACTCCGCCTGACCGAATGTTTACTTATTTTAAAAATGGCGAAACTATAATGTTAGTTCTTCAAGTTTAACTTATGTACGCAATTGGTCCCTCAAATTTTAAAATTGAGTTGTATTTATCCTTTTACTAATTACTGTTAGTGGTGTTACTTATATGGCTAACGGAACAATGACTTGACATTTTTTTTTCTAATGATGTGGCATTTTTTATTAAAAAATTACAAAAATAAATTAAGGCAATTTGATTAACAACCTGGTACCAATTGCAATTAATAAGGGAAGCCATCATATTATAGAGAGAGGGAGAGAGTTTGTTCAAACAAACCAGGTAGTAAAGAGCTTGAGGAACTGGGCGAGAGCGCCGACAAGAGAGGTAGATTCCAAGGGAGCAACAAGAAGGATGGTGTCGTTGCTGTTATTGTTGATGTTGACTTTGTTGTTTATTATGAGATGGAATGACTCCTTGCCCCTGCGCTCACCTCCTCCGTCTTCGAATACCAATGGAATGGAATGACTTTGTTTATGATGAGATGACTTATGTTGACTTGTATGTCCAATTCAACCTTTATATTTTTAGGGAAATGTTAACAAGCACCATGCGGTACTTGTTACATTTCCCTATATGAGTCCCACTTAATAAAAAGGACAAAAAGTTATTAAAAGGATTGTCAAAAAGGATAGAAAACTGTTGAAAATGACAAAAAGCTACAAAAAGTAGACAAAAAGTTGCAAAAAAGTTGTTAACGGACACCTTACAGTGCCTGTTAACACAACCCATATTTTTAACAAAGTTTTCAAATCCACACCGTTCATTGAACCGTAAAAGGGAGAGGTTCAAGGTTTTTAAGGTCGAACTGAGATCGAACCAGGGTCGAACCGAGATCGAACCAGGGTCGAACCGTGATGACATCATAATTAATTTAATAATTATTTTAAATATATAAAAAAATTAAATTAATAAAAAATAGAAAAATGAACTAAAATAGTCTAATTCATTTAGAGAATTAACATTACTTTAAATATTAATCTAATACAAGAATTTATTGTATAAATATTATAAAAATATTAAGTAAAAATATCATTACGTTAATTTATAATCAAGAATATCTACGTCTATAATATTTTTACAACAAATTATAGGTTGATTCATTGAGATTACTTTTTTGTTCCAACAATAACACCAAGTAACAACCTACCACTTAAAATTTATTGTGAAAATATTGTAGGCATAACCTTTCTCTTTCTAACCCAATACAAATTTAAAATCTTTTTCTTTTTATTCCCTCCCTTCACCTGCCACTCCATAGCAACACATCACATTGATCAGGACATCAACTTTACCTTTATTTATTTATTTATTTTATTTCCCAAGGCTTCCATTTCTCAAGGTTTAACCTTCACCACACCTTTAAAAAAAATCTCTGCACCAAGTCAGTCTTTAACTTCTACATATTTTCCCCTTCTTTTGCCTTCTTAACCTTCATTTCTTCCGTCACTCCAACTTCCCAATTCATACCTTTTTTTTTTTTTACCTTTCTTTAGTTTTCTTAAACCAGTTTATGCAACATCTAGATGGAATAGAGGTAGGAAAACAAGACAGGGAGAGAAAGAGAAGAAGATTAAAAAAAAAAAAGTTCTGGACAGAGAACAAACGAGAGACAGAGCTAGCGAGATAGAGATGATGGGATCTCAATATTTTCAATGTTTGACAGCATCTCATAGTGGTTGAAGCTTCAACCATGGTGATAAGGTGCTGTGAGCTTCTAAATTTTATTTATTTATTTTTTAAAAAGCATTGATTTGAACCATGAGAATCATTCACGGTTCTCAAATCCAGGCGGTTCAACCGCGGCTCGAATGGTTTCATGCTTTTTGTGCATAGAACGGTTCTGGTGGTTAAAAGAACCATGTTAGTGAGAGGTTCCTGGTTATCCAAGTCAGACCGTACGGTCCGGTCCGGTCCGGGTCTGAAAACCTTGATTTTTAAGTCCCTAAAAAAAAAAAGCTTTATATTTTTAAAGGGAGAGAGAAAGAGAGAGATGTGAAAGAGGACAAATATGAGAGAAGAGAAGCAGGTAGGTCAGGCAGAGTGAGGTGGATTCTTTTGGGTTTTTGCTACGAAGAAACAAACAGAGAATCTTGAGAGGGGGTTTTAGTATCTTCTACTTTCTCCTTTTTATTTTATTTATTTATTTTTTTCGCCAAGTAACTGTTATACTTGCACATGCCAGATAAATTTATTTTGTGATTTTTAATATAAAAAAATGCCACATCATTAAAAAAAAAAAAGCCAAGTCATTGTTCCGTTAGCCATGTAAATAACACTACTAACGATAGTTTGTAAAAGAATTAATATAACTCAATTTTAAAACTTGAGAGACTAAGAGTTTGTTTGGATAGTCCAAAAACTGAGTGATATCACTCAGTTTTCATGATCCATCATCCTAAACTCGTTGGTCCCACAAATGATGCAGTGTTTGGCTTGGTTTTGGATATTTGTTTCCATCACTCAAAAACTCAAAATTTTGAGTTTGGATGATGGAAACTGAAAACACAATTTTGATGTTTTCAGATTATGGATTATGAGTGATAGTGGCAAAATGGTAAAAAAATCAAATTTGTGGGACCTATTCTCTTGACTTGTCACTGTCAAGAAACAATGTCATACCACTTTTTTTTTTTTTTTTTTTTTGTTGCTTTTTCTCTTTCTTCTTCATACCCACTCCACCACCATCAACCTTTTTTTCTTCTTCATTCTTTCTTTTTCTTTCTTTCTTTCTTCATCGGACCCATTCCACCACCAACGGTTTTTTTTTTTTTTTTTCTCCTCTTCTTCCTGGTTTTGTCTTTCTTTCTTCTTCAGACCCACTCACCATGTTCATCCACGCATAAATATATACCCAAAAACAGAAACCCACTCCTCATTTTCATGATTTTGGTCTTCGATCTAAGGATTCCTGGGTTTGGGTTTCGGTTTTCTATGTTTGTGGGTTTGGGTTGGCAATTTTGGATCACTGATTTGAAGATTTTGTGTTGGTGTGTTTGGATTTTCTGTGTTTGTAGTTGTGGTTTGAAGCTTGGGCTGTGATGGAGGTGGGTTTGTGTGGTTGGTGGTGGTATTGAAGATTGGAAATTTTTTCTTTTTGTGGGTGTAGCTAATGGTTGGATTTTTTTTTTTTTTTTTTTTTTTTTTCGTTTTGTGGCCGTTGGTGGTGTTGACAGTGGTGGGTTCTGAGTTTGCCATTGATGGTGGTGATGGACTTGGGAGAATATGAAAGAGGGGAAGAGAATATGGAGTGGGTAGCAACCATAACCCTGTGTAGTGACAGTGGGGTGGGTTCCACCATTTTGGCAAAAAGTGGACTTAAAAGTTGAGATATGTGACTGAGTTTTGTAACTGAACAACAATTTTGGAGTTTTTGAGTGATAGTGGGGTTTGGATTATGAGTTATGAGATTTGAGTTAGAATTATGAGTTATGAGTATTGGGTTATGAAAACTGAGTCATGTCTAAACCAAACGGGCCTTAATTGTGCTCGCTTCAAACTTGAGAGAACAATTGCGCACACAGGATAAACTTGAGAGACCAACATTGTAATTTCACCTTTAAAAATCGTAACGGTTATTAAATTGGAGTCATATTAACTTCAAGAGTGATGCTAAAACCTGCTTTGACCCCTTCTCCTTGCCTAAATGCACTCCTAAATAGACTACTAGTAATGTGATTTGTAATATTTTAAGTTTGAAAGAGTCTTTTGTTTCTTGTTCCTTTTGCTGGACTATTAGGCTTTGTAACCTTGCTGCTCATAAAGCAGCTAGTATGTATTTTTCGTCTACGTCTTTTTGCTTTCATCACCACAACCTACTTGAAGCTCTCTTGGAGGTTTGTATGACAGATGGCTATCTTTGTTAGTCTTTTCCTCTTTCAATAAAGATTGAAGTTTATCCAAAAAAAAAAAAATTGTAACGGTCAAAGAACTGAAAATGTATTTGGTTCCTGGTTAAACTGGTGGTTTTCACAATTCAATTATCAATTTTTACTAGACTGGTCTTTGGTTGAATCGATTCAACTAGCCGATTTAGTCCGATTTTTAATACCGTACTTTTTACCGTAAAAGTTATTTTAGGTTATTTTAATGTGTTATATGTTAAAATAGAATCTACGACGTAAGTTATATTGTTAAATAGTGTGTTAAAATTGAAAAAGTAAAATTTTGGTGCACTAAAATAACAATTGTTTTAGCACACCAAATGCTAATCCTTGTCATATTGCAATAATGCCATATTCCAGCCAATGATTGTTACAAGTGAAAAGAAAAATGAAAAACAAAAGTAAAATGTAAAATATAGTCCACTAAAAAAATTAACAATTGGCTAGCCAAAATTTTAACAGAAACTCACCTCTCTCTCTCTCTCTCTCTCTCTCTCTCTCTCTCTCTCTCTCTCTCTCTCTCTCTCTCTCTCTCTGCGTGCATGTGTGTGATAAAAAATTGGGCTCATTGACCTACAAGTATCTTTGTATGTAATCAGATGCATTATTTTAGGTGTAGTATATTAGATTCCTAATTAAATTCAAATGTTTAGTTGCATTGGCCAAATAAAATACAAATAATATAACCTTTTTCATGGGCTGTTTTTTATTTTTATTTTTTTCAAATGTCTTTCTAAAGAAAATTAATTTTAATGCAACTAGAGGTTATTGGGGAATTAATATGCTGCACCTAAGTTAGTATTATCTATTTTTAGAAAATTTTTATTTTTTATTTTTTTATATAATTCTATAATATTAAAACAGAAGGTAGGGGATTTAATCCCTAGATGTCTCCCTTAGAAACACCTGGAAGTGCCATCTAGTTGAGCTATAAGGGTCATGACATTATTGCTGAAAGGACAAGGTTTAGTAACAAACTTGTTAATAACATAAAAAAAACATACAATCCAACTTGTAGCCATTGACTACAACTAAATTTGTAGTCAAACTTTGTCATTACTGAAATCTATTTTGGTTTATTGGTTTATAATCCATTGGGATTGAGATAAGGTAGAATAGGGCATTGCACCTGATACTATTACCCACTTTTCTCTCACAATTTTTTTTATATTTTTAATTTTTTAACTTTAACTTTTTTACTTCTTTTTAATATTTTTAATTTAATGGTAGAAATTGAAAATTGTTTTTTTAAGCTCTCAATTTCAGCGATTACAATTGCATTAATTAGGTGCAATGCAATATGAGGTATTGCATCTGATCTCAATTCAAGCCACCAAATCATATTTTTTGACCTTATTTCAGCTGTAGTAGCAATTTGCCTAGACCATTCTGACTCGTGGGCCATGGGCCATCAATTTGTTAAAAACTAAAAATGCTTTCGATCTACTACTTGTCTACTGGATCAATGAATGTTACACTGGCTATGAATCTACGACACAGAATCTGGAGGGTGATAATTCCTCATAACTCAAAAGCCATTGCTTGTGGAAAGTGCTGAAAAATGACAAAACAGGTGTGGATTCTTGCCATCCCTACTCTAGAGTCTAAACATACCAATCAATGCTCACTAAGAAAAAACCTTATTGAGCTCATTTCAAAATGTCGGGATAATGAGTAAACTGTGACAATTATGTAACCAGCGCACCATTATAGCATAGTTCAGCAACCCAATTAGCTATGGAATGGGTGAAGATTCATTGTATGGACTCATACAATGTGAAGTTCATCAGTACACGATTAGGAATGGTTTTATCAATGCAACCTAGTCAAACATCTTAGACCAGTTTAAGGTAGAGGTAGTTCATCCTATACCTCTCCTGAGGTGGTATGATAAGAATCCTTTCACACGGGGTGGATCTCACACTTATGGGAACCTCATGTGATTGTGTCCAGTACACTGAACGCGACACGTACTAATGTTCATAATTGAATGTGTTAGCATCCTATAACCTATTCACTAGACTTTGTCCTAAAATAATGAATAATGCTAGAATCACAACTTTGTCATAATTTACCCATATGTCGAGTTGTGAGTGGAAAAGTTGTAGACTCACATAAATCACCACTTTTACTTTATCAGCCACAACGTGCCATATAAGTAAATTGTGACAAAGTTGTGGGTTTTGTTGCTGTACTAGCATTTTTCCGAAATAATAAATCCTTCATTAGAGTTTTGAAAGCTTTGTAAATTTTGTTGGCCAGCTCTTTGAAAAGTTAATTTTAAGTCGCACAAAAAATGAAACTTATTTCTTTGGACTTTATGCCAAAATGCAGTACTTGTCTGAAGCAAATCATTACAAGAAGAAACTAGAAAAGATCCTTTCCGTCACATTTGCAAATAGGAACCAAGAACTGTCGTGTTGTTATGCCCTTGGACCAGATTGATATGGTATAGATCTCCACTTCAATTTGTTATTAAAAGAAAGTGTCTGACCAGGTGTTTAAGTTGTAGCAGTTCTTTGCCCTCCACTTTAGCTTGCATTTGCTGGTCTATTTGGAAAGCACAGAACTCTAAGCTTTTGAGAATTTGGGCCCGATACCTGGTATACACTAGCCAAAGTTTTGAAAAAAAAGTGCAGGATCACAAACAATTTCACACCCATTTTCATCATTATCCAATGTATCTGACTGTAACTAGTAGAAAAAAAAAAAGGTAAATTCATGTGAAAATAATAGGTAGTTAATTACTGTCTACGACATAGGATAATTGTGAAAATGACTATAAAATTGGTTGCAATCCTTTTCAGCATAGTACAATGATTATCAACTGGCAAAGCTAGTACCTCAACCCAACAGTCCAGCACTATACACATTCTCAATCATGAACTGCTCCACCTAAAAAATTGGTTTGAAGTTAATATGTGAAGCTTTCCTTTTAAAGTATTGGTGCTGCAACCTTCAGGTGGTGTTTTAAGGTTCAATTTGAGACTCTTCATTAGCAGATTCAGCTTTATTTAATGTTGTGGCTGCTGGTTCCTCTCTCATAAGATAGCTTTCTACCCCAAACTTTTGAATATTAAAAATGTTGTAATTGTCCAATATTGTTTAAGATAGTGTGTTGTTTGTATTGTAGTAAAATTTGTCTTAACCTACTTAAAAGTTACCATAATTTTAAGTAAAATTTGTGTTAGAATTTGCCTTTCCTTTTTGCATGTTTGTTTCTTTAAAAAAAAAATGTTGTAATTGAATTAGACAACAATGAAGGAAATATCAAGGAAGTGTCAACTGAGCCTACCTAACCAAGTAACCAACGCTGGGTCGTTGGATTTCTGTTCCAACCAACTGGGCTGGGTTTAATTACAATGTCCTATATGTCATGTTTTTAATTTGCCAAGATTGGAAGAGATGAAGATAGGCCCATTTGTGTTACAAGTAAGGTCTAACTGTTCAAATTATTAACAAGATTGAAAATTGAGATGCTATTAATATGGACGTTTTTTTTTTTTTTTTTTTATACTCCTACTAATATGAAATTAAAACGTCAAAGTGTGACCATTATAACTCCAAAGGGGCTTAATAGCAAATGATTCTTGTATTGACACAACTTTTATTACAATTTACTAAAGTGATATATTATGAGCGATAAATAATCACTTTTATATCAACTTATCATTATTTTTCTTTTACTATTCATCGTCCATCACTTCAAAAAATTGAGGAAACTGCACTTTTCTACTCATAATCTTCTTTGCGACCTGTCCTTTCTAAAAAGTCTTCAACAACATCAAGTTTAGAGATGGGCTCTTTGTTTTCTGATGAATTTTTTAAAGTCATCCAATGGACTACTCAGGATTGCGACGGACAAAGGCCTAGGATTCAATTCTTTCTCATTTGCATTGATTTCATCTGAATAGTTTATGGGGGTGTTTCTTGTTTAACAAGGACGCTAGGTTAATAAAAACAAAATTTTTTTAATACTTTTCATTTGTATAAGAAACAACCTAGCAAGACTCCAGTTGATGTTTGCTTACAAGTTTTGTGCTTTCCAAACTAAACTTCTACCATGTTTGACTCATCCTCACGTCTCCTTCCGTTTTCCTCATGAATCATGATGTTATGTCAAAACCAACCTCTATGAGCCAAAGTGGTCAAATAATCATGATGGTAGGACATATCCTTCTGCTTCTAGTTTTACCCACGTTCTTTCTTGCCTCTCTTTCACATCACTTTGTATTCTTTTTCTGCTTCTAGAATTTCAGCTTCAAAGAATTCAAACCAGTTGGGGGACCTGCTTTTGCAAATAGCCAGGGCCCATATCATGTAGGACCAAACTTCAAAATACGACTCTGTTGGAGAAAATTTTTCATCCCATGGTCAATTAATTTTTAGATGGCGTAAGCTTCTGCATTAATAACACAACAATATATATTTTTTTTGTACATATACATTTTATAGCATAAGAAAATTATTGCTAAATCTATTTAAAGGCTTACTTATCAAAATAAAATAGTTTCAAGCAGGAATAATAAAATTGGAGCATTGTCATTGTCAGTTGATAGTGTAAAAAAGAATGTAAGCCAATGAGAACATGATTTTGAAAAATTAATTTGGTTATTTTTGGGTTTTTTTGGCGTGGAAGAAAATGCTGCAGAGCCTTGGAGTGGAAGGAAAGTTTATTTTTTTGCGTTAAAGAAGTGTTGTATACCTTGTCTACATAGGAATAAGAATTAAAGTCTTATAAATAGGCAATGTTATAAAGAATTTGATGGCTTTGACTCAAGAGTCCTCGGATCCCTATGGGAGGAGGACAAAAATCATAGAATTGGATGTGAAACTAAGAGTAGAGGAAAAAAAAAAAAGATTTTCGCTTGAAAGATAACGCAATGAGAGAAACAATAAGGTTTGTGTTTTTTCTACAAAGGTTTTGTAAAGTGCACAAATAAAGGAGAATTTGTGAAGCTTTGATTAATGTTGTGAAGTGAAGAAAAAGAAAAAGGTGTTGCAACAATATTAGCATAGTGAAAAAGAAAAATAGTTGTAAATAGAAAAGAAACCATAGCAAGCAAAGTGAGTGTGTGTGAGTATATAAAAAGAAAAAAAAAAAAGAAAAAACAAAAACAAACAAACAAAAAGGTTTTTCTTTAGCCGTGAGACATACACAAAGGAGATAAATTTGAGATTTCATGAGAAAGATATTGTAATGGATTAATATAATAGTGGATTTATTCAATTTGTCCAGTGATTTTTTCCCTTTAATGATGTTATTTTCGGAGATTGTTTTAAATTTTTAATTGATTTTCTTAATTCGCATAAGACTAGATTAGTTCCCAAATAGGTTGTACATGAAAAGGGCAGCAAAATACACTAGCCCAATCTTGAAAGCCTAGGATGAACTTTCCAACAGGTTGAATGGGAGTTGGTCTAGCAACACGGAAGTCAAAATTGGCTGCAAAGTAAATTAAAGCTATCTTTTTGAGGGATTATATTTGTAAATTAAAATATAAAAAATGTTAATGGATGTCTTTAGGGTAATAGTTAAGAATCAATTTAAAGAATATTTTTATGGGAAAAGAAAAAAAAAAATATTTTGACAACTTTTTTCATTTCTCATAACAGTTATGTCAAAACTTTCTTAAAATGGATTGTTAATTATTGCTTTAGGGGCACCCGTTAGCATGACTTAAAATCTTTATATTTATATAAAATATAAAAGTTTAAGCCTATCATTTATTGTTGCTATGCTCTTTTTGAGCCACATTAAAATAGCATTTTGGTTCAGTTCGGTCCAGTTATGTCCATTTTAGTTCGCTTCGCTCTAGTTCGATCCACTTTGATCATTTGGTCCTATTTAATTCACTCGGGTCCATTACAGACCAGTTCTGTCCTCTTCAGTCCATTCATTCCAGTTAGGTCCATTTTAGTCCATTTGGTCAATTCCGATCCACTTTGGTCCATTTTGGACTAATTAAAAAGTATGGAATTTTATTCTATTTGGAGCAAAATCTTTAGTTTTTGGTTAAAAAATACAAACAAAATAGGCATTGTCCCAAAAAAGTAACAAAAATGACAAATATTCAAAAGATTACATTAAAATTCAAGTTTCAATAATATAGTGTAGGGACTCAAATTGTCTTGGACCCTGGACAATAAAATTTGTAGAGTGCGGGCGTAAGAACTAAACCCAGTAAATAGAGAAAGACGTTGTTCTAGCGCGGCAGGAGGAATTCCCAATGTAGTTAGGGACGGATAATCTCTCTCTCTCCTTTTCTCAGTGGTCTCCCTCCTGTCCCCTTAGAGCATTTCGATTTCCTCTTATATACTGCTTTTCCGGTTCATTTTCACCGTACACGTGTAAGTTCCCTTTTGAGATCATCTATCTGTCCCATCCAGCACGTCCCGGATCCTCCGCTTGGTGGTTGTAAGGCTGCTTGACTGTTGTTCAGGTATCACCTCCACATTAATGCGGCCAGAGAGTTAGGTGGGGTGCATTTAATGTGGAGGTAGCAGCTTTTCAGGAGATATTTGTTACCTTTTCCGGTTCCTTCTTTGATCAATATTTATTTAGTTTAGTTTGCATGTGACTCCGCAAAACTCCCTGTCAACTAAGGTAGTTACGCCTACGTCTAAAGCTGGTTTGAGGAATGGATCTCGTCCTCGGACAGGAGAGTATCCTCGGACGGAGGATTTATTCTCGGACAAGAGAGTGTCCTCGGACAGGTGAATGTCTTCGGTTTGGGCCGTTGGGCCACATGCCCATTTTTATGTACTCTGTTAGTCTTTTGGGCAACGGGCCCCACAATAGCCCCTCAAAATCTCACTTTTTGTCGCCACAGAAAGAAAAAAGGGGGATTTTGACGTCACCTCCTTAACTCCCGTGTTGGGCTCTTCCACGTTTCAGACTGCCTTTTCACCTGCCCAAGACACGTCCCTGACGTTTCACCGTCAGGAGCACGCCATCATTAAATGATGGCAGTTTCTTAATCCTCCACGTTTCAGTAGGGTGCGGATCCAACGGTAGGGGGTTTCCGGAACTTATGAGCGGGATTTTTCCCGCTTACGATTTCTGTGCCCTTAATAAGAGCTTTTCAAATCAAATTTCCTCTCCGTTACACAAAAAATCTCACGATTTTATCAAGTATTCGCTGAACCTATCCCTCTTTCCTTCTTCTCAACGATCTCATATATACCTGGAGTTTATCCGAGGAGTCTATTTTCCACAACTGTAAGTTTCTATGACCCTCCTCCTTTTTCATTATCTTCTCTAATTTCTTTACACAATCTTTTAAGAAATGGGTCGGTTTAAGAATTTAGTTGATTCCGAGGAGCAAATAGAGACATTTAGGGCTAAGTATAAAATTCCTCCTACGGTGGGCATGAGATACGCTTCCGTGGAGGAGTGGTACGATAAAAGAAAAACAGGGGAAGTAGTCATCCCCATGATTGCTTTCATAGAAGGGGGAATGACTATTCCGATGGGCCATCTTACTAGTAGTTACCTCAGGTTCTTTAGATTGTCCCCCACACAATGTGCCCCAAACATGTTCAGGGTGCTAGGAAGTATAGAAGCCCTTAATACGAGGCTAAATCTGGGCCTTACCCATCACGATGTGAACTGGGTATATAATCTCCAACGCTTAAAGGACGGGGGGTATTACCTTAGGTCCAGGTTCCCCGAGATAAGGTTAATCCAGTGTCTCCCTTCGTCGAACAAGGGTTTGAAGGATGACTTTCTTATTTTTTCTGGTGCTTGGCACGACGGTTTACCCTGTCCAACTCAGGAGGGCACACCAGGTGGGGATTCTCAGGCCGAATATCTTTGCATTTCAGTTTGTGTTTTTTAGTTCCGGCCAACTTTATTCTTGACGGAATTTCATTGCTGTCTTACTGATCTTTGCAGATAAGCGCGCCACCAAGCCTCAACCCAGACTTATTAATAGGGAGAGTCTGGATAAGATTCTAAGGTCCGAGATATACATAAATCCGTCCGACGGCCAACTGAGGGCGGCACACGTTATCCTTCGGTACAAGCCGATTTCGACTTCCTTTACTCAGCCCAAGTGCGTGATAAAGGCTAAAGACCCTCGGCTACGCCGGATCAGCGTAGCTTACGAAAAGAGCAATTTCATAGTTCCCGAGGGCGTTCCCATCGCTGAAGGCACCCCTTTTTCTCAGTCTTTGCCTGAGGCGGCTACTTCCATAGGGGCTTCCCCGTCACATATTGCTATTCCAGAAGTGGAAGAGGGGCAAGAAGGAGAAGAAGAAGAAGAAAAAGAAGAAACCGAAGAGACCTCGGACTCTGCAGACGGGTTCGAGGTGTTCGACCAACCCCATTCTCCCGAGGTGATTATTGGTGACATGGGCATCCAGAGAAAGAGCCAAAGAAGTTTGTTTGACGTCATCGAAGGTGAGCCAGGGAAAGAAGCTCCAGGGAGGTCATCTCAGACTATTCTCCCTTTTCCTCCTCCTCCAAAACCTCCTCAACCTCAGGGGGTTGAATCTACTGATCCTAAGAGGAAGAGAGAGGAGAAGGGTAAAGAGGTGACGGGTACTGGGAGGTCTCCTCCGACCAAGGAAAGTGAGGACCAGCAGCCCCTAAAGCAGCGGAAAACAACCCGTGGGGCTGCAAGAACGAGTGCCAAGCAGACTGTTCAGCCTTCGGAGCCCGAAGCCTGGCTTCCTGCCCCTATGCTCGGTGGGGAACCTCTGAGGGCAGACGCATCCCTCAGGGACTATAACGGCGGGATTGGATGCAATGTCGCCTCAGCCCTAGAGGAAACTCTCCTTCTTCCTCGGGATATGGCCGAACTTAAGAAGATGAAAAAAGATGAGCTCTTCATGAATGTAAAGAGGCATCTGGGCATGGTACAGAATCCTTGCCGTTTCACCCTTTTCCTTCCGACTTACTTCATTTTTGACTATCTCGTTTTGTGTACGCAGGTCGTTCAAAACACTTTCCGGCTAGAGGAGGTGATGAATAACCTTCACTTCCAGTGGATCAAAGAGAGGGAGCTTAGAGGTGAAGCTTCCAAGGCGCTTGTCACTAATGAGCAAAGCTTAGGGGCGCTGAAGAAAAGGTTGGAGGATGAAGAGCTCGCTCGAAAGAATGCCGATATGGCCCTGTCCAGCTTTCGAAGGCAAATTGAGGACCAAGGAAAAAAACTCAAAGAGGCCAGTGATCAACTAAAAGCTTCTAAGGAAAGCACATCGCTGTTGATGAAACAACTGGATGAAGCTCAAAGGCTTAGGGCTCGAGCTGAGAAAGAGAAGGACGAGGCTGAAAAAGCAAGAGCCGAGGCTGAGAAGGCGAAGGATGAGGCCGAACAGCGGGGGTACGACGAGGGCGTGGCCGAGACCAAGGAAAGATTCAGAAAAGAGGTCCCAACTGTGTGCCGAGCCTACTGTGCTCAGACTTGGGAAGAAGCTCTTAACTGCGCGGGGGTCGAGCCTTCATCACCACTGAGAAGTCCTGGGAACATCTTTTTTCCCTCGGCCATACGAGCCTCAAGTGCTCCTCCTCAGCAACAAGACGTCTCCTCTACTGCGGTTGGCTCAGCTAAAGAGGCTCAGAGCCAGAATCCTCTCCCAACCAGTCAGCAGAAACAGCCTGAAGTGTCTGACGCGGAAAAGCGGACCTCTCCAACCAAAGTCGCAGAGGCCCCTAAAGATGGGCAGGCTTCTCAAACCTTCAAGAAGGACTTAGCTTCCACTGTCTTGCTTACTGGGGAGGCTCCAAGGGAAAAAGAGAAGGATGCTCGTCCTCAGGAAACAGCCAACGTTCCTCCTCCCAAGATGCAAATAAAATTGAATAAATAGTTGATGTATTCAGGGCAGAGTTCCCTTTTTTGAATTGTATAAGATGTTATGGGTCTACATTTTTCTCGTATAGTTCCTTGCATGAATATACTTTTATGCTTACATTGTCTTAAGCAATAGAAGAGCAAAGTTCAACACTGCGAGAGAAAATTTGGTCTTATCTATGCCAATTGAGAGTCAGGCAAAAATGGAGATCGTTTCTCGAATAGTTTGACCTTAATTGAATGCCCTAAAGTGCTTTGAGACGATGCTAATAGAACTTGCCTTGGCATATAAGGATAGTCACATAGATATTATTTAAGAAGCGCTAACACTTATGGCGTGTATTATCTTCCGCCAAGTCGTGGATTGAGGACTTTTGCGACTTAATTTCTGTTTAATATTTTGTTTCACCATCCGAAGTATCTAGTTTCCCCAAAGGCCTGGGTCCGAGGACCATGCAATGCCTTGGTTCTGTCCAGTACCTGGTTTTCTTATTTTCAGTGGTTAGTTTCCCCATAGGCTGGTGTCCGAGGACCATACAATGCCTTGGTTCTGTCTAACACTTCACTTTTTCATCTGAAGTATCTGGTTTCCCCAGAGGCTTGGGTCCGAGGACCATGCAATGCCTTGGTTCTGTCCAGTACCTAGTTTTCTTATTTTCAGTGGTTAGTTTCCCCATAGGCTGGTGTCTGAGGACCATACAATGCCTTGGTTCTGTCTAACACTTCACTTTTTCACCTGAAGTATCTGGTTTCCCCAGAGGCTTGGGTCCGAGGACCATGCAATGCCTTGGTTCTGTCCAGTACCTAATTTTCTTATTTTCAGTGGTTAGTTTCCCCATAGGCTGGTGTCCGAGGACCATACAATGTCTTGGTTCTGTCTAACACTTCATTTTTTCATCTGAAGTATCTGGTTTCCCCAGAGGCTTGGGTCCGAGGACCATGCAATGCCTTGGTTCTGTCTAGTACCTAGTTTTCTTATTTTCAGTGGTTAGTTTCCCCATAGGCTGGTGTCCGAGGACCATACAATGCCTTGGTTCTGTCTAACACTTCATTTTTTCATCTGAAGTATCTGGTTTCCCCAGAGGCTTGGGTCCGAGGACCATGCAATGCCTTGGTTCTGTCCAGTACCTAGTTTTCTTATTTTCAGTGGTTAGTTTCCCCATAGGCTGGTGTCCGAGGACCATACAATGCCTTGGTTCTGTCTAACACTTCATTTTTTCATCTGAAGTATCTGGTTTCCCCAGAGGCTTGGGTCTGAGGACCATGCAATGCCTTGGTTCTGTCCAGTACCTAGTT
Source organism: Quercus glauca (assembly GCA_023736055.1). NCBI lineage: Eukaryota > Viridiplantae > Streptophyta > Magnoliopsida > Fagales > Fagaceae > Quercus > Quercus glauca. Next base: position 20,158,400 of record CM043324.1, on the reverse strand, counting down.
TTCTTATTTTCAGTGGTTAGTTTCCCCATAGGCTGGTGTCCGAGGACCATACAATGCCTTGGTTCTGTCTAACACTTCATTTTTTCATCTGAAGTATCTGGTTTCCCCAGAGGCTTGGGTCCGAGAACCATGCAATGCCTTGGTTCTGTCCAGTACCTAGTTTTCTTATTTTCAGTGGTTAGTTTCCCCATAGGCTGGTGTCCGAGGACCATACAATGCCTTGGTTCTGTCTAACACTTCATTTTTTCATCTGAAGTATCTGGTTTCCCCAGAGACTTGGGTCCAAGGACCATGCAATGCCTTGGTTCTGTCCAGTACCTAGTTTTCTTATTTTCAGTGGTTAGTTTCCCCATAAGCTGGTGTCCAAGGACCATACAATGCCTTGGTTCTGTCTAACACTTCATTTTATTTAAGGAATGCGGGCAATAGAACTCCAATTAAGTTAGGAAAGGTATGTATGATAAAACTGTTCGCGTTAATAGTAATACCTCCTTAGGTTGCTTACATTCCAAGGGTGGAGTATCGTTTTTTCATCAAGATCTTCCAGATAGTAAGCCCCTACTCCCGCCACAGATGTGATGCGATACGGTCCTTCCCAATTGGGCCCTAGCTTTTCCCAAGCTGGATTTTTGGTATTCCCGACGACTTTCCTCAGCACCAGGTCCCCCGGAGCTAGCGGCCTCAGCCTCACATTCGCATCATAGCCTTGTTTCAGCTTGTGCTGGTAATAGGCCAACTGAACCATCGCCCTTTCACGTCGTTCATCTACCATATCTAAACTCTTCCCCAAAAGCTCGTTATTGCCATCGGCGGTGAAAGTACTGGTCCTTAACGTGGGGAAACTCGTTTCTACTAGAATCACGGCCTCCGCCCCATACGTCATTGCGAACGGGGTTTCTCCGGTTGACTGTCGGGGGGTTGTTCGGTAGGTCCACAGAACATGCGGCAGCTCCTCCACCCATCTTCCCTTCGCATCATCTAGCCTCTTCTTGAGCCCACTCACAATGACCTTGTTGACAGCCTCAGCTTGACCATTTCCCTGCGGATAAGCTGGAGTAGAATATCTGTTCTTTATTCCTAAGTCAGAATAGTATTCTCTGAAGGCTTTGCTATCAAATTGAAGGCCATTATCCGAGATAAGGGCATGAGGAACCCCAAATCGGGTGACGATGTTCTTCCAGACAAACCTTTTTACATCCACGTCTCTGATATTAGCCTGGGGCTCCGCTTCCACCCACTTTGTAAAATAGTCCGTGCCGACCAGCAGGTATTTCTTATTCCCAATTGCCTTGGGGAAAGGACCAACGATGTCTAAGCCCCATTGCGCGAAAGGCCACGGACTAGAAAGAGGGTTAAGGACCCCCCCAGGCTGATGGATATTCGGCGCGAACCTCTGACACTGGTCACATTTTCTGACATATTCTTGAGCCTCCTTTTGCATGCCCGGCCACCAGTAGCCTTGAGTAATTGCCCGATGAGACAAAGACCTCCCTCCTGTGTGACTCCCACAAACCCCTTCATGCAACTCTTCTAGAAGTGCCTCTGATGCTTCGGGGTGCACACAGAGCAGATAAGGCCCGCAGAAAGAGCGTCGATATAACTTCTTATCTTCGGACAGCCAGAAACGAGGAGCTTTCCTTCTTATTTTGTCAGCTTCCAACTTGTCCTCAGGCAGTATATCTTTTTCAAGGTACACCGTTATAGGATCCATCCAACTGGGCGTCTAACTGATTTGGTTGATCCGAATAGGGTCCTCCGTTACTGGAGTGGGTGAGCTTAAGTCTTCAACAACGATAATCCGAGGTAAGTTCTTGGCCGAGGAGGTGGCAAGCGTAGCCAAGGAATCCGCATGCGCATTTCCACCTCTAGGGATGTGGGATAGCTCGAAAGATTCGAAATCCGCTTTCATACGCCTAACTCGGCTCAAGTAACTTTGCATTCTGACGTCTCGGGCTTCCAGTTCTCCTCTGACCTGGCCCACTACCAGGCTTGAATCCGAGAACATCTCCACCATTTTTCCGCCAAGCTTCTTGACTGTCGCAATCCCCGCTAACAAAGCTTCATATTCTGCCTCATTGTTAGTGGCTGGGAATCCCAACCTTAAAGATTTCTCGATGACGGCCATTTCGGGAGATACTAGAACAAGCCCCACTCCTGACCCTCGTTGGTTTGCTGCCCCATCCACATACACCTTCCAAGGAGTGAGATGCTGCGTGGATATAAGGCCAACAGACTTTTCGTCCATGCCGAGTGGGCTTGCCACTGTTTCTTCAGGGCCTTCGGCAAATTCGGCCACCAGGTCGGCGAGAACTTGACCTTTCATGGAGGAACGAGGCATATATTTTATGTCGAAAGCCCCAAGTATTGTGCCCCATTTAGCAATCCTGCCAGTGTAATCAGCGCTTCGAAGTACAGCTCGAAGTGGATACTGAGTCAGAACAACCACAGTGTGCGCTTGAAAGTAGTGGGGAAGTTTTCTGGTAGCGTGTACTACCGCCAAAATAGCCTTCTCCAATGGCAGATATCGCACCTCAGCCTCATGAAGTGATTTGCTCACATAATACATCGGCCGCTGTACACCATTATCCACCCGTATCATAACAAAACTAATAGCGTAGGTGGCTATCGCCAAGTAGGCAAAAAGAACCTCGTCTACCTCAGGGCTAGACAAAATAGGCGGTCGAGATAGATACTCTTTGAGCTGCTGGAATGCTAATGCGCACTCCTCCGTCCACTCAAACCCCTTCCATTTGTGGAGTAAAAGAAAAAAGGGTCTGCATCTGTCCGCCGACCTGGATATAAATCTGTTTAATGCGGCGGTCATCCCAGTCAGCCTCTGAACTTCTTTGGGATTCCTGGGTGGTTGCAAGTTACTTATGGCTTTAATCTGGTCGGGGTTCACTTCAATTCCCCGGTGGGTCACCATGTAACCCAAAAACTTCCCTGAGGAAACCCCAAAGGAGCACTTGGAGGCGTTCAGTCGTAGCTTATGCTTCCTTAACACTTCGAACGTGCTAATGAGGTCCGTCACGTGTTCGGACGTTGCCTTGCTCTTTACTACCATGTCATCTATGTAAACCTCTATGTTGTTGCCTAACTGTGGCTCAAACATCTTTGTCATCATCCTCTGATACGTTGACCCCGCATTCTTCAAGCCGAACGGCATTACCTTGTAGTGGTAATTTCCATTGGGAGTGAGGAAAGCTGTTTTCTCTTGGTCGCCCAGTGCCAGTGGGATCTGATGATAGCCCTGAAAAGCATCTAGGAAGCTCATCCGAGGATGGCCCACTGTTGCGTCAACCAGCCGATCTATACGAGGCACAGGGAAAGGATCCTTAGGACAGGCTCTATTGAGGTCCGTGAAATCAACGCATACCCGCCATTTTCTGCTCTTCTTCTTCACCACCACGGTGTTCGCCAACCACTGGGGGTAAAACACCTCTTTGATAGCCCCTGCCTGCTTAAGCTTGTCCACCTCATCTTTAATAGCCTCGGCATGTAATTTGGATGGACGCCGAGGTGGCTGCTTCTTCGGAATAGCTGACGGATTGACATTCAGATGATGACAGATGAAGTTTGGATCCACCCCTGGCGCTTCATAGGCATTCCATGCAAACACGTCTATGTTCTTTCTTAGGACCTCGACCAATTGCTCTCTCTCCGTCGAGGGTAATAGCGCTCCCACCTGGAAGTACCTTTCCGGGTCATTACCGACAGTCACCCTCTCCAATTTCTCACATTCAGCCTCCCCTGCGGTAGTGCTGGAGAAGGTTCCTCGGTCCTGTAATTGCTATAATTCATCCTCGGCCCTGGCCGACGGACCTATCTCAGGCTTACGCTGAATAGCAGCTACCATGCACTGCCTTGCCATGGCCTGGTTTCCCACTATTTCTAATACTTGACCACCTGACGGGTACTTCACCTTCTGATGAAGAGTGGAGGATACGGCCCCCAAAGTATGCAACCAAGGTCTTCCCAGAATCGCCGTGTAGGGGGAAAAAACGTCAACCACGATGAAATCCACTTCCAGCACATCAGAGCCTGCCTGGACAGGTAACCTAACCATACCCAACGGAATGACCGATCTGCCCTCGAAACTTATCAACGGGGAGTTATAGGCCGTCAAATCTCGGGGTGTCAAACCCAACCCCCTATATAGGTCGGGATACATCACCTCAGCTGCGCTCCCTTCATCGATCATCACCCTCTTTACGTCATACCCCCCAATTTTCAGCGTAACCACCAAAGCGTCGTCATGCGGCTGTATAGTTCCTCTCTTGTCCTCCTCTGAGAAGCCTAGTACCAGTGAGGTGTTCAGTTTCGCCTTCTTTGGCGCTGCATTGGAGCTCCCCTCCGAGCAATGCGATACGGACAATATTCTTGAGGGACAGGACCCTGTCCTTCCTGGGGTCGCAAATATAACGTTTATGGTTCCCAGAGGGACTCCTGAAGAGGCATTCCCTCTCAACGTCTGCCCTGCCTGGCCTCCTCGGGCACTGGTGTGGTGCAAAAGGTGGGTCAACCTCCCTTCTCGGACTAGCTCCTCCAAGTGGTCCCACAAGTTTCTGCAGTCCTCAGTTGTATGCCCATGGTCATGGTGGTATTGGCAGTAGAGGTTCTGGTTACGTTTCGCAGGATCCCCTACCATCCTATTGGGCGCTCTGAAGAAAGGCTCGTTTTGTATTTTTTCTAGAACCCTCTGAACTGGTTCTCGGAACACAACGTTAACTGCCTGTGAATTTGCGGATCCCGACTGCCCCACAAAATCTTTCCGAGGTCGATTGTTATTATACCGATCCTGCCTAAATTCCCTCCTCTCCTGAGGAATCACCTTGGCCTTTCCTCTGCCCCGTATCTGGTCTTCCTCTATTCTCCTAAACCTGTCAATCCTGTCCATAAGCTCTCGCATACTGGTAACAGGCTCACCAGTTAAGGAACGCCTCAGCTCATGGTCGATTTGAAGGCCCTCCTTGAAGGTGTTAATAGCCATCCTGTCGTTGGTTCCCTCTACCTCGTTATACATCTCCCAGTATCTGTCAGAGTACACTTTCAGGGTCTCTCCTTCTCGCTAAGACATGGATAATAACGACCCTAAGGGCTGAACAACCCTTCTGCAGGTGATAAAGCGAGCCCCAAAAGCTTGGATGAGTCTCTCAAAGGAATCAATAGTGTTCTCCTCTAGGCCGTTGAACCACCTCATCGCCACCGGGCCTAGGCTTGAAGGAAAAACCTTACACATCAAGGCCTCGTCTCTAGAATGAATGGTCATCCTCTGGTTGTAATGGCTAACATGCTCCACCGGGTCCGTCTGACCATTATAGATGGTGAATGTAGGTTGGTGGAACCTCCGAGGGAGGCTTGCGTCCTCTATGCGTCGTGTGAACGGCGACTTGGAGACTTGGCTCAGCGCCTTGTTCAAAGCCTCGTTTCCTAAGCCCTGCTGAGGTGGACTTCTATACGTCCGTCGACTGTGACGCTCTTTATCGAGGGAAAAAAGCTCACTGGGCGGGGTTCTGGACCGTCGCCGGTAACTCGTATCGTCTGACTCATCGGAGGCTTGCTTCGTTTCCTTATTCGTTTGCTTCCGTCGCTCGTACCGTAATTCCCTTCTTAACGTATCGATCTCACGCCGCATGTCCTTGCCATCCTTCGCATGGGAGACATGGCTCTTCCCTCGAGTCCGGCTTTTCTCCGTATGGGTTGTTCGCACGCTTCCCTCGCGATCTCCCCTTCGTTCACGGTCCATCAATGGTGTACCATGTTGGGGTCCCCTAGACTCTGCCTGGTGTGGACTAGTGTCCACCTGCGGTGGTGCTCCTTCTGCCATCAGCTGTTGCACTTGTCTTTTTCTACGGTCGGATCAAGCTCTTCCTACAGACGGCGCCAATTGTAGGGACTCAAATTGTCTTGGACCCTGGACAATAAAATTTGTAGAGTGCGGGCGTAAGAACTAAACCCAGTAAATAGAGAAAGACGTTGTTCTAGCGCGGCAGAAGGAATTCCCAATGTAGTCAGGGACGGATAATCTCTCTCTCTCCTTTTCTCAGTGGTCTCCCTCCTGTCCCTTTAGTGCATTTCGATTTCCTCTTATATACTACTTTTCCGGTTCATTTTCACCGTACACGTGTAAGTTCCCTTTTGAGATCATCTATCTGTCCCATCCAGCACGTCCCGGATCCTCCGCTTGGTGGTTGTAAGGCTGCTTGACTGTTGTTCAGGTATCACCTCTACATTAATGCGGCCAGAGAGTTAGGTGAGGTGCATTTAATGTGGAGGTAGCAGCTTTTCAGGAGATATTTGTTACCTTTTCCGGTTCCTTCTTTGATCAATATTTATTTAGTTTAGTTTGCATGTGACTCCGCAAAACTCCCTGTCAACTAAGGTAGTTACACCTACGTCTAAAGCTGGTTTGAGGAATGGATCTCGTCCTCGGACAGGAGAGTATCCTCGGACGGAGGATTTATCCTCGGACAAGAGAGTGTCCTCGGACAGGTGAATGTCTTCGGTTTGGGCCGTTGGGCCACAGGCCCATTTTTATGTACTCTGCTAGTCTTTTGGGCAACGGGCCCCACATATAGGCATTATACTTATATTTGGAAAGAAAAAAAAATGCTCCAATTCTAAACTTAAATAATAATGGACAAAGTTTGGCTGCAAACTTGGTTGTAGTCTAAAACTACAACTTAAAAGAAAATTAACATTGTTAAATATTTTGAAAATTTAACTGTTAGATTACATGTTTTTTATGCTCTTAACACACATGTCAAATTTTATGTCTATCAGATGTTTTGTACTGTATGATGCTTATATAAACTTATTTTTTATGCATAATTTTAAACTACAAAAAGTTGCAATTTAAACAATTGATTGATGTCATAACTATTGATCTTTGATATTCTGAAAATTTTGATAAAATGGAAGATATAAGAAGAAAATGTAATCCAATATTGGATTTGTCAAAATTTACATCCAATAGAAAAATATTAGGTGATTATAGCCTTTTGTAGCCAAACTTTTTCCTAAAATAATTTATTTATTTAGAATGAATAATAATTTAAACTTAATGTAACATGTTACATGTGTTCTATGGAATGGAGTGTACATTTTTTTTCTCCTCCTTTCATTTATATAAAACAATATATTAATTATATATTTAATTTTTTAAAATTATGTTTTTCATATGTACATAATTTATAATGCCCCCTAGCTTGTTTAAAGGTTGAAGCTTTTGAGAATCCTTGGATTTTCTTGGCCGACATTAATGGCCAAGTTTTATGCTGAAATGCAAGTCAATACGTTATTGGAGTGTTGGAGGGATATATGATAAAACATTAGGCATCATAGTCCAGCTAGACAATTTGTGAAGAAGCTTTTAGTGACAAAAGGAAGGAGGAATGCTTAAAGTGTTTGTTTGACAATAGCCTTTTCTTTTAGTTTTTAATGTTAGGTTTTTTAGTGTTGACTCATTCCAACCGTTTTCTTTAAGTACATTTTAAGTTTGTTGGTGTAATTTATTCATTATAAAAGTAGGTTGAGTTCAAGCTAGAAATTACCCAAAGACAACAAAATTTCGATACACTTAAGATTAGAAGCTCAAGTTTTTTGGCCCGTATATTTATTTGTATTGAAGTGAACGTCTGAGTGAAACTTATTTAATTGGAACGTATATATCAAGAGCTTCAATTTGGACACAAATAGGACCCAATTTGCATTTGAAACGAGTGAGTTATGGCCAATTGGTGTTGACACAAGAATGTTGACTCTATTAAGATGCACTAAATTTTGATCGACTCTCAAGTTAGGGTGTTCAACATTTTTATTAGGGTGCTTATAATAGATTAGTTTAGCATATAATTTTTTGGGTAGGTGTATATATACATTTTTTTTTGCAAATAGGGTGGTCCTGTGACCACCTTGGCTTGCATGTGGAGCCATCACTGCTCCTAATGTGTATTGATTGGTGATTAAGAAGTTGAAAAATTCACTATGTCACTGTGGTGAAGCAAATCTTTAAGAGATTCTTGGAGTCAGTAAGAAGTTTTAGTCATGAACAAGAGTGTGTCATTTGCGAAGACATCCATCTATTAAAGAGTTTAGACATTTTGACATTCTAGAAGTTAGGTATAAAGGTTATACTCCCTTCATCCCACTTTTTTTGTCCTCTATTCTATTTTGAGATGTCTCAAAATATTGTTCTGTTTCTAAAAATAAAAGTCATTAATTTACTAATGTTCCTATTATACCCTTATTAATTTACTAATTCAATTTTTTGATAAATTTTTTTAAGGGTAGTTTTGAAAACTTATACATTTTTAAAATATAGATAAGATAATAAATGATGTTCATTTAAAAAGTTTAACTTTTCAAACAGAATAAAAAAAGTGGGGCGGAGGGAGTATATTTTATTATATTATAAAACTTCTCTAATTCTAGTGGATTGTCTTGATAAAATATGTTACCCTTGTACTGATTAATCCTTTCCATTTTGCTCTACACACACACACACACAAACATATATATATATATATATATATATATATTCATTTATGTTACTTTATTATGATTGCTTTACATATGTGATCGTTAATCCTTATTATTAATTAACACACGCTAATTGATATTACACAATTGGTTAATTTAGAAAGTTACTTAATTTCGCTATAAAATCAACTATGGGGTTAAGGCATTCCTTTCATTTTAGTTGATTTATTTATGTAGAACTTTTTCAAGCCTCTTTTTTTTTTTTTTTTTTTTTTTTTTTTTCTAGATACATTTATATTTTAACTGATTTTTAGCAATTAAGAAAATTATTTCTTAACAAAAAAGTTACATATCCAAACGCACACTAGCTTCGAACTCTTTACGCTTAACATGCACTCCATACATTCAGCCAGAAAAAGAAAAGAAAAAAAAAATTACAACACCACAACAACATGCTCTCCATACATGAAACAAAGATAAGAGTCGCATGTATGGTTTTTAGTAACAAACTAGACCTACTCTCCAACATTAACGAGAGAGAGAGAGTCTCCAACATTGAGAGATAGAAAGACGCACTGTTTTTTTTGAAGCTAGACTTATTGTTGATGATAAGCTCGATCAGCTCAACAATTGAAAATACATAGTAAAGCTGGTTGATGGGGGTGCTTCTAGTTGTAGCTAGGTAGAAGTCTGATTCATAACAGGGTACTTCTTAGCATTCTTGACTATTTTTGTCAGAGCCGCTTGTCCAAGATCAAGCCCACAGATATCAGCAAGTTGTACTAGATAGAGCAAAACATCCGAGAGTTCCTCTTCTAGATGCTCCTTATCATCAGAACTCCAGTTGGGTAGTCCTCTTGCAACTTCTCCTTTCCATTGGAATATCTCAGATAGCTCTCCCACCTCTCCCACCTGCACAAACCAATCCAAATATTTCATCAAAATGAAAGCAAGAAGAAAGGGTAAAAATTGTTTGAAATCGTCACACACAGAAGGCGTGAAATGACTATGATAATAAGATTAAACTTGTTGCATACAAACTGTTTTACATAGTTTTATACACATACCTCAAAAAGTAATTGAAATTGTAATAATAGTTTGTGTGTAATAAGGGCTTACTAGTGCTAGAAGGAGATTTCTAGGACTATGATATTGAACCCATCCTCTTACTTCAGCAAACTCAGCAAGCCTATCTCTAATTTCTTGAAGAGAAACATCCTTTGTTGTCTTTGATGAACAGCCGTAAGTGTTCTCCATCTCTCCTATAGATTCTCTTCTCTATGCTTCACCTGAGCTCATGCATTTCCAAGTCACTCCAAATTTATAGAAGAAAAAGAGAGAGAGAGAGATTTTGATTGGCTCTTTCATTTTCTTGGCCATTTTTTTTTCTTAAAGTTCTATGATTCTATCTCCTAACTAAAATGCATTGTTGGGTATAGTGAAGAAGCACTTGAGTGTTTCCTGATCAGAACACCAAACTGATCATGCGAGGTATGCAAAAGATGTCTTTATCTTTCCATTTTGTGACATGAAATCACTAAACACTGGTTAACCCCACCAGCAAATTCTTTTGTTGGAATATAGGTGGTAGCTACTAGCTAGCTAGGCTCCAATCCTTTACTGGAATGAGGAATCTAGCTTTTTCTTCCTCAGCAATTTGGATTCGTCTTCATCCAATTTGAAGAATGATAAAATCTAGAAATGTATGATAGAGTTGATTTAGAACCATGCAAGATTTCCTTTTGTTTGCTTATAGATTTGATATAAAAATGGACAAACATAAATACTCCGATAAGCATGACTGAATGTATGGCCAAATTTTGCGATTCCAACGTGGACTATCTGCAACAATATGTAGTGTGATCAAATCTACAAGCTAGGAAACATATATATAACAGCACTCTTGTCCTTGACACAAACAGCGTGTATTGTCACGTTTAACAAACAAGAGGCATATATGCTTCATATATTTTTCTGAGAAAACGTGTATGATATTTCTCTCTCTCTCTTACGCACATATACGTACACATAACAAATTTTGGAGGATAACTTTTACTCTTCCTTCTTGGTGCTTAAATGTCCGAGGAGATCAATGAAAGGAACAAAAAGTTAAAAAATTTTGAGTGAAATTTGAGGATTAAAGGTTTGTTTAGACTTCAGTTGTATGTTATATACGCAGGGGATTATTTGAGATTAGTCAACTAAACAATTATGTATTCAATAAATCATAGGTTAATTACCACAAGCATGCAAGACACCATATATAAAGCAACATACAACAAAGCACACAGGATATAGTGACGAAGTGAAAAACGCAAGGAAAAGAGAAATGCATTACTAAGGGAAACCTTCCCCAACAAACAATCCGCTATAATCAATAGAAGTTTACAATTTAGAGTAAAAACCTTTACCTAAATTCCACCCCATAGATGAACTTATTATAGAAACTTTCTAATTCAAAACCTTTGAACATTTTGTTAGAAAAAATATTATGGAGTAAATAAAAAATTGGTTTCTAGTGTCTCCACTTGAACATGATATTAAAGTAGTGAAAATCCTTGAATCCAACATAGGAAATGATAGAGTATATGAGTTTATGTTCTCATGGGTTCGACATTGAGTTGGGCTTTAGGCCTGTGTAGATTGGGCCTTTTTGTTCAAATAAAATTAATATTTATTATTTTATTTTTTGAGTTAGTAAGTCTGTATAAAGTAGTTATTTTTGAACAGTGTGTTCGTTCATTAACGTATATATTCATAGCCTCTCATTAAAAAAAAAAAAAGATATGACCTTCTATTCAAACTATTCAAATTATTTATTTTTTTTGAAAGGAATCAATAGAAGAAAATATTTGAATCTGATTAGATTCGATTTAATTTAATCCAAATGTATTTGTCTAAGAATGAAAGGAACTATTCTGATTTCATCGAATTTGAAGAATCAAAGAATTTATCTTACCGATTAGGCTAATTATAGAAGGTTTAATTGATATGACCCAAAGGTTAACAGGGCCGGCTCAACGAATTTGGGGGCCCTAGGCGAAAGTTTTAAACGGGGCCTTTTATTATATTTAATTATAAATTCATATATTTTTTTCAATTAAAATTTATTTTTCTTGCTTTTTGAGAGGCAAAATTACTAATTAAATTTTTGCATTCAAGTTCCGCTAACATTTCTTTTTCATGACCACCTTCGTTTTTATCATTTTGTTGTATATTTTCATTATCTTCTAATTCTTTTTGATGAATTTCTTGTTCATTTATGAAACCTTCACTCAAATTTTCTGCAAGATTTTGTTTTTTACTAGTAATAAATTGTCCATAGCTTCTTTTTGAGATTTAGTTAGTTCTTCTATTTGTTTTGTTTTGTTTTTTTTTTTTTTTTCATATCCAGATAAATATTTTCTAGTAGGCATTTGTAATTAAAAAATATTTATGAATAAATGAAACACAATCTATAATATAAAAAAATTACAATTTAACTAGAATAATATAAATTTAATGTATAAAACAATAGAACTTGTTTTATCAAAAGCACAATTGTAGCTTTACTTAATATGATTACTTTACACTTTAAACCTGCACAAAAAAATTAAAATTAATATTAGTACAAAGTAAATTATTCTAAATTTATAATTTTGTTATTAATGCTCTTTTTTTTTTTTTTTTTTTTTTTTTTTTGTAGCAGTAAACCTATTTTTTTAGCATAATGTGTAGGACTCAACTTGATTGGATCCACTAACACTAAGACCAGCCCACTAGCAAAATGTGTAGAACTCAACTTTATCTACTAAGACTAAGACCAGCCCACTATCCCTCTAAATCTGATTTCTTAAATCTGATTTTTTTTTCTCAGATGGAAAAATAATATTATATAATATATTATTACTATTTGGGGGCCCTCTTATAAGTGGGGGCCTTAGGCGGTCGCCCAAGTCGCCTATAGCTTCAGCCGGCCCTGAAGGTTAAAAAGACTCGAATAATCATTCTATGATGAAAATAGAATAACCATCTGTTTTGTGTTGTGTGCATTACATAGTGGGTATAAACTACACAATCAAATAGAAAAATTCCTGGGATGATTCATGAATTTGAAATAGATCCATGGGAGTAATTAGTTATTATTGAAAGATCTAAAACTAGAAATAAATCTTATAAATTTTATGAATATGGAATCTATAGGGACACATTTTGCAGCCCAAGCCCAAGGCGTATGGGATCTTGGCGCAGTGAGCCTAGTACAATGAATTTGTAGATAGTGAGTTAAAGAACTAGGCACTAATGAATTGGACAACAGCTAGTAGGGATGTAGGAGATGATTAAGCAAGAACTAGGGACATAGAACTAAATGGATTCATTGTCTGAGAAGATAAACTCACTGTCCGAGGAGGTAAGCCTCCATATCATTTGATTAATACATAGTACAAGTGCAATTTAGATCGCTACAGTGCCTCTTCTCCCTCTCTTTCCATCTCTTCCTCATGGAGGGTCTCTTACATTATATAGCTCATTTTGGATGATCCTGATCCTACACTTGTCAACAATCCGTATGGCCACTTAAGTACCTGTCCCATCAGACACCCTTGCTGGCTTTTTGTGAGTTATGGTTTCCGAGGCAACACTGTTCTGAGGTCTTTTCTACATAAATGCGGCCAGAAAAGTAACTGCTTTCCCTTAGATATTTCTAAGTTCTTATCCTCTAGAACTTCCTGGAAGGTCACTTTGACCATTTAGGACTTATATATGACCGTGCTTTAGATGGTTCGAGGAGATGTTCCTCTTCGGACTTGGACTACCATGTTCTCGGCCAAAGCCCAAAACCCAATTACTGTATGATTTAGGGCCCATGACCCCACAGAATCATAGTCTAAAAAAGAAAATATAATCATGATCTAAAAGAAACGTATCCATTAGAAATATAGTATAAAAAAATGGATTGATTGATTCATTCTAATTCATTTATTAAATCTTTTGGTATAAATATTGTAATATCATAAAGAATAAATATTGGAAAAAGACGTGACTTCGCAAAAATGAATAGATATACATATAGTCAAAGAGAGAGAAAGAGGATTTAATTCACAGAACACGGGCCTTGTAGTGTTACTTTTCCATACTGTAGATCATTTTATCTTGTGAGACAGACGTTCGTGAGTCTCTAAGTACCATAGATTATGTAAGGGGTGAAGTTTAAGGAGATTGTGAACACAAGACTTGATCTGTATCATTCATCATTCACACATTTGGTCTGTGAGTTTGTAATTATTTTGTAAATTTCTTCTTATATATACAATATTTATTTATTGTTTTTGCCTATCATATCTATTTGTATTATTGCTTATAATTAGATCTATATGTTGTTCATATTAGCTTAATTGTAAAAATAAATTGTTGAAATATATCTGCTTGCTCACTCCCAAGTGCCAAAGATCGTAGCAATATAATTCTCAGAGTACCGAGGTCAAACCACAAGGAGTAGGGTAAATTAAAAAACAATGTAATTAAACAACACTTTTGGTGAAGATGAAAAATAATTTTTTCTTGGTGATTGTTAACAATTAAATAATGACTGGTTTAAATAAATACTTTAAATAATAGGGCATTGGGGTATTTCCGTATATCGACATGAAATTCTTTGTGATCTAAGAAAATATATATTTCATAATTGATTGTTCTTAGACAATGAAAAACCTATGATTCGGTTGAACTGAGACAATTCAAGAACGTCTGATAACTTAGATTAATAATACAGTTAGAATAGTTTATAGAAAAACCCATTCGCTTTAAAACTTGATTTCTATTTGAAATTATTAGAAATTCATCTAAACAATAAGAAAAACATGATTGAGCTTATTGAAAGCATGGAAGAACTAATACATCAAAAGAAATCTAATTGAACAATCAAATATGTTGTTGTCTAAAATCTTAGAAAAAATCACATTGAATATTAATACCATATAGAAGAAACATAACCTCTAACCCTAACTAAGAGTTTAGGTTGCCATTAAAGAAAAGAAAATACAAGTTTTTTTTTTTTTTTTCTACAAAATTCGTTTTCCACAGCCTCCCTTCAAAAACCATAACGTCATAAGTGTACAAAGAAAATAAAACTTTTACTTTTTAATTTTTGTCCAGATTTTCAGCAACAACTTGTGAGTTAATTTCGGCTTTAAAAAAGTGTGAATTTCGAAAAACTCAAAACTGGAAAATTTTAGATATTTAAATCACAGTTCTAGTCCATCTAGCATTGAATCAATGGGATTTTTGAGGAGAGAGATACGCTCAAAATTAATATTGATCAATGCTCAAATCTGATTTTTCATTTTCAAATTATGCTTCTTTGATTTCTTTCTTTATTTGAATCTTCCAAACATAGTAAACGGCCCAAGCACTCCAGCTACACCTTCTTAGACATTTAATCATGGTCCTTGAGCTCCTCTTTACTTCTCGGCCTCCATTCTCTCACAAACTCTTATAAGCTCATTTTTTCATATGATTTTCTAAAAGTAAAAAATTACACACAATGAATGACATCTTATTTAAGAAATTATGTAAACATAAATAATAGATACTAATGCAAATCATAGCTTAATTACACAAATTAAGCATAGTAATAAGGAGATAACGCTCACATAAATATATAACAAATATATATATATATATATATATATATATATTTTTAAGGTGTTATCAATATCCAACACATTTTAATTATCTGGATGTTCCCCATATGACTCACTCGCGCTTCATGACCGAACCTCTAGTCAACTCCAAGAAACTCTTGAAGATTTGAACTACATAGCAGTAACACTGGGATAGCTATGTAGCTTCAACCTTGATCATCAACTCCAAGAATATTGTTTTCATATCTACTTCTTGAATCCAATATGATGGTGAACAATATAGAATTAGGGTTTTGGACTTTTGATCAATGGCCAAGTGCTATCCCTCTCTCTATCTTAGTGAACCTGAGCGAGCCTTTACATAGTCTAGCAAGTAAGGCAAATAAAATACATCATTAGCCAACTTAATTAATGGGCCTTTTTATAATAAGTTTCCACGATTGATTGAGAGGTATGTTAGGAATGCAGAAACTACTTCCTTTTCCTTGAGCCGATTTTGGATCTTTATTTTGGAATTGAAAATGTATATGACAATTTATCAAAACCTACAATCCATCATGATTTGCTAACACTTAACTTATTGAACCTCACAAACTTTCCTTTTGGCAGTCTATGACAAAACCCAAAACTTTCCTTTTGACAGTCCATGACAAAACCCAATACAAGTATAAAATCCCAGTTACAAACAATGTTGTAGCATTTTGTTGCATCCCTAGATGAAATACACTTGTTCTTATCAAGCTTAACCAATCGGTCTAATCCCAAAAAAACCACATTTCAAGTAGGCATTGCTGCAATATTGAATAATGAATACCAGTAAAAGGTATAAAAAATTAAAAATCAATAATATTTAATCTTAATAATAGGTTTTCCTGTTTGAGTTTTATAATTTTGCATACTAAAATACCCCTATTTCTTAGTTAAATGATTTTAAATTTAAAAACACAAATTGGTTAAAAGAGTAATTTACTATTTTTAAAAAAGTTCCTAAGTTTTAAGCTTTTTCTTTCCTCTTCTCCAATCTGAATTATCAATTTTTATTTTAAATTCAAAATTTCAAACTTTTATCAACTCTCACGTAGAGAAAGATCCTAAACATTATGACACTATTCTATCTTACTTTTAAACATTATTAAATAAATATTCACAATTATCTATACTAATAATAACAGGATTCCCTGTTTGGGTTTCATTATTTTGCATACTAAAATATTCTTTCACAAAATCTGAAAATCTTTAAAATACCCCTATTTTTAGTTAAAAAATTTTAAATTTAAAAACGCAAATAGATTAAAAGAGTAATTTACTATTTTTTAAAAAGTTCCTAAGTTTTAGGCTTTTTTTTTTTTCTTTCTTTCTCTTCTCTAATTTGAATTACCACTTTTTATTTTAAATTCAAAATTTCAAACTTTTATGAACTCTCAAGTAAAGAAAAATCCTAAAAATTAAGACAGTATCTTTATCACACTTTTAAACATTATGACACTAACCCCAAAATAAAAAAAGAGCCTCATCGCAAGCGCTTGTGATAAGGCAAGTAATGTGCATGTGTGTGTATGTGTGTGTATATATATATATATATATATATATATATATATTAAAATATGAATTTAATAACTTGTTATTGAATTCATCTTTTGAAAATTTTACCGTTGGATTACATGTTCTATATGTTTTGAAAATGCATACCAATTAGTTATTATTTACCATTCAATCCATAAACTCATTTTCCCTACATTATTTTAAACTACAAAAACTTGAATTTAAACAATTGATTGATAACATGACTATTGATATTTAATTATTTTAAAATTTTGCAAGCATGAAAAATGCACGAAGATATTAATCCAATTATTGATTTGTTAAAATTTATATTCAATCAAAAAATATTGAGTGGTGTAACATTGCTTAAAATTACTCCTGGTGTAACTTGAATCCAATCATATATTGAGTGGTATAACATTGTTTAAGTTACACTTGGTGTAATTTGAACCCAACCCTATATATATATATATATGAGAAGCCATCCAATTAGATTTTAATCAGAGTCTCAATTTTGCGCCACGAGTTCCATTTTTTTTTTTTTTTTTTTTGTGCTAAGTGAATTATTTGGTATGAAAATTGAAAAGTCCAAATCTAATTAGATTTCAATTGGAGTTCAAATTTGCGTCACATGTCCATATAATTTTTTAATTTTTGTGGGAAGTGAATTATTGAGTGCAAAAATGGAAGAGTCTAAATTCAATCAAATTCCAAATCATATTATATATATATATAAACCATTACATACTTTAGAAATATATAGTTTAAAAAATGTGTAAACTAATACAATATAGAATTGAATATCTTCTAAAAAGAATATATAATTTAAACCGTATAATTGTGATTATTTTTAATTAAACCATTTCATTATATTAATAAGCACAATGGATGGGGCTTAATTTTCTTTGTGCATGTGCAGGTGTCTAGATATGAGGAAAGGGAGGAACCGACTCTAGAGAAAGGAGCCGTACAAATGATTCTGTACTTTTTGATCTTTTTTTTTTTTTTGCTGAATCTGTACTTTTTGATCTGGATCATAGATTGCAAATCTAGAAGATATTTGATAGGCGCAAATGCACATTTAGTCCCTATATTTTGTACCTTTTTTTTTTTTTTTGGTCCCTATATTTTTTTTTACCACTTTTAGTCCCAAAAAAAAATTAACGCCCCACATTTTAGTCCCTACCGTCCATCAACTAACAGGGAGAGCTGACGTGGCTGATGAAAAGAACTGTGAATCATTTTATAATAATAAAAATTACACTGTAGCAAGCTGTTTTAGCATGCATGGCCTTCCCACCCAACTTACTCACACACAGCACTTACGTGAGTCAACCACCCACTATTCCCACTGTTCATGGCCACTTTTATCACTGAAAATCCCCAAATCAGGTCTATCACTTGATCTTTATCTTTGATCTTTAATCCCTAGTTACCTGAGAGTTCCTCATCACGAATCACGAGTCCGAGTTCCTCATCTACAAGCTTGATCTTCTTAGACTTTTGCTTGGGCTTGGCTGCTTCGTTCTTAGCCTCTCTCTGAAACCACCATTAAAATCCCCAAATCAGCTCTGTCACTTGAAACCACGATCATCAACGATTATCAATCAGCTCCATCACTTTTTTTTTTTTTTTTTTTTTTGAGAAAGAGCAGCTCCATCACTTGACTTGAAGCCACCATCACCATCAAAACCCAGTATTTCCCACTTGAAGGCCGTATTTTTTTTCGTCTTTCTCTCTCTCTATGTGAAAAGGTATTTGCTTTCTTTGTCTATGTCCTTATTTATAACTTGACAATATGCTTGTTGGTTGGTTCTGGTAGTAGGGCCACAATGTTTTTGTTTGCTTTTTGTATGCTTTTGTATTTTACTTTTGATTATAGTCCATATGTTCCCTATGTCCCCCTGTTGAAAAGAGTTAGGTAAGGCTAACAGTATTGTTTGAGGGTTTTTTGAGTAATTTGATAACTATGCATGTTTATTTTAGTACGACAAAACTATTGAAGTCAGTGTTGTGTTGTGTGAACAATTATTTGATTAGTGTTGTGTTGGTAAATACTTTATTAAGTGTTGTGTTGTGTGCATGCAGAATGAAATTTGATTTGTGTTGTGTTGTGTTGTGTGCATGCAGAATGAAATATTTTATTAGGTGCTGTGTTGGTAAATGACTGTTGTATTGTTCTTGCATTGTTTAATTGAGGTTGTTTTGGCTTGCAGAATGGATGACCTATTCAGTATATTCGTGCATTATGGTGGCTATTTTACTGAGAACCCTAAAAAATATGTGGGAGGTGAAGTAGCTATAGTTGATAATTGTGACCCTGATAAGTGGTTCAAGGTTGAGATAGAGGGTATATGTAGAGACTTTGGGTACACATCTATTAGCAGGTTGTGGTATACAATGCCTGGTATGGACCAAGAAAGGGCAAACTTTCATTTGGTCGTTGATGATCAAGATGCCATGTACATGACAAAATTAGTGAAGGGTCATGAAAAGATTCATGTGTATGTGGAGCACCTAATAGATGATCCTATACTAGTTGATGAAGGAGAGGATGTTAGTGAGGTAATGCAGCCATTGGCAGTGGAGCAAGGCCCTATGGGTTATTATAGTTGTTAAGTTTTTAGACCCCTTAAAACAATAATTGGATTAACCTAGTTAATAGCCAAATGATTAACTTAGTCAAATTATGCAATTCTAGTTTATCACAATCATACAATCATATCAAGAATATATTAAGCAGCGGAAAAATAAAGAACACAAGATATGATGACCCAGGAGACCACACGGTAAAAACCTGTGGAGGATTTGACCTAACTATCCTCAAGGTAAACCTGAATCCACTATGAAAGAATCGAAGTTCATACAAAAGGACTTACAAGCTCCTCGCTTGACTTCCTAATGCTACCCACCAATAAAACTTACTGACACGACCATGTGCAAGCTCCGAATCCACGGACTCCTTCTTTCTTGGATTCTCCAATAAGATACAAGCTCCCCGCTTGTTTTTCTTTAAGCAACAACTAAGTTGATCATCAAAATGTTGAAGTAATCTCTACCTTGAAAACCCTAAGCTTTGTGTAAAGGAAAGCTCTTCTAGATCTCACAAGAGATTTACATAAAATAGAAAAGTATGAGCAACAATACAACAGGAGCAACTCCCAAAACGTGGCTAAGGTTTTGCCTTATATACCTAGGGCAAAAACATAAAACCCTAAACGTTTAATGAGATAGAGTTGAGTTGGAAATTCTGCAGAAAACACAATCTGGCTGACTTTCGATCGATTGAGTCTGTCCTTCAATTGATCGAGCCAGGCCAAAATGCACTAATATATCTGCAGCCTCTCGATTCCAATTTTACATGAATTACACAACTTTGAGCAAGCCTAAACACGAATAAACATATTATTTTGATCATGGTTTGCCAACATTACACATTAGAGTTCTAAATACATAAAATCCTAAGTCTTTAGAACCTAACAAACTCCCCCTTTGGCAATCCGTGACAAAACACAAATTAAAAACTCAAAGTTTACAAATAAAAGCCCTTTACAAAAATAATGCTCATAAATATAAAATTCAATCCTAACTACTATCCATCAGTTGCAAGTGCAGACAGCAGCAAAATCGAATCAACCTGTATATTCCTGAAACACTCAACAAACGCATAAACGCATGTGTGACAGAAAAACGGTAAAACAACAGATATGTAAACTAACTCTCCTCCTAAGTTAGATACACCAAAAATAAAAGCATTCTTGAAAGTTCACACAACACATAATAAAAACATATATCAATGAAAAACTCATAAATATAAATCAATAAGTAGTGAACACATGAATCAAGAATCATATATAAAAAACAATGTATTTCCCAACAAGAATAGCCAAAAAACAAAAGAAAGTATATACAGTGAAGCATCTAGATACAATCTAATATCAAATATCTCCACTAGCTCCGCAAAAACAAAAGAAAAACTCCCCCTAACTACAAAAACTCCTCTACAAGTCTCAAAACTCTACTCCCCTTTTTTGAGATGGAATGCCAAAGGACAATCATATGCCATCATCAAAAGGAGGTGGTGAGGGTGAACGAAGATGTGCCAAGTCAGCTCTCAAAGCACGTAGCTCATCAAGCAAGTCCACCAAAATCTGACCATGAGCCGTCTGAACAGTCATGACAGTCTCCAAGGTACGATGAACATTGAAGTCATCTGAAGGAGGTGGAGGAACAGCAGCAATAGCACCAGCACCAGCAGAATCATGAACAGCCTCACCAGCAGGACCTGTAGAAGAAGGAGGAGGATGTGCGGTACCAGAAGGCTTAGACCTAGGGTGTTTAGAGCCAGCTCGAAGATGAGGAGCCTTTTGTCTAAGAAAAGACGTACCTATGGGAGCAATAACATGGACAGGCTCAGAAGAAGGGAAATCATCTAGACCAAGATGAAGCAAAATCCTATGAATAAAAACAGGATGAACAAGAGCATAGGCAGAAGATGAACAAGAGCATAGGCAGAAGACGAACTCCTATAAATTTCGTTCAAAGAACGAAAAAACAAATGAGGAAAACTCATAGGAGCATCGGTAACTAAAACGTACAAAAAGACACACCACTCAAGAGGAATGGTGTGAAGATGAGAGATAAGCCAGATAGAATGACACGCTATCCTAAGAAAAAGATAGACAGTCTCAGGAAGCTTAGCAAAAGTGATCTGAGGATCAAAACCCCATTGGATAGAAGACCCAGTGATGTATAACATGACATCATCCAAGAGTGGATACTCGTCATTTGGGTAAACAGGGTGCTGGACCAAAGGTACTCCTAGAGCATCAGCCACTACATTAGGAGTAATGACGTATACTCTACACCTCGTATCCAACTCTTTACTAAAGTGTTGGAATCATAGATGCGGATGGAGATGTTCGAAAAGAACTCTCTAATTAGGGTAGCTGGAGGAGGAGGATCAGAAATATCCAACAAAAGTAACCAGCCCCGACGCTCAAAATTGCCTTAATGGCAGGATCTAACTCATCTAACACAACAGAATGCTCAGCCTAAATTTTCCTCTTAAGATTCATCTTTTCAAAGGTCTCTTGGTTTTTCTCACTTGAAAATCTCTCACGGTCAAAGGAAGGTGGGGGAGGAGAAAGTGAGGGAACAGACCTATGAGCTCTAGTCTTCCTAGGCATAATGCTAAGAAAAGGACAGAGACACACAGAAGAACCAAAAGAACAAAAAACAAAACAAGAATCCAAGGGCAGACAGCAAATTAGCATAAAAAAAATAGAATAAAAATCTATATGATGCATGAACAATTAAAATGTTATGATACATGCTCTAATGCTGTAAAAATTAAGTTCAATTAAAGTTCAGATTAACAAAATTGGCTTGAGCATAGGGTTTCTAACAAAAACCCAAAATTGAAAAACCACTTGTTGAAATTTTTAAACAAATTGATGAATTTAGCATCTCATAACACAACTCACAGATTATAATGCTTAATTACTTCAAAACAACAAGCCAATTTCATTAATTTCACTCTAATTGAACAAAATCCCCAATTCGGATTCAAAACAAGCCCTAGAATTTTTAATTTTTCACAAAACCTCAAATTGATCAAATTAACCAACATAGATCATGATTATATCAAGTCCCCACAAAAACCCATTGATCAATTTCATAAAATAAGGCGTGAATCATCAAAAACCCCCAAAAAGATGCAAAGTCCGAAAATATCCCTTAAATGCATGGATTTATGCATGAAACATGAAAATAAATTCAAAAGGAAGGGCAAAATAGTCTTACCGGCTTGAGATGACAAAAACCTTGCAAAAGATTCGGAGAAAAAAGACAAAAACTTGATGATTGTGCCTTGCCTAGTCGGAGAGAGAGAGAAAAAGGTTTTGAAACTATTTGAAAATTGTTTTGAACAAGTCAAAACTGAGTTTTTAAAAAACCTGATTCGCGATCTTCGATTGATCGTATATTACATTCGATCGATCGAAGTGCCCCGAGACTCATAAAACATTTTAAGAACATTTTCGATCGATCGAAAAATAGATTGGATCGATCGAAATAGGCAGAGGCTCACAAAAATTTTGAGAGAAATCACAATTTTTGAAAGACCAGCACATTTTGGCACAAACTCCTCAAAGCATTAAAAATTGTTGAACAAAATGCATGAGTATGAGATGAAATGCTTTCTCAAAAACCCAATATTTTAAACCCAATTTCTCAAAACAAATTTTCAACCATTCTCCCTTTAGAATTCTCAAGCAATAAATATGTTGAGCATAATTCTCAAGATATTTTCAAACTTGGTTAGTCAGACCAAAAACACACACAATAATATGTACAGTGTTTAGCAAAGAGTAACTTGTGTAGTGTGTGCTACTAGCAAAAGCTTGAGATATATGTGAGGTGATATGTGAATAGCAATCAAACACAAAGTCTACAAAATTCATCACATAGAATTTAAAATAGACTATCACCAAAAGAGTTACATCCTATAACTCTCACATCTCCTAGAACAAAAACTTGCAATCATGTAAGTTTCTTGAATTTTTGCCTCATAATATACACACCAATTTTAATTATGTGATTTGGCATCAAGCCTAATAGTACATACCAATTTTAAGCATTAAGCAATTAAACCGAGGCTACACCTTATGTTCTTTTTGTGCATGTGCTACACTTTCTTGAGCACAAAATCTTATGATATGCACTAAGGTGGTCATGATTGGCTAGTGAATAATGGTGAGATAGTTATTTATGCCTTTCTCAAAAGGATCAATTCCGACAGTTAAATAACATGTGACTTCAAAATTAAGACAAAGTGATTAATGACCACAAACATCTTTCCCACATAACATGCACTACAAAACTTTAACTAGTAAAGTGCAATGAATAAGCTCATCAAAGTTAAATAAGGTACACAAGACATGTTATGTGTAAATAGATTGACCAACTTTGTTTTTCAAAAACCAAGAAAAATAATGTCAAACACAATTTTGCTTCCCTTTTTATTTTATTTTATTTTATTTTATTTTATTTTATTAAAAAGGAAAAACAAAAAAAAAGTCCTAGAATGAAATGCATGAATGAGAGAGTTTGGAATTCCGTTGAGTACGGATGAGAGAAGCCCACTACTTCTGTGAGTGAGTGGTAGACTTCTCAAAAAGAAGTAGCTGCATTTAATAGCAAAACTATGAATGCCATCTTTAATGTTGTTTCTATGGAGGAATTTAAGAGAATCTCAAATGTTGAGGTTGTTTATACTGCTTGGAAAATCCTCCAAACTGTGCATGAAGTCACAAAGGCTGTCAAAATAAATAAGTTGCAGCAATTAACTTCTAGGCTTGAAAGCATTAGAATGTCTGATGATGAATCCTTTGATGAATTTTATGCCAAACTGAATGATATTATTAATTCTGCTTTTAATTTGAGTGAAATCTATGATCAACCTAAAATTGTTAGGAAGATTCTTAGATCTTTGACTGAGGACTTTAGAACCAAAGTGACTGCCATTACTGAGAGCAAGGATGTGGACTCCATCTTTGTTGATGAACTTGTAGGATCTTTTCAATCCTATGAGTTTGACCTACCCAAAACTAACAAATCCAAGTCAATGGCTCTTAAGTCTATTAATGATGTTGAGGTTGGTGGATTTGATGATGAGCTTTCTGCTACAGAGATTGCTTACCTTGCCAAGAACTTTAGAAACTTTCTTAGGAATACTAACAGAAGGGCAAAGAATACAAACACTGCTGAACCTATAAATTTTAGGAAGAATAATCCCATTAAGGTTAGCAGCTCTGATACCACTTGTTAAGTTTTTAGATCCCTTAAAACAACAATTGGATTAACCTAGTTAATAGCTAAATGATTAACTTAGTCAAATTATGCAATTTTAGGTTATCATAATCATACAATCATATCAAGAATATATAAAGCAGCGGAAAAATAAAAAACACAAGATATGATGATTCAGGAAACCACACGGTAAAAACCTGAGGAGGATTTGACCTAGCTATCCTCAAGGTAAACCTGAATCCACTATGAAAGAATCGAAGTTCATACAAAAGGACTTACAAGCTCCCCGCTTGACTTCCTAATGTTACCCACCAGTAGAACTTACTGACAAGACCACGTGCAAACTCCGAATCCACGGACTCCTTCTTTCTTGAATTCTCCAATAAGATACAAGTTCCCCGCTTGTTTTTCTTTAAGCTCCAATGACAGCAACTGAGTTGATCATCAAGATGTTGAAGTAATCTCTACCTTGAAAACCCTAAACTTTGTGTAAAGGAAAGCTCCTCTAGATCACACAAGAGATTTACACAAAACAGAAAAGTATGAACAACAATACAACAGGAGTAACTCCAAAAATGTGGCTAGGGTTTTACCTTATATACCTAGGGCAAAAACATAAAACCCTAAACGTTTAATGAGATAGGGCTGAGTTGGAAATTCTACAGAAAACGCAATCTGGTCGCCTTTCGATCAATCGAGTCTGTCCTTCGATCAATCGAGCCAGGCTGAAATGCACTAATACATCTGTAGCCTCTCGATTCCAACTTTACATGAATTACACAACTTTGAGCAAGCCTAAACACTAATAAACATATTGTTTTGATCATGGTTTGCCAACATTACACATTAGAGTTCTAAATACATAAAATCCTAAATTTTTAGAACCTAACAATAGTGATGGCAGTGATGATGATAACCATGATGGGGGTGAATTTTTCAATTTTTATGATAGTGATGATCAAATTTTTAACAATGAGGATGAGCCAACTAAGGTGGATGCAATTGATCAAACTTTTAATGCTGATGTTGCTTCTTCCCAAATGGGTTCAAGGAGAATAGGTAAAGAACCTATTATTGAGTACCCACATAAGGTGGTTATTATAAGTGATGACAGTGATAGTGAAGGTGGGGGAAGTGGGCTAGATGATGAGGTTATTATGGACCATGGTGTTAGGGACTTTGTTGAAGACAGTAGTGACAGTTGGGATGGTAAGGATGATGATGATGATGTTGAACTAGGCCAAATGGGTGCTAGTGTAATGAACTCTGATTATAAGAGTGAGAAATTGCACAGTTTGGTGGAATCATCATTTGATGATGAGCTTGGGTATGACAGTGATGATGATGCTGAGGATGGTAGAAGTACACGTGTGGGAAATGGTAAGGGACAGAAAAATGAGGAAATGAAGAAGTTCCCTGTGTTTAAGCCAGTGGCTAAGGCAGAGCATATTTCTTTTGAAAAAGATATACTGTTTACAACACCCAAGCAATTCAAGGAAGCTATAACAGAATATGCAGTTCATGGTGGATGGGGCATCAAATTTGTAAAAAATGACCTGCAAAGGGTAAGAGCTGTCTGCCAAGAAAACTGTAAGTTTGTTGCCTATCTAGCAAAGGTACCAAGGGAGAGGAGCTACCAACTAAAGACATTGGATTTGGAACATACATGCTCTAGATCTTTTAAGAACCGTAGGTGTACTTCATCATACATTGGGAAGAAGTTGATGAAGAAGGTGAAAAGACAACCCAACATGAAGCTGAGAGACATCCAAAAAGCTATCCATGACAAGTATACCATAAACATAAGTGCAGGAAAAGCAAGAAGGGCTAGGGATAAGGCTAGAGAATATGTGGATGGGGCTTATACACAACAGTAAAACCAGCTGTGGGAGTACTGTGAGGAATTAAGGAGGTCTAGTCCTGCCAGTACAAGACTTATGAAGGTACATACCTTCAATGATGGTGATTTAGCAGTTGAATCTGACTTGGTGTTTGGAGTGCCTTATTTTGAGAGGCTATACATATGTTTAGAGGGATGCAAGAAGGGGTTTCTGGCTGGATGCAGGCCATTCATTGGGTTGGATGCCTACCATTTGAAAAACAAGTCAGGGGGGCAATTGATTACTACAGTATGCAGAGATCCTAATGAAGAGTATTTTCCACTTGCATATGCAATGGTAGAGGCTGAAACCAAGGACTCTTGGACTTGCTTCATCAATCTGTTACTTATAGACATAGGCCAGAATAGGAGATTGGTGTTTATGTCAGACCAGCAAAAGGTGTGTAGTTAATTCTCCATTGGTTGTTTTAATTTGTATTTAGTCATTGTAATTTTGGTCCACTAACTTCACATCCTTACCTGTGATACTATTTGTGACAGGGGTTGGTACAAACATTCATTGACAACTAACCACAGTATGAACACAGGATTTGCTGCAGGCACCTCTATAACAATTTCAGGAAGGACCATCTTGGTGTTTTGATCAGAGATATGTTTTGGAGGGCAGCCAAGGCAACTTACAAACAAGAGTTTGATAGGGTGATGGATGAGCTGGAGGAGATTGATGCTGATGCACACAGGTGGTTGGATTCTCACTCAACAACAAAATGGGCCAGACACATGTTTAGTGAGGATGGCTTGACTGACACCATACTCAATAATATGTGTGAGAGCTTCAACAGCAAGATTCTTAAATTCATATCTAAGCCCATAATTAGCATGGTATGAGTATTTATGATCACCCACAGTTAATTATAGTGATTGTTTGGTACTGTTTATGGCATTTGTTGTAATTAATATATAATGTTTCATTATATTTGTATGTGGTTGTAGCTTGAGTGCATCAGGCTATATCTAATGACTAGGTTCCAAGAGAACAGAGAGAAGGGTGTGAGGCTAGAGTCAGATATTTGTGCCAAGGTGATGAAAAGGTTGCACAAGGAAAAGCTGGCAGCCAATAGGTTGTTAGCTTGCTGGGCAGGACAGACACAATTTGAAGTGAAAAATGGTCTGCAGAGTTTCACTGTTGACTTGGCCACAGCACACTGCAGTTGTAGGAAGTGGAACATAACTGGCATACCATGTGCTCATGCAATTTCCTGCATATTTTTCAACAGACAAGATGCTAAGCAGTATGTTCACCCCTGTTACCATGTATCTACATACAGAGCATGCTACGAGCCAATCATAGCACCAATCAATTGGCAGAATATGTGGAGACCAAGTGATGTGACCCCAGTTCAGCCCCCTATCAAAAGAAGACCACCTAGCAGGCCTAAGAAGAAGAGAGCAAGGGAACCTAATGAGACAACAAGTGGTAAGAGAGCTGGCATATCTAAGCAGTGTAAGACTTATGGTAAATTAGGGCACAATAGGAGAAGTTGCAAGGGTGAGATTGGAGGGAACTCTTTACTGTCAGGCACCACAAACAAAACCAGCACATATAAGAAGGTAATAAAGTGACATTATGCTGAAACATTTGCTATTCAATACTTACTATTAACCTTGTCTGTGAATTTCTTATTTGTAGACTAGCAAAAACAGAAGTGCTCCATCACAAGTTAGCTCAGCCTTAGCCACACCATTTGCACCACACCAAGCTGCCATGCATAGCCCATCCACCCCAAATGCACCACACCAATCAAGTGCACATCATAGCTCCAACAACAGCAACCTAACCTCAAGGCAGAAAAAGAAAAGGGTGGTCACATCAGAGACTCTGAAGGCTTCTAAGAATGCATCCAGATACATGGAAGCAATCAAACATACTGGAAGTCAATCATCTGTGTAGGGTCCAAGGAACCTTGTCTGTGGATTTCTTGTTTGTAGACTAGCAAAACCAGAATTGCTCCATCACAGGCTAGGCCAGCCTCAGCCACAACATTTGCACCATACCAGGCTGCCATGCATAGCCCATCCACCCCAAATGCACCACACCAGTCAAGTGCACATCACAGCTCCAACAACAGCAACCCAACCTCAAGGCAAAAAAAGAAAAGGGTGGTCACATCAGAGACTCTAAAGGCTTCTAAGAATGCATCCAGATACATGGAAGCAATCAAACATGTTGGAAGTCAATCATCTGTGTAGGGTCCAAGGAAATGAAGAGAGCAAGAAGTAGATTTTTCATTTTGTTGATGAGGGTCACTTATTTTGTGTCTTTATGGTGATTGCCTTACTATGGAACAAGTTAGATATTTTGGCTTAACTATTGTAGTTGAACTATGTAATTATGGCCACTATGGTTGTTAGTGTTGTAGTTGAACTATATAATTATGGTGACTGTAATTATGGTGATTGTGGTTGTTAGCAGTCAATGATAAGTTGAAGATGTGTTTCTATTCAATTTGTGTTGTTTAGTTTAACATTGAATCTTGTGTCATTTAATGTTGGTACTGACATCAATGACAGGCAATTAATGTATTTGTATTGATACATTTTCTGCAAAACAGAATTTTCTTCAAAACAGGTACATTTCCAGGTACAAAACAACAATAGTATGGTTAATACATTTTCTGCAATAGTTTTATTCATTTCATTCACATGGTGGAATCCATAGATAGATGCATTCAAATCAGAATTTATATTTGTATCTTGAACAAAAACTGTATTCATTTCATAGGGAAGTGGGTTACATTGATATGAGCTGTCTGGCAGGAGCACAAAATTACCAGGAGGTAATACATGCCTAAACACATCTCATATAAAAATTGTACACACTACCAGCTTAACATAAACCAAAATTGCCTTAATAATTCTCATAACAACAATCATTACCCTACATACATCTAAACTGTCTAAACTATCAGCCCTGTTAACAATATTGATAACAATAGCAGCAGCATAGTAGCAGCACAGCAGTAGCAGTACAGCAGCAGTAGCACACAGCAGCAGTAGCACAGAGCAACACAGCAGCAACACATAGCAGCAGCAGCAGCACATAGCAGCAGCAATAGCACACAGCAGTAGCAGCACACCAGCAGCGGCACACAGCAGCAGCACACAGTAGCACAGCTGCAGTAGCACACAGCTGGAAAGCTGCACAGCTGCACAGCTGCACACAGCAGCAACAGCACAGTAGTAGCAGCACACAGCAGCAGCAGCAGAGCACACTAGCATCATCAGCAGAGCACACCAACAGCAGTGAAAAATGGCCACAGTAGCAGAGCACACCAGCAGCAATTTACTCACCCCTACACTACATACATTACCTAAACAAACACTACATACATTACCTACATTACCTAACCAAACACAAAACTACACACATCAGAATTAACAATGCCACAGCCATAACTAAAAACTTCTCCCTCTTCTTGCAGCTTGCAACCTCAGCCTCAAGTGTGATGATCCTCTGCCTTTGCTGTGGGATAAGCACCTTACCACGAGCACATATCTCATCGTCATGCCATTGGAAGAACCTACACTTACGCCCCACCTGAAATGCAAATAATGCTCAGAAAATCAAAAACCATAAACTATTGCAGCAACAAATTGAATCAAAATACTGAAATTAATTAATGTAGTAATCAATAATTCTCCAATTACTGAATTAGTGAATTAATTAATGTAGTAATTAATAATTCTCCAATTCTCCAATCAATAATTCTCCAATTAATGAAAACCCACAAACTATTGCAGCAGCAGCACAGCACACAGTTTTTCTTTACACTAACTACTAGTACTATTCTTTGACAATATTGCAAGTAAAGATCAATATTACTAACTACTTGGCCATCCAATTAGAGGAATGCTCCATCTATGACCATCAATTTTTTTAGCATCCAATAAAATCCAGTTATTCACTTAATAAGCTATTCATGAACAACATCCACAGATACAACAGAGTGTCTATTGGTAATAGTACTCTATTCAATTTGGAGGAATTTTTTTTTTTTTTTTTTTTTAAAGAAAACGATAATCATTTCATACTCTATTCAAGATATTTTTTTTTTAAAAAATGAAAACGAAAATCCTTCTCTTTAAATATCTCTATCAAAACGAAAAATATAGTATCACAACGAAAATCCTTCTTTTTCCGAGAATGCATGCGTAAAAAAAGCAAGGAATTGTTTTGTTTTTTAGAACCATCACATTTTGAATCAACTTACCCAGTAGTTTGGACAGCCGTATAATCTTCTGCCAGGATTGTTTGATGTCCATGACACAACTATGACAGGTTTTTTATTACAGTAGCACCTCATTGGTGCTCTCCTCCTGACGCTGGAACCTGATGAACAGGTTGCTTCCATTCTGGTCTGGGCTTTGAGGAATAGCTGTGTGGCTGGAGGTGAGGAATGTTTTTTGTTGTTAGTTAGGGTTTTGATTTGGGGATTTTGGGTTTTCTCATTTCTCTCATTTCTGGTACTGATTAACGTGGTAATGGTGTTCACGTGAGTGCTGTGTGCGAGTAAGTTGGGCGGGAAGGCCACGCGTGCTAAAACAGCTTGCCACAGTGTAATTTTTATTATTATAAAATGATTCACAGTTCTTTCCGTTAGCCACGTCAGCTCTCCCCGTTAGTTGATGGATGGTAGGGACTAAAATGTGGGGCGTTAATTGTTTTTGGGACTTTAAAGTGGTAAAAAAAAAATATAGGGACCAAAATAGAAAAAGGTGCAAAATATAAGGACTAAAAGTACATTTACACCTATTTGATATGCATTTCTCGTTTATTTGATGGATTACAATTAATTTCTGTGACAAGGAAATGATTTCTTTGCCTCTTGTCGTTTGATACAGTTTATTTTGTTAAAATTTACTAAAAAGTATAGTAAGATCTATAAATTGTAGCAAATATAAACTAAATAGTAAAATAAGTTGACTTTTTAAGCCAGCCTGCAACCTTATTAAGGTAAAAAATGGCTAAATGTTATTTTTTTTCAAAAAAAAAAAAAAAAAATGCTAAATGTAAATGGGAGCTTCAGTAATTTTTATACACAAGATTACTTTTCAGCAAGGGTGCTACATAACATCCCATATGGAAGTGTTCTTTAACACTTGAATGGTGGAAGTATTTTCACTTTTTAGTAGTTGAAAATTCATATTGGATTCCTTATTATCGTTGTAGGCTTGCTGCACATTAGGTTTTCATTGTGAGTGGCACTCTCGCTCATGGAAAAATATTGTTTCACACTCATTATACATCTACTGTTTTACACAATATCCATAATTGATGCACAAATATTCACATTTAAAACACTTAAGTGGATGTGAGAGAAGATTCTCATAAAAAATGGATGTGAGAGAATCCATACCCATGAGTTTTTATTTTTTTATGCAAAAATGCATGCGTGACATTCTTGGCCTGCAGGTACTCTAATATGAAGTATGTGTTTCTACCCTTTCAGTCAAAAAAAAACATATGAAGTATGTGCTTATGCTTACTTCCTACCAAAATCAAATTGCCAAAACTTGTGGCTTCCTTTAAAGAAAGCATTGCCTCCAAAAGGCCATTGAACTTCATTGCAGTCTACCAAACGACCATGAACCCTTAAAATTTACAATTTTTTGAATGATTCGCAACTCCACTAGAAAAGTCATGCACTAGCTGTGTTTATGTGGTGCAAAAATATATAGTAGTTTTTTGTTCTTACCAGTCAAGCTTTGCCAACTCAGCCCTCCAGGCCTCTTCCTCTATGGCCTTCTATTCCCAGGAAAACCATGGAGTATTGAGAGATGCTTTTGGCCTTTGAGATGCATCTTAAATGAAGACTCATCTATGCACCAAATATTACAAACCTTGCACCACTTTCTCTGCTTTACAATTTGCCCTCCACCTTCCCTTGCAAGCTCCAACTTTTGTAGCTTAGACATGTGCTGTTTACCTTCTAAGTGTTGCTGGAGTGCATCATCATCCATGCACCAAACATTACAAAATTCACACTTCTTTCGCTCGCTCCTTACCTCAGCTACTTCAGCACCATCCTTCCTGCCAAATTTCAATTCTCCTACTATAGCCCTATGCTTGTAACCTCTTATGTGTGATTTATAAGTGACAGCACTAGAGCAAGGCACTTGGCAGACCTTGCAAAAAAAGGGATCCGTTGGATTTTCAAGTGGATGACTAATGTAAATTGGGTGCCGCTGTTGATGTGGCAGGCATTGTTTGCTGAAAGTTGGTGCAACTTGCAAGCCGTTTAAATCCTGATAGACTAGGAATTGGCCGTGGCTGTTGATGTGGTAGGAATTCTTTGCCGCTAGTTGGTTCAAGCCGCTTCAATCCTGATAGACCAGGACTTGGACTTCTATTAAGCCTTGGACTTGGACTCAAACTTGAACTTGAAGCCTGTACCTGGTTTGAGGAAATATTGTAGGTCAGCAGATACCAATAAAAAACAGAACCAGTGAATGAAGCACCAGCAGTTGGTCCATCAATATATACAAGGTTCTGAATACAATAAAGAATGGGTGCTGCATTCCAATGGCTTCGGCAATAATCTTTTATTTTTTATTTTTTAAAGAGAGAACACTGAAATGCTCAGAGACTATTTTCCATATGGGTGTGTGCGTCCCAAACCCAACTCAAAAGGAATACTCTAACCATCAAGGTAGTGTAGGCATTTATAAAGTCAACATCCTTCTCACTTCTTAACAAAATGAGACTAAAGTTCACACGGGAGGGGGGAAAAGCCCATTTTTATTACATTTTTTTGCTAATTAATCAATTGAGTATGAAGGGCTGAAAGGCTTTAATGGTATGAATCCCAAGCCCGCCTCAAAAGGACTACTATAAGTCTATAACCCTAGCTTAGACATTTATAATTATAGCCCCAAATGATAAAAGCTTTGTTGTTGTATCAAAAGAATGATAAGTTTAAAGGGTGAATGTAACTACCATTAAGTATATTCAATCAATATAATCAAGGTGCAAAAACCACAAGGGGTCAGAAGGTGAGTGTTATAAATGAAGCAATCCAAGCTAATTATTAATCACTTGGATACTTCTCTAGTTACAAGAAAATAATCAGTTATATCGTGCTACCTGCCTAACAAGAAATAAGCGATTCTCTTACCTCAGCCTCTGGCTGGTTACCATTATACTCACCCCTTTCCAGTCTATAACGCATATAACCACCCTTCTCAAGACTCTCTCCACTTGGCTACAAAGCTTTGATGCTCTTCCATCAATCATCTGGCTAGTTATCACTATCACTGACCCTGGGAATCCTTCTAACAAAAATAACTTTCCTCGTATATGTCAACCAAGAGAAAAGAACAGCATTTATTAACACTTGTGTATCTGCACTTCAACTTCATTTGTCATGTCCAGAAAGTTTTTCATTAAAAAGTCACCATGGGATTAATGAGAGAATGTTGGATATTGATGAGAAACCCTGCCCAACATATATTTATTACTCAACTCACCTAATCCTTGAACCCAAATAAATTGGGGTTGGCTTGGCCATGGATTCTCACCAACTAGTTCAACTGCATGTATTCTTTTCCACCACTCTATTCTACTTAGAAGCATTCTCTTTTTCACCTCTCTAATTAAGATATCCTTCTTCATTACTTCTATTCATGTTATTTTAAATCTCCCTTTACCTCTATTCACTCCTACTTTAGTAAAATAACTCTTTCTCACTAGCGTATTAAATGGACTCTGTTGCCGATGATCAAATCATCTTAAAGGACTTTTCCTCTTTTTACTTTTTTTTTCGATAGGATCCCCCTCAACTTTTGGAAAAAATTACTTAATTCCTTATCTTTCCTAGTATTTCCATTTATCCAACTTTACAATCTCATTTTCGCTTCATTAATTTTATGAACATGTTGCTTTTTAAACAACCAAAATTCTATACCATAAAGCATAACTGGTTTTATAGTAATCTACAGAATTTTACCTTTAACTTAATAGGTATTCTAAAGTCATTTAGTACTCCCAATACACTTCTCCACCTTATTTACCGTACTCTTATTCTTATAGTGATCATTATAAAATTTTGTATCATGCATCACTGACAGTAAAAGTCGATTAAAACCTGTGATGAAGATGCATGCCACACATTCCTCAGGCCTTCAACTTGTCCAAGGCAAAAAGTCAGACAAACACAATTATCACATAAATAGTTCGTGGGAAGGGAATGTGAAAGTCAAATCAGAGACTTGTGAAGGTAAGTAAGTGTTATTTGAGACCTATTAAAAAAAGTTAAGTTCTATTTGAGAAATCACAGGAGCTGTCAACATATTGGTCTGACAACAAAACACACTTGGTTTTGCATGCAATGTAGTCGTCAATGCTCAAACATCAGACTGCAATGAACAACACCCATTTGACAAAAGTCTACTAGACATGCACACTTTGTTAATTGAATTTGTTTTATGAGATTGAAACACAATATTGGGTCACAATTAAGTTTGCAAGCAACTACTACTTATAAAAAAGATTCTATGAACTGAAAGGAATATGGAATAAAACACAGAATTTCACACAAAAATATCCAAATTTAGTGAAACATGATACTAAGAACTCATTAGGCCATCATTGTCGTCATCAATTACAACATACTGCATCGATGAAAATATGACATATCCTCACCAGAAATGGATCGATACCAGTCTTCCTCTGATATGCCAGCTCCTGTTTGATCGCTAGCTCCACTGGCATTATGTCTTCCCTCCTATCATCACCCATTTTCCTTTTTAGCTGTAACCTCTGCAATATTTGACCTGTAAGTTCCCTATTGGCGCACTCACATTATAGATCAAACTTAGGATGGTGTCCAAGCAGCACAGCTCCAAATTTGAATATGGAAAAAAAGAAAAAAGAAAAACAGCAATTTAATTACCTAAATTTGATATTTAAAACCAAGCTAGGAATTGTTTCAAATGATTATACTGTAAGATTCACTGAGTTGAAGGTTGTATCAGAAAATGATGTTAATCAAAAGATAGTCCTAGGTACAGAACACAGTTAATTGAAATCACACAATAAATCCAACTTGAAATGAGGAATTATATACGTATCGGGGCATCTCATAAATTAGTAAACAGAGGGTATTCTTCATACTAAGTATCATTAAACCTAAGAGAGAAACAAGCATACAAGTCAAAAATCATATCCTCTTTGTGCAGCACTTGTTCACTAGTAATTACTAATTACTAACTACCACTGTACATAAACAATAACATTAAGGGTAAATTACATTTTAAACCCTATAATTTAGTGGGTGTAACAAATTAAACCCTATAGTTTCAAAAAGTAGCAAATTAAATCCCACCCATTTGAGTTGAATTACAAAGTGTTTAGAATTTAATACTGGTTTAGACTTGAGGGTTTAATTTGTTACTTTTTGAAAACCCCAGGACTTAATTTGTAACTTTTGAAACTATAGCATTTAATTTGTTACACTCTTAAATCATAGAACATAAAATGTAATTTTCCCTAGAACTAATATGGGAAAACACAAAATGAAGCCCTTAAAACTACCCATAATGTGCATTGGGTTATAAAATATATGGCTTTCAAAAAAATCAAAACACCCGCATAGCCAAAAGTTGTGTAGCCATGAAAGAATACAAAACCAAGCACAAAGTTAACAATAACACAGCCAAAAGACACCCAAGAAAAAAAGAAAAAAAAGAAAAAAAAAGAGCAACTTGATAATAATCTCTTACAAGAATTTATTTATCAATAAATAAGAGTGAGAGCATTAGATTGAAGCTCAGTTTCCAGGAAAATCAAATCCAATAAAAAGTGGGAAAATGTAAAAATATGGTCATACATGATACATGCAGAGTGAGTGATCATTTTTAAACTAAGAAAACCATAAACAACCCAAGTAATAATAATAAGAGTACATTACGTTTTTATTAGGAAATTTAATAATGGCAAAAATGGGAGACCATAAACGAAGAAGCTCATGTTAGAGAAACAAAAATATTAGAGAAAGAGAAAATGTTTACCAAGTTGATAGTTTGAGAAATGAGGAAGGACTAGTAATTTGTTTGGAGCAGCGAGGTGATCATCAGTGTCACATTTGTTACCATTTGGTTGAAGTTCAGGAGTCGGAAGGGCATCTCTCAGTGAAGAGAAAGTGTGCAGTGGCACATTGAAATAGTGTCCTACTTTCTCTGCAAAGTAAAAAAAAACCAAAAATGAGTGTGTTTTTTTAGTCTAAAAATAACCATAAAATAAAATTTTAAAACAAAAATAAGGCAGTTTTGGGAATGAGTGTGTCACATGGAATTGTTTTATAAGATAAAAAGTGGGTGTTTTGGGAATAATTATAAACTAGCTTTTTTGTTTATTTTAGGTATTGTAATCTCATATTACTTTTTGTTGTCTCAGTTTTATTTTATGTATTGTTGTCTCAGTTATATTTTAAATAATTAATCTAACTTTCAGCATTTTGAAAATGAACTAGTTTTTAGAAATTTTTTTTTTTATCTTACATTATGCAAATAAGTTACTAAAAATAGGCAATTTTCTAACGAACATTAAATATTTATGACAAGCTTATGTGGCATTTATAACGCAAAATATGAATGAAAGGACTGCTGATGCAAATGAAATATATGTTCTAGGAGGTGAAATTTAAATTCTGAAACTTCAATACATAAAATCTAAAGATCCCTAAATTATATGGTTTTACTTATTTATCTAAATGTATGCATTAACATCTAGACTTGTTGAGACTAACCTAACTTTGATTTTACAAGTCAAATTGTCACTCTAGACTCTAGAGTTTCATGTTGATCACATCTTGCGTATTTTGTTGTGTTTTTGATTAATTGACTTCTCTCATTTGAACTCAATTTATTTCACCTTGGTGGAAACTTTTTCAGCCCAAACCTAATTTATCTTAACTCAAAACCTTTGGTTGTCAATGCTTTCCTTTACTGTTTTTATTAAAGTGTTTTCCTTTACTTTAGACCATACAACAATCACAAACGGGGATACTGGGCTTTTGCCCCCATTTTTTAAAAAATCTAGCACAATGTCTCTATTTTGAAACCATTTAGGCCCGTATCTCTGTTTTAGTACTCAATTTTTAAAAAAATCGAGTTACAAGTGGAACTCGACATTGCTAATGTTGAGTTCTATGCATATTTTGCCACTTAATTTTTAAAAAAAAAATTATGTGAAATTCGACTTTGCTAAGTCGAGTTTCAATTAAAAATTTACATATAACTTGATTTTGAGGATATCGAGTTTTATACTTAACTTGATGTTGTTAAAATCAAGTTTCAAAAACATGGATACAGACCTAAATAGTTTCAAAATAGAGACATATTACTGTTATTTTTGCAAAATAAGGGCAAAAGCCCAATATCCCCACCACAAAGTTGAAACAAGCACCCAAAAAAAAAAAACATCTTCTTAGGTTATCTAACTTAATGAGCTTGCATCTTTGCTTGGAACTACAAATTGATCATATCTTTGTCTAGAGACATATATACCTTGTTTAATGAGCATGTATTTCCCTAATCCACTTTGCAATATGTCTGTCACTTACCATCTTCTTCTTCACCTACTTTTGATGCTTCATCTTGGCTTGCTTCTCCTCTGTACCTTCATTCTTTCTCTTAAGTTCTTCACCCTCTTCACTTTTTACTTCTAATTCATAGCTCATTTCAACTTCACCTTCTACTACTCAACCAATCCCTACTCCAATAATACCTCAAACTTAGCCACAACATTCTCCTAACATTCATGCTATGTCAAGTAGGTCTAAGAGTGGGATGTTTAAGCAAAAGCAATGCCTTATATCTCACATTGATTACACTTTAATGGAACTAGTTTCATTTAAGATTTCGTATCAGCAGTTTCCACAGTGGTGCCAGGCCATGTCAGATGAATACTCAGCTTTACAAAGACAACATACATGAACTCTTGTACTTTCACTAGTTGATAGAAAATATTGTGATATAAAAATGGGTCTATAAAACACAATAGTGATGGATCCATAGCTAGGTACAAGGCCAGTTTGATAGCAAAGGGATTCTATGAACAAGAAGGCATAGACTTTGAAGACACAATCAATCCAACTGTTAAACCCCCAACAATTCGACTAATTCTACCTTGGCAGTTTAATTCATTGGCCTATCAAACAGTTGTATGTTAGTAATGCTTTCCTAAATGGATTGGTCTGAGAAGATGTTTACATTGCATAACCTCCAACTTATGTTGATCCTCAATTCCCTCACCATGTCTACAAATTACAAAAATAATCTATGACCTTAAACAAGCCCGCGGCAGAGCCTAGTTTGAAAGGTTTATGCTTGTTTAGCAAGCTCTCATGCAAAACAGCATGCAGCTCAATTCAAGTGTTGTTTTCTATCAGGATCACACATGGCAGGTTGTATTGTCAAAAGCCTCTATACTACAAGTCATGGTCTTAGAGCACTGTAATATACTATTAATGAAACAGTGTGTTTTGAAGCTAAGTTGGTGGAGTCAATTCGAGCAGTTTATTAGTAGAATTACTATGCAATGGCTAGCAGTTGCTATAGACAATTACTCTGCTGAGTCTGCTCTGCTATAAAAGAAACATAGCTCGTTTTGTAATGATAATGAAGCAATTCATTCTTGATATTCATTAAAGATTTCTTCGCTCACTTTCTTTCATTCCCTTGTATTTCTTACAAATCCAGCCACCAAATTTGACTAGTTAATTACAAATTAAAAACCTTAACTTGACTAAGAGACCGGGTTTAAAAAGTATGGGTGAATTCTGTAATGCCTATATCCATCTCAACCATAGAAACAAGCAAGTCTTGGTCTATTCTAAAACTGTTCTAAAACTTTAATTTCCAGCATTAATTTAAAATCATTTATTAGTTGCTTGAAAGGTATTTTGGAATAAATGGGTATTACCATGATGACTACAAGATGCGATTGTCTTAGCTCTTCCAACATGTTCTGAAAAAGAGTAGTTCAAGTAGGCATTGCTGCAATACTGAATGCTACAAGTTTCAAAATATTTGCTTATATATAGGGGGTTTTAGGAAAACAGGGCTAGTTTTGTCTATAAGATGTATTAGGCATAACACAAGTACTATTTAATCACAAAAATATACATATTGGTTCAAAATTACTTTTTTTTGCAGTAAATTTTTTTTTTTTTTTTTTTTTTTTTTTTTTTGTTGATAAATTGATATTTACAATGGGGAGGGAGGATTTGAATCCTACATGTTTTTGTTGGACACGCCAAAAGATATTAGTTGAACTATAAGACTCTTGGCTTTTTTTCTTTGTATTTATAGTTGCCTATATATGAGGAAAGGGAGAAACTAACTAGAGACTAGGAGTCATATGCACTAAGTTCAAACAGATTTTCACTGTTTTCTTGGCAAAAATAAAATTATCTGTCATGACTTTAGCCAATCTCAATTATCTGTTTGGCCCTCTTTTCCTTCTGAAAAGCATGTAGCTGAACGATATGCTTTTGACCTTCAAGGTGCTCCTTGAAATTATGATCACCCATGCACCAAATTTTACACAATCCACACCACTTCGGTTGGTTTGGGATTTCTTCTCCATGCTTTAATGATTCCAGTTCTTGCAGTTTGTCCTTGTGCTTTTTTCCTTGAAAATGCTGCTTGAGCAAAGTTACATTCATGCATGTTACTTTACACAATTCACACCATTGTAGCTGGTTTGGGATTTCTTCTCCATGTTGTAACGATTCCAGTTGTTGTAGTTTCTCCTTGTGCTTTTTTCCTTGTAAATGCAGCTTCAACAAAGTTTCATTCATGCACGTTACTTTACACAATTCACAACATTGAAGCTGGTTTGCTTTCTCTCCTCCATATTTCCTATTAAGTTCCAACTCTTCTACTTTCGCCTTGTGTTTTCTTCCTTCAAAGTGTTGCTGGAGATTAAAGGCACCTGAGCACTGCACTTGGCAAATCTTGCAAAATAAGTTATCTATTTGATCCTTAAGCATGACACTACCATGAGATAGCCCAGGCTGTTCAGGTTGCAGGTATTGAAGGAAGTTGGTCAGCTCTTTTCGCTTTATCCCTGAAAGATTTGTGCTTGGAACCGGACTTGGACTTGGACTTGAACTTGGCCCTTCCAATGGTCTTGGGCTGTGGCTGGGACTTGAAAGTGAAGATAGCACTGAATGATTTATGCTTGGAACCGGACTTGGACTTGCACTTGCACTTGGCCGTTCCAATGGTCTTGGGCTGTGAATGGGACTTGAATGTGAAGATAGCACCTGGAAAAAAAAAGGGGGGGGGGGGGGGGGGGTGTTGTGGTGAAGTTCCCAATATTACAAACAACTTAGCTGAAGAACTATACCCTAGCAATGCATCTACTGAAGAAACCTATCGTGTAAAAATCAAAAACTTTGAAGAGACTAGACAACTTCGAGTAATTTACACCATTATATCATAGCAAAATGTGCTCGAAAACAAAATTACTGATAACCAGATCAATTGTATGCACATGAAATTTTCACTAAGCATATTGTTTAGCTAGGTTCCGAAACTCAATTTTGACTCTACCACAAAAATTGTATATGCATTTCATAATTTATATTTTCATTGTGAAATATCTCTGCTTCTTATGTGATGGGTGCCATTTTAAGATAGAACTATTGCACATCTGGTCATTCTTCAATGAAGACCAATAAACATATGACAGCATCTAATAATCCGGGCCATAAGAAACATTATAATTAACAGAGATATTAATTTTTAGTGCCTAATAAACCTTCCTTCGAATTCTCATGCATTCTCTGACAAAGCAGACTAATTAAACTTTCCATGTGGGAGAGAAGAAAAAGAAAATGTAAGTTGGGTTCTACATCAACTAGATATGGACTGTATCTTCAAATCCAACTACAGGCCTTGATTTATATGCAAGTCATTTATGCTTTTGAACAAAAGTTGCACTTGAATAAGGAAAAAAAGATATTCACAGCAGAGCCTCAAAAGTAACTTGGTTAAAGTTTAGGGTGTCTGAAAGACAAGAGAAAGGCTATAAAAAAACTTTAGTTGAAGCAAAGGGATATAAATCATTGCCAGTGAGACAAATTCAAGCAATCTTCTATTTGAATCCTCACCTGTAAAGGCATAAGATCTTTCAAATCTTCATCTAATGTGAACTGCAACATAGCTACCTTCCTCCTATATGCTAGCTCTCTTTGGATTGCTACCTCCACAGGCATAATGTTCTCCCTTCTCTCCCCTACCATTTTATATTCAGTTGTCCTCTGCAACATGTTTACAATTTGTTCATCAATATACTCAGTCAGTCCTTATACCCTATCAAGAAGATTGGCCAAAGAGCCATTATAATTAACACAATAGTAATCATAGAAAACTCAGATATGCAGTAGCTCAAAATTTGCCTATTAGAATTTCTATAAAGAGGAAAGCAACAAACATGTGACATTATTCTTAGTGCAATGAATGAGAAAAATGTAAGACAACTCTTAAACAATGAAACAGTAAACAATCATGATACTAAAGGCATTGCATTGCCGTCAAGGGCTATAGGATTGTGAATTTGTGATCCTCATCCATCATATAGATGAGAAACCCAAGCATACCCATTAACAAATTACACCACACAAAACAAGCAAGGCCACTTTTTTACTCACAATTTCAAATCAAACTCCTTGAAGAGAGAGAGAGAGAGAGAAATATAAATATATATATATATATATATATATATTTATATTTATATAAAATACTGCCCAAATGCCAATATAAGGGAAAAGCAAACTCTGAATCTTAATCTTCTATATCTAACCAAAATCTATATAAAAGTCATTGAAAGAACACATATGAAACATAACCCATCAATTATTTCATCTAGGTAGCGTGTATAATCACATTCAACAGTTATAAGACAGCTCATTTTTTTCAGGAAACAAATAAATTTGGAAAAAGAAAAAAAAAGAAACTGGAAGACACATTAGGCAAAACTTGTAGAGATTTCACTAGAATGCACAAATCAAACACCTAGATAAGAGTTGAAAAATAAAGCCCATTTTCTTGGAAAACAATTTCCAGGGAAAAAACTGGAAAGGAGAAAGGGTGTCATCTGGGGTTGGGAGTTACTAACGCAGTTGAGGGTGGTAGAGAAATTAGACCCACCAAAATACAATTTTGGGCCACTTGATTTTTCTCTTTCTTTGCTTTCATGTTTTGGATAACATTGTTGCTCTCAGAGTTGGAAGCAAAAAAATATGGGTGAAATTTTCGATTGAAGAGAGAGAGAGAGAGAGAGAGAGAGTATGGTATGAGAGAGCAGGGAAAGTACATGCAATGCAATGCAATGGCCAAATGGTGGTGGGAAAAAGCTAGCAGGATGCTAATTTTGGGAAATTCTAAGGAGGGATTGGTCATTAGGAAATGAGTAACCAGGGGTATTATGGTCACTTAGTTGAACAAATAATGAAACTTTCTTTTTCAGGTGAAAATAATGTGATTCTTTAATACCAAGTAAACTCTTTATACTTTCTCAAAAAAAAAAAAAAAAAAATTACACTCCTTTATTTGCTCCCCAAAAAAAAGTAAACTCTACTACTGACAAGGAATTAAAAAAAAAAAATCTACTTGCAACAAAAATGTGCACAATTTTTGCTATAATTTTTTTATGTGTTTAATTATAATTGGTGAAAAAAAAGAAGATAAATGATTGTGAAAGTAATATGTAGTCAATCACAATTTGCGATGACAAGAGTATTGTGACAAAAATTGTAAGTTTGTTTGTTTGTGATTTTAGAAGACCTCTTTTAGAATTTGATATGTTTTTATTTTTTATTTTTATTGATGGAAAAACTTGATATGTTTTTCTTGTTTATTTGTGAAGTGCAATTTAATTTTTGTGATTGGGTCAAGCTTTTTGACTGTTTGGACCAGTCTCAAGTCTCAACTCAAG
Organism: Quercus glauca; assembly: GCA_023736055.1. Lineage (NCBI taxonomy): Eukaryota > Viridiplantae > Streptophyta > Magnoliopsida > Fagales > Fagaceae > Quercus > Quercus glauca. The sequence continues at coordinate 20,115,097 of CM043324.1, read as the reverse complement.
GCTAATTCTATCCCAGGCCGGATTGGACTATTTATTGCAGCTATATTAGTGTTTTTTTTTTTTTTTTGGTGGAGAAGATGCAGATATATTAGATGATTGTATAACTTCAATTGTTGGTGCATATCTGTTATTTGGAGAGGTGCAAAACTTTGCTGCTCACAACTTAGCTATGTGGTAGACCTGTTTAAAACAGGTACATGTCAAATTGAGTATAAATTAGAAACTTATTGAATTAAAATAAATTGTTATTCCTCTACCGTTTACTTGATTTTTTGATAGGTTGGGTCAACTTGGTATGACTTGAATTTTTTTCAGGTTCCTTTAACATACTTTCTAACTTTATTGTTATTATTATTATTATCAATAAAGATAAAAGAACAAAGAAATACTTAAAAATGGAAGTTATACATAAATCATTGAGTTTATATTTCGATAATTAATTCTACTAGTCTGCTAGGCCAATAGTTTCACAAAAAATTGTTTGTTAAATGAGTGGAATTAACTCGGTTGCCCTTCGCTAGGAAAGTCTTCCTCTAGAAACTTCGCCTAGATAGTGGCACTGTCGTCCCTTCCTGGTGAAGGAGATTTCGTTCCTTGTGATAACGGTGTTATCTCAAGGCTAGTGGGTTTTTCTTCAGGGGTCTGGGATACACTCAGAACTACTTCTAAACCTCACAATGTCAACAATGGAAGACATTACAAAACACTGGAACTCTCTCTCCCTCTCTGATAGGGAAGGTTCGGGACTTCGCCTGAAAAAAAAGCAAGCTTCATCGGAGTTTGCCATTGCTACCAGGTTCCTAACAAAACGCCCCCTTAACATCGAAGCCATCGCCAACACATTCACTCCTCTGTGGAGAGCCAAAACAGGGTTTAAAATAAAAAATCTTGGCAATCACTTGATCCTCTTCTCCTTCGATAATATGGGTGACGTAAATCGGATCCTCAAATCGGAGCCTTGGTCCTTTGATAAGCACTTAATGGTGCTATCACGTTATGAAAATGATACGCCCCTAAATCCCTTAGATTTGAAAATGGTAGCTTTCTGGGTGCAAGTATTTGATATCCCAGTTATGTACAGGAATAAAGAAGTTGCAGAACAAATTTGTGAAGCCATTGGTTCTGTCATCCACCCCGCAGACGCTCCAGACAGCGACGGCGGTAGCTTCATCAGAGTGCGGGTGATTGTGGATATTTCCTTACCTCTCTGTAGGGGTAGAATCATCACGATGGAAGATAATAATGAACAGTGGGTATCCTTTAAATACGAGCGTCTTCCCAATTTATGTTATTGGTGTGGACTCCTCTCCCACGGTGACAGAGATTGCAATAAGTGGATTGACAGTGAGGGCTCACTGAATCAGGAAGATCAACAATTTGGCCCTTGGCTTAGGGCCCCACCTTTCCAAACTTCACGTAAGAACGTCATCAATGTCCCTGGTTTTTTCAAAAAGAAAGGCATGGAAAACCCAGGCCAGAACTTCTCTAATCAACATCCTCATCCATCTACGGTGGCCTCAAAGACGACCTTGGTGTCCACCCCAACTCTTCTGACAACATTAAATTCGGATGACATCACAAGGTCCAATCCCAAAAATTCAGCTGATCCACAGGACAATTCAATTTCAAATGAGGCCCCCACCACGAAGTTTCCCTCCACCAAGGATTTTGAGAACCTGATCCATGAGATTGATCAGGACATCTGCCGTTTTGACCGAAATGAGGTCTCTCCTGTGGACTCTAGTGGGCCTCACACTGTGCTGGACTCGGGCCCAGAAACAAGCAGCTTAACCCCCAAACCCAGCAAGCGCACGGCCCTCCAAGATATTTCAAACCAGAAACAAGCCTCCCACCAGCTGTTAGCCCAGGTAGAAAAGAAATGGACCCGCATGCAAAGACCCCAGTTTCTCTCTGAGGCCCAATCGCTGGGTATTTCTTTGGGTAAACGACTCCACCCACCATCCCAGGAAGAACTCACTCCATACAAACGCAGAGCTCCCATCGGTGCTACCCAAAATGACAACCCCTTTCCAACGGCGGCGGCTGAAATCCAGCCCCGCCGAGTCCAATGAGTTGGCTATGCTGGAACGTGCGCGGGCTTGGGAACCGGCGTACCGTTCGAGAACTCGGATCTCTAGTTCGAGCACAAGATCCCACTGCTCTGTTCTTGGCTGAGACATGGGCAGGTGAAGACCGGCTGAAAAGGTTATGCAGGGAGCTTTTGTTTGACTGTTTTTGGATCGTCCCCCAGATAAATAAGATGGGTTGTTTAGCTCTGTTTTGGAAAAAGTCTATTCACATTGAGGTAATTTCTTCTTCCCCCAATCACATTGACTCCATTGTTGGTCGGTCTCCGGCAACCCAATGGCGTTTCACGGGCATTTATGGTTTTGCTGAAGCAGCTAGAAAACCTGAAACTTGGTCCTTGATCAGGTCTCTCCATAGTAGAATTTCCCTCCCTTGGCTGTGTGCAGGGGACTTCAACGAGATTCTTTGGTCTCATGAAAAACTGAGCCTTGGCCCGCGATTGGAAGCAACTATGAAGGCTTTTCGCGATGTCCTCGACGAATGTGGTCTTAGAGACTTGGGGTTTTTGGGGGATAAATATACCTAGAAAGGGAAAAGGCAGGGAGGTATGGTGTTTGAGAGGCTTGACCGAGCTGTAGCCAACAACCAATGGTCCTTCCTCAACCCGGGATCTTCTATTCACCATCTTCAAACACACTCATCGGATCATAAACCAATACTCATCAACCCGGAGGGAATTACTCCAAAGCTGAATAGGCCGTTCAAGTTCGAAAAAATGTGGCTCAATGATGGGGGTTGTAGTCAGACAGTAAAAGAGGCGTGGGGCCTGCCCACTCCGGATGCTGCAATGACTCTGATAGCAGGTAAACTCAAACATTGCGGTGACAAACTTCTTTCTTGGAGCCGCCAATCCTTTGGAAGCATTACAAGAGCAATTGATACGAAATCAAAAAGGCTAAACAAAGCTGAACTAGAAGTAGCAAAAGGCAAGGGGGACGAAAATTTAGTTCGGGCGTTGCAAGCTGAACTCAATGGGTTGCTGGACAAAGAAAGCCAAATGTGGCACCAACGATCTAGAGCTCTTTTTTTAAAAGAGGGAGACCGAAACACAAGATACTTCCACAGTAAGGCATCCCAGAGATTTCGTCGGAACAGGATTTTGGGCTTAAGAAATGAGGCTAATGTTTGGTGTTCCGAAGACTCCCAGATCAAAGAGATTGCTTGTCAGTACTACCAAACTCTGTTCTCTACATCGCATCCCACTGATTTCGATGCTATTTTGGAGACAGTCCAACCCTCAGTGACTCAAGAAATGAATGACCATCTTCTCAGACCGTTCTAGAAAGAGGAAGTGGTAGCTGCAATCAATCAAATGGAACCCATCTCGGCACCTGGCCCTGACGGTATGCCCCCCATTTTCTATCAATCTTTTTGGTCTCATATTGGTGATGATGTATGCTCTGCTGTTCTAGATTGTTTAAACAATTGTAAAATACCTGCAGAAATTAATCAAACTAATATTACCTTGATCCCTAAAGTTAAATCTCCAGAAAATATAACTGAGTTCCGACCAATCAGCCTTTGCAATGTAATCTATAAGCTTGTCTCCAAAGTCCTTGCCAATAGACTCAAAGTTGTCCTCCCAGAGGTTGTTTCTGAAAACCAAAGTGCTTTTCAAGCTGGTAAGGTCATCACAGACAACATTCTTATGGCTTTTGAAACCCTTCACTATATGAAAAACCATCAATCCGGGAAAGCGAGCTTCATGGCTCTGAAGTTGGACATGAGTAAGGCCTACGATCGAGTTGAATGGTCCTATCTTGAAAAAATTATGCAAAAAATGGGTTTTGATGTTAAATGGGTGGCTTTATTGATGGAATGCATTACGTCGGTGAGCTATTCCATTCTTATTAATGGTGAGCCTTCAAATGTAATCCATCCTTCGCGAGGAATACGACAAGGGGACCCACTCTCCCCCTATCTTTTTCTCTTATGCACAGAAGGTCTCCACAGCCTACTACACCAAGCGGCTACGTCGGGCCATATTCGTGGGGTCTCCATTTGTAAGAAAGGTCCAAGACTCACTCACTTATTTTTCGCCGACGATAGCCTTATTTTCTGCTGTGCCTCCATGCAGGAATGTCAGAAAATTCAGTCCCTTCTTGCCTGCTATGAGAAAGCATCTGGGCAGCTACTAAATATGCACAAAACAAGCCTCTTCTTTAGCAAGTCCACCCACCCAGACACCCTCAACCAGATTAAAGCATCTCTCGGTGTCCAAGTAGTAAAGAATTGTGAGAAATATCTGGGTTTACCTACTCTAATCGGGAAAAACAAAAAAGCAAGTTTCCGGTACATCAAGGAAAAAGTTTGGGCTAAACTTTAAGGGTGGAAAGAGCAACTCCTTTCTCAAGCGGGGAGGGAAGTGCTTCTCAAAGCAGTCATCCAAGCAATACCGACATATGCCATGAGTTGCTTCAAGCTCCCCATCACCCTTTGCGTTGAGATTGAATCTTTAATCAAGAAATTTTGGTGGGGTCAAAGGGGCGAGCAAAGGAAAATCCATTGGTCCAAATGGAGCAACCCTTGTAAGCCGAAGAACCTTGGGGGCATGGGCTTTAGAGAGCTGCAGAAATTTAATGATGCGATGCTTGCAAAACAAGTTTGGCGCTTGTTAACTAAGGAAGACTCCTTGTTTTTCAGATTCTTCAAAGCAAAGTTCTTCCCATCAGGGAGCATTCTTGAGGCGAAAGAGGGAATTGGGTCCTTTGCATGGAAGAGCATCCTTAAAGGCAGAGATTTGATCAGAAAAGGCTTGTAATGGCGAGTGGACAATGGGTCATCAATCCGGATTTACCAGGATAATTGGCTCCCTGACCTCAGTGTCAAGAAACCCCTCTCCACTCCTAACTTCCTTGACAACAAAGCAGTGGTTTCTGCCCTTATTAATAATGAACGGCATTGCTGGTCCCATGAGATTATTGATGCTAATTTCCTCCCCCAAGAAGCCTCTTTAATCAAGGCCATCCCACTTTGCTTTGAGGACTGCATGGATGTGATAACTTGGCCGTCGAACAGTGATGGAGTATACTCGGTTAAATCCGGTTATCGACTCTTGTTGGACCTGGAGCTTAATGAGCAACCTAGCTCCTCGGACCTCTCTAGTACAAAAAGATTATGGAAGAGCATTTGGAGTCTAAAAGTTCCTAACAGAGTTAAGAATCTTATTTTGAGAGCGGGGTCTGATGCATTGCCGTCAAAATCAAATCTCAGGAAAAGGAAGATCCCAACCGATGCAACCTGCTCAAATTGTGGTTTGGATCCTGAAACCACTGTGCATGCCATTTGGTCTTGTCCCTCCCTTTCACAGGTTTGGAATGTCCATTTTGATTGGCTGGTTACTGAAGTGGGTAAGGTCTCTTGTTTCCTTGATGTGCTGCAACGTTGTTCAGAGAGATGCAAGCTAATGGATTTGCTTGCCATGACAGCTTACCAGGTCTGGTCTCGGCGCAACAAACTCCGGGTGGGTGAAGCGGTTGCTCCCTTGAATATGCTCAATCAATTGGCGTCGGACAGCCTCCTGGAATTCCGACAATCCTCCCTAAATCATCCAAAAGCTCCTTCCCCCCCAAAAGTATCCAAATGGTTGCCTCCCCCATCGAATTGGGTGAAAATCAATTTCGACGGAGCTACTTTTAGTAACACCAGCTCTGCAGGCTTGGGAGCGATAATCCGAAATGACATGGGTCTAGTTATGGTTGCTTTTACACAACCCATTCCACTACCTACTTCTGTAGAGATAGTGGAAGTGTTGGCAGCTCGGGGTGCCCTCTGCTTTGCGAAGGATCTTGGCTTTAACAAGGTAATCTTGGAAGGAGACTCGGAGGTTATCATAAAAGCACTCATCAAAGATGGGCTGTCCTCTTCCAGCTATGGTCACATCATTAAGGACATCAAGGTATTGTCTTCATCGTTTGGGAGTGTTCTATTTAGTCATACCCGTAGACAAGGCAATAGAGTTGCCCATGAAATGGCCAGATTAGCTTGTAATTTTGTTCATTTCCAATCCTAGATGGAGGATGTTCCTCCAGGTGTAAAAGCTGTATATTTATCCGAAGTAATCAAATGAATTCCTCCCCCCTCTTCTATGTGGGTGGTTTCTAAAAAAAAAAAAAAAAAAATAGTTTCACAAAAGAAGAAAACAAATCATGTATACATTTTATATAAGAAAATGAAATAAAGTTGAATTATCTATAAAAGTAACTAAGTATGTATTTGGATTAGTGTTTTACTAAAAACTTGTTTGTTTATTTGCCTAAAGTTGGCAAAAGTATAGTTGTACCTTAAAAAAAAAAAAAGGCTTCAAAAAGTTATACATCAGAAAATAACCTTAAAATATAAATGAAAAAAAATTAATTCAAACTCACACATATATAAAGTTTTAAGAATAAAATATAACATGTTATGTAAAGGAAAAGAAAATATATAATTAGGAAGAATATATATAATGAACTTATAAAAAAAACTACTCAATGTTTGTAATAGATTTGACTCTGAAAATATTTATATTTGAGAATTGCGTGTCAAGTTGACAAATAAAATCATTAGTATTTTCATTTACAATAATATAGAAAAACCGATATACTTTTAATCTACAAATGTACATTGAAAATGAGTCAATAAAAGAAAACTTTTCAATTTATAATAGAAGCTTGATAAACATGTCTTGTCTGGTTAGAGTTCAACTAGACCGGATCAAGTCAAAAGCAAATTAGACAAAAACAGCTTGCCATTTACAAGTTCTACTAACTAGTAAGTTGCCCGTGCGATGCACGGATAATTTTGTAATATTTTATGTAAGATAGTTTTGGATAATATTGTGTATATATATTATAAAGAAAAAGTAAACTAAATTGGAGTAAAGAAATATATACATTTTAAGGTATTAAAAATTAGTTTAGTAGCTTCATTGCATATTTGTACCCTTCTTAAGGTAAGATATATATATATTTTTTAAATCATGAAACCAAAAATAAATACAAAAGAGTAACGGGACCATGAAAATCAATTAATTTGTGTTGTGTTTACATATTTCATACCATGAAATGAAAGTTTGTCCAACCCTCTGACCATCTTCCACTTATCGATAGTGCAACATTATGACATGGTTTAGACTAATGTGTATGCATGTGTCTTATAGATGATTTAAAATTGAACCATGGTAGAATATGGTTTTACATTGTGCACTAAATATTCTCTCTACTTATATATCCAAAACAAAAACTATCCAACCAAATTACCCACCCCTAATTTTAAAAAGAAAAAGGAAAAGAAAGAAAAAAAAAAAAAAAAAAACCCCGTAGGGGTTTCGATGTCTTGATGGTAGTGGGTGACCTGTATAACAAAGGCGGTGACCCCTTAGATTCCTCTTTCTCTCTCTTTCAAATGTTTTGTCAGTTTCAGGTTTTTTATTTTGGTAATATATAGTGAAACAGTGCATTTTATACAAAAATCCACAACATTTTTGTGTCTCTCTATCTTTCTTCAGAGCCTTATCTGGTTAGTTATTACTATTAGTCCTTAATTATTATTTCTTTTTTTTGCTTTTTTTAAAATACTAAAATGGTGGGTGTGCTAAAAGACATGAAGAATAGAGAAAGGTGTGGTGTAAGTTTAGTAAATTAATGAGACATTAATAAGCTAACAGTAAAATAAGTTAATATCAACTTTTGGGTAACAGTAAGAAAACTTAATGAAAGAGGTAAAAAAAAAATGCTAAATGCAAAATTAGAGCGTTACTTGGCAAGATCTCATGCGGGAGTGCATGAGATCTCTAATCAGCATGAGTTTAAAAAAACTTTGTGATAGGACTTTATCATACGTACAAAAAAAAGGATATTGTTATTGTGTTCATCCTTATAAGAATTAAGCATAGATTAAATTTTCATTATTTTTGACAATTTTTCTTTGATTCCTTTATAATTTATATATTGTATTGGTTTAAATGAATTTTTTCTCAAGCTTTCAAAGGATGAACTTTAGATAAGATGTTCAACTTTTATACGCCAAGCATTGATTGAAAATCTTGTACATGGAACAAATCAAGATAAGAAATTAAGAATATGGTCCATTTTGGTTGACTTGATTTGTCTAAACATCAATTTTCTCTCTTGCCAAAAGTCCGACTTTTAGGCGGAAGTTTCCTTGATTATTACTTGCATACAAAATTCCAAGATCATTAAATTGGAATAGGTCCCTTATTAACCTAACCAATTGGAATAGGATGAAATTTCTTCCCATCCACACTAAACGTTGTGTACACTCCAAATTTTTTCTGCATCTCATAATGATACGTTGTGGAAAGGTGTCATCCAAGTCCAACATGATTGAGAGTTGTAGTTGAGACTATGGCCTAGAAGCTTTACTATTCAATACTTTGCGAGAAAAATTAAACACTCATTTGATGTAATAGGAGACTATGGAATTTGACACTGTATCAACTGGGGTTTGTTCTTGATGTTGTGAAATTGCTGTAGATACTAAAAACTATAGGTTAATTAGTTGGCAAGTCATGTTCTCTAAGTGTGAAAAGTCTACGATGGAAAATTTTTATGTTCCTACAATAAATGTTTTGGAGAGAAAATTGTTAGCCCCCTTATCCCATTGGGACCCCCCTATTTATACAAAGGAAAAAAGGTCCAATATTATTGAGTGTGACTTAGTTACATGGAATTTTTGTGCAATTGTGCCTACATTTCTTTTAAAAATTTAATTATAATTTTAAACTCTAATTTGGTGATTTTTATATGATTCTTGTGGTTTGATTTTGATTTAGTAAAGACATATTAGCTAAAAGAAACAAAGGTAAAGCTATTAAAGAAATCTATACTTTCAGATTAGCAATTACCGATGGCAAATGCTGCATTGTCATTTGTGGTTGTGGAATGAATAAGCGGTATGTTGTTTGGGCGACTAATTGAGGCAAAGCAATTAACCATATTAAAAGGGATTAGAAACTTTTTCTTTCTCCTTTGCCATTTGTGGTATGTATATGCCTTTTTCACATATGCTCAAGTGAAGTACCCATTAGGATTTCCCTTAATTATGATAAACATATTATTTTTTATTTAAAGGAAGTTCTATATTTATTGAATGAGATATATATATATATATATATATATATATATATCGAGGGCCATGTAACTGAATTGGCACTTCCCCATACACAAAGTGTCTAGGGTTTAAGGGAGAAAATGATCAAATTGTGGGAGTCAAGGAGAAAAGGTTCAAGTTGCGGGGTTAGCATAGATACTGTAATTATTTCTATAAAAAAAAAAAAGAGAGATATATATATATATATATATATATAGTTTTCCTTGAGCTAAAGTAGTTGCGATGGATGTGTGGAGTGGATGGCTTTTTTTTTAGTCCTTGAGTATTTTGGGTTGTTTCAAATGAGTAATGGCTCTTAGGCTCCTAAAATTTTTTGTTTGTTGATTTTGCTATCTATAACTTGATTCTTCTTTACCTAATAAATTTTGGAATTTTTTGTAAGTATATTTTTTCTTCAAGAAAATGAATAGAAATCTACCTTCATGTTCATGCTCATGTTAATGTTCATATTTGTAAACCTAAATCATATTTAAGCCCCTAATTTTAAAAAGAAAAAGGAAAAAAAAAACCCGTAGGGGTTTCAGTGTCTTGATGGTAATGGGTGGCCTGTATAATAAAGGCAGTGACCCCTTAGATTCCTCTTTCTCTCTCTTTCAAATGTTTTATCAGTTTTAGGTTTTTTATTTTGGTAATATATAGTGAAACAATGCGTTTTATATAACAATCCACAACATTTTTGTGTCTCTCTATCTTTCTTCAAGACGTTATCTGGTTTGTTATTATTATTAGTCCTTAATTATTATTTTTTTCTTTTTTTAAAATAATAAAATGGTGGGTGTGCTAAAAGACATGAAGAATAGAGAAAGATGTGGTGTAAGTTTAGTAAATTAATGAGACATTAATAAGCTAACATTAAAATAAGTTAATATGAACTTTTGGATAACAATAAAAACACTTAATGAAAGAGGTAAAAAAAAAAATGCACAATGGAAAATTAGTGTGCCACTTGGCTAGACCTCATGCACTCCTGCATATGGTCTCTGCTTTTATATATATATTGATTAGATATCTTGGCCGAACAAATTTGGTTCCCCCCACACCTCCCCCGCCCCTGGCGCGCACGAGCGCCCAACCCTTCCCAATAGCTACAATAATAGAATAGGAAGATTCAAACTTTAGATAGCTACAATAATAGAATAGGAAGATTCAAACTTTAAATAGCTACAATAATACCTTCTCAAAAAAAAAAAAAAAATAGCTACAATAATAGAAGAGGAAGATTCAAACTTTAGTTCTCCTAATAAAGGAAAGCACGTCGTACCGCATTGAATGACAACACTCTTGAAAACAAAATTCGTTCTTTCAACATCTCATAGTGTGCATTTGCCCAAAATAAAAAAGTCAGCTTATTTTACCATTTAACTTATTTTTGTTATTATTTATGAGCCCTATTACACTTTTTGATACTATTCATATTTTGAAAAATATGGGTAAAAGGCTAGAATTCTCAAATAAGTGGTATTTAAACACGTTCTTAATAATGTAGAAGAAATGAAAGGTGAGTCAAACGCAGACCGTTTATTCAAATAATATATGAAATGATTTGGATACGGCTAAAAATTGAAAATTGAAAATTGAATACTAAAAACTGGAAACTGAAAAATACTGTAGCAAATAATTTTTAAATGTGTGAATAGTACCGTGAGACCCATTTTTAATGAAAAAATTGTTGAAAAGTAAAATTTGTAGGTCCGTAAACAGTGCACAACAGTGAAAAAATCAAATATTGCAGCAACTGTTCATGATCAGTAGCCGCAACGGTTAATAAACAGTGAAAATATTGGCTGAAACGCGTGGGGGAAAAAAAAAAAAAAAGAAGCTGAAAACGTGGGCGCGTCGGCAAACCAAACGTACACGAAGGAAGGAAGGAAGGAAGGTGCCGATCGAGAAGACAAATAAGGAAGCACCGTCTTAAACGGGGACGAAGACGGAGACCCAGAAGACTGGTTCTCACCAACTCTGCTGAAACTTCCAAGCAAGCAAGTGATGTAACGCAAATGTAAATGTAAAACAAACGACAAATCCTTTCTTTTTGCCTTTTTTGTCCATCCATCCCACACCCCCACACACACGACAACTGACTTTTCAAAGTCCCCAAAGTCAGTATTATTATTATTATTATTAAAAACCCTTTTCCTTTTTTTTCTCTTTCTTTACTTTACAGTCAGCGGCTTCATTTTTAAGTCAACCTGAGCTTAAAAAATTGGCCGTTGCTCCATTTATATATATATATATATATATATTTACTGTTTCAGCGTCTCCATTTTCAGAACCAAAATCCAACTTTACTGTCTGAGAGAGAGTTAGAGAACCTGCTGTCTTTTTGTTTGTTTGGTTGAAGCTCCCTGCTACCCTCTACTACCATTCAGCTCTTCTCTTCAAACAGGTATTTCAACACCCACTTATTCCAACTTTCGTTTCTTTTTTTTCTGAAAAATCTTCTTTTTCTTCTTTTTACCTTCCAAGTCTTAAACTTGTTTTTATTAGATTATGTTATTGAACGCTAACATGCACATACATATGAATTATATGCCAAATTGCCACTGGAATTTGGTGAGGTTTTATTAGATTGCAGAACCCAAAAATCGAAAAAAAAAAAAAATCTTATTTTTACAATGGTAATCTTTTATTTGACAATATTACAAGAACACCTCTTGATTTCAAGAATACCACTGACATACTCTTTGCTAATGGTTTCTAAGTCCTTTGCTTACCCTACTAGTGTGTTGTTAACCTTGTACTTGTAGTATTTAGTATTTACAATTGGCCTTGTGTTGGGTGATGCTGGAAGAGGTTTATTAAACTCAGTCTTGATTGCGATGTTAATAGCAAATGTTTTGTTTTGTTTAAGTCAAATTGTCCTTCTACACTAGTCTAGAAGTAGAAGATAAATCTTTCTTGTTTTTTTTTGGGTACTGGGGTTTTGAGCCCACAACCTCATCCTCCTCCTTTTTACAAGTGGAGAGAGAAGCATAATCACGTCTGAAATGTATTTTTGTTAATACTTTCATTTTCTAGAGAGAGTAAATCTGTTAACAATCAATCTACCAATTACAATGCATGTTCATGGGTATTTGAGTTATAACATCATCCATAACTAACTCACATTTATCACATGCTTAGATTTAATAAAGCACATGGCTTCTCTACTTCTTACAACTTCCTAAAAACTAGCATGTGCATGTGTCTTCAACTAATTTCTTCTCCAATTTTCAAATACTACAACAAACTTGGCAAATGTGGGTTTAGGTACAATAACCATATGACTTATGTGAAATTCAGCCATGCCATGTCATTCCACCTATCACATGCCACATCATTACTCTCCATATATGCATCTACTATCCTCTGTCTGTGACTATATTTTTTGTTCTCCATTTTGTTTTTCTTCTTTTCTTGAGTGTTTTCTTATTAATTTTTTTTTAATTATAAAAAATGAAAGTTAGGCAACCAAAAAAAAAATAAAACTTGAGCTTTAATGTGTGTTAGCAGAATATGGGGGTTTCTATGCATAATGCAGGATAACCTGATGCTTTATTGCACTTAGTGGGCTGAAGGGCAAAATAAGTTATCCTGAATTCTTGCATGTGGCATTGGAGTTAAATATTGTTGAAGAAGAAAAACAGCAAGAATTTGAATATTGGATTACATTACTTGAGAGGAAACAACGAAGAAGGGAATTTATGATATCTTGAGCAAGCACTTAGATCATAAGGATTGAGTGAATAGCCTTAGAATATGGTTTTGTTTCCTTCTAGTTGGAAAAGCATTGGTGCCAAGTTATTGAATATATATACTTGCATTGTGGTGGCATGACTGTTTTTCTTGCTATCTAGCAGGTGCAAATATTCATTCTAACTCTTTATTTTACATTCTTTTGTAGGTCTAGTTGATGAGAAATGGCTGGTTTTGAAATAGATGATATACCTACACTTTCAGACACACATGCGCAGTTCTTTGATGAACATCCAGATTCTGGATTTCAGAGATTTGCATCCACAACAAGTAGTGCTTCGATTTCCATTCCTATGAACTCACTGGATTCCTATGATAGTGAAACTAACCTTGTGGGCTATACTGGTCCCTTACGGAGTGAAAGGACTCCATTCACACAGATGAGTGGTCCATTATGTGTTAGCCGTAAACCTGAAAGCCTTTTTCCAGTTAATCAAGGTGTAACAGGACGAAAAAAAGCAGAACCTGTGCCAGAAAAGTTTACTTCTTCCAGAGGAAAGGATCAGAATGACTGGCCGAATGACAACTATGCTGCCAAAAATGAACATTTACTGAGGTCTGGGCAGTTAGGAGTCTGCAATGATCCTTATTGCACAGTTTGCCCAACATATGACAATTTCAGAGCCACCCAACAAAAGAACTCAAAAGCTTCATCTGTATTTGATCCGAAGGTGTTTTTCTTTCTTAACCTTAGGGCTGTTCTTCCTGTGTTAACTTATAAGTTTATTGCTATTCTATGTTGCCTTGTATTATATGCTTTGGGAGTCCAAATACTTAGCCAAATGCCTACATTATAGCTAAAAACTTCAGTCTGTGCTAACTTGTTGCATAGATTTCAAGTTTGGTGGTCCTTAAAAAAAGATAAAAAAGGATTTAAGTTTGATGGCTGGTTCTGTATCATAATAGAATTCTCCCCTCAAAAACTTGGTTATAAATAGCATAAATCTCTATTGCAGTTCATAAATTTTTTTCTCTTATATTTGTTTTAACTGTTTGATTAAAAAAAACAATGCCATATTTCCATACTTGTTCATGCATGCTCTTGTATGAAGCTTTTCTGTGGATTCTGTGCTGATGTTTATATCTAATTTTATTACTTGTACAACTACTATTATTAGCATCTAGAAATTTCTGTTTGAAATGTCCAATGCCATCTCTGCATCTGACATTCAGCTCTTATGTGGCTTAAAATTTCTATTGATGATTGTTCAACATACATTCTCCTAGACATAGCAACAACCTTCGTTCATTCTATGATTGTATAATAAAGAACTTTAGGGCCCAAAGGAGATAAATATTCAAGTAAATCATTTGCAGCACAGTGAAACTGTCCAGGTCGAAATTTTGTTCTTATATTATAATTAATTCTGGAGGTTAGTAATGCTAAAAGATTTATTTTGTACATCTATGTACGTCAGAAAGCGTGTAAAGCCCAGGATTTCCAATATGGTATATCATAAATAGCCTCCTTGTAGTGGCAGGTCTCATTTTGTTCAGCAGGGGAAAATGTAAGATAGATATAAAGGAAAATAGGACGACGAACATTCAACTACATCTGCCATGAGGAGCCAATAGCTGATGTATGAAATTTAGTTATAAAATTTGTAAGTACAAATCTACTAATACCTTCTGAAAGTTTGGTAATGAAATTATTAAGTTTGATGCCGAGGTATCATTACATGATCTTTAGTTTTCACAAAAAGCAATAACCAATGATCATCAAAACACATTCAAAAATTCCCAACAAATAGATTAGATTATGCATGAAAGAGATAATTGTTGAAATGTCTTATTGAAGAACAATTTTTGGGATTGTTAAAGATGAGAATAAAACAATATAGAGAAGCATAAGCAAGAAAGAGAGAAGAGCACAAGGGATTATGTGGTTCAGCTTGACAGCCTATGTCCATAGGATAAAGCCCTAGTGGCTAAATCTTTATTGTATAATTAAGTCAACTATTATAGTTTATCCTTAACGGGATATATATGGAGACTAGAAGCTAGGGTTAGTCCTACATGGGCTTACAACATAACTAGGCCTTTTGGGCCATTATATCAGCATAAACCCAAAACCTTTAACTGGGACTGTGTTGTTGTTGTTGTTGTCTTATGGAAGAACAAAACATTTTCTAGATTATTAACTTCACAAAGAATGTGTTCTAAATCATCATAAACTGGATTATTAACATCACAAATAAGATGTTCTAAATGATCATAAACAGATATAGGCCAATGTGATAATATACTGAAAGTACCAATGAATTTCAAATTTGCTGATGCATTGGGTTTGTATGTTAAACATATATACAGGCTGACCAAGTTTTGCTAAATTTTAGCGGAGGCACTTGTTCTCACCAGCCACTTTGGCTCCATAATTGGTTTTATTTATTTTTATTTTTATTTTTATATTTAAAAAAAAAATCTTGGTCCCTTGAATGCATATGTTGCTTCTAAATATTGGGAATTAGAGCCCTAACTCAGCCTCTTGTGGAAAGCCTACGTCATTTGTAGTTGAAGGACAAAATGCTCGATTTTTGTTCTTGTGATGCCCCAATTTGATTGATTGTGTGGGTGTGTGATGAGTCTCACATCAAGCATATATTGGGTTGAACTAGAATTTATTAACAACTACAAGGAGCCTCAATAGTGACTAGTCCTTTTGAGGTATAGCGCAGATGTGGCTAGACGGTAACCCGTATGGGTAGAGACACTACCCCACAAAGTGGGCTCTAACAAGAACGTTAGGGATTTAAGTGGGGAGATTGTGAACAATCTGGTTGAATCATTTTCTTTATTTTTGTTTTTTGTTTTTTGTTGTTTTTTTTTTTTTTTTAATGAGTAATATATATGTGTGGGGAAAATTTGTTAGAATGTATTTGAAATATTATATAAAATATTTGTTGTGTTAGGGTAATTAATCTTAACCCTACACACTTCGGGAAGATTAACAAGCTATCAAATTCACACACCACCCATTGCCGCTAGCTCTAGTGTTCCATAATATCAACAACCAGAACCACAACCAACAAAACTCCTAACACTAGCAACCATATTTAATCAAATCCCTCATGCAAACAACCACAACTTCACCCTTCAATCACCAATAGTACCTCCGATGACCACAATTCACTAGCTTGATGAGTCAGCGGCTCTAACAAGTGACTTTGTGTTCATTGCGACACCAAAACGACATAAATTATTGAGGTTCACTCGCTAGGTCTAGTTGGCTGCATCGGGCAACACAAGGAGGTAGTTTTCTTGGTTAGAAATCCCATTCCCTCGATCTCGAAGCTTTTAGGGTTGGATCAGTACACTCTGATACCAAGCTTAGTTGTAAAATATTAGGTATTAGGTTTGAAGGAGAGAAAAGAAGAGTGGAGAGAGAGAGAGTTGAGAAAGGTCTGGGGCTTTGTTAATCAGTCCCTCACCTTAGCACGTATTTATATTAGGATGATATAGAGCCCGTTTGGATAAGTGTTATGATAATCAAAATGCGCATTTATGTATGAAAATGCTAGAAGTCAGACGTTTGGCTTTGCGTTTATAAAGAAATCACATTTTTTAAATTGCCAAAAACTCACGTTTTCAAAAAACAATGAGCTCAAGCTTTTTCAAAAACACCAGTGAAAACGCAAATATGGGTTTACTATCAAAGTTCCTTTTTAAGTGTGAAATTCTTAAAATATCCTCACAAAATTGCATAATGACCAAAATACCAAAGAAAAATTTCTTGCCTTGACACCATCGATCTCCTTTGTGCTTCTGCCTAGTTGCCTCTTTCTATCTCCTCTCTACCTCTAGTTTGCTTACTTTTTGTTCCCTTGTCTCTCTTAGCTTGTTGCTTTGTTGCCATTGCATGGATTAGTTGTCCTCACCATTTTGCTTGACTAGAATCTTATGGGCAAGGGTGAAGACTCAGACTGACAACTATGACCACTACTACTCAAAAAAAAACTACGTCAATGCTTCCCTAATTGACAAGCTTCACATTCTAGACTGAGCACGTGACTTAATGCTGGAATGGCAAACTTGAGCTTGGCCAAGGGGTGACCCAAACAAAAATGTCACTGGATAGGAGATGCGGTAGCGCTCAAAGCTGAGAAGGTGTGGAAGACAGAATCATTAGGATCTAGATAATATATACTGTCTTTCTCATGCCTCGAACTAATCATCTTTTTGGTCTTGAGGTCTTGAAAAACACATGAAGTAAGATCAAAGGTGATGGAACATTGTAAGGCTTTAGTCAATTGACTTATAGAAAGTAAAGATAATGACTTATTAGGATGAAGAACACCTTTCCCATGGACAGTTTGAGAAGAACCATCAGCTAAAACAACATGATGTTTAACGGGAAGTAAATTAGATTAGAGAGATAACATACTAGATATATGTTTATTAGCACCGGAGTCAATGACCCAGGATGGAGAGGAACCAGCCACACATGCAACATCATTACCTGAATTATCTAATGTAGCAACTGAGGAAGTAGTGCACAATTGTTGAACAAGCTCGCTAAGCTAAGTAGTAAGTGCATTGACGCTGGACAACCAGAACAAAACTGAAATAATGGAAAAATAAAAGATATGACCTAAGAGTCAGTACCTAGGCCTTGCTTGGAGTCAGCATTAAGCGTGGAAACCATTAGGAGTCAGCACCTAGGGTGGACCTGGAGTCAGCACTAGACCAAAGAAATACCAAACGGCAATTGTTTTCATTCATCAAAATATTAACTAACTCCTCAAAGAATACAATAGGTTGCTTATAAAGAATTGCTAAATTCTAATTCTAATTGGCTAGGAAACCCTAATTGCCTTATTACAAAAATAATCTTGCTTCTCAAAGTAAAATACTAATAGCCCAACTAATAGGACCTAAAATATAAAAATACAATTGGCTTGCAAATATAAATAATACTAAATAATAATCTTCTTGAGTCTCCCGCATCATTCTCTTCTGGTTGGAGAAAACTCGACCTTGAGTTCTAAAGTGTTGAAGGATTAGGATGCTGACAAGTAACACTTGCTTCAAATCTGGAATCACCTTAGGGAGCACAGGGAAAAGAAAAATCTTGAATTCCACTACATCAAACTCATTTGGAATAACAAAATCAATGTGTGGAATCAGTATAATCTTTTCTTGAACCTTATGAACCATAGGAAGTACTGTGGTTTTAACCTCTTTAACAACTTCAACAACTTCAGAAGCACATTCAACAATTTCAACTTTCACATCATGTGCACTCGCTAACATAATACTCTCTTTAGGCACCATCTTTTCACCTTGCTGCTCTTCAATAGATTCATTTCCTTGCACACATGTTAAAGCAACACTTGTCGAGGCATGTACGTCTGTGTCAACATTAGACTTTGGTGTTGCTGGAGGATTCTCCACGACCAATATATCAACATCAATGTTGTCTTCTATTGGGGCAGCAATAAGTTCATTGTGATCTAATGTCCTTGGTTTCCCAATTGAATCAGATTGAGTCTTCTTGTGCTTTATCTGAGCAATCATGTCTTGAACATCTTTCATGAGCTTGATAGATAATTCCTTTAATTCCTTGATAGATTGTTTAAAAGTGCACTGAGGACATGAAATAGGATGAGGATGAGGATTCATCGTACTTGCTTCAACTTGAAAAGTACCACACTGAGATTGGGGTAGATACTTAGCTCAAAAGTATGATGGCAAATACTCATCACAAAACTTTTCTTTCATATTTTCCCACACACTAATGGCAGGTTCATAGTTTAGATAGTGGAAATATTCAAGCTTCTTCCAAAACATTTGTGCTCTATCTTTTAACTTCAACTTTGCATACCTAACCTTTTTGTTATCTGCCTAATTTGCTTGCTCAAAGAATTGCTCTATCCCATTCATCCAATAGACAAAATCTTGTGGATTAATTTTACAACTATCAAAATAAGGTGCTTCAGATATTGCCATAATAACCCAATGAACAAGAATCTTATTGAGTGATGTTTACTGGGCTGATCCTATTGTGGGCATTTAAAAATAAAATAAATAAATAATAATAATAATAAAAAAATACATTGTTGCTGTAACAAACGACAGACACGGACTAAAAGAAATTCAAATGAAGGACTTTAAAAGAATTCACAGTACAGACTAAAAAATGAAAACCACAAAAACTAAAAGAAACATTATAACCGGCTCG
The DNA here is from genome assembly GCA_023736055.1 of Quercus glauca. Classification (NCBI taxonomy): domain Eukaryota; kingdom Viridiplantae; phylum Streptophyta; class Magnoliopsida; order Fagales; family Fagaceae; genus Quercus; species Quercus glauca. Next base: position 20,095,983 of record CM043324.1, on the reverse strand, counting down.
GCGATGGAGGAGAAGAAGAAGAAGGAAGAAAATCGGCTCTTGCACGGAGGAAAAGAAGAAGGTCGACGACTGTGGCGGCGCGAAGACAGGGAAGGCAGCAGCGGCACGGGACATGGCGGTGGTTGACGTCCTCAGCGGCGGTGGTCGACGGTGATGATGGTGTCGGTGGCGGCCAGGTGCTGATCTGTGGGTTTCGGCGGTTGATGGGTCAATCTCAGCGGTGGTGGATCGAGGTTGCCGATGGGTCTCGGCGTGGGTTTTTTTTTTTTTTTTTGCGGGGTATATACGGATTGCAGGGACTGGTTTGGGTTTGTTCAAGATCTCATGGAGCAAAAACTTGAAAGGTAATGTTATCTTTGGCTGGCTTGCTCTTTTGATGGTTTTGCTTTCAAGTGGTTGTCTACGGTTGTGTATGGATGGACCGAAAGTCTGCTCTGATACCAAAACTGACACAGGACAATCAGAACAAAACTAAAACAACGATGACTTAGGAGTTAGCACCTAGGCCTTGCTTGGAGTCCGCATCAAGCAGAGAAACCACTAGGAGTCAGCATAGAATTGGAGTTGGCCTCAGACCAAAGAACTCAAAGAAAGATCAAACGACCATTGTTTACCTTCATCAAAATATCAACTAACTCCTCAAGGAGTAAAATAAGTTGCCTATAAAAGATTGCTAAACTCTAATTCTGATTGGCTAGGAAATTCTAATTGCCTTATTACAAAAATAACCTAGCTTTTCAAATTAAAATACTAATAGGAGTCAACACAGAATTGGAGTCGGCACCAGACCAAAGAAATCAAAGAAAGACCAAACGGCCATTGTTTACATTCATCAAAATATCAACTAACTCCTCAAGGAGTATAATAGGATACTTATAAAGGATTGCTAAACCCTAATTCTAATTGGCTAGGAAACTCTAATTGCCTTATTACAAAAATAACCTTGCTTCCCAAATTAAAATACTAATAGCCCAATAAACTAATAAGAACTAAAACATAAAAATACAATTGGTTTGCAAACATAAATAATACTAAATAATAATCTTCTTGCATCTCCCGTATCATGCATCATGAGGATCATACCTAGAAGTTGTATGCCCAATGGAGTAGAACTAGGTTATGGCTGTACAACACCATCAACGACCTAATTCATATAATCTTGCTTCCCATATTTTACCCACCAATAAGGTTCAGTATGATTAAGACCACCACAATGGTCACACTTCCTGTTACCACAACCACCCCCACGAGAACCACCATAAAAATCATGGCCGCTACGACCGCCATGGAAACCACCATGAGAATTACCACAATCCCCACTACTTAAGAGTAAAGCTAAAGACTCCAAGGAGGTAACAATGGAGTTTTATCCCAATGATGAGTGCAATAGGCGAGAATAGGCATTAGCAACAGTGGGTAAGGTCTCACTAGCAGGAATCTGATCTTTGAATCCATGTAAGTTAGCGTCTAACTCAGATAGCAAAGAAGCAATCATAAAATATTTCCAATGTTGCTTCTGTTGTTCCAAATCAGTGGTAAGAGGCTGATACTGTAATAGCTGCTCTCATAAATTTTTAAGAGTACTGTATTACTCAGACAATGGTTTCCTAGATTACTTCATAGTGAAATTTTTCTCATAAATCTTATACACCCAAGAAACATTGCAACAGTGTCCCAAATTTTCTTCAAAGAATCACAAAATCAACAATAGTAGCAATACAGGGTTCCATACTATGCCACAACCATTGCATAACAATTGAATCTTAACTCATCCAATCATCATAATTGAAGCTTTAACATCAGGTGGTTGATCAGTCAAATATTTTAATTTCTTTTTCCCATGCAAATAAACTTTCACTGCATGTGTCCAAGCAAATAATTCAAACCATTCAATTTTTTTGAAGTAATGGATTTAGGCATATCATCATATCTAATCAGTGATGATTTGTCCTCTGCCGTGACAGTGGTGGTCTTTTCTTTAGCCATACAAAACTCAAATTGTCAAACAACTCAAACAAGATTAGAAATACCAAGCCAACAAACCAACATCACAACAGCCAACTCCAAGCAACTAGAACAATACTCAATTCCAACAAGTAGTCACAAACCAACCTATCAAATGCAAATTATATAGGAAGAAATCTGGAGGGGCACAATTTCGGCAGCAGAAACAGCAAAGAACCCATAAGAAAAAAAAAAAAAAAAAAAAAAAAAAACTATAAAACCCACAAGAAATCAACAAATCAACATCAAATATGCTATTCTATAGTCTAGTTGGCCCCTATGGAAGGAAGCCCAATCGATCCAAGCTGCCGGAAAACACTAGAAAAGGAGATTGGAAAATCGATGATAAGATTGACAAAAAAAATTCGAAATTAAAAAAAGAAGTCATACTAGATGGCTTCAAAAAATTTGGCAAGAATCACCAAAAATAGCACTAGATTCTGACTAGTTAGATGGTGTCTTCACCGGAATTTGGTGACCATGCCAATGCTGATGTCAGCACTTGTGTCAACATTGACATCATCATACAGATTCTGGCGTCAACCCTCCTATCAATAGATACAGCCACCTTCTTGTGTTCTAGTGGGTTCTAGGGTTGGATAGGGACGCTCTAATATCAAGTTAAATTGTAAACTATGGAAATTTGGGTTAAAGAGAAGTAAGAAGAAGAGGAAACTAAAGGGAGAGAGTGAGAGAGAAAAGGAAGAAAATAAGGTTTTGGTGTTAAATCAGTCAGCCACCACCTTAGCATATATTTAATTATTTATATTAGGGTTTATAACATGATTACACAAATGCCCATTTAATATGCTAATATAACAAATAATGAGAAAATAACTCAAATGTTAGACTTATGGTTAAGTGATTAAATATATCACTTCCTAATAGTTTAAGCTTTTGGGATAATTGGTAATTTAACATGGTATCAGAGTAAGAGATCCCGAGTTCGATTCCTAGTTTTACTCTAGTTCCATTTAAAATGTTAAATTCCCACTTGTTGGGCCTCCACTTATTAAGGGGAAGTTTAGGCCCATAAGTGAGGGGGAGTGTTAGACTTATGGTTAAGTGATTAAATTCACCACTTCCTAATAGCTTAAGCTTTTGAGACAATTGGAAATTTAACATCAAACATTTAGTTTTTGTTTAAATTTAGCAGTTTTTAATTCTAGCTACATTGTAGTTTATGTGTTTTTTTCCCCACTTCTTATGGTAAGAAAGTGCTCTACGTTGTTGTCCAAACACTTTGTTATCGTTCTATGAAAAAATTCTTGCGGCTGCAAATTCATTTTATTGTACTATTTATTTTCCTATGACTTTTTCATGTTGTGAATTTTCACTAGTTTTTGTTTAGCAGAATAATGTTGTACAAATACTTTGATGTTCTTATGCTTTTTTGTTGTTTTTTAGTTCCATAATGTTCTCTATGGTGATGCCAAAGGCTGGGCCAGGAGATCTCTTTCCTTTATCCAACAATATATTCCTGGGGTCATGAACCCTCATACTAAAGTTGTGCAACAATGGAACAAATTTTTTGTCAGTTCTTGCTTGGTGGCAATTTTCATAGACCCATTATTTTTCTTCTTGCTGCATGTACTAAAGGTATGGATCTTGTTCTTGAAGTGTAAAGTTAGATTGATTTCAAAGTTATTAATCTTTATGGGTTTTGCTTGTGCACTTGATGAGGCTCTAATCACGTCTCAAAATTTTCAACATGCGGCCAACATCTATTATTGGGTAGTCTATATTTTTCAGTATTTTGGGATTTTTCTCAAATATTATTAATTCCAACATATAGATGGCATGTGATCTGTTTCGAATTAAACAATTGATAATATGTATTCATTGACAAATGTATTGCCCCATAGTACATTCCCAAAGTACTTGTGTTTGCTTTGTTTTTAATCAAATTTTCATTAATTATCAAGGAAAAAAAAAGGTTTTCATTTCCAGCATTGCACTCAATCTTTTGAATATTTATCCTGTCGCAATGGAAAGATAAAGAAAAGGTAAAGACCGTAAGTTCTAGCAAATTTTTGGGAGTTTCCTTGCAGGCTTCGAGGAGGAGGCTATTAGATTGTACATCAATTGAGAGTAGATGGAGGCTACAATGTCACCAAATTCACTGTAGAAAAGTCGAAATCTGGTATGAAAGGGATGAGGGAACTTAAGAACTTGATCTCGACATTTAATTATGACACAAGCGGAGGGGGCTGCAATAGTGCTGGTCAAAAGAATAGGGTGCTTTAGAACATCATTAATTTACTACTCATCACATGGAATGTGAGAGGTATGAATGACTGAGAAAAGAGGTTGAGGGTGAGGAATGCTCTTAGAATGTGGAAGGGGGATATTCTTTTCTTACAGGAGACAAAAATGGAGGTAATTAACTGTAGTGTGGTGCGGAGTCTGTGGGGGAGTCAATTTGTGGATGGGGATTGTTTGGATGTGGAAGGGGGATTCCAGCGGCGTTTTACTGCTTTGGGATAAGAGAGTGGTGCAGAAGATTGATGTTGCAAAGGGCCTTGTTAAAGATGAGAATAAAATAATATAGAGAAGCAGAACCAAGAAAGAGAGAAGAGCAGATTACTTGGCTCAGCTGGATGGCTTACATTCACAGGATAAAGCCCTAGCAGCTACATCTTTAATGTCTACTCAAGTCAATTATTACAGTGAACCCTTAACAGATGACACTTTGATTTTTTTTGGTGGCTCATCTTTTGTTTGCAGATGACACTTTAAGTTTTTGTGGTGATGAGAGTGAGCAGATTGGTTTTTTGAGATTTGTACTGCTTTGCTTTGAAGCTGTTTTGGGATTAAAAATAAATCTTGGCAAGTCAGAGATGGCTTTGGTAAGGGATGTGCATGATATTGAATATCTAGCTAGTGTGTTGGCTGCTCATGATTGGATTCTCAATTTGGATAATCTCATGCTTAGGGGTCGCCCTTTAGCAAATCGGTGTTGTATGTTTTGTTGTGATGGGGAGTCGGTGGACAATCTTCTTCTTCATTGTTCTGTTACACATACCTTATGGATTTTTATGCTTCAGGCTTTTGGTATACATTGGGTTATGCCAGGATCGGTGGCAGAATTGTTATTTTGTTGGCATCAGTGGCTTGGGAAGCATAATTCGAACATTTGGAATTGGATTCCAGGTTGCTTAATGTGAATTGTTTGGTTGGAACGAAATCGTCGTTCCTTTTGAGGACAACTGAGAAGACGTTGGATGAGTTAAAGGTTTTATGCCAGCGTAGTCTTTTTGAGCGGTCTCGTTGTTGGGGTCTTATTGATTATTCTTTTCTCTCCGAGTTTATGTTTTCTCTTAGAATAGTTTCCTGATTTCCCTCTTTTTTGCTGTTTGTTTTATTTTTTCTTGTTGTTCATCATCATCAACAACTTGTACTCTTCCTTATTTTTTTTCATTAATAATAGTTCTCTGATTACCTATCAAAAAAAAAAAAGTAAGATCTCTACTTTCCCTTGTATTTGGGTCTTCCATTGAGGGAAATGTTCAAGTCCATGGAGATGTGGGATTAGAAAAGATTGAAAATATTGGCAGAGTGGAAGAAGATCTATCTATCCAAGGTGGGGCAGCTTACTTTGATTAAGAGTATTCTTTCTAGCCTACCTACTTACTATATCTATTTATTTTCCCTTCCTGTCAGCATTGCGCAGCGTTTGGTAAAGCTGCAACGGGATTTTTTGTGGGGTGGGATGGATGATTGTGTAAAATTCCAATTGTTGAGGTGGCGGACGGTTTGCAAACCTGTCCAACAGGGAGGCTTAGGCCTTCATAGCTTGGTACGATTTAATCAAGCTCTATTAGGGAAATGGCTGTGAAGATTTACTTTTGAAAAAGAGGCTTTTGGCATACGATTACAAAGTATGGAGTTATTGGGGGTAGGTAGACTTCGGGGTCTCACGGATGTAACTTGTCACTTGTGGAAACATATCAGGAGTGGGTGGAATAGTTTTGCACAATTCATTTTCTTTGAAGTGGGTAATGGTTCAGGGGTTTGTTTTTGGCGCGACTACTGGTGTGGTGATGTAATTCTTAAGAAGCTTTTTTGGACCTGCATTGTCTAGCTTGAGACAAAGAGGCTATGGTGGTAGATTATATACATATACATGATGGGGATGTTTTTTGGGATTTAGTGCTTAATTGTGCTTGCCAATATTGGGCATTGGAGATTTTGCACTCCTTTGTTTCTCAATTATACTCTGTCAAAATTGGGGGATTTGCTGAGGATTGTGAATGGTGAACCCTTACCAAAAGTGGTGATTTGAGGTAAATCTTTTTACAAAGATCTCTATTCTAGATAATTTCAGTTATTTATGTGGAAGAGTATTTGGAAGGTGAAGTTCCATCTAAGGTAGCTTTTTTTGTGTGGACCATGGCTAATGGGAGAATCCTTACAATGGATAATTTGAGTATGTGGAGAATGTGTGTGGTAGATGGGTGTTGTATGTTTGAGGAGTGGGATAGAAGGCTTGCACTCAAATATGAATATGTCATTTTTACGCACTCTGTATGACTGATGGCAGCCTTAAGTTGTCATTCTTTCTCTGATATGCTAGTTTTTATGGATTTATGTACTTTCATTTGATTTTTAACAGCCCCTGTACAGTGCCTGTGTACTGTGGTTGTGCTGTACTTATCTTTATTTAAATAAAATTTGCATTTTCTGATTAAAAAAAAAAAAAATCTTGGTTAAGTACAGCAAAAACTTTACTTGCTTTCCCCCACCCTTTGAATGCAGGATAACAAGTGTATAACAATTAACTGGCCCATGACCACTACAATTGTGGTTTTCAGAAGTATGACTGATCTGATATACTTCTTTCACATGCTTCTTCAGGTGACTGCTACTTCTCTTCCCTTTGCAGAAGCTCTTTGCTTTTTTTTTTCTTTCATTTTTTAAAATTTATTGCAATTACGTAGTTCTTTTAATTAACCTGCTAATATGGACTATATGTTGAAACTAATTTAAAATTTAAAATTATTGTTATTGTGGAATAATTCTTGCTAATAGAGTTCCGCTACACTATGTTTGAGTGCTTGCTGATCCAGGCATTATTAGTTTCAGAGTAACCTTTGTTTTAGATATCTTGTAACATCTTTGCAGTTAGAAGAGATCTGAACATTGAAACATGAAAAGCCAGCTTAAATTTTGTATTTTTTATTTAATTGCCACATGGTAGAGTTACTGCTTGGATTGTAGTATTGTCATGTCTAATATGGACCTTGTCCAGAGAGAGAAATAGAAGAACTTTTGTGGCACAGGAGTTGTCAATTGAGAGGTCAATTTAATGTTTATTAGCTCTTTATTCCATTGATTATTAGTAGATGAGGGTAGATTATCTAATATTTTAGACTTTATAGATTCTTTGTATATTTGATACTTCTTAGGGGATAATTAAGTGTATTCATAATTGTTCCCAAAAACTGTTTACTTTTTTCTAAAATACAATTGATCTTCTAATATTTTAGACTTTGTGTCCGTTTGGAAAAAATTATTTTTGCTAACTTATTTTATTATTTAGCTTATTTTTGCTAATATTCATGGGCCCCATTGCATTTTTTGATACTATTTATGTGTCTCACTATACTATTTGAGCTAACTTTTACCTTTATCTACAGTACTTTCAATAAAAAATTTTCAGTTTTAGCAAAATAAGCAGATCTCAAGCGGACCCTTTATATAGATTCTTTGTATATTTGATGCTTCTTAGGAGATAGTTGAGTGTATTCATAACTGTTTACTTTTCTCTAAAATATAATTTCTTATTTTTATATGTATTAAAAAAAAATATCTTTCTGTCCTACTTTTTCTTGAAAAGACCAATAATATTATCTCGAAAAACCTTAAATAAAATTGAGGGAAAAAAAGTTTAACAAAAATTATCATGTAACTTAAAAAAAAGAAACAAAAAAAAAAAAAAAAAAAAAAGAAGAAAAAAAGCAAAAGGAAAAAAGAGTTAAGGAGTGAGATAAACCCCTCGCATTGATTAGTTTGTAAATATAGATTGATTGGCTTTGCCAAAAGGACATAGCACAAACCATTCCAAAAACTGACTCCTATGCATGAACACCTTGCATTAACATAACATAAACTTAAACTGTGTTTGAACTGTTTTTGTAAACATAGATTGGTTAATTTTTTGGTTTGGTAGATTTTTGAGGAGCAGAATAAGTTTAATGCTTTTTGAATTGTGAAAAAAAAAATGAATACTTTATCATTTCAGAGTCTAATTTGATTGTCATTTTTAAAAATTGAGCTTTCTTGTGGCCTGAGGATGTGGCTACTACCTTTTTTGGAGGGAATGTACATTCTTGTAAATGTGAGGTTTGACGGGAATTTAGAATGGCCGTGGGCATTTGATTTCCTTTGAGCTATTTACAACCAAATAAGGGAATGCTTGGTACTCCTATTAGGATTCCTAGGAATCTTAAAAGATGATCCAAACCAAACCATCACATTAGTTCCGTGTGGATTCTATTCACAGTGGTAGATGAGCCAAACCAAACATCACATTAGTTCTGTGTGGATTCTGTTCATGGTGGTTGTTTGCCTCCAATCATGTTCTATGGATTGCATTATGCTTGAAGACAAAGCTCCATGGTCGAAGATCGTTTTTTTTTTCTTATCTTTTTTTATTGGGAAGTTGTGCATTCATTTGGTGGGTCTAGAACCCACGACCTCATCCTCCATCCTATTGTTACAAAAGTTGCCTAGAAAGGGAGATTAAAGGTTGGTAAAATTTTAACTGGGGTAGTCTAATCATGAACTTGCTGCTAATTATTTGCCCCGTGCAATGTTATAAGCAGTTTTGAATTAAAACCCAATAACAAACCAATTCAATCATTTGTGTCAGTGCATAATTGAACTGATTCATTGCCCTCTCAAAAACTAAATGGCTTGGGAGGCGATTTTCACAGCCCTAATTTATAATTGCCTTGAAACAGTTATAATTATATATTAGTTATTATTATTATGGGTTAGGCTAATGGGTGCCCTTGGGGCAGTTGTTAATAAATCCATTTTAGAAAAGTTTTTATACCACTTTTTTGGAAAATTGAAAAAACTGTCAAAATATTAATTGCTTTTTCTCTTTTCCCATAAAAACTTTCCTAAAATGGTTTATTTGTTAACATTTTCCTATTATTATTGGTATAACACTCAAATTTCTCATGTTCAATGAATGTAATCGAAAGGTATTGGATAGAAAGGTTTGAAAATAATTTTTGTTGTTTTGTGGGTATATTTAGTCACTTAAAAAGAATAATTATGTTCTTAAGTTGGTAAGTTAATTAAATATTTGCCAATTTATGCAAGCAATATTACAACAGGTTCATATCCTAAATTATATTAATTTAAAAAAATTACATTTTTCCTTTTTCTAATGTCATGTAAATAATTGAAACTTATTTCTCAAATATTATAATATATGAGTATTACAAATTGGCCATAAGAATAATTTCTTATCAAATATTTCAAAATGAACTTATAAAATACATGCACATTGAGCAGGACATCGGCTAGTCCTATCTAAAATCTTGGCATTGTACATGTTTATTAATAGATGATTTTATTAAAGGGAGTGACTTAGGTGTACAGATTCTATACAGAAGCTTTGGCGCTTAATAACAATCACAAATTGTAGGAATCCAAGAAAATACGAAATATTTTATTTTCTGTACATATTCATCTTATGTCATATATCATACGCATCCTCACGCATTTATTTAAATATACTGTATGCTATTGAAAAAGAGTATAGATACAACAAAGTGAAATACTGTGATAAGAGAATTTTATAGGTTTCATCTTTCATATTTCACATGTCTTAATTTGAGAATTTGATTCATAATATCCAATGCCTCCAATCATTAATCCCTTTGTAACTGTCTTAGCTTTGATTGAAGCCTTTCCTCTAGCCTGGACTAAATTATATAATTTGCTTTTCTGCAGTTTAGGTTGGCTTATGTGGCCCCAAAGTCACGAGTGGTTGGTGCTGGGGAGTTAGTTGACCATCCAAAGAAAATTGCTCTTAATTACATTCGTGGATGCTTTTTTATTGACTTTTTTGTTGTATTACCTCTTCCTCAAGTAAGAATCCACTCTCAATCATCCTCTTCCCGTCATCATCTTTGGATTTATCACCATCTACATGTAACACATCCATGCACTTAATGTGTTACAATCTTCTTATTGATTATTCAAGTTTCTAGCTTATTGTTTCAGGGTGTAATTATGGCCAAAGTTAATTAGCCTAACACACAAAATTATAATTTATATATGTGGGTGATTACAATGATATTAATATTTTTCCCTAACTTAATAAAAATCTCATAACACTTCCATTCAAGCTAGGAGGTATATGTCATACCATCCCAACTTGTTACATAACAAATCCAAATGAGTCTTACACAACACATTCATAACATATCAGCGACTTGGACTCTTATAGAGACATACGGAGTAGCTTTTATACCAATTTCTACCCATTCTCGAACAAGATGACAATCCCGCTCTATATGCTTGGTTTGCTCATGAAACACAAGAATAAAGGCAGTATGAATTGTTGCTTGATTTTCACAATACAAAGTCATAGGCGACTGCATGTCAAACCGTAATTATTTAAGTAGATGCTTAATCCACATAAGTTCGCATGGCGTATGTGTCATGGCCTTGTAATTAGCCTCTACACTAGATCTTGATATTAAAGTCTACTTTTACTTTTCCAAGTAATCAAGTTGCATCCTACAAAAGTGCAATATGCGGTAATAGATCTTCTAAGTGTGATCAAGTTTTCCCCAGTAAGATGGTTTCGTGTATCAACCAATCTGTTTAAATAAGTATGGGTTTTATTTAAATGATAAGTTTATTTCGAATTTCTGTCCTTGTCATAAATTATTTTTATTATTATTTTTGAATGCAGATCATAACATTGTTATTTCTACCAAAATCTTTGGGAAGAGCAAATCATGCTAAAACTCTTTTACGGGCAGCTGTTCTTGTTCAGTACTTTCCCAGATTGTGTAGGGTTATACCTCTACTTGCTGGTCAGTCTCCAAGTGGCTTCATATTTGAGTTAGGATGGGCGCATTTCGTTATAAATCTTCTCTCCTTCATGTTGTCCGGCCATATTGTTGGGTCATGCTGGTATCTCTTTGGGTTGCAGGTAGGCGGAGGTTGTTATATCACTAAAGACGTGTTGAACTTGCTTTCTTTTTGGCAAGTTTCTTCTTGCTGTTTTTGGAAGTTTCTTTAGAACTTTACACTTCCTCTTGTACATGAAATTATGTTTAGTTGTTGAAATTTTCATTATAGCGAAGCATCTTTTTGTTCAATCTACCTTTTATGAAACATAAATTGCAGACGAAATGCAACCTTGGTTGAACAATTTCCAGAAGCAATATTAAGTCAAACATTCCTTGACACCAACCCCCCCCCCCCCCCCGGCGCGGCAAAAAAGAAAAGAAAAGGGAATAAGAAAAGGAAAAGGAAAGAAACCAAACATTGCATCATTTATGTTCTCAGTTTTGTTAATAATGTTTTGATTTATTGTTAGCATGGTAGTAAAATATTTGTAATAGGAAAAATAAACTACTACCAAGAAAATAAACTTCGGCTGTACCACCACTTCGTGATAGTCACTACAAACCTCAATTCGATCTTCCCCTTCCCCAAACTCAGTACCCAACTCATTACCCAGCTCAGACAAAGGGGAAAAACGATTATGTTTCACCCACTGATCCAACATGTCTGAAGAACCCACCTTGCCAGAGTCGGGATCCAACACAGAGAGGCTACGCCCACTCTTCATGCTTGATTCAGCCCCCGGTGCACCGGAAGCTTCCATCGGCGTGCACCCATCAAAACCCAACTCATAATCATGGGCTAGAAGCCCTTTATCGTTACCTATAGAATCTGCCACGGGTTGGGCCACCATCGCACTTACCGCTGAAACAGGAAAAGCTCTCTCCAAACAGATTGACGGTGGGACTACCGAGGCACCGTGGACCGGGTCGACGTTGAGGGCAGAGGCAACGAGTACTAGATCCGGCACCGTTGCACTCTCCGGCGACTCGGACTTTCCACTCAAAAATCCTCTCGAGCTCTCATCTAAGACCCATGATGATTGAGCATCAGACTTAACTTTAAAAAAACTAGGCTTGACCAAACTGCCTTTCTTAAGTGAAGGCACTTGCACCATGGGTTGGGCTTCAACTAGCCCACCTGTTTGTTTGGTGACTTCTGGCCCAACACTTAACTTCTTGGGCCAGCTGATCTCCTCAACACCCAGACAAGTCACTACATTGGAGAGGAAGAGCGGTTGTCCTTGGAGAAGGAGTTCTCGAAGGAGGAAGTCATCCAGGTTTTAAGGGAGATGGAGGGTGATAAAGCCCCTAGTCCTGATTTTCACCATGGCTTTTTTCCACAAATGTTGGAGTGTTATGGAAAAGGATGTTATGGATTTCTTTGATTACTTTCATCGGCACTCTATGTTTGAACGGTCTATAAATGCTTTGTTTCTCACTTTAATTCCCAAGAACTGTAATGCTGTTAACATTAAGGACTTTCGCCTGATCAGTTTGGCGGGTAGTGTGTACAAGTTGCTATTCAAGGTGTTGGCTAATATGTTGAGGGTGGTTTTGGATAATCTTATTTCTGAGTTTCAAAATTCATTTGTTGGGGGTAGGCAAATTCTGGATTTAGTGCTTATTGCAAATAAATGTCTGGATAGCAGGTTGAAGAGCAGATTACTGGGTGTGGTTTGCAAGCTGGATATTGAAAAAGCCTATGACCATGTGAACCGGGAGGCTTTGTTTTATTTGTTGGGTCGGATTGGTTTTAGGTTGAAATGGAGGGGGTGGATTAAGGCTTGTGTTACTTCTATCTAGCTTTCAGTCCCAGTGAATGGTTCCCCTAAAGGTTTTTTTGGTAGTTCTCGTGAATTGAGACAAGGGGATCCAATATCCTCGCTTTTGTTTCTTTTGATTATGGAGGTTCTGAGTAGACTATTGAAAAAGACAGAGGAGTGTAATCTTATTCGGGGTTTTCATGTGGGCTTTGTGAACTCTGTTGGTGTGCGTATCTCCCATCTGTTATTTGCTGATGACACTATCTTATTTTGTGATGCCTCTAGGGAATAGCTACTGTCCATAAGGTTGGTGTTGTCTTGTTTTCAGGCCTTTACGGGTTTAAAGGTCAATGTTGGGAAAAGTGAGATTGTCCCTGTTGGGGAGCTGAATAATCTATATGCATTGGCTAATATTCTTCAATGTAGAGTGGGTAGTTTGCCTATGAAAGACAGCTTTGATTTGGAATCCTATTTTGGAGAAAACGAAGAGGAAGTTATCTAGGTGGAAGCGTCTCTATTTATCTAAGGGTGGTAGGCTCATGTTACTTAAGAGTACTCTCTCAAGCCTCCCAACGTACTATTTATCTCTTTTTACTATTCCTAAAGCTGTGGCTGTTAGAGTGGAAAGTATTCAGAGGAATTTTCTTTGGGGGTCTTTTGAGGGGAGTTTCAAATATCCTTTGATGGCTTGGGAAAAGGTGTGTCTACCCGTCGAGATGGGTGATTTGGGGATAAGAAGTGTGGTGTCTTTTAATCAAGCTTTATTAGGGAAATGGTTGTGGAGATATGGTCCCATCTTTGGCGGCGAGTTATCTCCACAAAATATGGTGAGGGTCAAGGGGGGTGGTGTACTAAAGTGTGTAGGAGGACCTATGGGTGTGGATTATGGAGAAGCATATATGGAGGGTGGGAGAGCTTCTCTAAGCATCTGTCTTTTGTAGTGGGTGAAGGTACTCGTATCCGCTTTTGGCATGATAGGTGGATTGGTGATAATACTCTTAAAGATCTCTATCCTAAGCTTTATGTGTGTTCAGCAGTCAAGGTTGCTTGTATCTCTAAGGTTTTGTGAATTCCAGAAGGGGGTATTGTTAGAGTATGGGATTTAAGGTTTTATAGAGCTTTTGAAGATTGGGAGCTGGCTGCATCTTATTCTCTATTATAGCTTATCCAAACTCATATTCCTCGGGGTGATAGGAGTGATACTCTTGGCTAGCGGCTAAAAGGTGATGGTAAGTTTGACATCCGGTCTTATTACCATGCGATTTGGGGTGCTTTGAATTCTTTGTTTTCTTGGAAGGGTGTTTGGAGACCAAAGATTCCTAGGCGAGTGGCGTTCTTTTTGTGGACGGCTACATATGGTCGGATCCTCACTTTGGATAATCTAATGCTTAGAGGTTGCCTGTTAGCTACTTGGTGTTGTATGTGTTGTTGCGATGGAGAGTTGGTAGACCACCTTCTTCTTCATTGTCCTGTTACTCATTCCCTATGGACTTTTATGCTTCAGGCGTTTGGTATTCATTGGGTTATGCCAGGTTCAATGGCGGGTTTGTTATCTTGTTGGCATCAGTGGCTTGGGAAACATAATTCGGACATTTGGAATTTGGTTCCAGGGTGCTTGATGTGGATTGTGTGGTTGGAATGAAATCGTCATTCCTTTGAGGATAATGAGAAGACGTTGGATGAGTTAAAGGTTTTATGCCAACATAGTCTTCTGGAGTGGTCTCGTTGTTAGGGTTTTACTGATTGTTCTTCTCTTTCTAAGTTTATGTTTTCCCTTAGCTTAATTTCTTGATTTCTCTTTTTGTTGTGCCGTTTGTTCTATTTTTTTTTCTTGTTCATTATCATGAACAACTTGTACTCTTCCTTTTTTTTTCTCATTAATAATAGTTTTTTGGTTACCTATAAAAAAAAAAAAAAAAAATATTAATGATAATAATAAGTAAATAAAAGAGAAAGAGAAGGTTTTGACATTATTGTCTTATTGGAAGTCATAATCCTTTTTTTTTATTTTTTTATTTTTATTTTTTATTTTTTATTTTTTATAAGTAAAGGAAATTTTATTCAAAAACTTAATAATGAGTCACCCGAGTATACAGGAAGTATACAGCAGGGGACCAAAATAATCAAATACATAAATTACAAGCATGAGAGGGTTAAGTCTGCCAACTGTTGCTTCTTATTTCTACTTGGCCAATTATTCTGTTTGCTACATGCATTAAGAATTTTCTTCAATGATTCACTAATTTTCTCATTTTACCTCCTCTTTCATCTTACCTCTCTTAGAGGGTTAATCGCTGTCTTCATCTTGCCTGTCATGACTCTGGACTCGATGCATGCACGAGTTTCATAGATTGTGAGGATGGGAAAAATCCACATTTTCCCAATTCTTCAACATGGATTAGCTGGAAACAAAATGACAAAGCCACTGCTTGTTTTACTGAAGATGGCTTTCGTTATGGAATCTACCGGGCAGCTGTCAATCTTACTACAGAACATAGCATCATAAACAGATATGTATTTTCATTATTCTGGGGATTCCAGGTATTCCTTTTATATATTTCTTCATTTTTACTTTATCTTCTTATGTGAAATGTGTTGAACTATCTCATACAAGTTGAACTTCAGTCAGAATTTAGTTTTACATAGTTTTTAAATCAAGTAAGGATGTGCTGTAAGAAAATACATTGCAATTTTTGTCAAGCCCTTTAGGCGGGAGGCAAACCTGACACGTGCCATCATAGCTTTTGGTTTCTTACACTTGATTTCTTATCTGGCATATTATTTTTTTATTTTTGGCATTGACCTGAAGCTCAATGGAAGTATGGAACATGCCATAGCTGTTGCTTAATAATAGAGTGATGGCTGTGCTAATATAAAACAACATGTGAATATAAAATAAACAAGAGTAACATATTGGTGCGGACACGAGGTACAAGCCCCCAATTACACGCACATATAGGAGGAAGAGCAGAAAGAAGATGGCCCAACCCGTGGCCTTATGGATGGAGCCTATTAGTTATTGGGCTTGAGTTTAAGCAAGCCCGAACAATTAATAATTAGGGTTTCTTTTTGCCTTATTGTTGTTAGCTATTTAAACACTTTTTGTGGGATTATTGTAGACAGTTTTGATGATTATTAAAAAAACGTGTGTTTTCTTTTACTGGTGCCGACTCCAGTTTTGCTTGGTGCTGACTCCAAGCAACCCTTAGGTGCTGACTCCTAGGGTTTTATTTTTATTTCTATTATTTTGTGGTTGTCCTACGTCAGTTTTGGTATCAGAGCAAACTTCCGATCCATACAACACAACCGTAGACAGCCACTTGAAAGCAAAACCTTCAAAAGAGCAATTCAGCCAGAGATGACATTACCTTTCAAGTTTTTGCCCCATGAGATCTTGAACAAACCCAAGCCAGCCCCTGCAATCCGCATATATCCCGCAGCCCCACATGAGTTTTTCATCCCCAAGCCAGCAGAGAAGCTAGCGATGCCTCCCAAGCCGGTAGCCAACATTCGTGCCCGTCTCTGATCGCAGAACCCACACCCACAATCCACAAAAAAAAAAAAAAAAAAAAAAAAAAAAAAAAAAAAAAAAAAAAAAAAAAAAAAAAAAAAAAAAATTAACGGAGAAAGGAGAAACCCACGCCGAGACCCATCGACAACCTTGATCATCACCGATGAGATTGACCCGTCAACCGAAACCCACAGATCAGCACTGGGCCGCCGCCGACACCATCATCACCGTCGACCACCGCCACTGAGAACGTCGACCACCGCCGTGTCCCGTGCCGCTGCTGCCTTCCTGTCTTCGCGCCGCCACAGGCGTCGACCTTCTTCTTCTCTTCTTCTTTTCTTCCGTGCTAGAGTTGATCTTCCTCCTTCCTTTTCTCCATAGCCGAACCGGTTACAGTGTTTCTTTTAGTTTTGTGGCTTCCATTTTCTTTTAGTCTGTACTGAGCATTCTTTTAAAGCTCTTCTTTTGAATTTCTTTAGTTCGTGTCTGTCAGTCAGTGTATTTTATTATTTTTGCAAAAAAAAAAAAAAAAAAAAAATTTTTACTGTGATAGCCCACTGCATGTATTGGGCTTTTTAATTATTCATCCACAGGTACATTTGTCCAAGAAGATCCAGTCATTTGAGAGGCCAAGCACGTGACTATCAAGTGCAGTTAGTTAGCCACTGACCAGGGTACAACTCTTACTTTCTTTTGGTGGATTCAACTTTGTCTCATTGAAAAATAAAATCTTTATATTTTTTATGTGCATGTCCCACCATACCTTACTGGCCTACCCATTTTGTGCTTAAATTATTTCTTTTATTATTTGTGCTTTCTTTCAGTACCCATTCTAAAACTCAAAAAAAAAAAAAAAAAAAAAAAAAAAAAAAAAAACCCCAGTTTCTTTGAAATATCTGATCCTCATTATTAATTGTGGAGCTTATTGGAAATTGACTTTATTTGGGCTATTTTTTTTTCAATATTGTGATTACTGTCACTACTTGACTGCAATTTATTCCTGCGGCTCATTAATCTAATCCCTACATGCACTCTTGCTTGACCTTAATTTTACATTGAGAATTGGTTACTTGAACTTTTGTGAATCTCAATTGCATTCATAAGTATAGTTTGCATGCATCTACGTAGTGGTCGCATCATGTCAAACTCTGAACATCAATCCACTTCTGAGTCTAGGCCCTCCTTAGAGCAAACCATAGATGAACTAGCAAAGAATGTCCAAAATTTAATGGATAGGGTTGGGCAAATTGAAGCATCTCAACGAGAGACCATTAACCATGAAGGAGATAACATGCTTAGGCAACATAACTTCGGTTACTTTAATAGGGCTCCAACCTTTGAACCTGATCACTATAATCA